>OY744604.1:6699891-7409891 GCA_963556255.1 Allolobophora icterica | reverse complement strand
GAATGTTAAATCAGACGAATGAATTGCTTGTTTCAATGTGGAGTAACCAAAGCAGGGTAATTGATGCACATTTTAGGGTTGATGTCAACGACTTTGGCTCCGCCGAAATACTTTATGCTAACTCAACAACACTGGAAGATGCCGTGATTTACACATGTAGTGTACAGCAAAGATCAAAGCAGCTAGAACCACACAGCGCCCATCTGATTGTCTTTGGTAAGTTTCATCTTATCGATGTTTACGATGTTAAAGCGATGAACAATATTTCTGCATTAAACAAGCATAGATGTTAAAATTACTTGCAGAACATGGTTTGTACAAAAACTGCTTGTTTTGCATACTTTCTAAACTTCAAGACTCTTGAAATGACCCTCAAAGTTTATTTATTGATATCTTCTGCTGACAATGGTACAGTGCAACTGTTTGTTCTTCCGCAGAGTCAGAACCACTTTGCTACTCAAACGCGACTATTCATCTACCTTTAAGTACAACGACACAGGAAGAAACGAATGTATGGATGCGATGTACTGTCAACTTCAGAGGTTACTTGGTTCCGGATATTGAATGGAGACAACACGAGGGTTATGGACAAGAATACGAGGAAGGTCGAGAGATAACAAAGTTGGCTGAAACTCTAATCATTCCGAATTCCAGTATCACTTCAGAATTGACTGTTGTCTTAGCCTCAAAAACCAGTTATCTGTTTTACTCGTTTAAGATCTACTTCAGTTCAGTGAACGATAGTCAGTTGACGAATGCCACCAATGCACCAAACTACAGTTACATATGGAAGTTAACTGTAGTCAACATCTCATCAGATTCTGCTTATTTACAAACCGGTATGTATTGTGGAAATCAACTTCCCACGAATGACTAGAATCCGCACGTACGTTTTCTATATGTCTTTAATTATTAGATGATGTCTTACTTATATTATAAAGATCATGTCTTAAATTGCAATCCGCATAGACTGCAGTTACACTGAATTAATCGTGAGGCGCCAAGTCGACATCCATCACAATTGTTTATTAATTATTTCGTTATGGTTCCTCCAATAAAAACTTTACATAAAAGTAGGTAATTGTCGCAAATGTTTTTTTCACGGTTATTTTGCGACACCATTTTTCTTCTACACAGAAGCAGTAATGAGATAATGAGGTGTAATGATACAAAGTGACAGATAGACAGAATTAAGATGACAAACAGAGAGACAAAGAGCGAGAGAGAAGAGAGAGAGAGAGAGAGAGAGAGAGAGAGAGAGAGAGAGAGAGAGAGAGAGAGAGAGAGAGAGAGAGAGAGAGAGAGAGAGAGAGAGAGAGAGAGAGAGAGAGAGAGAGAGAGAGAGAGAGAGCAAGGACCAAACATGGAAGAATGTCCCAGAAAAAGAGAAGTTGCCCGGAGACTCAGAAACATTACAGGGGTTGATAATTATGAACTTGGATATGTGACGCCATTATGTATAGCCTACTCCTGTAGTAAATTATAAATTCCCATCCTCCACGGGAGCTTAACATGACATTGTGTGCAGTATTCAGAGAGTAATGAAATATCATTTTGACCCAATTACACCAATATAGAATAATGTGGACAGAACTTCATTTATTATTGTTCATAGCTAATCATACAGTCACGTGTTGTAATTTATATGGGCAATTTATTATTCTAATATTTGCTGATGTATTAATCTGCACTTGTGGCCATATAATTTGGTCGTCTACTGTTTACTTTATCTGTTCAGGATGAAATGTTTTTGGCTGACGCATAGTCCAACATTTTGCTATTCGGTTATTTGGAGTAGGCTATTTACAGGTTCTGCTTATCTTAGATGGAGCTCAGTAAAATCACATAACCGTAATAGCTCGACCAGTTACTTTTAAATGACTTTAAAATGACTGGCAACGGGACTCGGATCTTCACGGGATATCTCTGAAAAACCCCTTCAACGTGACGCAGCGCTCGTGAATAAGCTGATGCCCTGCGCTTGATTTTAGACTAGTGCTTTGGAAATTTTGATTTTACGATTACGATTAAGGCTCTCTATTTGCAGACCGTACAACACTCCTAATGGCTCTTGCGGTGTCTTTGGTTTCTGCATCACTTGTGGCCGTGATAATCTGCTGTGTTCGTCGTAAAAGACATGACATAGGTATACGGTTTTCAAACGTAGTTACAGTTACTGTCAGTAAATTAAGGCAAAGAAAAGCTCCAATATCTGATGTGGAATATAAAGGGGCAATCAGTTTCTTTAGGAGACTATTGAGCCGGCGATGGACGAATCAAAAGGTGTTAGACACTATTCCACTGCATCGCAGGACTTGCGCAGGATTTGCCGTTTACAGCCGGTACCTTATTCTTCTGCCTGGTGATAGAAGCACTTGTGCACAAGCATTTGTCCAGGGTCGTTACAAGAAGTCGAACCCCCAACCTTATGATCCCTGACCAAGCGTTTTTCCGATGACTGCCATGTCGCACTTTAACTATCAACTGCCACGAAGTTAATTTCTTGTAGAGTGATTCTCGCAATACTTATAATACTTACTATATGACTACTTACTTACTATAAATTATTAGAAATAGGTAATTAAATAGATTAGCCTAAATAATCTAATAAATTTAAGTTGAGTAGGCCCAAGTAAGCAATTAACTATTGAAGTAATTAACTAATAGACTCAGTAAGTAAATTATTAAGTCAGTTAGTCAGTTTACACGTGCACGTCGTGCAGGTTATCGTACATCGAATACTGCATTTACAAATAACAATGGTTAGTTTGAGTGTCTGCGAGTATTTATTTATTTTATGAATTTTTTTCCTATGTTTCTTATTTCAAGCATCGGCTACGATAAAGGCTAATATCCCAGATGTGGCCAACAATCAACCAGAAAATCCATCAGATCCGCTATATGCTAAATGTGGAAATTACAAAGAAGGTCGTATGATTATATATTTTGACATTTAATTTATTGTTTAAACTTCTTTGGACAGAATTTTAACCTCATTCAGCAGTTTAGGAGGAGGAGGGGGATAGATGAATGGTAACACTGTTGCTTGAAGAACATAAGATCTTGAAAGATGCGGTTCGATACCCGTAAGCTCCCTATAGGTCTACTCAGCCTTCCACTCCCTAGAGGCAGCTGTAAAATGCATGAATGCTGCATACGTGTACTCTATAAGATCTTCATAATTGTGCTGTCATATGTTTTAACGTTACTGCGATTTATCAGAGGGCTTGTCAATAAACGCGAATATATCATCATCATCATCATCATCATCATCATCATCATCATCATCATCATCATCATCATCATCATCATCATCATCATCATCATCATCATCATCATCATCATCATCATCATCATCATCATCATCATCATCATCATCATCATCATCATCATCATCATCATCATCATCATCATCATCATCATCATCATCATCATCATCATCATCATCATCATCATCATCATCATCATCATCATCATCATCATCATCATCATCATCATCATCATCATCATCATCATCATCATCATCATCATCATCATCATCATCATCATCATCATCATCATCATCATCATCATCATCATCATCATCATCATCATCATCATCATCATCATCATCATCATCATCATCATCATCATCATCATCATCATCATCATCATCATCATCATCATCATCATCATCATCATCATCATCATCATCATCATCATCATCATCATCATCATCATCATCATCATCATCATCATCATCATCATCATCATCATCATCATCATCATCATCATCATCATCATCATCATCATCATCATCATCATCATCATCATCATCATCATCATCATCATCATCATCATCATCATCATCATCATCATCATCATCATCATCATCATCATCATCATCATCATCATCATCATCATCATCATCATCATTAGGACTTTGTTGAAAAGCACAATGACGGCTTGATAATGAGGTTAACCCTTCAAATCTACCACTTTGGTTTAAATTTTAAAAAAATGGGAAAGGATGTAACGGCTTGAAAACGCAACTCTTTGCCCTCAAACCAAGCGCGCTACTAATAGGTCAAATGTGTCTCAAACTGACGACACCTTTTAAAATTAAGGTTCATTAAGGCGTGTGATAATCTAAGCTAACAACCTCTGTACCCCGTTAACATAGAGCCCAAGATAGCCTAAATGAGTGATCATCAGTTACATAGGCTACGTTGTTCCTGACCTGGAGAGTGCTTGATATTAATCAGAATGCTTGGTGTGGAATTGGTACAGACACTTGACTCTGCAATAAGATAAGTAGGCCTATAATTCTTAATTGAGGGAATTTGTAACATTTAACTTCTGTATCATACAACAACTGTAACAAACAGTTTATATACTGCTATACAATAATCTGTCCATGTCCTCTATTTGTCCGCCTTTGTCTGTCTGTTTGTCCGCCTCTCTCTGTTTGTTTGTCCACCTGTCTGTCTGTTTGTCTGCCTGTCCTTGTCTGTTTGTTTGCCTATCTATGTCTGTTTGTCCGCCTGTCTCTGTCTGTTTGTCTGCCTGTCTCTGTTTGTTTGTCCATCTGTCTGTCTGTTTGTCTGCCTGTCCTTGTCTGTTTGTCCGCCTGTCTCTGTCTGTTTGTCTGCCTGTCTCTGCCTGATCATTCATTTTCAATTTGAGTATGCTTGATAATTTTCCATTCTGTTTTTAGAACCGCGTATTGAGAGAGAAACAATTAAATCGAAGCAAACAACTCCAGGATCTTCTGCGCCTGCAAGTCACGATGCACAAAACTCACGAGCACCGGTGAGATTTTGCCCTACATTTCAAGATCCGGAATGCAGATGAATAAGATGACGATGAAGATAACGATGAAAGAGATTATGACGATGTTTACATTAATTATGATGCTGATAATTACTAGGATGATTATGATGACAATGGAAAGTACGATGATGATTACGATGGTGATTGTGATTATAATGATGATGATTATGAAAATCAGAATGAGGATAACTTTGATGAAGAAGATGATAATGAAGATATCGCTTATGATGATGGTAATAATAATTTTGATCTCCCGTTCTTTGTCTCCCGGTGCAGCTTCGACGCTTGTCCATGCATTTGTGGTTTCTCGATTGGACCACTGCAGTGCCATATATGACGGACTCCCGGCCTGCCGGATTGAGTCCCTAAATAGAATCCTGCGTACTGCTGCCCGCCTTGTAGGCCGCATCCCCAAGTTTGGCAGAGTGTCTCATATATGAGGGATGTCTTCCACTAGCTCCCCTACCCACAGCGCATCACTTATCGAATCTTTACCTTGGTCCGGCGGTGCTTTGAAGGCCTGGCTCCTCCATACCTGCGGGAGCTCTGCTGTCCCACTTCATGCTCGCAGCGCCGTTGCTCTCTCCGCTCAGCTACGCAAGGTGAACGCGCGCGGATAGCCATGCGGCAGCGCCGTGCCTTCTCTGTGGCTGCCCCCATGGCCTGGTATGGGCTCCCTACCAAGCTCCGTCAAATACCGATTGGTCATTTTACCCTGTTTCTTGCTGTCCTCAAAACTGCGTTATTTGACCGTGGTTGGGCTGGGAGTGCTCCTGAGTAGACAATCTTGAAGGGGCGCTATATAAAACTACTTTAATAATAATAATAATAATAATAATAATAATAATAATAATAATAATAATAATAATAATAATAATAATAATAATAATAGTAATAACGTTTATGATGATCATAAATACGACGTTTATGAGGATGATAAATCAATCAATCAATTTTTTTATTGCAACGATGTTACCTCAGTTCGACATGGGTATATTACAAGAAAACGTTGGCAAAGGGGAGGCCCAGAAGAGATTCCGCTAATAGGGACACCCTATTTTATCATTTAATTACGTTAAGGATAAAGGTTCGATTGAGAGACACATGATGATGATGAGGATGGTGATGGTTACGGAAATGATTAAAACGATGAAAATGAAGTTGATTCTGACGACGAAGAAGATTGCGATGATGATGATGAGATGGTAGCAGGAATAGGGGAGGTGTTTTCCGATTGTGTCCAATCTATTCAGTCTTAAGGATCAATCAGTTTTGCAGTTAAATCCAGTGTTTTCTTCAGCCGGAACGCGCCGGATTGGCGTTTCGGCACCTTTTCTCAGGTGATAAAAAATAATTTATTTATTTTAATAATAAAAACAATAATATAGTTATTTTAATTTAATTTCAGTGTTTTGAATTGTTTCAGTGTTTATTGAGACCCCTCCAAACCTCCAATTCCGTTTTTCTCTGAATTTTAGCCCTTCCATAATTGTTCAGTTTCGGAACTTATTGTTCAGTTCCTGAACGTTTTTCTTTGAGAAAAGCACTGGAAATTAAACCTAAGTTTTCCACTGTCCTAATTCGATTTCGTAGACTATGCGACATCCTGTTCCTCTGCTGAATCTATCGAATTTTGACGAAATACATGCATGAGTATTGATATCTGCATCCTTCACCGAACTGCATATCCTCTTTATTTTGATTGAGTTAATCCAGAGTGCAAATCACATGAATGTCCTAAGTGTAGTTGAACAGAAGAAAATTAGATTAATTCAGATCAAAAGAAATGCCTATTATGATTTCTATCTGGCCGAATTTTCATATAGGTGACTAATGACGATAGTTGTTTGCATTACCAACAGTCTGAAAGGATTGAGATCGTAAATGTTGTTGTTGGTTTGTGTGTGCTATTGTAGAAATACTTTGGCGATGATGGCACGGAGTACATGGAGGTAAATGCAATGGGTCGACAACCGATGACCGTTGGACGTCCAACTGAGCCAAATATATTCAATGTTGTGGAAGAGTACGCCTGCATTGACCACACCCTCAGTCCACGGATTCCACCTCGAGGGAAAATTGTTTAGGTTCACATAGTCACAGTTTAAGCCTACGTTAGTGATACGTGAACAACTACCTTCGTATAGATGGACAATTGAATACCTATGTGGACATTGCATGAATCTAATGTTTAAGATTAAAAAAACAATAAATAAATATATTATTGTATACTGTAGAACATGACATTGTGTACGTTTTCAGGCTGCAGTGTATGTAAATATATTGTATATAATTTCACAAAAGATATATTTAAGTTGAAACACAGATATGCCATTAGCCAGATATCTTACGCTGATATATTCACAATCTTACGGGCATTGAACTTAAAAGGATTAAGCTGGAGAGCAAATTTAACTTTTTTTTACTTCCGAATAAATTTCGCTGTTTGCATAGAATTTCGCATGCTGAATACAATATTGTTCTCAGACTTTTTTGTAACACGTAAGGCCACGTGAAATGGTATGCAAGATTTTAAAAGAAACTCCCCTCAAAATTAGTTACTGCATACAGTTACAACGTACTTGCAATTTAATTTATGGACACTTTGAATCCGCACTTCAGCTGATTTGCGTTTATATTCAATATCAGGAGCTTCTCTGATCAATGTCAAACAGTAATCTGCCAACATATTAATTTTGTGCTTCACACACCCTGGTATCGTTTCTCCTTTGTGGCAATGTTCTGATGAAATCTTTCGCCATGTTCATCGCAGACGTTTCATGATTTGCACGGAAAAAATCCGGATGGGAATGCAAGTAATGTATTTTAGTGACATTTTGACCTCCATCAAATAAAATGCTTGAAGCAACTTTTAAACCAGCTGAACATAATGTGGTGATTTATTATTGCCCAGAAAGTTTCTTATGACGTTCTTCAAAGATTGTCAAGAAAGTTACTTGACTTTATTCAGGAGTTCGTCAAAGTCAGTGGTTAAATTCAGCCGGATCCCGCCGGATCTGAGATCCGCCACCTCTGATTTGAGATCCGCCACCTGAATTGTGAGACCCACCACCCAAATTATGAGATCCGCCACCTAAAAAGGGAGACCCATCACCTCAACAGGGAGACCCATCACCTCAATAGGGAGATCCACCACCTAAGATCAGATTGGCATTCGTCAGCCTCACAGTGCGGTTCAATATTCACTAGCATCATAGAAAATAACTTGGGCCTATGTGTTTACTTAAATCGCCTGCTGTTTTATAATCGCTGCGGAAGGGTAGTAACCAAAGGCTGTGGCAGCAGAAGTAGATTTGGGCCTACATCCGAGCGATAACACAGTAGTTTGCTTCATTAATAACTCGTTTGCGGAATTTCTGAAGGCTTAGCTGGAATCGTTTGAAAATCTGGAATAGCACGTCATCTGATTAGTTATAATTATCGCGCATGCAGTCTGCAGATAGCCTAATGTCGAAAAGAACGTTGGCCAGCGTGCAAAGAAAGCTATCGTACCGTACGTGGATGGATTGTTAAGGGTCGTCATGCTGCAACAGATTTTCTTGCAGTCCCTTAAATTAAGCTATTAATCTAGCCCTGATCAGACAGCCACGGGTATGAAGTGTTAGCGACTTCATTTTCTTAGCCTTGGCATATGAGGGCGGGTGGCGAGTCCTCTCCGTCGCCGTCTCGTCATCCCACCGCAAGTGGACTGTCGGTGTACTCATTATAGCTGAGTTGGCTAGGGGGCACAAGTGGAGCAGAAGCCTCGAGCCAAATTTCTGCCCTAGCAGGATAGATAGTGTAGTGGTTAGCGTGAAACAGATTTAGGCAAGTGCAAAGCACCGAAAACGTCCACAGCCACAGAAGCATGCAGGGCAGTATGGAAATGTTTCCTAAGTCAGCATATTGTGGCATTGACAGAATGACAGTATTGAAACTCCTGCTTAATTTTCAGCTTTTCACTGGGTTTACATCTGTTATGATCTAAGGCTATAGTCGGACTGCTTTACTTACGCGGCTCTTCAATTTGAAAGTAGTCTGCATATTAATTTTTGGTATTTGTTCATTATGTGCTTTGTAAGTTACTGCATTGACATGTCGATCAAAGCCTAATCTTCTGTAAAATGTTATGTAAAGTAATATTATGCTTCAATCTTAATTGTTAATGTTTTTGCTTTCAATTATCGGTGATGTGTCGTGTTTCATGCATGTTGTAATTCAGGGACGTCATTTGGGGGCATGGAGGGCATTCCCCCCCCCCGATTTTGGGGAAAAATAATGTAAAAAAGAAAAGGAGGAAGAAGAAAGGGGTAAATAAGAAAAAAGAGAATCATTTGCAGCACTGGCTTACAGTTTTGCACAATGTAGTCTAAATATAAAGCATTTTAAAAGAAACACGAAAAAAGGTGAAAATTTTTCGCGCGTCAGCGTGGACAATGTCATTTTTAAACCTCTTTTTTGCCTCCCCTCTGGAATAGCTGAAATGACGTCCCTGTTTTAATTTAGGATTAGCCGTTGGTTTTTTGGATTTGCAAATATTTAGAGACCCACCACCTCTGGATGAGCAATTTAACCACTGGTCAAAGTGAATGTCAATCATCAGTTTCCTGATCTGTGGACCAACCAATATGCCTTCTCGTTGCTTGGCCTCACTTATGCCAGGAAATTTGTCCCTTAGGTACTTGAAACTCTTTCCCTTTTGTTTATGCCTTGACAAAGTTCTTTACTAGTCTAAGCTTGATGTGAAGAGGTAGCAAGAAAACCTCACTGGGATAAACACGTGGTTCGTGATGAACGTTATTTTGGCCTGGTACCACGCGTTTTCAACGTGTTCAGTCCTTCTTGATGAACAGGGTTAAAAAGTGTTGCTGACTGTGACCATCACATTTTAAAGTGGCGATGACCGGAAAGCACCGTCACAATACAAAGTTACGTTCATTCTACTAGTCTAGTAGGCCTATTACACTGCGTTTCAGTGTCGATTTTTCTACGACACTGAAAACTCCCCATATAATTAGTGTAAATGGTAATTAAAAGTGTGTGTAAAGCTAATATGTAAGATGACGTTTGTTAATTAACCCCAAGACCTCATTGACATTCAACTCCTTGTTCGTGACGTCATCAATTGCGTCATTCTCATTGTTGATGTCTTGCAGATAGTCTATCTGCACACGAGCTGGATTTCAATCGTAACAGTTACTCTATTCGTAAATCATCGTTAATTAAAATCCCATTTATGATATATAATTTTTCTTAGGCTATAAAAACCCTTGTCTAAATAGTTAACCGCGAAAAGTTAACGGAAGTTTCTGTGGTTACAAATATATCAGCTAAAATTATGAAATTGCAGAGATAGGTCTATTTCTATTCAGTGCAGCGTTAAGATTAATGACAGAGGTTGACGAAATACGTTTTGACAGAAAGAATTTACCTAATCTACGATCAATAGACAGAACAGACAGAAAAATTAGCGTTTTGCTTCACCAGCAACATTTTAGAAATTCGCCCGCAACATGATTACATTTGGTTTAATCCGGTGATAGACCTACACTCAGCCGATGGTCGTATATTTGCTCTCAAACTTATTTTCATATAGGCCTAGTCGTATGCCTATTTATTATGCATTTGCATGCAAACTCTGACAATAACGCTAATGTGATGCTAAAAGCAGTTAAATTCGTTCACAATACTCAACACTATATAAATCTTTATCGTATAAAACACACTTTCCCTTGACAAAAAACGGGGAAGAAGAAAGCGTAGGCCTACTAGCGCTGAGCGGGCTCCGTGTATCGACCACGGACAAATTGGTTTAATATGAAAGCGGAGAAGATCAGGGAAAAATGGGAAAGACAATGCCTTAATGAACTTTCCTTGGGTTGATGTTCATATTTCGGTAAAATGTATGCTTAGTATTCCTGAAAAACCTTATGTTGTAGCGTTCCCCTCATCGCCCTCTAGCGAGCGCGCGCCCTGTTGTAAGGCTTTGGTTGGCTGGACAAAACGTGCGGGATTTGAACCCTGAGCAGGGGGACTTTACTCTTTCCTCTACATCACTTGTGTCGAGCACTATATAATTTTCTGGTACCAAGGATATTTCCTGACATATGTCTGCGTGTGTTAAAGGTCCTTCTGCCCTTACAACAGTATTTTCGGCGGGAAAGTTCCCGCCTAAACGACCAACTTCCCGCGCCAACTGTGCCATACCGGTTTCTACCTGTTTTGGCGGGAAATGAAGTTTCTCATTAGCGCCGTAATTTCGGACACTTCCTCAACTAAAGCGGCCACCACTTTATCGGACATAACGACTTTAAATTCCAAATAGATTGATTTATTAAAAGAATAAAAGTCGTAGTTACAAACAACCTCAAATGTGTCTTCTATTACGCTCTGACACAGTTTAATTAGAAGTTCTACAGATCAAAGCGTCTTTAAAATCAAATGTCAAATTATGCCTTACAGAGATCAACAAAATGAAAACCAGCCGTTGCTCATTATTGACGAACTATTAAAATATCCATTAGCACAAATGATTAAATTGTCAAAGGGTTACAATAACATTAACTTTTCACCATTTACTTCCTAACCACTGAATATTATCACCAATATTCTGAACAGTCAATTAAACAGTTGAAACGATACACAACCTTTACCGTTTTCGTGTCCAACATAAAAGATTCACAAAGTTCACCGATCGTGTCTTATAATCGAATCGAGTTAGGCCACGATCCGCTATCGAACAATAACTTTTCTAAATGCAATTTAAATAAAACACAATTCTCAAATCTACTTTACACCAACGTAGCACACACAAGCGCAAACGTGACACTCCCGCGCATTGAGCGTGATCGCTCATTATATAGCAGTATTATGCGCGCACTATCATCCCGCGTAAAATCTAACCAATCAGCGCACGTGAAATCTGCCGCGCTAAACATTCATTGGTGAGATATAAATAGCAATAATTATATGCGATGCTATGCAAATTTCTCTTCACATGAAGCAAGCATTTATGTGGCGCTGCACAAACCTTAATTAGTTGCAAACTGACGTTCGTCACACCCTCCACCCCCTTGGAGAAAATTTTCAAACATTGAAAATTTTACTTAAAGCCAAGTTCTCAGGTTTAGGGTCCATTTTCCCGCAGTATTTAGCTAAGGGTGGAACAACCTACATACACACACAATTTAATGTCTTAATTATCTAAGACACACCCCAAACACAACTACTACACAACAAGATTGGGTTAAGTAGACCACAAACAATCAATAAATAACTGGAGTCCACAAACTCAATCTCTATATCTAGCTGGCTTCACGGTATTTCGTTTCGGCCGCTGAATGCGTTTATTTCCATCTCCCTCGGAATCACTCCCTTCGGATTCGAACCCAGTTTCTTCTTCCCGCAGTTCAAGAATACCCTCACCTTCATACTTCTTCAACTTATCAACATACACAATTTTCGGCTGGGCCCGTGGAGATTTTTGTATTTTATACAAAACCGGACTTAACCTTTCTTTGACTTGGTACGGACCAGTGTACCATCGGGTCCATTTCTCTTTCAATCCGACTCCGGTCCTTGGATAGAAATACCATACCAAACTACCAGGTTCAAACTCCACCGCATTAACTCTCATATCATAGCGAAAAGCACGTTGCGTTGCTTGGCGCTGCATAAATTTTCTAGCAATTGTAAAGTCTTCTTGCATCCTGGAAACCTGTTCATAAACAAAATCATCAACAGACAAACGAGCAGGTAAGACTTGACTATCTCCTAAAACAAGATCAATAGGCAGACAGGTTTCTCGAGAGAGAAACTGGCGATTCGGCGTGAATCCTGTGCTCTCGTTCTCGCTTGCTCGGTACGCCGCAAGAACATAGGGTAAGTGCACGTCCCAATCACGTTGACGTTGAGAGACCACTTTGCCCAGCATCGAGTTGAGTGTGCGGTGAAAACGTTCCACCGCGCCGTTACTACTCGGTTTATACGGCGTCGTTCTCGTCTTGTCGATGCGGAGTCGCTGGCAGAGAACGCGAAACAGAGCGGACTCGAAGCATGCGCCCTGATCGGTAACAATCTGTCGCGGGCACCCGAATCGAGAGATGAATTCCTTCACCAGCACGCGAGCGACTGTAGCTGCTGTCTGATTCCGGATCGGATAGGCTTCGGCCCATCGGGAAAAATGGTCAACGACTGTTAAGATGTATCGATAACCAGAGTTCGATAACGGATGTGGTCCCGTTATATCGATTCCGATACACTCTAATGGGTTTCCCACTGTCAAGTTCTGAAGTTTTCCTTGTCTCGGCGGCTTTCCTCTCCAGTAACAAGCACAGACTTCACACTTCTTAAGAACTCGTCGCACATCATCTCGCCAACTTGGCCAATAAGCCCGGCGTTGGACTTGTGCCATAGTTTTCCGGCATCCCAAATGTCCACCTGACATTCCTCCATGAGCCAGTTCAATCAATCTGTCCCGACGTTGTGGTGGCATAACAATCTGGAACCACTTCGTCCGACCAGTTTCTGGATGCAACCATTCTCGCATCAAGATACCATTTTGCAAAGACAATTGAGGCCATTGTGCCGCTAAAGTCTTGATGGTTCGACCTTGAGATCGCAGCATCTCCATAGTTGGTGGTTCTGCTGACTCCAACTGTTTCGTCACAATCCAGCCAAGTTCCGGATCGTTCCGCTGTTCTTCTCGTATCTCATCGGTTTCCCAGCCGGTTGGTAGATCGGATGATTTAAGCGTCGGTTCCGTCAACACTCGTATCGCATCAATCCGATGTGGCCATCTTGACATTGCGTCTGCATTGCCATGCGAAGCTCCTGCTCGGTGCTGTATCTCGAAGCTAAACTCTTCTATATCAGTGAGCCATCTGGCCTGCTGCCCAATCGGAAGCGGCGTTCTTCGGAGCCATTGCAAGGCCGAGTGATCCGTTCGAAGGATGAACTTTCGACCTAGCAGGTACTGACGGTAAGTTTTCAAAAAGTGTACTACTGCTAAAAGTTCCCTTTTTGTCACATCGTAGTTTCTTTCGGCTTCGGAGCAGACTCTACTTCCATAGCAGATTACACGTTCTCGCCCTTGTTGTCGTTGAGACAGAACGGCTCCAATTGCGTCTGCCGATGCATCAGTGTCTAATACATATTGGTCGACATCGTTCGGAAGAGCCAGAATCGGTGCTTCCGTTAACCGTAACTTCAGCTCACAGAAAGCGTTCTCACAGTCTTGAGTCCATTCGAACCGGAGACCTTTTTGTGCCAGCGAGTGTAAAGGTCGCGCAACCTTCGCAAAACCCGGAACAAATTTGCGGTAGTACGAACAAAGTCCAATGAAGGAACGTGCTTCCTTCAGTGACTTTGGCGTAGGCCATTCTTCCACCACTCGAATCTTTTCTGGATCAGTTCCAACTCCTTGATCACTTACTACATGTCCGAGAAATAACACCTGGCGTCTGAAGAGATGACATTTGCTGGGCTTCAATTTCAGTCCAGCTTCGCCCAGTCTCTCCAACACTCGTGCGATACGTTCCAAGTGAGACTTCCAGTCGACGGCAAACACTATTATATCGTCCAGGTACACCAGGCAAATTTCAAAATTTAAACCTGCCATCACAAGACTCATCATTCTTGAAAAGCTTGCGGGTGAGTTGCTTAAACCAAACGGTAAGACTCGGAATTGAAAGCTACACCTTCTCGTAAGGAAACCTGTCTTATGTTTGTCTTGCGGATCAACTGCCAGCTGGTGGTAACCTGCACGAAGGTCAAATGTACTGAACCATGTTGCACCTGTGAGCGAATCCAAACTCTCACTGATGAGTGGAAGCGGGAATGCGTCAGGTCGAGTTTTGGTGTTGACAGCTCGGTAGTCCACGCAGAACCGAGGTGTTCCATCTTTCTTCTTCACGATGACCACATTACTGGCCCATTCTGATGTCGACGGCTCGATCAACTTCAGCCGGAGCATTTGATCCACTTGTTCGTCTATCATTGGAAGTAAGGCCAGTGGTTGACGACGTAAGGTTTGTCGGACTGGTCGTTCTCCTCCAGTGTCAATCTTGTGCTGCAAAACATCCGTGTAGCCATAGTCCCATTCGTGCAAAGAGAATGCTTTACGGTGTTGCAACACTATTTGCTTAAGCTGCAACCGTGCTTCTGGCGTGACATCCTCTGCTACATCACTCCATAATGGCGACAACACTTTTTCGACTTCTTCGTTAGAAGGCTCCGTGTGATTCTCTATCACTTGGCCGCAGCTGGACACCTGGCCATCGTTAGAATTTTCGCCATAGACTGTGACGATTTCGGTTGCACATTGGAGTCCTTTCTTTAGTTTTACTGCACTAGTTGTCGGATTCAAAATTCTCAGAGGCAAATCGATAGCGCGTTCTGGCAGCAGAGTCCCAGCCACCAGCACTCCTGAGTCGAGCAGTTGAGGTTGAGTCGCCCAACTTCTTCCACAGACATCACTCAATTTCGCTAGGATGGCGTATGCTTCAACGTTCATTTCGCATAACGCTGGCACTTGCACGTCATGTGCCAACGCCACTTTGCGACACATTGAAGTTGCTGCTCGACAATGAATGCCGACTTCATGCCCATCTATCGTAATTGTCTTCTTACCAAAGTTCCACTGGACTTGCTGACTTTCAAGCCAGGACAGGCCCAGGATCAGTTCTGAAATCTGTTCTGTCACCAAGCAGTGTGCATCGAATTGAAGTCCATCGATTTCCACGGTTAGCTCCGTTTCACCGATAACCCGGATCTCAGTTCCATTTGCAGCTTGTAACAGTTGTCTGGAACATTTAACATCTGCTTTCTTTACCATGGAGCTCGGAACTAACGACAGTTCGCATCCTGTGTCAATCAAGGCAAACGTCGTTTTTCCATTGACTTTCACCGACAGGTAAGCGTTGCTGCTACCCTGTACATGGTTCGAGCGGACAGCTACTGGCGGTTCCTCACTGGAAGCTGTACCAAGTTGTGTCGAAACCGGACCAGGACAGTCTCTCACCAGATGGTCGGACTGGCCACAGCCGAAACAGGTTCTTGGCGTCTTTCTTCTCACCTGATTTGGCGGTTGACTTTCCTCAGCGGTTTCTGGTCGACCACGAGTTCTTTCCCACTGACGTCTGGTTGTGGAGGCGGTTGCCGCTGGTAGTTCCTTCGGCTTCGACTCCCAGTGCCCTCGTCCATCCAAACGTTTCTCCAGACTCGCCATCTGTCGTCGCTGCGATTCCAGCTCGTCTCGGATGAGTTGTAGCATTTTCTCCAAATGTCCATCATCTTCTCTCACCATCTTAGCTCGTGTAGGTCGACGGTCGGATTGATCAGAATCTCGTCGTTCGGCTTTCTGATAACCCTCGAACCTCATGGCTAGGTTGTATGCTTTGTCCAACGTTTCCGCTTCACGCTCACGAACTTTCATTGCCAGTTCTTTGTCTCGGAGAGCGTCAATAAATGCTCGAATTGCTATGGCTTCACTGTGACTCGTTGTCGGTCCAGGAAAAGCAAGGATCATTAACCGTCTAATATCTTGCACCAATGAACCAAGTTCCTCACCTTCTCTCTGTCGTCTGGTGTTTTTTGCGTTTGGTACAATGTGGTTTGAAATATTCCACCGTACCTCAACTTTAGTTTCTGAATCAGGTCGTCTGACGTCATCACATTGGCTGAGTCGAACTCCCATAGCAGTTGATTGGCCGGTTCCACTAACGCACACATCAGCTGATGAAGTTTTTCTTCTTCCGTCCATCCATTGTGTTTTGCGCACACCTCAAATTTTCGGACAAAAGCTTGGACTGCAGTTTTACCATTATACGTACCAATCTTAATCCATTGTGTCGCGGTCGACTCCTTCGATCGCAACGACGAACCAACGAAGGAACTATTAAAAGATCTTTATTTAAAAATAAAGTCGATTAAGTGTAGAGTAAGTCAACTCGTCTATCAAATATCACAATCGTAGACAGCACACAGGTTGGCTGGTCTCGATTGAACGTTATACGATCAATGTTTCAACGTTTACAAATCTTCGTCAAAAGGCCCTTAATGTACATCAGGTCTATCTTATATAGAGTTCTCCCGGATTCCAGAACGTTCTGTGACGTCACTGTACTTTTCCCTGGAAAGTCCTACTGAACACGTATATCCTTGTTGCATGCACCGAATTAATGTTGACAGCTTGCTGCAGAATTTTCCGTGCGATGTAAACAAGCTTGTTGACGCGTCGGTTTTCTTCCCTTGATGCATGCACCCGCGTAGACCGCGACATTCCCTCCGCCCTCAGATGATGACACGTCTTCAGCACCATCTCGAACGGGTCATCACGATCAAGCCGGGCCTCCAGACTCCATCTCGACACAGCATATACAACCAAAACAAAACACATCAGTTAGTCAATTTATCCACACAATTTGCGGGCTCGATCCTTGTGTGTCGGGCCATTTCCCCCCTTCACCATCCGAGTCACAACCGAGAGAGGAAATCAGCCACCGTGTTCTGACGTCCAGGACGATATCGAAAGTCCACGTTAAACTCTTGCAATGCCAACGCCCAACGAGTCAGTTTCGCACTCTTAGGGCTTGCATCTGTGAGATAAGACAAAGGATTATGATCTGAATAAATGATTATCTTTGATAAGAATATCCATGACTTGAATCGTTTAAGTGCCCAAATTACTGCGAAAGCCTCTCTCTCAATTGTAGACCAATGCATATGTGTATCTGTAAGTTTAAGGCTAGCAAAAGCAATTGGTTTTTCCTGACCTTCTTCGGTCCACTGAAACAAGCAACACCCAACCGCGGTGGCACTTGCGTCAACATTTAAACCAAATTCCTTAGTGAAATCAATGGTATGCAACTGTGTAGCTTTACTGAGATCATCCTTTAACTTATCTAGTGCTTCTTGATGCTTTTGCTCCCAAGGCACCTTCGTAGGTATGTTATCTCGTGTCAAATCAGTTATTATCCGTGCTTTTTCAGCTAAAGCAGGTATAAAATTTCGAAAATAACTGAAAAAACCCATAACCTTTCTAACTTCTTGCTTTGTTGTTGGAGGATGGATATCATTGATCGTAGCGATCTTACCTGGATCAGGTTCAATACAACCTGACCCTACTATATGGCCAACAAACTTTATTTTGTTTTGTGCAAAATTACATTTTCTTAAATTCAAAGTGAGTCCTGCTTCCTCAATAGTTTGCAAGAATTTCTCTAGATGTTCTAAATGGTCATTCCAATTCATTGAAACCACTGCCATATCATCGACGAATGGTTCGGTAAAACTTCGCACTGGATGTAAAACTTGGGTCATAGCACGAATAAAGGTATTGCTAGCGGACTTGAGTCCAAACGGCATTCTTGTGAACTCAAAAAGTCCTGCATCACATACGAATGCCGTAAGCCATCGATGTTCTTTCCGAACTGGAATTTGCCAATACCCCGATTTCGCGTCGAAAACACTAATAAACTTTGCCCGTCCCACCTTTTGTAAGATGTCAGCAATGTCTGGGGTCGGGTAACAATCACCTAGAGAATATTTGTTAACATGGCGATAATCAATTGCCAATCGAACGCCATTTTGACCTTTGGGTCCCTTTAAAACGCAAACTACCGGACTGGCCATTTCACTTTTCGATGGTCGAATGATGTCTAATGCCAACATTTCTTCTATCTGGCGTTGTACTTCAGGTTTAAGTAGCTCAGGTACTTTATATGCCCTTAAACGCTTAGGAGTGAAATCATGAGTTATCTTAATTTCATGTTCTAATACTGGACAATACCCAGGTTTATCCACGAATACTGCCGAGTGCCGATCCAAAACCTCAAAAAGTTGCTTCTGTTCCTCTTGCGAAAGATGCGCTATAATCAGAGGATCAATTCGCTTACTCGGGCTTATTTGTTCACGTTCTTCCTGATCTACAACCTCTACTATACCAAATTCTTCATCTTGATCAACAATTACTGAACAGCTATTGATCATCGCTTGTTCGAGTCGTTCATGGTATCGCTTGATCTTATTTGCGTGTAAATGTCTTTGTTTTCCCTCTATTTCTACTATATAAGAATATGGGGATTTAACCTTGACTACGGTAGCAGGTCCTTGCCATCGACTATAAAATTTAGAACTACCAAAATCTGGTGCTAATACTGCTACTTTATCTCCAACTTCGTATTTTCTGTCAGTACTACGCAAGTTATAATAATCTGCATACCGCTTGGTTTCTATATCACTATAGTAATCTGCATAAACTTTCGCGAATTCGAGGTTTTCCTTCAGTGATTGGAGATACTCTTCGGGTGATTTACCTAAGTTAAGAGGTACTTTTCGTTCGCCAGCCCACGATTCCTTCAACACACTAAGTGGACCCCGAGGAAGAGTTCCATAAACCATAGTGAATGGCGAAATATGAGTCGTGCCTGAAGGTTTTTCTCTAAGGCTCCACAGAACAAACGGTAACAATTGGTGCCATCCACGAGGATCAGATTGAGCAAGCTTAAAGATCATGGTTTTCAAGCTTTGGTTGCATCTTTCAACCAATCCAGCTGCCTCAGGATGTCCAGGGGTATTAAATCTGGGACTACAACCCATTCGCCGCAAGAATTCTTTCGTCAAACGACTGGTAAAGTTGGTACCACAATCAGAACTGATGATCCTTGGAATAGAAAAAGTTGTAAAAACTTGCAACAGAGCTTCACAAACTCCCTTTGCATTCAGCGATCTAAGAGGATACGCCATCGGCCAACGAGAAAATTTATCCACCAGAACCAGAGCATAATTGTACTGGGGTTTCGATTTGTTGGATTCTCCAGTCACTACCATAGGGCCAATACAATCCATATTTAGATGGTTAAAACAGAGTTCATCCGCCCTCGGAATAGGAGTGATCGGGACTCGATCTGCCACTTTAACTGGAGTTCTTAGTTGACAAATTTGACAAGACGCACAATATTCGCGAATTCTCTCATCCATTCTTGGAAACCAAAAGTTTAATTTGATCCTGGCTCTCGTTGCCTTAAAAGCCATGTGCCCAGCACATGGGGCATCGTGTGCTACTCGCAAGACAACCTCGATTCTATCTTCCGGTAAACATAATTGATTAACCTTATGTCCCATAATTTCCCCTTTGTGGTACAGGAGGTTATTATCTATAAAGAAATTATTTTTATTCTGTCTCGCTTGTTGCCAGCAAGATATAAGATTGTGACAATTCTGTTGCTCACGCAATAAAGTATCATTATTCGCTACTCCCTCATCAGACTTGAACTCTGTTGACTCAACATCAAGAAAATTATCTGAATCATCAACTAGTTGCTCCTGAGAATATTCATTCACTTCTGACGGCAAGGATTCGTTGCTGTTACTTTTCTCGATATTAACTTCTAAGTTATCTTCTTCTGCCCCTTTATTTATTTGAACACATCGATCTACGCCAGCTACCATCACTACATATTGCGAACTATCCCTTAATAGGTCCACAACATGGGGTGTCAAAATAACCCGTTCATTTAGTTCAGGGACTACAGCGAACATGACGCACAAAGATGGCGCAATGTTCGTCGTTCCTTCCATTGAATTAGCTAATTTCATTTGTAGGTATACTACATCTGCCTTACATCCTTCTCCCTGAAAACCAATTATATTAATCCGTTTAATCACGGGTAAGTTTAGTGACTCAATTAATTTCTTATCAATACAACAAATTTCTGCTCCTGAATCAGATAATGCTGGCTGAGAAGGGAGATCTTCAATCTGTACATTGATATACGACCTCTCGTGTAATCCATCAATACTATTCTCGTATACCCTTACAGCAGTTTCCAAGCCTATTGGTTTAGAATTATCCAATAAATTCCCTTGCTTTACCTGTTCAGGTATCTCATGCAACACGTTGACCTTCTCAACAAATGAGTCGATCACTTCTTCAGTTGGGTTCCCAAATATACAAGTACTCACCTTTTTAGAACTTGGTTTGGTCTGGCACTCCCTTGCCATATGACCCTTCTGATGACATAGGAAACAGAGACCCTTTACCTTGGCCTCCTCCTGAGACACCCTCGCACCTATCTTGGCTTCACCCCTTATTTCCGGTTTGGGAGACTTGGGTTGAGCTGTCTGGTTATTGACTTGAACATGTGGTTGACCTCTCGTCCAATTATTATACTTCGGTGTCGGATGACTACGGCATACTAAGTCATTCCCACCATCATGCGACGCTACATAAATGTCAGCCGCATTAGCTATGTCTTCACAGCTCAACCACTCCTCTTTTTCTTGGGCCAAGATATAATCTAAACAAGCCTTCGACAAGGACTCCTTAAGCCGATCCGCAACCAATAAACTTACAAGTTTATCAAACTCATCAGTTATCTTTCTACTTTTCAAATAATACATAAGAGCCACACGCAATTTGGATGAATAGATCGTAAATGATTCGTCCGATGCTTTGTGCAACGACCAAAATCGGGCTCTAAGATTTGAAGGGCTTATCTTAAACTCCCTTAGCAAAAACTCCTTCAGGAATTTGTAGTCATGGAGCTGTGCCTCAGTAAGGCGCATGGTTAATGCCTTAGCTCTTTCACTTAAAATGGCTAGCAATAATTTTGCTCTAACATCTTCATCCACCTCATACACATTAAACAAACCATCCAAGTGATCAAAGAAACCTGGAATTTCTATAGGGTCGGAAGGAAATTTCCAAAGAATATTCTTAAGGGCATCACTATAACGCTTAGTACGACTTGCTAAAGAATCTCTAACATTTCGTTCTTCCTGCTTTTCCTTCCTCTCCCTTTCTTCTTTCTCTTTCCGTTCCTTCTTTTCTCTTTCTTCTTTCTCTTTCCGTTCCTTCTTTTCTTCCTCTCTCCTCTTTTCCTCCCTTTCTTCCTTCTCCTTCCGTTCCTCCCTTTCTCTTTCTTCCTTCTCCTTCCGTTCCTCCCTTTCTCTTTCTTCCTTCTCCTTCCGTTCCTCCCTTTCTCTTTCTTCCTTCTCCCTTTGTTCTTTCTTTTCTTCCTCTCTCCTCTTTTCCTCCCTTTCTTCCTTCTTCTTCCGTTCCTCCCTTTCTCTTTCTTCCTTCTCCTTTTGTTCTTCATATTTACGGATTTCGAACTCCAGACGGCGCTTCTGCAGCTCGTAATCCACTCCTGTTGGAGATATTGGACTACCCTTAAATTCCTTATCCTCTTTTCCAATCTCCATGGCCCATTCTTCCATTAATTGATTTCGATCCCATGACATAACATCATCATCGTCCCTTCCTGCCTTCATAAGATACACCCTAAGGCGCTCAGACGACATTTTGCGAATATTCGCTTGCATCTCTGTTGTCAACGCTTCCATTTTTACAAACAGTCAGTCAACAACAATCACCAAAAAAAAACAGACACCACGCGGCAAACCCGCCACACAAAAGGAAAATTCCACAACCCAAAGTGCAACTATGCAGTATCCAAAGAAGTACACTCGCCAAGTACGCAAAAACTATACAAGCTCACGCAAGTCTGGCCTCGATCACAACAATGGATCAAATTTCAAAGAAATAATCAGCAGATATTGAAAGAGAAATAATGGCTGCCTCCCACTCGGCTGCAACTCCACTCTCTTTTCTCCTTCTCAGCCACGACAACACTTAGGATCTTACCCGTATGTTGACTGCTGTCTTCTGCTGTCTCAGCCGAACGACGCACTTCGTCCGTCCGACTGTCGTATGCCGATTCACCAGTCTCCCACGGTAGAAAGGCGTCTCGATCCGCTCGCTGTCTGGAACAGACCGTCTCTTGATCCTCCGGGTTGACTCCTTCCGCCGCCGGCTCGCGTCTTCTTCACCGGATCCAACACCGATGATCCCACCGCTGCCACCAATAATGTCGCGGTCGACTCCTTCGATCGCAACGACGAACCAACGAAGGAACTATTAAAAGATCTTTATTTAAAAATAAAGTCGATTAAGTGTAGAGTAAGTCAACTCGTCTATCAAATATCACAATCGTAGACAGCACACAGGTTGGCTGGTCTCGATTGAACGTTATACGATCAATGTTTCAACGTTTACAAATCTTCGTCAAAAGGCCCTTAATGTACATCAGGTCTATCTTATATAGAGTTCTCCCGGATTCCAGAACGTTCTGTGACGTCACTGTACTTTTCCCTGGAAAGTCCTACTGAACACGTATATCCTTGTTGCATGCACCGAATTAATGTTGACAGCTTGCTGCAGAATTTTCCGTGCGATGTAAACAAGCTTGTTGACGCGTCGGTTTTCTTCCCTTGATGCATGCACCCGCGTAGACCGCGACACATTGTCTATTGGAACGCAGTGTAGACATCATGGTTTGGTTGTCCGACAACTTCTCCAACTGTCCTTTCTCTTCTGTTGACTTCACATTCGGACCCGGTTGTGGTTCTACGGTCGACCCAAGTTGACCTTCGTCAGCTATCACCGTTTGAGTGGCGACGGACGTTGTGACCTTCGCCGCTGGGTTCAACGTGGCGAGTTCTGTAGTCGTCGGCAAGAGCAAAGGACGTCCTTCAGTCCTTCCCTTCCCGACTTTCACTGGAACTTCTTGGCATGGCTTTCTGTAGATTTAACGGCTCCACGTTTCCATTGTTGTCGTTGCTCCAAACGAAGTCGGAATCGACATCACCGTTGGTAGGTAACCGGAACTCAGGTGCCCACAACTGATTGCAACCGGACGACGTTCCTGAAATGACCCAGGCACCGCCCAGATCGAAGGTTGATTGAAAGGCGTTGCACTTGAATGTGTTGGTATACCAGCGCTTTGTTTTCCGTAGGTGAAAGGAACCGAAGACAGCGACGCAGAACTCGTGAGACTGGGACGTGCACTTTCGTCGAGGGCAGCATACCAAGCGCGAGTCGGCTGATGAACACTATTGCTCATCTGCTGTGTAGTCTGCGGTTGTCTCATCTGTCGACCAGTATCTGAAACTAGACACTTAACATTTGTCTGTGTTTCATAACATTTATCAATAAACATCTCCTGTTGTTCAAGCATATTCTTTTTCCAAGGATGTTTAAATGTAATTTCCTGATCACTAACTTCACTCATTTCGTCTATTTCATTGTCCTGTTGACCAACATCACTCACTTCTAATTCAGACTCACCCAAGTCCATTATGTCTATAGCTCGAGTAAATCTTCTAGCTAAACCCACTTCCGGTTCTACTTCCGCGCATTTTTCCAATTCAGCCATTAAAACTCCGATTCTGGTACCACGTGTAGCGTTCCCCTCATCGCCCTCTAGCGAGCGCGCGCCCTGTTGTAAGGCTTTGGCTGGCTGGACAAAACGTGCGGGATTTGAACCCTGAGCAGGGGGGACTTTACTCTTTCCTCTACATCACTTGTGTCGAGCACTATATAATTTTCTGGTACCAAGGATATTTCCTGACATATGTCTGCGTGTGTTAAAGGTCCTTCTGCCCTTACAACAGTATTTTCGGCGGGAAAGTTCCCGCCTAAACGACCAACTTCCCGCGCCAACTGTGCCATACCGGTTTCTACCTGTTCTTGGCTGGAAATGAAGTTTCTCATTAGCGCCGTAATTTCGGACACTTCCTCAACTAAAGCGGCCACCACTTTATCGGACATAACGACTTTAAATTCCAAATAGATTGATTTATTAAAAGAATAAAAGTCGTAGTTACAAACAACCTCAAATGTGTCTTCTATTACGCTCTGACACAGTTTAATTAGAAGTTCTACAGATCAAAGCGTCTTTAAAATCAAATGTCAAATTATGCCTTACAGAGATCAACAAAATGAAAACCAGCCGTTGCTCATTATTGACGAACTATTAAAATATCCATTAGCACAAATGATTAAATTGTCAAAGGGTTACAATAACATTAACTTTTCACCATTTACTTCCTAACCACTGAATATTATCACCAATATTCTGAACAGTCAATTAAACAGTTGAAACGATACACAACCTTTACCGTTTTCGTGTCCAACATAAAAGATTCACAAAGTTCACCGATCGTGTCTTATAATCGAATCGAGTTAGGCCACGATCCGCTATCGAACAATAACTTTTCTAAATGCAATTTAAATAAAACACAATTCTCAAATCTACTTTACACCAACGTAGCACACACAAGCGCAAACGTGACACTCCCGCGCATTGAGCGTGATCGCTCATTATATAGCAGTATTATGCGCGCACTATCATCCCGCGTAAAATCTAACCAATCAGCGCACGTGAAATCTGCCGCGCTAAACATTCATTGGTGAGATATAAATAGCAATAATTATATGCGATGCTATGCAAATTTCTCTTCACATGAAGCAAGCATTTATGTGGCGCTGCACAAACCTTAATTAGTTGCAAACTGACGTTCGTCACAATGTTGGTAAGTAACCTAACATGTCAAATGCTAAGTAATGTTGAAAAGGTGTAAGCAAGGGTAGGTTAATGGGCCATTATAACGCGATGGCTAGTAATATGAAACCAACGACTCCCACTAAAAGTTAAGACTTGTCATCTTGTTAGATCTAGCATTTGGCATAGTGTTAGCGAGTCAGTCATTCAGTTATTCAGTCAATCAGTCAGTTGGTCGATCGATCGGTCGGTCGTGTTAGAAGAACCAGGGAATGTTTATTTAATGAATGCAGAATTTTATACTCATAATTATAAGCGAAATGCCTATTATAAGTTTAACTTTGCTTAGTTCAAGAAAGTCACCTGTGTGTAAAAGCTATGAAGCTAACAAACCCTGGTTTAACCCTCATCCTCATTCTTAGGCCAGAGCGAACCCCATCTATGTTTGAATATGTGTAACTTTTGCTAGCTAGATGGTAAAACATAACGACTTCATATAAGTGTCAGTCCTTCATCGATCAATAACTGCATGTTGCTGAACATTTCTCTGAAATGTGGCTCAAGGTGCGAGATATACTGCTGTTGAAGATCGGAATGGTGAACAAGATGACGTTCAGAGCAATGAGGAGAAGAGCAAGGTTAAATGCTGCATATGCATCAATTGGACTAAAAGCACCATTGTCCTCGATTGCTGCCGTGACACATCATCCTTTATTGATAACATGTCAATAGACGTAAGAGCAGAATTTTATTAAAATAAAAAAAACCGAATCAATGAAGAACAATTTTTAAAGGTAACCCGATTTATGTAAATGTATATCTCAATGTATCTCACTGTATATCGCATAGGTCTTTTAACGAAGTTCAGTTATTTAGACTACCATTTCAAGAGATATCGAAAATATTTAATACAAATTATCCCTATCGTTAAAATCCTTTCGAGTGGTTCATTCTTCTGTGAAACGGAAGATAGTTAAAACATTGGTCCCAGTATTCCGATCAAAATGAATACGCACAATTTCATTCTTCTCGCTCTCGCAGTTCAAGTCATAGAGAAAAAGGTTCTTGCCTTCATCCTGTTGCAGACTATAAATACCCAGGAGATTAAATTCGGAATCTAGAAGCTCGATTCGTCTGCCATTAATGAAAATATCTTCACTAAGCGATGGTTGACATTGGCGTACAACTCTCCCACTCGTATCGAACTCCTTTAATTTTGTTTGATAAGTTTGCCTCCTGACATAAGTCAATACTAAGTTTCCATTTGGTTTTTGAATTACGTTTTCGTATCTGAACGCATCAATATTTCGGGACAACATTGTTTCATGTTGCAAGGAACCATCCGTATTATATATGCTCACTACAGTAGAATCCCGTCCTTCCTGCATTGAAAGGAATATTAGGTTACCGTTGGCGGAGATGCAAATAAAAGCAATTGACAACCTGTGATGATTTATCCATGGCGATATGTTAAACTGATGTTCCTCATCTTTCACAATGCGTAAGACTGAAAGGCAGAGGAAGTCTTTATTTCGTGAGCCTACATACAGGCAGTTTGACACTTTACAAGCTGCCATACACGCCGGATTCATTCCTGGCAGCGGGATGACATCCTTCACTTCTACCATATTGTTGCGGTTGTAAACATTAATACAGTTTGGATCTGGTAGCCAGTAGAGCATAAATATTTCATCCATCAGTGTAGCCACTTCATCGATCGCTGACTGGATCGGAGACTGATGTAAAATTTTCATAATAATCGTGGGCTGGGCTGAAAATAATATTCTGCTTTATTTCTTGCGCCAAAAATGACACGTATTAAAACAAGTAGGCCTATTCTTAAAACGTGAAATATATTATCAAAATACATGCACTCGTGCATTTAAATGCGTAAATACTAGTCAGGATATTGAGTGTGCTATATATGCTACTTCAAACATCAAGTAGCATACGCAATTAACTTAAAACTTAAAATGAACTTGAATCGTAGATACGCTGTATTGGACAGCGCTTGGGAAAGTTAAAGTTTGCACGCAGCGTGTGCAGAACTGTGGGCGTACGCGATAAGAGCTGCAATTTGTCTAGAACTCTAGACTTATCCATGCATATGGTTCGTATCATCATACGTGGACGTGCGATCGACAATCCAACGGCCACAGTTTTAATATTACCGTGCTGGATTGTCAATTGAGAGGCGGAACAGAAAGTTAGTCTAAGATTTGTCCTCCTTTTTGCATATCCAGCCAATTTAGCCACAAAGAGCACGCTAACCGTACACAGTCAGCTGGAAGAGTAGGCAACGAGGCAATGGGCTTATTTGTGGCTAGCTCAGTTTTATCTTAAGAGTCCTGACGCATTGACTTTAATTCTAATATGAAGTCTGTTAATATTGTAAGCAAGAATAAAGCTTATCTAATAATGGGAATAAAGCCTCTTTATTTCATGCACTAACCACTGTTGTCTAGAGTTCTGTGAAATTCCTTTCGGAAGAAGTTGGTCGTGCGTATGCTGCTCCATTTCCAACAGACATTTGTTAGTCGGCTTATCACCAGATCAGCCTTTTCTTTCCACACGCTTCTGGCCAGCTTCAAACTTTTCACTTCCATAACTACGGCTTTAATGAGGATACATTCAAGTAGCTCGATCGGTAGATTTTGTAGCTAGACGTAAACGATAAAAGCATATGACATATAACATAACATAACATAACCTTTTTGCAAACACATTTCGTAAGGCTTCTTCAGCACAAAATCAAAGAAATGGAACAACTTTTAAGCAGAGTCGTACACATAACAACAATAAGCTGAGTTAAAACATGGATGAACTGAACACAGTCCATAGCTTACTTCTTACTTTCTTACATCCCAGCTGACTCTGTTAGGAGGCTTATTCACAAGTGTAAAAGAAAGGAGTAAGCGAGATTAAACCTATATTTGGCAGTTTTTGTTGGTATTATTACGCAGAATAAAATGTTCTCATTTTGTACGACCTTCTAGTAGGCCTAGTTATTGAATAAAAAAAAATTATTTACATTTTAATCAGGCTTCATCGGAAAGCTTCAAACCTACTGGAATCATCGTTGTGCTAATTTCAGCTTCTAATAATTAGCCACTAATTTGCTCCACAGATCTCGCTCATCATGGTGAAAAGCCTGAAAGCCCCCCCCCCATCGAAGATTCACACGACGAACACAACATATAGGTCTACCGAGGATAACAGCGAGGGACCCTATAGTAGCAGGATCGCTAAGACGCCTAGAAAGACTGAAACACTATTATTCTGTTGAATCCGGCGAAGGATGTGACGCAATTAGACAGAAATTGCTGTCTTCATTCGAACCGAAATGCTATTCAGTTATAGTAAGGCTATTTGGCTAGAGAAAAAGCCTGTCAACAATCAGACTATAAACCTCGTTGTTCAAGCAATTCAGAAAGAGTAGATCCTACGAATAACTTGGAATTACAGTTTAATGTCATATAGCTTACCGTTGTGTCACTCAGTGAGTCGAGCTTTACACGTTTTGCATTGTCTTGTTTTTGTGCTAGAAGCCGAATAAGAAAGTAAGTGATCTTAATTAGTGCGAGACAAACGCCTGAACTTTATATAGCAACAACGCATACAACAGTTAAACATTGCACAGTTTCAGTAAACAACGATGCACTATAATGAACAGTTTGAAAAGTGTAACTTAATATATTTCTCGGAACTAGTGGCATCAAACTTTATTACAAGTCTGCGATTTGAAACAAACTAACAGATTTGATATTTGAACAATCATGAGAATTAGCACTATCAAAATATTTATATTTACACAGTGCATCCAAAAAAGCTGATCGTCGCGTGTGTTTGCGTGGACCCTACACTACTGAATATACATAAACAGAGAAAAAACTGAGCGAAGGATGGGATAAGGAGTTTTGACCGGCATTCCCAAGTGTTCATCATAATAACTGACTTAGTAATTGAAACTGCAAATAATAATTATATAAAACGCAATATCAAAAACTTCCTTTTATTAACTTAAATTCCGAGCCTTCGTTCGTTTGCTCATCGGTATTGGATTCTGCTGATGTTCGTTTCTTCGACATATTATTAGTAGCAGAAGAATAACGTCGCTTCTTGTTACAATGAACGTCATTATTGCAAGAAACCTCAAACGTTTAGGTAAATGTTGAGCAAAATTCAAAAACGCAAGTTCTATTGGAAAAGCAAACCGATTAAGACAAAATTTATATAATACTTCAAAAGCAAATAATTCATTAAAATGTTATTAAAATTAAAGACGCTGTCGGTCTGAAATAGATATAATTTCGTCTGGAAAACATATACTGTGACAGTCGCGTGAGGAGATCGACGACAACGACGAGATGTCATCATCATCATGATGTAGTCGTCGTTGGCGGTCGAGATGGAATGATGACGGACGAAAGCCAGTCCCCGCTTGATCAACAATGAAGGCAGCGAGACCGAGGTGTAATCGGACACCACACAGCCAAGGTGTAATAGGACACCTCGCGGCTAAGGTGTAATCAGACACCGCCCTCGCTGCAGGCGAGCGACGACCCGCGTCTCGAAGAGCAATCTGACACTAATTGACGATAGCATGACGTGGGGGGGCGGACCGATGGACGCTGAAGTTCCTACATAACGGAAGGAAAAGGAGGATACGGGACTTGTACTACTGACGAGCGCGACGTGTGAACAGCGGTCGAGCGAACAACATCGAGAGGAACGTTCAGCGGCGGCGGCAGAGTAAAGTCCGTCAGATTCAGAGACTGACGCGAAGAACGATCTGTAGTTAGGCTGTACGAGGCAACATTTGAGATAGTCCGATTTAATATCTAAACGCTTTAATACTACGTGGAAGTTCCCGTAGAGTTATTGTATATATTTGTTTCTTTAATTAAATACTTTTATTAATCAAACAAAGTTCGTCGTGAATCTTCTATAGAAAAGTTAGGCACGTTTAAATAACAGTGCAAGTAAAAGAACAAGCAGTCGAGGGTCGACATCAACACACGGCAAACACACGACAGGCGACCTTTCGATTGCGACAGTGACGTCACACAATGGACTCGATGTCACACTTCGTATTCATTAATTCTATTATAAGTATTATTATAGTTACTAGCTGTAAACCCGTGAAAAATCACGGCATATAAAAAACAATTATTATTGCAGTGATAACAATAACGTCATATTATAGGCCTAGAGCCGTCGTCAAGACAACCGTCAAGACAACCGTCGCCAAGGCGGCAGTATAGTGACGTCACAATAGTGTTTGTTTACGGGACAGACAGACGTAGAACGGTTATTATGTAAGTTGATTTCATATAATATATTATTATTTAATGAAGATATTAATTATAATTATAATTGTTGCTACATTATATATATACATATATATATTATAAGAATATATTTTTATATAAAGTAATAGATACTAATTATTATCCTAGTTCTTTTATCATCCTCATTTTTTTATTCTACATGTTTATGCCACTACTACTTGTATTAATACTGCTATTTATACCACTACTACTAATGCTATTACTACTCTTACTGCTAATGCTATTACTACTCTTACTGCTAATGCTATTACTATTTATTCAAAAGATGATATTCTAAGCATAAAGTGACTTAAAATATTTTCATAGATTTTGCATATGGGATGGTTAATATTTTGCTTATGTCTAAAATGTGCCGTTCAAAGTATTTGTGTTGAAACAATGAATAGTTACGGAAAGGCGTTGAAAATGGAATAGTCTTCTGCCTTCAAGAAATTTCGTTTAATAATGACCAAGATTTTTTTATGAAGCTGAACTCTTCGTAGTGTATAGGACGAGTTTCGAGTGTCGTTCGTACTAATGTGTGCAAATGTAATGATAGGATGTGGGACGATAGTATATTTGGCATCTTGCGATGCGACCCCGCATCAGTCTCCCAGAGTCTTGATTACTGTTAGGCCTATATCCTAGTTCAGCCATTAACCCTTGAACGGTAACCTGGGGGTAATTTCTACCCCCAGATTGTTGTAACTGCAGCTATTAAAGGAAGTATTAGAAATTTTTACAATCGCTTTGGTGACTTTCCCTAATATTGACCATCCTTCAAATTAAGTGAAAAAAAATTATGCATAGGGCCCCCCGGGATACTGTCAACATATTTTCAATAATTATGGCGGCAAAAAACGAGATGTTATGAAGAAAACCTAATTGCAAAGGAGAATCTAAAATGCTTAGTCCACATCCAAACAAATAACATATGATATCTTTACATCTAGATAACAAACAAAAGTTCAAGTGATATTATCTCTTATGCTAAGACATCTTCAATTGTAGGCCTACAGCTCTTACATATTAGCTTCTTTTCAGCATGCTGCTGACAAACAAATTGTTCACATTCAATGCATTGGTTTTCAACTTTTATATCTTTTTTTCTGGGGCATGCATGACATCGACCACGCTTTCTCGACTTCTGCGACTCCGGTTTGAGTAACACGGGTTGCACCCCAACAGACAACATTGCACGAGCAACAGACGGCTATTGTTGGCACATTGGCACAAATTTCTATGAAAGGACGAATTAGTTTCTCGCCAGCTTCAGTCAGAAACAGACGGCGTCTATCGACTCGTTTGTTTGGCTTCTCTGATGTCAACTTCCATAGCACAAAGGCATTGTAGCAGGCAGCATCGATCAGAAAGAAAAAAAGCCGCATTGGCCAACGCCGTGTTTGACGAGCACAAGTGTAATATGAAATGCACTGGTCAAAAGCATCAATATTGTAGTTGTAATGAGTTGCTGTTGCTTCTATGGCACCGGCGTCTTATTTGCACGACATCAACCGATGGCGCACCAATACCAAATCGTTATGAGGTCAATATTCAGATCAGGGTATCTAAACTTAGTTCACCGGCCTACATTTAAAATTACATTTGCCTTACTTCGTAGCCAGAGGACAGACTATACTGCGTTGGATCATGTAGCGAACATCTTATTCGTATTTATTCTTATATATTCTTTTTTACTTTACATTTTTGTGCAAAGTTTGTAAACCTGAATCTGAGGCGAGAGACAAGTGTACGCGAACATACCACGCAGTTCGTTCATCAGGTTCGAACCCACAATTATTGGTATTCAGACCCAGCATTCCATCGAACAGACTACTATCATATGCTAGATACTACTTAGCGCTTTACAAATTTCCAAATTCAATACAATACCATGAACATACTCCTAGAACATACTCACCGTGATATACATTCGTTAAAGTAAGCTTATGAGTTGGAGTGTTGAACAGCCCGATTATAAATCAACCTGCGAATTGAATCGTAACATTTCTTAATTCTTTGTGTTGATGTAATATAAACTTCACAATTTCTCAGCGTCACGCAAAAGCCACGCCATGGAGAACAGCTAACCAATCAATCAATCAATCAATCAAATTCGTTTATTCATATGAACCTGACAGAGACGCAACTTATAACTCCAGCGCTATATGTACTGAGTCACGTTCGCTACAGCCTAATTGTTTATTTCTCTTAGGTGCCAGGTTAGAATTTAACCACTAATCTATTAATCCTACTACTGTATCCTATGCAATACCTCCTTCTCCTTCTCTCTCTTCCGTCAGGCGTGCGCCGACGATGAGGCCTCAACGTGACGTCTCCAGACAACTATGTCCCTGATTTTTTCAACAGCATCCCTCATCTCCATGTTCTGTGCTTTCAGGTCTTCTTTTATATTGTCCATCCATGTCTTTGTTTGCCTCCCTCTGCTTCGTTTTCCCTCTACATGACCGTACATAGCTGCGGCCGGAAGCCTCCTGTCATCCATTCGTGTCACATACCCGAACCATGTAAGCCTTCTTTTCCTGATCTTGTCTACCACTGTCTCCATCTGACCCAGCTCCTCCCTGGTCACCTCATTTCGGATATTGTCTCCTAGTTCTGCCAATTATTCTTCGCAGCCAGCTCATATCCGCCACCAGCAGTCTCCTCTCATCTTCCCTGTGCAGGCACCAGCACTCTGAACCATACAGCAGCACCGGAATGACAAAAGCTCTGTATAGCTTCATCTTGGTTCTTATGGCTATGTTGTTTGATTTCCATATCTTGTTCAGCCTGCCGAACATCGCACATTCTAGACCGATTCTACGCCTGATATCTTTTGTGCACCGACCATCTTCCGTTATCAATCCTCCCAAGTACACAAGATCTGTCACCTGCTCGAGTGTCTTATCCTCCAGTCTGATCTGTATTCCTTCATGCTGCTTCCCAATAGTCATTGTTTTGGTTTTTTGTACATTGATTTTAAGGCCTAATCTTCTACTACTATCATCGACCCTGTCTGTCAGCTCCTGCAGTTGTTCTGGTGACTCCGCCACCAGATCAATATCGTCCGCAAAACGCAGATTATTGAGCAATCGTCCGTTAATTGTGACTCCTGCCTCTACTGATCTCATTGCAAGGCTCATGACTGCCTCCAGGAGCAGGTTGAACAGGTCCGGTGATAGTCCACATCCTTGTCTTACCCCCACAACGACCCTGAACCACTCTGTTGATTCTCCATCCACTCTTACCGCGCTGACCGACTTGCTGTAGAGATCTTCTATGCAACACCTTATGAGCGCAAATGATAAGATAAGAACGAGTATTCATAAAGAGCCCCTGAGGGTTTCAACTTATAGGCTTACCTACTTGGCATTCGGCGAAATGACAATCATAGAAACAAAGTAGTCGTTCCAAAACGGGGAAAGTTCAATCGTGCAGGTCAGAAAATGTGTTTCTGTGTTTATTCACACCAAAATGCGGTTCGCATTGAATTAATAAAGAATATTCTATTCTATGACTATGATTACGCGATCGACACCTACCTATCTGTCTTTCTATCTGTCTGTCCGTCCATCTGACTATCTATCTATTCTTCTATATGTACATAATTATATGCACCGCCTCTGTCTCCGTCATGTCATGACAAGGCAGCGCTTTTGGAAGGGGTTACATACAATTTTTCTTATTAGACATAATCATTGCGTTACATTATATTAACATTTGAACACGTTTGCAACTATCATGCAAACATTAGGCAATCATTGAAATCTTGTTTTGAGAAGAGAGAGAGAGAGTCTATTCCGATATTTGATTGAATCGACTATCCTCGCCCATAAAACTTGGTCAATAGGCATAAAACAGGCTTTTATGTAGGCCTATCTGATGTGCCATCTCTATTGTGTGCCTAATCTGGGTCATCTATGACATCAGTTTGGAGAAAACGATGTTATTCTAGAGCAAATGTGATTTTTTCTAACAAACAAATGGCCACATAGCAGATGAATTTAAACGGAAAACGGATCTGTCGTTTCTTGCCATTTTAATATTGTGTGAATGAACTACTGGTCGACGGAAAAACGTTGTCAAAATGCGGATCTTCGCTGTTCTTTTTCAACTAAATAATATATTCAGTCAGTCAATCATGTTTAATTTATTGATGTCATGATCTACAAATACATATCACATTCAAATCATATGCGAATGTATTAGCAGACATAGTTCGAGAATTCGTGACTTTCAGTTTTAAAATTCGTAAACATTCGCGAATTTTCGGTCTATTTTAAAATTCGTAAAAATTCGTAAAAATTCGTTGGGCTATTGTTGGGCCTTTTTTGCAATGCCAGTGGCGTTTTGCATAAACAGCGTAAGCATTCACAACAAACGTGATGAGGTCATGATTTGCTGTGTTAAGCTTCTGCTTAGAATTTAATGTAAAATTCAATATTAAAGTTTATTACTTACCGGTAACGAGTCAATTTAGTTAAAATCTAATTTCTTAAAGATGAAAGAATATGGACCGGAGTGGAAGCATGTAGTAATTTTGGAGGAGAAGGAAAGGGTGATCCAAAAATACAGTGTTGTTTTTTGTGACAAGGAATTTGTTGGTTGTTCTGCCCGAACTCTGGAGCATTTTCATGGCGAAAATACAGAAACCAGATTCGAGTGGGGGCAGTGGGCTATTCCTGACTCAGAATCAGAGGACGATGAATTAGAAGACACAATTCGGTGAACGTTGGCAACCATTTTTTAACCATGTTTGGTTGCAAGCTGTGTTAGTGACTGACTGGTCACACTGGAGCTGTGGCACTGGTGGTTTTTCGTTCTGCTGACTGACAATCTCAGTCACACACCATAACTATGATAGAAATCAGAGTTCAAGACTCCAAGTAGAACAGTGACTGAATATCAGTACTATTGTGTTGCTAGTCAGCTATCTTTTACGGCTGATTGATTGATTGCCAATGACGTTGACATTAAATTTTTTTACTTGCTTAAAAAGTTTAAAAGTAGACAAATACTAAAATTCGTTGCCATTGCAAAGAATTTTATTATTTTATTATTTCACGAATTTTAACGAATTTTAACACTGCAGTTTTTAAAATTCGTTAAAATTCGTGAATTTTTAAAATTCTTAAAATTCGTAAAATGCGAATTCTCGAACTATGTTAGCAGACATATGGCACATTGGCACAGCTGAAAGTGACGCTCTGTAAGTCTATTGTATCAACGCATCTAGGCCTATGTATGTACGTTTTCGTACATCTAAGCATTTACCATTGCGCCTTTTAAATACCGCACAAAATCGCTGCCTGCGACAACTTATAATATGTTTAAGTGAGTAAGAGTCAACAGTTAATAAGAGAAGAGGTTCTCGGATCATTGTAAGAATTACTAGTGACGAGTTCCCTCCGACACCCAAAACCCAAACGATTGATTTCCTAATAGTAGACACCATGTTCGGAACTCCTGGACTACATAGTGTGGGAGTAGGGGAGAGGCTTGCAACACACGAACCTATTTCTGCAAGAATTTCTCTGGCAAATGCATTGGCTTCCACTCACCTAGATTACTGCAATTCGCTTCTTAATGGTGTCAATAAGACAAACATTCTGAAGCTGCAAAGAGTTCAGAACTATTTTCCTAAAGCCATAACTAATACATCCACATATGAACATGTTTACATCTTTGCGTTGGCTTCCTGTTCAGCAAAGAATCACGTTGAGTTCTGGTCAGTCACAATACAGTCAATACTTATCATCAGTTCTTATTCCCCAGACTTTTATTTATTCAACGAGGTCATCTGAAATTATCTTTGTCTAGCATACGTAAATCAAGAACTGTTCTTGGTGAACAAGTTTTTTCGTTTGCTGGAACTCTCTCCCTGTGTCTGTGTGCTCTGCTCAGTCACTTGTGTCATTTCGTTTTCAACTTAAAACCTACCTCTTTCAAGTTGCTTATCCAACATACATAGGCTGCCTTCCTTATGGACTGATCTTCTGGATACTAGTCTGAGTACGGCTTGGTTTTATTGTGCAATTGGTTGATGCCCCATGCATTAGACAACGGCGCAAAAGAAGTTATAATTTACTTGACACTTGACACTTGTTTATTTGGTAACCAAACTTTTACAGAAAAAAGCAGAAACATGCATTATTATATTCCAAAGTCTGGCTACACAGGAGGCCCAAAGGAGTCAAATGACCCCGCTACCAGGGCCACCTGGGTAGTAGTACAGTAAGTGGAAAGCAGTCAATCATCCACCATTCTTAACTCAGTACTTAATTAAAGCCTGTAAGTATAATTATTATACAATATTTTCATTGTTCTTAACAAATACTTAACTAACGCCAAGATAACATAACCTGTGATCAATCCTGTGAACATTAATAATAATTCAGTTGAATAAACTTTTAGAGAAGACCTCAGCTTATTCATGAGCAGTCACCTACTTACATACTTTCCCATATGCACATACAATACTAATTACAATTATACATAGATACAAGCATGCATATAAACAAATACGTTGCTTACACCAACTTGAAACACGTGTTTAAACACACAATTTCATCAGTTTGTACGCATTTTGTTCACTCAATGCCATATTTTCCATGTTTAGCAAGTGATAATTATGATGGTTGTTGGTCCACGAAATACGGCTGTTATTGTCGCATGAAAGATGGAAATGAAATGTCAAGTAGACAATGAGTTTAAAGTACGTGAGTGGTCGATTCAGAGAACGTTAACTTCAAAGACGGAGACGATTTTTACCAACTGCAAAAACAAAAGCTGGATCAATAGCGAACACTTTGGAGTGGATGTCAACGACTTTGGTTCCGGAATGCTTTATGTTAACTCAACGACACTGGATGATGCCGGAATTTACATATGCACTACACAACAGGGAACAATGCAGCCACATAAATACAGCGCCCATGTGATTGTCTTTGGTAAGTTTTAATCTAATAAATTTCTCCTCTATTCAAATGATGAGTTAGATTTTGCATTAAGCAGGTTTAAGAAGTATGATTAGGCTAACTGGCAGTGACAGTTTAACATAACTTTTGTTTCTCATGCTTTCCAAACTTAAAAAACTTATTAAAGCACGTTTGACATTTTCTTATCTATTCTGTGGACAATGTTGCAGTACAACTGTCTGTTCTTTCATAGAGACAGAACCAATGTGCTACTCCAACGTTACTTTGCCTCTCAACGCAACAATACAGGAAGAAACATACGTATGGATGCGTTGCGCAGTCAACTTCAGAGGCAACTTGGTTCCAGATATTGAATGGAGAAAACATGAGGGTTATGGAGAAGAATACAAGGAAGGTCGAGAGATAACGGAATTGACTGATACTATAATCATTCCAAATTCAAATATCACTTCAGATTTAACTACAGTTGTCATTACCTCAATCACCAGTTCACTCTCTTACTCCTGCAGGATCTACTTCAAATCAACTAATGCTACTCAGCTGACGAATGCTACCAACGCACCGGACTATAGCTTCACATGGAAGACTCCTGTAGTGGTTGGCCCATCTACTCATTCGCGGACTGGTATGTACCAGAGAATCGTGTGTATTACAAGTAACTTGCTTAAGCACGTGATTTTGTAATGTTTCTAACAAATAGACACTGTCATAATGATGCCACGTATCACAGTTCTCCTTTAATGGGCATTCGCGTCCGTCGGAGTCCCACACCTCTTTACATTTTCAAACCACAATATTCTTAATAAGTAGATTTGAGAGTGCTGTGTTTTGAAAAGCATGATGATTAAACATTTAATCGAAGTCGTTTGAATATTAGAACCCCTTTAGGACCCCTGCTGTATACAGAGTCACACAGCCCGCACCATATAGAGTATAACGAAAGAGAAACCCTAACGAAAAACATGATGAATTGTAATGAGCAAATATCCTTGTTTGTATGGTTGTTGGAAGCTACAGTCTGCTAACGTGAATATATTATATTAAACAGTTCAGGCTAAATTATTATGTCTCAAGTTGATTATGATAATATAAGGAATAAGGTTTCATTTTGTATAATATCATCATCACTCTTTGTGCATTACGCATATTGCAAATGACGCTGCAAAAGTCTTCAGATTAGAATCGATTGAATTTACAACAGATTAGGTGAGTTAAGAATGTTGCCTTAACTTAAGGTTAGGTTAGGTTCGATTTGGCTTGACTGTATGCAGGGCCTACTATCCCCCCCTGTAAGCTGGAAGCAATCCCCCTTACTGTAAACCTCCCCTATCTCCCATCCCTTCTTCCACTACACCTCCCCCCTCCCTTCCCCTCCCTTTCCCCTCCCAATCCACACCCCTCTCCCTTCCCCTCCTGTACATTAGGCCGGATCATAAAAATTAAGTTGCATTAAGAATTTCGGAAAAGTGGCCTTATGTGGCGTTGTTTACTGTAAAGAAGAAAAAAGTTCATAGAAATGCGAATATACTTTGCATTTTTACGTTTTCAGATAACCAATGTAACCGTGTTACTTTTGTTTCACAAGAAATGCTTCCTGGGGGCCTATGCTTGCTTGCTTATTTTTTATACTGTTTATATCCGGTTTGGTGAGCTGATTTTGATTCAAGCGAACTGTTTATCGTATTTACAGAAATTAACTAATATTCTGGTCTATTTCAAAATTGTGACCAATTATGTTATCAAGATCTGTTGCTGCGAGAAATCGCCATGTCCTTTTTGGCGAAGCTCGTGAATTACTCACTTTTTCTTTGCCAACGCACAAAGATGTGGGCAAAGCGTATTTATCTGAAAAGAGTTATGGGACCGAACCGCTACCATATGTCTGTAAGAGACCGGCAGAAAAACTTGTGGAAGTATGGATTAAATCGTCAATTCCTACGATAACTCTTCGAGGAATAGAATTACAGTTACAGAAATATATAGGTGATGTTCAGAAAGTGATCCGATCGAAGTCTGCAGCACTAAAACGAGAAGAATTAGAAAGAAATCTTGATACATTGTTTGATATATGTTCGTGTAAATGCAAAGAGTTTTCATCTTGCTGCTGCCTATTGAATCTGAAGGTACCAGTAGCTGAGCGCGATTTCCTTAGAGATCAGCGTACTGTTCGGGTAGGCCGAATAGCTGGTGTTGATAAGAAGGCATCTGTAATTGTTGGTGAACCTATTACTTGTGATAAACATTTGTTAAGCAGCGATCAACTGTACTTCTTGGAAATTGTGAATGCAGTAAAGACTGGGATTGTGCCAGAGAATTTCGATTCCAGAATGCCCGGGCGATTAAACCATGCAAGGTGGTTGACACTTGCCAACCGTGTTCTGCGGCTTTATATATCTACAGAAGTTCCTTCGAAGAAATTTCAAGTCTTAGTTTCCTTCATTGTGAATTCTTATGCGGTTGTTTGGTTTGACATTAAGAGAAATTCCAAATGCTGGGAAGCTGCACCGCACTATTATAAAATGATAGAAACAGCCAGATTTCTTCTTGTCCGGTATAGAATTTTGGTTCAAAAGGTGTTGAAGCGCAATAGCCATCCGGCTCATATTGAGAGCATCATTCTTGCTATGCTGAAAGACAGTCGTAAAGTTATACGTAGGCTTGCTATGAAAAGAATTCTACGTGCTCGTGAAGATGAAATACCAAACCGTAAATTCCAATTACCTGAGATACTATTTCAAGCGAAGAGCTACGAAGAGCTGATTGACTGGCAAACAACGCCTCGTCTGGAACCCGTTTTGACCAAACACATTTCAACTGCGCAAATCTCAGCGTGGCTTTCGTCAGCTACAGACGATGTCATCGACCTTCGCCATTTCCATGCCATAACCAAGCTGTTGAGCGTTTAGTTAAAATTGTAACGGAATCAGCAACAAAAGTTTATGGTCACGATAGACGTGATGGCTATATTCGCGTTCTCCAGGAACGCCGCAAATTGATGCCTCAGTTCGATACTAAGTCTCAATTCAGAAAAATTTAAGTAAAGTCTTCTATTACATTGTACTCGTGCCATAGTGTTTCTTAATCATATTTCATATTCAGAAGTTGATGTAATTTGCTTCTTTTCGTACGATTGTACAGAATATGATATCTTACAAATTAGAGTTTTTGGTGAATTTTTTCGATTTTTTCTAAGAAAAAATGCAAAGTATAGCAAAGTAGTACAGACAAACGGTTTGCAGCAATGGAGTCACTGTACTTGAGAGCCAATAAATGGATATTCTCTAAGAAATATGCCAATATTTTGTAATTTATGATCCGGCCTACTGTACATTCCCCTTCCCTCCCCTCCCCCTTGAAGTGGGGTCCACCCCCGGAAAAAATTAGGATTTCTACATTGCCGTAGGTGAGTTTTAGCGCATTTTTTGGAGCAAGAAAACTGGCTTTGGAAAACTATACATTTTAGTTCAACTGAACTGTTGAATTAATTTATGCAGGGCTCCCAGTGCACTGTAAAATTTTATGGGACAAGCTGTAATAAATATGGCACAAAATTTCAGTGCTACAATTATTGTTGTGTAGTGCAGTGAAAATGAGATTATCAGGTCTTGAAATATTCCTGCAAAAAATAATTATCGGCAGGATAACACTGTAGTAGGCAGGGAATGGAGCCTTTTACCGCTGCATTACACCAGAAATGTGCATTCATAATGCAATCTTTAAAATCCCCATATATTTGCTAAACACTGTCCTATATTGCCCAATATTTTAACATGTGTCCCATATTTTGGAAATTTCTAAATCAACAGGATTGTGAATGCTTTTCTTCAATTTTTTAAATACTTTTTGCATCTTTCATCAACAAAAAATAGCAGAACATAATGGCCAATAGCTAAAGAAAAACAAGTAATAATGATACACTATAACACTGCTTAGACACTGTATGGTAACCTCAGCAAAATATTGCATGGCCCATAGTACTGATACATCACAATACAATACTTTAAGAATCATTAGTAATTAGTCACTTTATTAGTGACTAATTATTAGAAATTAGTGACTGTGCCAGAGGGGAAACTTTCCCCCTGGCACAAATTGGAAGCAGTCTGATTCCTTCCCCCCCTACGTAGTAGGCCCTGACTGTATGAGATGATATATAGGGGCCTAAGCTTCAATGCTTCATGTCAAATTCACGAGTAAATCTACAGTAATTCAAAATCAATCAATCAAATCAAAAATCTTTTATTGCATCCAAAACGTTGACACACTGAACCTGTAAACAAGAATTGTTCGTAATTCACGTCACTGGAGGCAAAAGGTGACCCTAAAGGGAAGAGTTTTCCCGCTAGGTAGGGACACCTACTTGGTAAATGAACTTTGCTTGTAGGACTGTCGTCAAAGGGAGGTCTCGGTTGCACCTTCTATATAGAAATAGTTACAAATATAGCGCCGGTTAGCGCTCACCAAACAAATAGGAGGCACACCGATAATATACCTTCGTTGAAGGAAAAAACAAACCCAAATTGTAGGTGTGTATGCATCAAGACACTTAAGCTTAAGTACGTCACAAAAGCTCTCTATCATCATCATCTTCGTTTTTATCAAATTCATTATCAGTCTTAGTAGAAGTAGTATTAGCAGTAATAACAGTATTAACATTAGTATATATTCATTTATTTTACTGACGCTTGTGTATTAATATATATATATATATATATGTATGTATGTATGTATGTATGTATGTATGTATGTATGTATATATCTCTCTCTCTCCCTCTATCTCTATCTCTCTCTGCCTCTCTGTCACTTTGTTTGTCCCGCTCGTGTTTTCAATGATACTCTGCTTCTATATATATATATATATATATATATATATATATATATATATATATATATATATATATATATATATATATATATATAACCACCCAATACCATATATACACTCTGCTTCTATATATATATATACATACATACATACATACATGTACATACATACATGTACATACATACATACATACATAAATGTACATACATACATACATACATACATACATACATACATACATTTTACATACATACATGAGGAGAGAAGGGAGAGTGGCTGATCGTGGTATTGGGTGGTTATAAAGAGCATTGCAGCCGGTGAGCGTCATTGCTTTACGGTTCACCATAGGGAATTTTAGGGAAGCATTCTTCCAACCCCATCCCAATTGAGGGTACATCGTCATACGAAGTTTTATGTTTTTAGATGCAGGGTTAGCGACCATGTACACATGTATCGTTGTTCTGTCGATTGTCGTATACGTGCTGTCGCAATCAGTGTCTGTGTTTGTATCAGAAGAAAGTTCAAAGCAGGTGAAGTAATCCATACATAGAGTTAGATTAGGTTAGACTATAATGTATCACTGACGATATATTGCAACGTAGCTTACTGTGGTATCAGTACTGTTGTTAGTTCATAACACGGTAAGTAAAAACTGTTTCATAACTTATTTAAGGGAGATCGTGGTTGCTTGCAGTTTTAATACCTGACTTTATGTCTTCATATCCAAGGCTGTCACATATTCGGTTGTACTTCGTATGATTTTGGCTGAGATCCACAAAATATGTCACCGTATATGAGGTGAACTCATGGAGTCGAAATAAATCACAATTGGGTTTGATACTGCACTGGAATCAGATGAAATTGATGAATAATTAAATAATTAAACATGAACTTGCATCTTTCTATCATAAATGACATAGGTTACAACAACAGATTTTAAAAGTATAGCCTAGGTCTCTTCGTGGCTTCTTTCGAGAAATCGCCTGTTAAAGTTTGCCATAACAATGACCCAACCCATGTTGCGGTGTCTATGGTCGTGAATGTTTGCATGATCTTTGTCTCGATACGTCAAGAGATAGTTTTATGGTTTTAGTCTCGTTCTGTGTCTTTGGATCTGTTTTCTTAGGCCCAGTCTCGGTCTTGAGGTCATGTCTTGGCTTTTTTGGAAACTGGTTTGACGCAAGTGCTTTGCTCTATCTTTTTTTGGTAAGTCTCACAAAATGTTGCTGAAGACTTGCAAGAGACAAACTTAGACTGAATCTATGGAGGTCAATCCATTACAGGAAAATGTCAGCAACCAATGCAGTAATCACGAAGTTCTATTCTCAGGAGACTATGCAAACAGCTGCAGGCTTAGAAGTTTAACATGTGTGGAAGTTTTGACTACAGACAATGCAAACTGGCTATGTTCACACTTCACCAATGCACAACCATATCATCACAATTACCACGTCAACAGCCTCGGTTCCTCTAAACGAATTCACATTTCGCATTCAATAGCATAAATTCTAACTAAGAAAATGTTAGCTACAGAAATTTTACCAAAGGAAAAGTTGACCGAGATTTTGTATCAAACTTTGGTGTTTTTGCTGTTGACGCAGGTACAACTGAGAAGGCAGAGGAAACTATTGCAGAACCAGATGACTACCAAAACGTAACAACCAACGCAAATCCAACCATCGATGACTCTCAGGCAGCAGCATATGTGGAGTTAACGTCTTTGACCCAAGCATCACATTCAGTCTACACAAGCATCAACATCGAGGGAAGGATGTCACCCAAGCAAAGAACCCCAACACATGTCTACGAGAATATTGCGGATATATAAATGCAGCAGTTGACCTGTTTTTTCTTTTATGTAGTTAGATACCTTGATATTTCTAAACAGAATAACCGGATAGACGGCCATTTGAGAGGATGATGAACTAATATATTTTCCTACGTGTGTTTCTTTGGTTATAAATAAAACGCATTTGAGTACTAACCATTTTTTTTATTGCAATGCAAAAACTTTACATTTAACTATGTAAATGTTAGTAATATTATAGAAAGCTAAAAGTACACGCCTGTAGTAGGGTGCCAATCAAAAATGAATTTCTGAATTTCTTCTGTGGTACCCTCCCATTTTGTTACCTATCATAAGAGAAGTTCATAGTAATTATTTTAGAATTTTTGAAGTATATTTAAAGGTTGCTCAACATAGATCTGTATAGGTAACAGAATTACTATCCGACAGTATGTTATTCTCACTTATTTATCACTCAAAATGTAATGTTTCCGACACAATATCAATACAGCACTGTCAAGTGTTTATCAGAACTGTACTTTTAATAAAATAGATAACAAAACTGCCATGACAAAGTCGATGTAGCTGTCTTTTTGAAGCACTCAATCACTAGTAATCAGTCTCCTACTCTCCTACTGTGGAATATCATCCCTGACAAGCAGCGACTTTCTGGCTTCTGGGTACTTTGCTCTGTGGCTTGAGACAACCAGCAGCAGATAGTGTTTCTGTTCTTCACTTCTCGTAATGGAGCTGCTGAAGTCCAGCATCAGTTTCACAGCTCGCTCTGCTCAGTCATTTACCACTACCAGACTGTTGAAATATTTCTTGTTTTGCTGGAAATCTCAAGGGTCTGCCACCTGTCTGGATCAGTTGCGTGGGGGAAATCAGCATTCAACCCAAGTATGTGAAAGAATGGCATAGTATTGTTTGTGACAAAGTCGGTCAAGTCCTTTTTCAGGAATGGTACTTGGCTCCATCTGGATTCGTTCGGGTGGTTTATCAGAGACTTGTTTCTTTTAAGCCCTGGTCATCTTTGTTTTGGTGTTGCTGTTTACAGCATCATCGAAAAATTCTAGAGCAATTAGCTCCTCGTTCAGCCATTAGCTCTTGGTTGCTTCACCTGTACCGTTCAGAAGCTTCAGCACGCCAAGAAGCTGCTCCACATGAAAACCTGATACCAAGACTGGTAACTGGTCAACCTGCTCACTACCTGTAATGTCCGACAACATCTTGCCGTACCAGTGCACAACTTAGGGTACGGACAGATCAAAAGTGGCTTTTCCAGCTTGGGCCGTCTGTTCACGAAAAATTCTGGTTGCTCTGATTGACTCAGGATTGACAGTTAAGCTAGAAATTTTGTGTTCAATGCTTCTTGCAGTCTCAGCCAGAATAAATGCTGTTCACGATGGCTCAATTAAGTGCAGCACTTAACACTGTTGTAACAATAGGCACAAACCGCTGTTTGGTACTTCTTGATGAGCAGTGGTTCTAAATAAGACTCAACGTCATCAGCTGTTATTGTGGTCAATTCTTCTTTGAGTTCAAGTCATCATCTGCCTGAACTTTGATATTCTCTTTTTTCTTTCGTCTTCTTTACTTCTAAGATATTTATTGAGCTTCAGTCTCTTTACCTTTCTTTCCTCTGTTCTAGCTAACGCTGTGTCCACATTACCCATATAGCCTATGCGCTGCCTGCGTTGGTCTTCTAAGAAACACTTGTCTTCAGCAATAGCAATCATTGACATGGCATCTGCATGTGCTACATCAAATAGTTTTTCTAAATCTTTAACCATAGCAGTTCAATTAGCTAACTGGGTCTCAGTTCTGCAATTAATGTTTTTCCTCAGTTTCTGCCTTCGGTAAAACATGTCTTCCAGCTTCTCAATGGCATTCCGTTAAATTGTTGTTGGGATACAAAATATGATGACAATTATGTATTTCAATTAAAAAAATTTATATGTAATAACAAAGACTGAACCCAAAGACGTTAAAGAAAGAAGAAGAGAAACGCATCCAAGCATTTGAGAACAAGTGCATCAGAAAGCTGCTAAGAATTCCCTGGACAAAAAGGATAACCACAGAACAAAACAAGCTGGCGAGGATCCAAATGCGAACTGCTGAACCACGTCCGAACCCGCAAACTAAGATACTTTGGACATATCATGCGGCAGCCGAAGGACAACATCGAAGGCAGCCTGATGACAGGCCTTGTAGAAGGGATTCGCAACCGCGGCAGACCAAGAATATCCTGGATTGACAACATTATAAAATGGATTGGACTATCTGGAACCAGACTAATGGCTGCAGTACGCGATAGGAAATGCTGGACAATGTTGAACCATTCATGTAGCCTATCATCGCAAAGCGACGACGGCGACATGACATGACATGAACCCAAAGAATATTTACAGACCAAATAAATTAATAAATCAATAAGTAACAAGTATAATGGTAAAACAAAATGCAGTGCACAAGAAAACTGGAATACGTATGAAAGATTGCGATACAGCAGAAACTTTAGTCATGTTGAGCAACCAGTAAATATTAACATAAATGCTGAAATTTTACACTCTTATTTTACTGAACAGAGGTAACAACTTCAGAGGGCACCACCTTGAAAATTACGAACTTCAAATTGTATCATTGGTTTGCTGGCACCCTAGCCTGTAGTGATCGACGCATCTATAAATTCACGGATTGGTATATATAGCAGGAATCAACTTCCGACAATAGGACTCGCACGAATATGTAATTTTTTAATGTAAAATGTAAATTATGTGCACATTTTTCTATAGCGACCGTATGGCTTCAACTCGGTTCATTTTAAAAATCCCCGTGCATTGAACGTGCTAGCCCGAGATTAACATCTCTGATATAAGCCACCATCGGTGTGCGAACCGCCTTCAGCACACAAAACAGGTGCATGGGACGTATGCTCTTACCAATGTAACTAACCGGATCAGTCAGAATCTTTATAAGGCAGATTACTACATGTTTCCCTAAACAGAGTCGGTTGTAGTCCCATGGGAGCATGCTAAAGATCTATCTTTTGTGACGCCCGAAATCATGCACCTTTTCCGACTGAAAACCGGTTAACGAGATCAAATCGCATCGAGGAGGCTTCTTCAATTGCTATGAGGATTAGGCGGGCTATTATTCTGCGAAGCAGTGCCGAGCTGAAGGACGCTGACCCCAGACACTGCACCTAAAGCCTCTGGCGTCGGGTCAACCGGCTGACCAGCGGGGCCAGCGGCGGGAATCTAACATCTCGTTCTCTGCCTCGTTTCTCAAAGTTCATTACGCCGATATATCCACGGATCCCAACTACTACGATCCCCTCAGCGGCCGTCGGGTGGCCACAATATCACCCTTTTCACTGAGTTTGGAGTATTCCAAGTCCTCAACCGCTTTCGCAGGACCGCCGAGGGACATGTCCAGCTTCCGACGTGCTTCCTCCTGTCATGGCCCCGGTCTGCGCCAAACTTCTGGCTCACCTCTTCAACCTGTCACTCGCCTTTCCCCATAATATGGGATATTATCTCTTCACAATGGAAAACCGCCGTCATCCATCCTAAACCCAAGTGCAACCTCTGCCTCACCATCTGAACAAACGAGCAATATCCGTGGTCTCTATCCTATTCAGAATAATATGATGCCGTTGACCAAAACTACATCTACTCTTCATTCCAGAATCTTACCGTCTCTCAGAAAATAGGTAATAACCTGCCTCCGTATTCTTGTTCAAGCCCTCGTCATCTCTCGCCTCGACGACTGCAACTCTGTCCTATCCGGTCTTCCTTCATCGACACTACAACCTCTGTCATCTGTTCTTCACACGGCTGCTCGTCTAGTAAAAGGTCTCGGTCCTAGAGATCACATCATGCCATACATGCAACAACTACACTGCTTCCTATCCGTGCCCGTATCGCCTTCAAAGTCTGCCTCCTCATGTACCACTTCAACTCTTGAACCTCTCCCTTGTACGTGACATCCATGGTCATGCCGTGTTCTGCTTCCAATTCCAGAGGACTCGGATTGGCCACGCGAGCGGATTTTACTGTACTTCGCACAAACCGAAAGTTTGGTAGTCGTGCCTTCTCGGTCTCAGGACCTATAGAATGGAACAGTCTTCCAACTACAGTCCGTCAATGCGCATCTGTTGCACAATTTAAATCTAAATTAAAACTCAACTATTCACATTGTACTATGACTAGAAATGTAGCGCAACGCGCTTCTGTGCAAGACTTGTATTGTTGAAGCGCGCTATAAATGTTTTGTTGTATTGTATTGTATTGTAACACGAACAAATAAATCGATTCACAAGACTACGTGTCGAACATTTTTGTTGTAACAATGCGTGAAACATGTGTAAGTCAAATCTAATTTATAGTTAACAAATGTTCAAACAAACAAACGAAACAATTAATTCTGAACAAAAATAATATCATCGTCCACTGTCCATGTCTAACTACACCGTAGGCCTACTTGTCCTACGAAGCGGTGGCAAGAGTCGATGAAGAAGTTGGCCGAGAAACTATGGCATCTACCCGAGTTTCTCATCTGCTTGAGCAATGTGCAATGTGCAAACTTATAAATGAAACAGGCCAATCGGCATAATTAAAAAATAAGTGTATACAAAGATTCTCATAAAACGTCATATGAGTGATTGTTTTGAAAATTAAAAAAAAACCTTACTGAACACTGTAGTATAGACAATGCAGATGTGTGATCCAAGTAGCGTCGAATCGCGTGCTTTAATCGGTCACACGTGTAACCTGATAATCGGGCAGACTGCGTAAAACGAAATCCGTGAACACAGTGCATATGTTTTATATCGCTGGAAGTGAAGCCCATGCATCACACTACATACACGATTCAAGGGAGAGAGAAACAAAGGAAGACCATGACTGCACTGGATAAGCAATATAGATGAAGAATCACAGGGACTCAGAAGAGGGTCTAATTACGCAGTTTCCTATGCTTCTAAGAAGACTCTGACTAAACATGAGGAACACTGGACTGGGGCAAATGACCGAATCACACAGGGATTATGTATTTTATGATAAAGAAAAGGGTCTAATTACTCAGTTTCCTATGCTTCTAAGCAAATTAGTCTCAGCAGCTAATCTAGGCAGCTCTGACCCGCACTCTGTTATGCACATTATAGATCTACTAAGAAAACAGAAAAAAACAGAATAACTGCCAACAATTAAGAAACGACAACATCTAGACATTATATAAGAAACGACTAGTGCATGAAAAAATCTGAATGCACTATTAAGTTTTAAACTATCAAAATAACCACGAGCAACTTCGTTTACTGAACGCATAAACTGATACATTAGAAGGCACTAGTGACCTGTGAAGCAAAGCTTTTCGAGGTGTTGTTAGGATGCAACTACACAGATGGAATCCATGAATCATCGAGATGCAACGCAGGTGGGATCCATGGTCCAACGAGATGTTTCCTCCATTTTTCCTGCAGATTAACCACATCTGCTTCGGGAATTTTAAGCAATCCTAAGTCGTTCCGAACTTGTATGGCAATGAAATCGTCTACAAATATTTGTAATCACATTAAAATTATTTTTAAGACATCTATTGAAGAAGAAACAAATTTCTTCTTAATTGATTTCAGGGCATATCTGTCAGAGTGTCAATTAGGATAACACTTATAACTGGGATGCGATGCGGCCCAGGATGCGATACAGATTGTTAAGGATGCACCCAACAAGTATTCCACCTCGGACCCGTTACCGATGTGGCTTCTTAAGTCATGCATCGACATTCTTGCACCGTTCCTTGCAGGCCTGTTCAACGCCTCCGTGGCATCCGGGTCGGTCCCGATCCTGTTCAACGAGGCCTACGTCACTCCTCGTCTGAAGAAGTCGTCCCTCCCCCGATATATTATCCAGCTACCGCCCGGTCTACAATCTATCCGTGCTCTCAAAGCTGCTCGAGTGCGTCGTCTGCAGACAGCTCACCGACTACCTGACATCATCTTTTTCACGCCACCAATCCGCCTACAGGAAGTTCCACTCGACGAGGACGACGCTGGTAAAGGTGCTTACAGATCTGATCGAGGCGGTCGACGCAGGGGACCACGCAATGCTCCGTCTCCTTGATCTGTCCACTTCGTTCGATACGGTGGACCATTGCATTCTCACCGAGCGTTAGCAAGGACGTATGGTGTAGGGTTCTATATGGGCGGTAGAGTGCAGTCAGCGCACTTCAACGGGAACGTCTCGTCCCCCCGCCCGCTCGCATTCTGGGTGCCTCTGGGTTCAGTGCTCGGACCCCTGCTGTTCTTACTCTACACAGCTGACTTCGAGAGTCTGGCAGCTGACCTGGGCGTGTCGTGATATTTTTACGCGGACGACTCCCAGCTGTACACAAGTGACTGCCCGTCGGTGGTGGACCGTTTGCGTGAGCGGATGGTGCTCGTTATAGAAGGATATGCCGCATGGATGGCTTCCAATCGGCTCGGTCTCAACCCGGCCATGACCGAGCTACTTTGCTGTGCGACGCGTCGTCGGTGCGGCCTGCTGAACCTCTCCCAATTGCTCGTCGCAGGCGCCTCTCTGGAGCCGCTGTTGTCCGTCCGTGACCTTGGAGTCTTATTGGAATCCGACCTCTCCATGAAGACCCACGTTGGTGTGACCGTCGGGAAATGCTTCCGTTAACTCCATGTCATCAGGACTTGTCTCAATTCGCTTCCATTCGAGTCCGCCAAGACTTCTGTGGCCTGCTTCGTGCTCTCTCGGGTAGACTACTATAATAGTCTTCTGGCTGGAGCACCGAAGTGCCTCTTCGCAGTGGCTTCTATCCCCCCTAAACAACCGGGCTCAATCCTTCTCCTTCCCCCTTCTTTCGCCAGAACCCCCGGTAAGCTGGAAGCAATTCCCCTTACTGTAAAGCCCTTCCATACTTCGCCTTTCCTTCCTCCCCTATCCATCCCCACCCCATCCCTCACCCCTTATCTCCTCCCCTCTCCCTTTATCACTCCTGTACCATTCCTGCCTTCCCTTCCCTTGAAGCGGAGGGGTTCGGGGTCCTCCCCGAATTTTTTGGGGGATTTCTACATTGCCGTAGTTGAGTTTTAGCGCATTTTTGGAGAAAGAAAACTGGTTTTGGAAAACTATACATTTTAGTTCAACTGAACTGTTGAATTAATTTCTGTGGGGCTCCCAGTGCACTGTGAAAATTTTATGGGACAGGCAATATATATGGGACAAAATTTCCAAAATATGGGACGCATGTTAAAATACTGGGCAATATGAGACACTGCTTAGCAAATATATATGGGGCTTTTAAAGACTGCATTATGAAATGGTGCAATGCATTGGCAACAGGCTTCATTCCTGCCTATTGCAATAATTATTTTGCTGGAATATTTCAAGACCTGATAATCCCATTTTCACTGCACTACACGACAATAATTGTAGCATTGACCAACTAGTAATTCTTAATCAACAGGATTTTGAACGCTTTTTTCAATTTTTTTAGCTGTTTTTGCATCCTACATCAACAGAAAAATAGCGGAACATAATGGTCAATAGCTAAAGAAAAACAAGTAATAATGATACACTAGACACTGTAAACTAAGCAAAGGCATAATTTGTGGGAGGTACGGTCGAGGGTACTCGTACCCCACTTTTTGGACTGGGGGAGGGCCGTACCCCACTATATAAATAATGCCAATCAATATTTAATTATTACTGCAATTAAAAGATGGCTTGTTTTTACTGACACAAAAATTAATGAGAATACTGGCAGGGTACTGAGGGTAATATGTCCGAAATGGTCTCCATGCGAAAAGCGAAAGTGGAGAGAAATTGGTACTCCAACTTTTTAGACCAAAGTTACGCCCCTGAACCCAAGCAAATATTGCATGGCCCATAATACTGATAGAAATAATAACGACAATCTACAGTATAACACTGCTTACACTCTGTAACCTAAGCAAATATTGCATGGCTCATAATAGTAATATATCAAAATACGAAGTTGAAAAATGCCGTTCGAAGCCAATAATGGCCAATAGCAATGTTTAATCTAAAATGTTCAGTCCTTGGATGTTGCAGGACAAAGCATTTTGCTGGCCTGAGTCAGTACTGTCAGTGGAACAGAAACATCCATTTCACTGGGGGGGAAGAGAAATTTCCCTCTGGCACAAATTGGAAGCAACTTAGTAGGCCCTGCACAGAACTGTGAGCAAAGACTCTGTAAGACTGTAACTTGTAGGGGATGTATTAAAAATGGAAAAGAAATACTCCCCCTGTTTTTCACTGGGCTCAACTTGCGCCCACCCTGAATAGGGATAGAAGCCCCTTCCTCTCCGATCGGCTGCGGTCGGTCCATAACGCTGCGACAAGGCTTCCCTGCGGTCGGCGACGGTTTGACCACGTGACTCTCCTTCTGCGTGACACACTCCGCTAGCTGCCGGTTCCCAAGCGCGTGGATTCCAAGCTCTGCTTGATTGTTTACAAGGCGCTCCACGGCATGGCGCCTGGCTACATCGCCGACTTCTGTAGGAAGTCTGATGACCATGCGCTGCGGTTCTTCATCTCTGAGGGAGTGTGTGTGGGGACTTGTTCGTTGCTCGGACGAAGACAAAGTTCGGGGACTGGGCCTTCTCCGTCGCTGGACCACGTTGCTGGAACGGCTTTCCACCCGAGGTCCGTTCTGCGCCATCAGTCGAGTCATTCAAGTCCCGGCTCAAGCGTCATCTCTTCTCCAAGGCTTATCCTTCTGATGAATAAGACCAGATGTTATGTTAGGCCGTGGGTTGTGTCTATACAGCGCCCTTATAGCGGCATGGTCGCGTTACGGCGCTATTGAAATTGTCCGTGTTATTACTATTATTATTGTTATTATTATTATCATTATCATTATTATTATTATTATTATTATTATTATTATTATTATTATTATTATTATTATTATTATTATTATTATTATTATTATTATTATTATTATTATTATTATTATTATTATTATTATTATTATTATTATTATTATTATTATTATTATTATTATTATTATTATTATTATTATTATTATTATGTCAAGGTTCTGTTCACTCATAAAATCGAGTTCCACGCCGCTGCCTCCGTTAAGAAGGCGATGGATATCGACGGCTTTGTTGTTCTTTGGCTCCGGGCAGCTTTGACATGGCGCCTTGGAAAGCCACTGCGTTGAAACGCTGCACCATCACCGATAGGCTCTTGAATAGGAAGTTTGTTTCGCGGGAGTCATCGGTGGTTTTCGACAGCCGGCGACCAATTTCCGATAGAAAGGCGAGGCCCTCTCTGTTAAGGGGACCGAAGGTTTCCACAGCTACAGGTATGAAGATGTATCGCTTCTGTAGCTCAGAGTATTTGATGTACTTTCTCGCGGCAGCCACCTCCGCCGCCCCTCCTGCCGTGGCCGCCGTTGCTGTGATGTAAGAGGCGGCCACCGTGTCCACCACCGTCGCGTCATACAATAGGGACAGCCCGTCGCTCCACGGTATTAGGGTCTGGCCATCCGGTCTCTTACCACCCGACCTGGATAAGCCGGACGGCTCCTTGACTGCCGGGGTGCCGGCTCTGTTGAGGCTGCGGTGGATGAGGTCGTTGATGTTGCTATGCCTAGCTTGTCGGCCGAACCCCAGTGAGCACGACAGCCCATGCGCGCCTCTGGACGAGACGTTGGCGCCGCATGCGCATTTGTGCGGTTCGCAGATTGCCAGACCCAATCGTAGACCGACCGCCACCCTCATGGTCTCGTCATCCAGTCTGAGGCCGCGAGCAGCGATCGGGAGGGCGTGTAGCCAGTCCGAGGCGTGCGGTGACTGCGAGGCCTTCAGTCTCGCCTGGTCGTAGGGGTCAAGAAGTTTATCCTCGAGCGCCGAGAGGGCTGCGTGTAGTAGGGGACTGTCCCAGTGTGCCTGTCCGCGCACGGTCGTGACCGTCGGGATCGGGACCCCAGAAAGCTGAAGCCAGGTAGTCTTCGCCGAGTCATGTGCCGCGTCGGGGGTCACCGAAATAGTACCCAAGATGAGGGACTGGGTTTGGAGGGTGCCCGCGGCCGAAGCCAAGAAGGCGGGAAGTGCCAGCGAGGACACCCTCCTTACTCCCAATCCACCCATCCTAATCGGAAGAGAGGCTTGAGACCACTGGTCGTCGTTCATCGTGACGTTAAGCATCCGGCCGACTCCTGCCCGTAGCAGCTCATCATAAACTCCCAGGAGCGGTTGATCGTGGCAGGGGGTGCTTCTCAATATGTGCATGAGCCTCGGCGATCCGAGGGAGCATCTGAGTATCAGCAGAGCACCCTGTCTGTCGATGTGCTGGAGTTTGTCGAGCGCCCTCCTGAGGTTGGCCACGCAGGTGTCGAGGGTAGAGGAGAGGGCCTCCGTTGATGAAAGCGGGGCCCCTAGGAGTGTGGCTGTTGATGGGCTCACGCGGACAAACTGCATCAGGGCGTTCTCGGCGCTGATCCCGGAGCCCGCGGTGATAAGTTCGCACTTGGCGCGGTTGAGCGAGAGGCCCAGGACTGAGCAACCTCTCTCGATTACATCCACGTCCGCTTCCACCCCGTCAGGACTGCCGCCCAAGGTGAGGTCGTCCAGATATCCGAAGGCCAGGGGAGATTCTAGCCTGGCCAGAATCGGCTGGAGTGGTAAGCAGAAAAGCAGGGGCCCGAGGGGATCCCCCTGCTGTGCGCCTTCTTGCGAGAGAATGGTGAATCGGCCGAATTGGAGGAACGAGGGCTCGGCGTAGGCTAGGTTGCAGTACGCGGCCAGTTCCGGAATAATCTCGGTGACCGATGCCAACATGCTGTCCCGGTGTAGGCTGTTGAATGCATTTGATAGGTCCAACTTGACTATTATAGATTCCGAGCTCATGTTGGCCAGAAAACGTCTGGTGGCGTGGATCGCCGCCTCGCAACCCCCGGGGACGCCCACTCCCAACTGTCTGGGGCACAGGTACGGTGTAATCCTCGGAATGGCGTGTGCGTTGGCGCATTTTGAGGCCAATCTGCGCCATACGTATCCAATTGCTATCGGTCTCAGGCCGCCAGAATTTTTACGCAAAGCAAAGAGCGTGCCACCGAACAGGACGGAGCGCATCTCCTGCGGGCAGGTGCCGGCGAGTAAAAGATTGACGAGCGCCGTCAGCGCCCCAAGCAAACCGGGCCCCGCATCCGGATCGCCCGTTAGTTCCGTCACGTGTTGGGGTCTTAGGCCGTCCGGACCCCCTGATGAACCCATCGGGAAGGAGCGAAGCATAGTCCGTATTTCCGTCTCGGTGGTCTGGAGAGGCGTCGAGGTCGGGCAGAGGGTGACTGGACGGTCGAGCGGTGGAGCCGGATGTTTCTGACGCAGAAGCTCCAATGTTTCCTCGTTGATGGGTGCAGGAACGTCATCTGAGCAGATTATTCGGGCCGCCGCAGTGATGTTTCCGTCCTCCAGCTTTGCGGCTACCGCCGCAGCCAACGCCTCACCCGAGTTCAAGGTCGAAGGCTTGCGCTGATTGGAGGTTTCCTCGGGCGGCGAGGAGAGGGTCTCATCTATGCTTAGCCATCTGTCGTGGAAGCAGTCGACGCGTCTTTTGACCTGCTGTGTGAGGTTGCGGCGCCGGCCACCTCTCAATGGCACCTCCAAAATCCCAGCTCCGAAAACTAGTAGGCGTCGCCAATTATCAAGTTTCTGTGGGTCCAGTAGGATGGATTCGATGATTTCGGTGAGGAGGCGGCCAACGCACGACCTGGCACCTCTGGGTATATGCCTGAGCAAGCCCCTCGGAAGGTTAGGATGTCCTGTTGTTCTCGTGGCCTCTGGTGCATCGGGCAATGGAGCACACGATGGTTTTGCAGCTATGTGTATTCTCTTAGTGGTGAGATTAGGTTCGTCCGCTGACAGCCCCGGTGAGGGAGCGATCTGTCCGCTCGCGGTGGAAATGGATTGCGTTGCGGACGCAGGTTTTGTAGGGCCGAACGCGGGGGGTTGGTCAGAGCCCGGACACGGGGCGGATCGAGGACCGTGCCGATGAATCGATCCATCAGAGGAATGAGTCTTAAAGGATAACCAACACACCCTGCAAACGCCCTTCCCTTTACATGGTTTTTGACTCATTCGCGATTACGTGAGATTTATCGGTTTTCGGATTGTTTACAGTTACGCCGCCATTCAAAGGACAATGCGTTGCCATTAGCGACTATGACGTCGCCGGCCTTTAAAAATGGCAGATGGACATTTGAAACGGCTGACTATCGTTGTTGATGGAAAATAAAGTTTGTCAAACCTAATGTGTCGTGTTCTGGGCGGATAAACCTCAACAAATAGTATCCTCTGAGTCACGAGTCTTAATTCTTTGAGAATGTATGAAAATCCAGTTCTAACAATTTAGAAAACCGTAGTTTTTTGGTTAGAATAGCGAGACGTTTAAATGTTCCAACCTACAACGACCGCTGATGACGTATTATTATATATTATTATTATTATTATTATTATTATTATTATTATTATTATTATTATTATTATTATTATTATTATTATTATTATTATTCTTAGTATGTGCAATAGTGACATTCAAGGGTAGTCTTAACTTGAAGAAACTACTACAAGACATGAAATTACTCATCTCAAAATAATGAGAATTAGAATATACTAATAAAATACAAATATTGTTCTATGAGAATACAAGACTGAATAACTGAGAAAAAAACAGTAAAAACACAATAATTAATGGATTATTAATGCCAAGCAAATCATAAATTATGTCCTGTTGGGGCTGATATCAGTTAAATCCATGTATTCAAACTCAGATCAAAATATTTGCATACTCGTTTCTTCAAGTAATTTGTTTACAAGTCTCTAATGGCAGCGGTTTGCATGAAAAGCTTCCTTACTTATCTATCACTGGTGCTTAAACAGAACAACCTTCGTCAGCTGTTTGCATATTATTGATCTGGTCATTTGGACAGTTTTTTCTTGGACAGATGATGCATTCTGATAGTTCAATAGCAACTGCTTGTTCACCTAATTAAATTGAAAACATGATTGTTGTCTGATGTTTTGAATTTCTCCCAGATGGAAATTTCACATTTGCGATCGTAATATTATTATTATTATTATTATTATTATTATTATTATTATTATTATTATTATTATTATTATTATTATTATTATTATTATTATTATTATTATTATTATCATTATCATTATCATTATCATTATCATTATCATTATCATTATTATCATTATCATTATCATTATCATTATTATTATTATTATTATTATTATTATTATTATTATTATTATTATTATTATTATTATTATTATTATTATTATTATTATTATTATATTCCACTGAAATGGCGCAGTAGAACTTAAGGGAGGTAAGACAGTTGAGGATGAGGTTGGACATGAGCTCCACTGACAAGAGTAATTTTCAGTCGGTCACATTGCCCTTAATTGGTCCGCAGAGGTTCACCAGTCACTCTGTTACAGAGTAAAGCAGGGAGGCGACCTGACCGACGTCTCTCATGAGCGTAGACTCGGAAGTAGTAAATAAAGGAATCGTTCTGGGACAATATATACCGTACGAGTATGGGTTCTGGGACAATATATACCGTACGAGTATGGGTTCTGGGACAATATCTACCGTATGAGTATGGGTTCTGGGACAATATCTACCGTATGAGTATGGGTTCTGGGACAATATCTAGCGTATGAGTATGGATTCTGGGACAATCTCTACAGATAGACTAATAGTTCTGGGCCAGTCCCTTCAGAGTATTGGTTCTAGCGAAATTAATTCTTTTAAATTATATTTAATCTATTTTAATATATTTGAAACCTAATTTGTACTCTTACACGATTTAATTATCTTATTGAAACATTTCAGGTGTTGAATAAACTTATTTCTCACAGCAATTTTAAGTAGAGCCTACATTGAAATTATGTTGAACTTCACCAATTTGTATAGCGCCATAGCAGAGCGAGGCTTATTTGAATATGGTATTGGTTTAGCCTATTTGGTAGACATTTTAAAATATATATCACGTTATAATCCAATGTATATTAAAAGTTGTACTCTTACACGAGGTATTTTAACTATCTTATTGACACACCATATTTCAAATTATGAATAAACATATTTCTTGACGCATTTTTAAATATTTTATTTATTTTAACATGCTCCATAGCCGAGTGGTTAGCGCGTTGGACTATCAACCCAGAGGTTGGCGGTTCAAATCCCACCAGGGCAGAAAATTTGAATCCAAACTTCTGTTCAACCCTAGTCAATTGAGATATGACCAATATGATGTTGAGATAGACCAACCCTAATATGCCAAGGCTGAGAAAATGAAGTCGCTAACAGACTTTGCATTAGGTTCATAGACAACTTCTGAAATATTTTGAACTATACAAACCTAGCTCGTGTCGGATGAGTGTGCGCAGCCTATAATTCTATACAACTGGTCAGTCAAAAGAGCCTACATGCTCTATACCCAATGGCAGTGCATTTACACACAGGCTTATACCTGTAAATCTCACATCATGATGACTCGATATTTTAACACAATACACAAGCCTATTCATAGGACCTATTCATATGAAGGCTGTGAGACGGCTTGGCAATGACACGACACTTTAATACAAATGCATAATATATAAATTTATATATGGGCAAATGCAAGTGCACCTGTTGTGCTTACAATATAAATATTTAAAGATGCTGGGGCAAATTTTGAAATAACCAATGAGAACATATGAACAACCAATGAGCACGGCTTGTATCTGAGCTTCTTTGTGTATCGTCTTATAAAAGTTTCTGTACATGGGTACGACCATTTACTTCACTCGGAAATCGACGCTGGAGACGAAAAGAGACGTATATCTCAAGCAGAACTCGACGTTAATATCACTTAGAACATGTTTTCAAGATCTGCATCGTCTACAATGTCTGTGAGTATATGTGAATAATTTGTTTTTGCATTTCACCACATGCATTACAATCAAACTACAACATCGATATTAGACCATTTAGTATGAAGTTTTCACACACGCACGCATGGACACACATGTGAAATGCTGATTTTACTTGCACATAAACTATAGCAAAGTTCTGTAAATGTATTTGTAGGTAGGATTGAAGCGTGGAAACGAAGAAGTGGACGATGCAAAGCAAGAGACGGTTAAAAAGACTCGAGCAAATCCAGATCTGTTTAATGAGTCCATTGGAACCAATCGTTATCTGACTGCGGGCATGTACAACGAGAATCTGATGATACACGTAAGAGAATACGAGACGGGACATGGCAAGCTATACCCTACAAGAAAGGGGGTTTGCTTCACCAAACCGCGATGGGCAACTTTCCTAAGGCATCTAGATGATATTGACAGAAGCGTTGAGTTGCTAAAAGCGAATCAGCCTGTAGAATATTTCCAACATATAGGTGGTAGATATTATGTTACTATTTCCAAGGGTATAAAGTGTGTAAACATTCGACGATACTTCCAACCCTTGAACACCAAAAAGGAGCGACCAACTCGCAGTGGAATCGCTCTGCGTTTGGACGAATGGGCAACGCTGATGACAAAGATTTTCAGGCTGCATGAGCAATTACCAGAGCTCAAAGTCGCCACACCGTGCTACGACAGCGAGGACCATGCGAACCAGATGGGTTTTTTGAACTGTCGAGAATGTAACCCATTTGGAGCAGATTCGGTTAACGAGTTAAGTGTTTAAGACGTTAGACTTTACATATGCTCTTACCCGACATTTCATATAATTGGAAGAAATCAAGCAGAATGTGTTTTAATAAAGATTATTAAACGGAAATATGTCTTCGTTATTTGCATGTTTTACTTATGGTTAGCATATCAAGTTTAGGACTTACATGTTGAAAAGCAAAATGGAAAGAGAGTTTGAATAGGAGGCGTAATACTTTGCAAAGTCAGAATTAGTTGGATGTTCGAACGTTAAAACCACAACTTTCAGATTCCCAGTGTGCAGAGATGTTGATTTGTATAACTAAGTTACAACTCTTATGAGGAAACATCGAAGCGTTTGGAGTTTTCTTTATCAAAATTCTGAATTTTCAATTCCTACGAGACTTGGAATACAAACTTGTACGCTACAATTACAACTTTTTAATTATCAAGACTGTGCGCTGACGACTTTAGAGTTTCCAAATACGTATGGAATGAGAGTTTAAGTTTGCGAATTTTGGTTTGTAAGACTGTTTGAGAGCATGTGTGAGAGAGATGAAGTGCGAGAGAGAGAGAGAGGAAGAGGGAGAGAGAAGAGGTTTTAGGGTAAAAGTCCTACTTTCTATGTTAGCTTGGTCAATAAAATGTCAAATTTTAAGTTTGGCAGACACAAGCGACGATAGTTTGAATGCTAAACTTACAATTGATACTTTGCAAAGATTGCGATTGCAGTGGTTTTTACACCAGTTGACAACTTTAAGCCTGTAAGGTTGTTGAAACGAAGATTTTTTAGTTTGAGAAGTTCATTAACATGATAAAATTTTCTTTCGATAGATGTGTGAGACGAATGTTAGATTATGAATTTTAGTTTGTAAGACTGGTGAGGGTGAGAGAGTGCGAGAGAGAGAGGAAGCGGGAGAGAGAGAAGAGGTTTTAGAAGAGGGAGAGAAGAAGGGCGAGAGAGAGAGATAGAGAGAGGAAGAGCGAGAGAGAGAGAGAGAGAGAGAGAGAGAGAGAGAGAGGAAGAGAGAGAGAGAGAAGAGGTTTAGGGTAAAAGGCTTAATTTTCATGATAGTTTGTTCGCTAAAACGTCAAATTGCAAGTTCGGGAGACACATGCGACGATGGTTTGAATGCTAAACTTATAATTTATACTTTGCAAAGACTGTGATTGCGATGGGTTTTACAGTGGATTTTACCACAGTGGACAACTTTAAGACTGTAAGGTGGGTGAAACGAAGGTTTTTTAGTTTGAGAAGCTCCTTAACATGATAAAATTTTCTTTCGATAGATGAGTGAGACGAATGTTCTCAGCATAAAGCTGTTGCACGGTCTGGTGAGGCAGTTAGAGTGGAGGTCCATATTGTAAAAATTACACATTTTAGACTGGATAGGTGTTGCTAAGATTAAGTCTTTCCACACTGTACAGCCAAATGTGCTAATTTCCACACCAACATACCAAACTTTTAGTCTGCGAAGACGCAGGACTTGTGAGCATACAGGCTAAATGACAAGTTTTTGGTACAAAGATACAGGTGTTGAAGGTTTGTGTAGCAAGCTAACGTCTTTCACGTTGCACATTCAGTTGGATTGTGAGTTTACTTATAAAACTTAGGACTTGCAAGTTGCATGAAGGTTTTCTACAGTAAAATGTCGACTTTTATCATGTGAAGTCGCAAGATGTAGAGCTAAAATGAGACCGTTTATGTTACAAAGATGTGCAAGACATTGCAAAGTGACATCTCTTACGAGGTAAAGTCTGCTGAGAAGAGTGCAAACACACAATTTTTAGAATGCAGAGACGCTTACGAGGTGAGAAACTTATGTCTTTTAGGAGAGCTGCCATGAAGGTTTGCAGAGTAAAATGTGAGCTTTTGAGGTCCACGAGCGCTGGCCAGGACGGTTTCTATACTAAAATTTGCATCTTTCTTCGTTTCAATGAAAGATTTGCACGCTGATTTGTGTGTTTTAGCTGATCAACATATACAGAAAGGTGAAATATTAGCATGGAAAGGTTTAGGTATCGAGACATATGGCAGGACCGGGTGCATTTTACAACATTTTACATACACATGTCCAGTTAGCGAACTCTTTCACAAATTTTGAGCTAAAATATCAAAACTTATGAAAAAGAATGTGCAATTCTATGCGACGGGATGATGTTTTAAAGGTTTGAACGCTGGAAAGTAAAGGTAATTGGCAAGCCGAGCTCGAATTCGCACGGTTTTGGCTATGTCGTGGAATAAGCGAATTTGTGGAAACTTTAAGTTTTTAGCTGAAATGTATTTGAAACTGTACATCTTTTGATGATGGAACTGAAGCAGATGAGAGTTCTAACGGATAAAGTATGAGACAGGTGATTGCAAACTTGTATGAACAGAGTAATTTCCTTTGGGATGCATGTTGCATTTTCAGAGGTTGACATATTATTCCTAGAGGTGATTTGTAGGAACACTTGTAAAATTTTATGAGGTCTTGGGCAGTTTGGATGAAAGGTCTAGCAAAGCGTTGGAGCTGCAATTTGATAGAAAACGAGAGGTTTCGCCTGAGAGGAGAGATCTTCTATAGACCTGCAACTTTACATATTTTCATTCTCAGGAGTTTTTCAATTGCATGCAAAATAACTAAATACTCAAAGACACGAGTTGTAGGTTAAAAGCTGATTTATTTCAATAATGCAACTTCTAGGTCGAGTCACCAAAGTTTCTCGCACAACATATGGAAATCTATGCTCCACACACGCTCAGTTTGTTAAAGTCTGCATTTTCGCATAAACGACATTATCAAAGATTTCATTGTTACAAGTCCATTTTAAACAATTAAACTTGTCAACATTCCAAATTCATGCGAAACCGGCTCCAACATTTGGCAAAAGTTGTAGAAATGTACACTCGAAGGTAAAAGACAAAGTTTTGATTCATCAGCAAAGTTGTGATATAACTAATGAAAATCGAACAATATTCTTAGCACTGCGCGATCATTTCTGGCTGTCTTCTTGTCTTTGAACATCGGTTTAAACATGCGATTACTACCACCGCCACCGCCGCCGCCGCCGCCACCGCAGCCGCCACAGCCACCGTCACATCCAGCGTCACCGATTATTTAGAAATTTCCAACCCAAAATTTCAAGTTTCCAAAATTTTAGTTTCAAAAATAATTTTAGTTTCAAAAATAATTTTAGTTTCAAAGTTTAAAAAATTTTTAGTTTCACAAAGTTTAGTTTCAAAGTTTTACAAATTTTTAGTTTGAGAAATTTTAGTTTCAGAGTTTTACAAAGTTTTAGTTTTAAAAATTTTTAGTTTCAAAAATTTTTAGTTTCAAAGTTTTACAAATTTTAGTTTGAGAAATTTTAGTTTCAAAGTTTTACAAATTTTTAGTTTCAAAGTGTTATAAATTTTTAGTTTCAAAAATTTTAGTTTCAAAGTTTTACAAATTTTTAGTTTGAGAAATTTTTAGTTTCAAAGTTTTATAAATTTTTAGTTTCAAAAATTTTTAGTTTCAAAGTTTTACAAAGTTTTAGTTTGAGAAATTTTAGTTTCAAAGTTTTTAAAAATTTTTAGTTTCAAAGTTTTACAAATTTTTAGTTTGAGAAATTTTGGTTTCAAAGTTTTACAAATTTTTAGTTTTACAAATTTTAGATTCAAAGTTTTACAAATTTTTAGTTTCAAAGTTTTAGTTTCAAAGTTTTAAAAATTTTTAGTTTGAAAGTTTTACAAAATTTTAGTTTGAGAGTTTAACAAATTTTTAGTTTGAGAAATTTTGGTTTCAAAGTTTTACAAATTTTTAGTTTTAGAAATTTTAGTTTCAAAGTTTTACAAATTTTTAGTTTCAAAGTTTTAGTCTCAAAGTTTTGCAAAATTTTAGTTTGAGAAATTTTAGTTTCAAAGTTTAACAAATTTTTAGTTTCAAAGTTTTACAAATTTTTAGTTTCAATAATTTTTTCACACTTTCAAATTTTAAGTTTCAACAATTTTTAGTTTGAAAAATTTTTGTACATCAACAACAATAATAATCGGTAGATGTCAATAAGAAATTTCAATATTTTATCTGACCAATGGATGAACAGATAGCAAGAGTTTGAGTTCGTTAAAAGGCGTCAATCGCATTTCCATTTGACAGACTTGTACAATTATTCAACATAGTTATACTCTCTAGTTTACTTAAAAGTATATCGAGAATGTGTTTTAAGGCTGAAAATCAAGACATTACTTGGACGCGAAACATCAATCCAGATTATACCAGCTGTGAATCTGTTACGTCGGAAGGTGAAGAACTTGATAGAAACGATGGACGTGAGGAACATATTCTAAAGTCTGACACCTCTCATTCTTATCGTCTCATCCGACTTAAGATGGAGAATGAAAAGCTGAAAACTTCATTGATATGCAAACGTTGCAATACTACACAAGTACAAACGCTGAACCTACCGTGCTGTCATATAGTTTGCTGTGAACCCTGCGCAGACATCATAGACTATTGTCCTCTATGCTCAGACCGAATTCTCGGGACCGTGAGAATTTATATTATTTAAAATTCTTCATTACCTGGTGGTCAGCGCATACATCTAAATTGCAACTATCGGAAAAATGTGTTTGATGTCTATGACGACTACGGCGCCGGTGGTGCCGGCGGTGGCGGTGGCTGTGGCGGCTGCGGTGGCGGCGGCGGCGGCGGTGGCGGTGGTAGTAATCGCATGTTTAAACCGATGTTCAAAGACAAGAAGACAGCCAGAAATGATCGCGCAGTGCTAAGAATATTGTTCGATTTTCATTAGTTATATCACAACTTTGCTGATGAATCAAAACTTTGTCTTTTACCTTCGAGTGTACATTTCTACAACTTTTGCCAAATGTTGGAGCCGGTTTCGCATGAATTTGGAATGTTGACAAGTTTAATTGTTTAAAATGGACTTGTAACAATGAAATCTTTGATAATGTCGTTTATGCGAAAATGCAGACTTTAACAAACTGAGCGTGTGTGGAGCATAGATTTCCATATGTTGTGCGAGAAACTTTGGTGACTCGACCTAGAAGTTGCATTATTGAAATAAATCAGCTTTTAACCTACAACTCGTGTCTTTGAGTATTTAGTTATTTTGCATGCAATTGAAAAACTCCTGAGAATGAAAATATGTAAAGTTGCAGGTCTATAGAAGATCTCTCCTCTCAGGCGAAACCTCTCGTTTTCTATCAAATTGCAGCTCCAACGCTTTGCTAGACCTTTCATCCAAACTGCCCAAGACCTCATAAAATTTTACAAGTGTTCCTACAAATCACCTCTAGGAATAATATGTCAACCTCTGAAAATGCAACATGCATCCCAAAGGAAATTACTCTGTTCATACAAGTTTGCAATCACCTGTCTCATACTTTATCCGTTAGAACTCTCATCTGCTTCAGTTCCATCATCAAAAGATGTACAGTTTCAAATACATTTCAGCTAAAAACTTAAAGTTTCCACAAATTCGCTTATTCCACGACATAGCCAAAACCGTGCGAATTCGAGCTCGGCTTGCCAATTACCTTTACTTTCCAGCGTTCAAACCTTTAAAACATCATCCCGTCGCATAGAATTGCACATTCTTTTTCATAAGTTTTGATATTTTAGCTCAAAATTTGTGAAAGAGTTCGCTAACTGGACATGTGTATGTAAAATGTTGTAAAATGCACCCGGTCCTGCCATATGTCTCGATACCTAAACCTTTCCATGCTAATATTTCACCTTTCTGTATATGTTGATCAGCTAAAACACACAAATCAGCGTGCAAATCTTTCATTGAAACGAAGAAAGATGCAAATTTTAGTATAGAAACCGTCCTGGCCAGCGCTCGTGGACCTCAAAAGCTCACATTTTACTCTGCAAACCTTCATGGCAGCTCTCCTAAAAGACATAAGTTTCTCACCTCGTAAGCGTCTCTGCATTCTAAAAATTGTGTGTTTGCACTCTTCTCAGCAGACTTTACCTCGTAAGAGATGTCACTTTGCAATGTCTTGCACATCTTTGTAACATAAACGGTCTCATTTTAGCTCTACATCTTGCGACTTCACATGATAAAAGTCGACATTTTACTGTAGAAAACCTTCATGCAACTTGCAAGTCCTAAGTTTTATAAGTAAACTCACAATCCAACTGAATGTGCAACGTGAAAGACGTTAGCTTGCTACACAAACCTTCAACACCTGTATCTTTGTACCAAAAACTTGTCATTTAGCCTGTATGCTCACAAGTCCTGCGTCTTCGCAGACTAAAAGTTTGGTATGTTGGTGTGGAAATTAGCACATTTGGCTGTACAGTGTGGAAAGACTTAATCTTAGCAACACCTATCCAGTCTAAAATGTGTAATTTTTACAATATGGACCTCCACTCTAACTGCCTCACCAGACCGTGCAACAGCTTTATGCTGAGAACATTCGTCTCACTCATCTATCGAAAGAAAATTTTATCATGTTAAGGAGCTTCTCAAACTAAAAAACCTTCGTTTCACCCACCTTACAGTCTTAAAGTTGTCCACTGTGGTAAAATCCACTGTAAAACCCATCGCAATCACAGTCTTTGCAAAGTATAAATTATAAGTTTAGCATTCAAACCATCGTCGCATGTGTCTCCCGAACTTGCAGTTTGACGTTTTAGCGAACAAACTATCATGAAAATTAAGCCTTTTACCCTAAACCTCTTCTCTCTCTCTCTCTCTTCCTCTCTCTCTCTCTCTCTCTCTCTCTCTCTCTCGCTCTTCCTCTCTCTATCTCTCTCTCTCGCCCTTCTTCTCTCCCTCTTCTAAAACCTCTTCTCTCTCTCCCGCTTCCTCTCTCTCTCGCACTCTCTCACCCTCACCAGTCTTACAAACTAAAATTCATAATCTAACATTCGTCTCACACATCTATCGAAAGAAAATTTTATCATGTTAATGAACTTCTCAAACTAAAAAATCTTCGTTTCAACAACCTTACAGGCTTAAAGTTGTCAACTGGTGTAAAAACCACTGCAATCGCAATCTTTGCAAAGTATCAATTGTAAGTTTAGCATTCAAACTATCGTCGCTTGTGTCTGCCAAACTTAAAATTTGACATTTTATTGACCAAGCTAACATAGAAAGTAGGACTTTTACCCTAAAACCTCTTCTCTCTCCCTCTTCCTCTCTCTCTCTCTCGCACTTCATCTCTCTCACACATGCTCTCAAACAGTCTTACAAACCAAAATTCGCAAACTTAAACTCTCATTCCATACGTATTTGGAAACTCTAAAGTCGTCAGCGCACAGTCTTGATAATTAAAAAGTTGTAATTGTAGCGTACAAGTTTGTATTCCAAGTCTCGTAGGAATTGAAAATTCAGAATTTTGATAAAGAAAACTCCAAACGCTTCGATGTTTCCTCATAAGAGTTGTAACTTAGTTATACAAATCAACATCTCTGCACACTGGGAATCTGAAAGTTGTGGTTTTAACGTTCGAACATCCAACTAATTCTGACTTTGCAAAGTATTACGCCTCCTATTCAAACTCTCTTTCCATTTTGCTTTTCAACATGTAAGTCCTAAACTTGATATGCTAACCATAAGTAAAACATGCAAATAACGAAGACATATTTCCGTTTAATAATCTTTATTAAAACACATTCTGCTTGATTTCTTCCAATTATATGAAATGTCGGGTAAGAGCATATGTAAAGTCTAACGTCTTAAACACTTAACTCGTTAACCGAATCTGCTCCAAATGGGTTACATTCTCGACAGTTCAAAAAACCCATCTGGTTCGCATGGTCCTCGCTGTCGTAGCACGGTGTGGCGACTTTGAGCTCTGGTAATTGCTCATGCAGCCTGAAAATCTTTGTCATCAGCGTTGCCCATTCGTCCAAACGCAGAGCGATTCCACTGCGAGTTGGTCGCTCCTTTTTGGTGTTCAAGGGTTGGAAGTATCGTCGAATGTTTACACACTTTATACCCTTGGAAATAGTAACATAATATCTACCACCTATATGTTGGAAATATTCTACAGGCTGATTCGCTTTTAGCAACTCAACGCTTCTGTCAATATCATCTAGATGCCTTAGGAAAGTTGCCCATCGCGGTTTGGTGAAGCAAACCCCCTTTCTTGTAGGGTATAGCTTGCCATGTCCCGTCTCGTATTCTCTTACGTGTATCATCAGATTCTCGTTGTACATGCCCGCAGTCAGATAACGATTGGTTCCAATGGACTCATTAAACAGATCTGGATTTGCTCGAGTCTTTTTAACCGTCTCTTGCTTTGCATCGTCCACTTCTTCGTTTCCACGCTTCAATCCTACCTACAAATACATTTACAGAACTTTGCTATAGTTTATGTGCAAGTAAAATCAGCATTTCACATGTGTGTCCATGCGTGCGTGTGTGAAAACTTCATACTAAATGGTCTAATATCGATGTTGTAGTTTGATTGTAATGCATGTGGTGAAATGCAAAAACAAATTATTCACATATACTCACAGACATTGTAGACGATGCAGATCTTGAAAACATGTTCTAAGTGATATTAACGTCGAGTTCTGCTTGAGATATACGTCTCTTTTCGTCTCCAGCGTCGATTTCCGAGTGAAGTAAATGGTCGTACCCATGTACAGAAACTTTTATAAGACGATACACAAAGAAGCTCAGATACAAGCCGTGCTCATTGGTTGTTCATATGTTCTCATTGGTTATTTCAAAATTTGCCCCAGCATCTTTAAATATTTATATTGTAAGCACAACAGGTGCACTTGCATTTGCCCATATATAAATTTATATATTATGCATTTGTATTAAAGTGTCGTGTCATTGCCAAGCCGTCTCACAGCCTTCATATGAATAGGTCCTATGAATAGGCTTGTGTATTGTGTTAAAATATCGAGTCATCATGATGTGAGATTTACAGGTATAAGCCTGTGTGTAAATGCACTGCCATTGGGTATAGAGCATGTAGGCTCTTTTGACTGACCAGTTGTATAGAATTATAGGCTGCGCACACTCATCCGACACGAGCTAGGTTTGTATAGTTCAAAATATTTCAGAAGTTGTCTATGAACCTAATGCAAAGTCTGTTAGCGACTTCATTTTCTCAGCCTTGGCATATTAGGGTTGGTCTATCTCAACATCATATTGGTCATATCTCAATTGACTAGGGTTGAACAGAAGTTTGGATTCAAATTTTCTGCCCTGGTGGGATTTGAACCGCCAACCTCTGGGTTGATAGTCCAACGCGCTAACCACTCGGCTATGGAGCATGTTAAAATAAATAAAATATTTAAAAATGCGTCAAGAAATATGTTTATTCATAATTTGAAATATGGTGTGTCAATAAGATAGTTAAAATACCTCGTGTAAGAGTACAACTTTTAATATACATTGGATTATAACGTGATATATATTTTAAAATGTCTACCAAATAGGCTAAACCAATACCATATTCAAATAAGCCTCGCTCTGCTATGGCGCTATACAAATTGGTGAAGTTCAACATAATTTCAATGTAGGCTCTACTTAAAATTGCTGTGAGAAATAAGTTTATTCAACACCTGAAATGTTTCAATAAGATAATTAAATCGTGTAAGAGTACAAATTAGGTTTCAAATATATTAAAATAGATTAAATATAATTTAAAAGAATTAATTTCGCTAGAACCAATACTCTGAAGGGACTGGCCCAGAACTATTAGTCTATCTGTAGAGATTGTCCCAGAATCCATACTCATACGCTAGATATTGTCCCAGAACCCATACTCATACGGTAGATATTGTCCCAGAACCCATACTCATACGGTAGATATTGTCCCAGAACCCATACTCGTACGGTATATATTGTCCCAGAACCCATACTCGTACGGTATATATTGTCCCAGAACGATTCCTTTATTTACTACTCTCGGATCCGACCTGGGCTGGTGAACCAAAGTCCTCCGTGCCCACCTTCACGTGGTGCGGACCGTTAATACCCTTCCATGGGAAGGGGAACGAACGGACACGGCAGGCAAAACCAGGGGAAGGCAATGGCAAACCACCCCTGCTAACATGCCAAGAAAATCGTCATGAGACACACATTGCCTACAGCTGCGAAGAAAATGAAAGAAGCGACGCAATCATGTTTCTTGGCCGCCGCTTTGAGGTATAAGCCGCGGCGAAGATGGAGAGACTAGCGCAATCGATGACTTGTTGAATGAAAAGAACATGGTTGCTAACATCATGTTAGCGACCATGCCTCCATGTGAAAAATCCCCTTAATAGTCTGACTGGATGAAGCTATTAAATCAAGGAATGGGCTTTTGGTAAGATCACAAGGTACTCCAGCGATATTAAAGCCTCATCTGTTTAAACTAGCTTTCATTGTTTCAGTAAACGCACTATTAATATAAATTTACCCATTCTTTTCTTTCTGAGTCTGAAGAGTAGTACATTCACAATTACGACTACGATCAGTAGTAGGCCTATACACCCTGCAGGTGTTACGCCGGCAGCAATTATTCCTGTACATATAAATACGGATAAATCTGATTAAAAAATCTCAAAGCTTCTGCAATACAATAGTGACTATGATATATCCTAAGAAACCAGATATCAAAACAGTGGCGTCCGATGAGGATCCTTTTACTCACGACTCGCAGTTCAAGACGACCTTCTCGCATTGTCTCGATATAATTAGGATCATTTCCATATTTAAGCTAGCAGGAGAAAGTCAGACGTGAGCTTATAACTACTGATGCAGTGAACAAAGTCTTGTTTGGTAAGATATTCGGTTAGGCTCACTCTGTTCATCTCTTTGTGTGTACATATTAGGGTGGTCCTTATTTTTGAAAGTCTGATTTCACAATGAGGCACCCTGTACTTTTGTTTCTACTGATGAATAAAAAAATCAGAAAAAATTTGAAGAGGATCTGACAATATTTAGAGGTTGCTACCAGATGCTAAAGTTTAAGCCTATGCCTCGAGGAATTCATTCAGACTCTGTAGAATAAAACCATTGCAATTATCTTAATTGAGCTGATGTTAGCAGGTGAGAAAATTACAAGGTGACTTATAGTTGTGTGTGTAATTCATTATTGAACACTATAAATTACTTCTAGCAATTAGTATACCCTGATAGTACTTATGTTTATTTATTTATTTATTTATTTGATAAACAGACGTAGAAATAAATAATTTATTTTTTCAAGCTCAGTGGTCTTTCAGAGTTTTTCTTTGACAAAAAAAATTATACAGTATAATTTTTAAGAAACCCAATATGAAACAAAGTGGTTGCCAAATGACGTAATGGCTGCAAATGCATTTTGGAAAAGATGTCAATAAGTAAGCAAGCAGTAAGTAGTTATTAATCAAATTATAATTATATCATTGTATTGGAGCAGAGGCTGGACATGGACATGTTGTGGTGTGCATGTCGCCATCACATACTAAAAATAATGTTGAAGGCAGTGGTCATGCTTTCTCTTGGTCCATCCCAAGGTCCAGACATGATGATTATCAGAGATTCCAGAGAAGCTGGCAACTTATAGACAGATCAAACTAGGACACAGTGAAATCCGATGAGTTTTGACATGAAGCAATTTCCTGTCACAAACATTTGGAGCTGACCATCACTTTCTTTGGCGTAGTGTATTCCAGGGGCATATCATTCAGAGCAGCAGCTGAGCTGCACAGAACAAAGTGGATGGCCAAGAGTATTTATAGTCTTAAGATTTGGATGTTCAAGAGACAGTTCAGGTTGACAAGAAGAGAAGAAAAGGGGATAGCTGACATCTGCTTGTTCACAGTAATGCCGTATGTCAAAGTCTGGTTTCAAGCATCATATGCACCATTGGCTCCTCGAAAAGACCTGCATGGGCTCTTGAAGAACATTGAGAGATTGATAAACAAGGAGAAAAATTGTGCAGTTGCAGAGGTTGCAATGAAGAAATTTCTGGGTCACCTCTTGTATCTGTCGGAGAAATTGGTGACTTTTGCGTTCTTTGATGATGGGGTCTCCTTTGAGTTATCACGATCCAATTGGTTGATGCTCTGGACAAAACTGGCATCGAACATCCACTAAAGAGAATACCAGGTAACCTCTGCTCAGCTGGAAGCAACTGGAAAATTTTATCACGGAAAACACTAGAAGATTCTTCAGCATTACAAGCATTCCAGCAAGTTTCCTCCAACAAGATGTTGATACTTGGCCAAAAGATGAGAACTACAAGTTAGCCAAGGCCACTGCCAGCTCAGTAAGAGTTGTGAAAGACATAGCAGAGCGTGGAGTGGCACTCATGGACGAGTATAACAGGCTTCTAACAAATAACGAGGATCATAAGCAGTTTCTGGAATATCGTCACAGATTTATCCAGACAGGAACAAAGACACTGATTCATTAATACATTAAGTATTAACTGTCCAGAACTAAACATTTTAATGTTCACTTGTGTGTCTTGACCCAAGTAGTAAATACTGCCGTCCACAACTGCCCACCAGAATTTGTTTTGAATTTGTGCATAAGAATAGTATACAATATTCTATGTTTTGTCTGCGTTTTTACAATATATTTGATATAATTATGTTATGTCCGGTAGCAACCTCTAAAACTCAAAATATCTCCACAAACTTTTCAGTATTATTATTTTTGTACCTAAAGCTATAAGTTTGGAGGGTGCCTCGTTTAAAATTCCCCCAACAAATTTTTTACATGCAGCTAAGGACCACCCTAGTACATATGTATGAATATATGTATGTATGTAAGTTTGCATGCATGCAGTGCTTTTTTTCTGGAAGAAAAGGTTCCGGAACGGAACAATAGGTTCCGGAACGCAATAATTATGGGCGGTCTAAAGTCCAGAGAAAAACGGGGTTAGGGGTTGGGAGGGGTCTCAATAAACACTGAAAACAGTTCAAAACACTGAAATTAAATTAAAATAACTAAATTATTGTTTTTATTATTAAAATAAATAAATTATTTTTTAGCACCTGAAAAAAGGTGCCGGAACGCCGTTCCGGCGCGTCCCGGCTGAAAAAAAGCACTGCATGCATGTATGTATCTATCAAGATATCTGTGTATATATATAATTTTATTATGCATGTGCCAGATACCTCGTTAAGAGTTTATGATGTTGAGCTCATTCTGTGTACTGTACTGAGCTTACTCGGCAGAGTTAATGTGTAGGTTCTCAGTGTGTTTGCTTAACAAGGTTATATTTGTAGCTGACCTTGCTTACATGAATACTTACTGAATACTTAGAGACTTTGTACAGGTAGAGGGGCGGAGCTTAAGAGACGCCGGGCTTTGTAATTGGTTGCAGCTATTGAGGTCATTGATCAAAAGGCCGAATTGTTGTGTTTGTTTAAGTTTTACATTTGCATATATATAATGAGCGGTTCGCAAATATGTATGCAAAACATTATGTACTATGATTAATCAGCAGTTGATCTGATGATGTGTTAAGGGAGTTGCTGACTCTGCGAGATTTGTAGCTGTGATTCTTAGATAGTTAAAAGTTTCAATTTATATTAGGCTGCATGAATGTATGTATGAAACAGCTAGATGGCGACGTAGAAGTTAAAGCAATGCATAGTCCAATAATGTAGGTGAGTGTAGGTTAGTAGACCATAGGTTGACTCGTAGGAAACGATGTATTTCAGTGGTGATTTATTGGCCATATTGCTTGGAGACATAGAGGGGATGATGATGTGAGACGGTGAGATCAGTGGTGGCTAGGAATGCTAAAGGGATAGCTACTTAAGAAGTCAGGGTATCTGGATTGGTAGGGAAACAGGTAGAGAGCCATTCGGTCAAGCTGGCATAGCGAGATGTGGCTGCATGGCTGGTTAAAAGGTTAGACAGACAGAGAGTTAGACGGACTGACAGAGAGATAGGAACAGAAGCAAGCAGTCATAAGACGTCAGCACTCAGCAAGGTAATAGCAGATAGAGACATAGGTACATGTACAATGTCAGGTAGACAGCAAGATAAGTGGTCACCTAATGGTAGGTAGGGAGATTGAGAGATACTCAGTGGGCAGCCTTAGTTAGGATCGGGCTAAGGGAGAGCTAAAATTGGAATAGTTATCAACCAATGAGGATGAGGCGTAAGTTATAGGATCAGGCGTGGTGTCGGTAGTAGCAGTAGTAGCAGTAGAAGCAGCAGTGGCTATGTCATCGTTTACGGCTACCGATTTCGAACTTCCTTCAGACTAAGATTGACTCAACACGCCAAGCAACTGCTAATGCTCCACTTCCATCGTTTCTACCTACGACTTTTTCGCTCTCAGCCTGGGACCCTCTTCAGCTAACTACCATCCGTCAACTAGTTCTAGACTCCCCTCTAAGTCTTGTGAATTGGACCTGTTGCCTCCGTTTTTACTTAAGGATTTCATTGATGATTTTGCTCCGTTTTTGCAATTACTTTGTAATTCCTCTCTGACCAAGGGTTCTGTTCATGTCTCCCACAAGCGGGCTGTCGTCTTTCCCTCCATTAAGCGTCAAGGTCTGGATCCTAATTCTCAAGCTAATTTTAGGCCCATCTCCAACCTCTCCTTCCTTTCTAAGCTCCTGGAACGGTGTGTTGCTTTTCAACTGGTCCACTACCTCGACTCTAATTCCCTCATGCCTCCATTTCAATCTGGGTTTAGGAAATCCTACTCAACTGAAACCCTACTAGTCCGGCTCCTAGCCCACGTCTTCCAAGCCCTTGACCGTGGTCATGTCACCCTGTTAGCTCTCTAGGATATCAGCGCAGCCTTTGACACCGTAGACCACTCTATTCTCTTAAATCGGCTATCTGTATTCTTCGGCATCTCTGATAGTGCCCTTTTATGGTTCCGCTCTTTCCTCTCTGACAGGTCCATTTCTGTGGTCTTTGGATCACATCGTACTCCTTGGGTCACTACCTCCTATGGTCTCCCCCAAGGCTCTGTTCTTGCTCCTCTGCTCTTCATCCTATATACTTCGGACCTTGGGGAATTTTCCAGCAGTATGGGATTTCGTCTCATCAGTATGCTGATGACACCCAGTCTCTAATACATGGTCCAGCCTCTTCTGCTGTCCAAATGGTCGAACATATCTTAGCAGCAGCCTCTGCTCTGGATTCTTGGCTTTCCTCTAATCGCTTGCGGCTGAACTCCGACAAGACTCAGTTTATCTGGCTCGGTGGTAGCCTCCAATTCAGCAAGATTGATTTTGAATCTCTACATCTTAGGATTCCCTCATTCAATTCTCCTCCTCTGTGACTTGGGGATTGTCCTTGACCCTACCCTCTCCTTTACTGCTCAAGTTAACCTTGTATCCCGATCTTGCTTTTATCATCTGCGCCAGCTCCGATCCATCCGCAAGTCCCTTTCATTTCATGCTGTCACTACACTGGTCCACGCTCTGATCTGCACTGGGGTAGACTTTGGCAATGCTGTGCACATTGGCCTTTCCTCCTTAAATATGCACAAACTCCAGACTATCCTTAATGCTGCTGCTCGGCTTATAGGTGACATTCCTATGTTTGCCCACATTTCTGCCTTTGTCCGTGATTCCCTCCGCTGGCTCCCTGCTCAACAGCGAATTCACTTTAAAACCCTCACTCTCATGCGCAACTGCCTTACTGCATCTGCTCCGTCTTACCTAATGAATTTTTGCAACCCAGTTTCTTCCTTGCCTGCGAGGGCTTCCTTGCGATCTTCGGCTCGCGGCCTTATGGTTGTCCCTCGCATGCGATCTGCCACGGCACAATCCAGACGTTTCGCCTATGTTGGCCCCTCTGCCTGGAACTGTCTCCCCTGTTTCTCCGCCAAGAGCTTCTTTCCCTCTCTCCTCTCCAGTTCCGGAGACGCCTGAAAACTTTCCTTTTTGCCAGTGCTAGCATTGATGTGGGTTGAAAGCGCCGCTGATCTGAGTGGCGCTATATAAGTTTTCGGTTACAATTACAAAACATTACAATATGCTAAGGGTATGACGTAGCCAGAGATGGAAGAACAAGTCTTAAAATGGTCATCTAGAAGCTGTGGGCTAAGAGTAGCAGGCGATCCTCTGAGGAATACCGGTAGGCCCGAGGCTGAGGATGGTGCTGGCCTAGGGATAACTTAGTGGACTCGTTATGCAGTTTTGAGATACAAGATTGGAAGACTGGAGGATGCGGCATTCTGTGCGGACCTGACTGACGGCAGAGTCGCACAGGAGCTTTTGGACGTTGTTACTGTAAGAGAACAGAATAGATCCTTCTTTGTTATTTGCAAGGTATGTTATCTTATATTGTAATTGAAATGCAAACGAGTGTCTTTTTGCTCTCCTGTATCTAGTTCACCCCATGTGATATATGTATGCAGTCTGGGTAGCCTAAAGGCAGTTTATTTGGGTGTTGTCGATATTTCTGAAGAGAGAATTGCAGCCTCACAGTGTCGCAAATGTTTACAAAAAGCCCCCATTATTGACATCACGGCTTTACTTAATTTGCTGAAAAATCGCTGGTAGGACTATGCTATTTCAGTAATGCAAAATGTGCTTCCACTAACCTTACTGGCTGATCTTTTGGATATTGACCAAATTACGGCTTGGTTTTGGTGTGCCGTTGGAGGATGCCTTGTTCATTATGTTCAATAGACACAGTGGCAAAGGGACGCTACCAATTACAGTTATAATACGACAGACAGAGATATTCACCGATATACTCTATGGCTTACAAATATAAACTTGCCTGCGGGGATCGGTGATGGAGACGTAGGCGTAGGAGTCTCGATTACAAGAACCTTCATGACATCGAAAGTGCATTCGGTTCCTCTGATTGTACACTTCGCTTTGCACTGATATTCTCCAGCTGGGGAGCTCTTCAAAGTGTTTTCACAGGCAAATGGACACAGGGTGTCGTTAGCACGATACCAAACGTAACTGCAACCGAAGGTGTTGTTGGAGACACAAACAAGGCTTTCGCCAGTATTTATAGAATTTTCAGTAACCAAGCCGTCAGAATCTGAAAAATTACAAATCTTTATCATTTGCACTGTAATAGCGAACATTAAATTTCATACTATCCAAGCATGCATGTATATTAGGCCTATGTATTTACAAGCATACATACATTCATACCTACATACATGCAACATACATACATACATTCATGCAGACATATATTCGTATGTACGTACTATGTAGGTATATACGTAACTTACACGTAGACATTTCTGTATGTATTTTATACAAATGAGATGCAAATTAACTGGCAACCGGCTATAATGACAAAACCATTTATTCGAGATGTTGAAGATCGAAAGCGGAAGAAATTACAGGAGACCCAAAGCAGTTAATTTTCGTTGTCCATGGAAGCCTTCGATATTCGTTCGGAAGAACCTTTGTGCACTGTGTTCTACGGTACAGTAATCTATCAAAAGTTACTGATGTATGTAACTTTAATCAAAGGCTTTCCTACGCCAAACTCATAGAGTGCAATCTCATAAAGAACACAAAGTTAACAAGCAATACTCAGATGACTTGAAAATTCATCAGTGACAGAGTTCTCACGCACGCAGAGCCAACCAAAGAAATGTTATCTACAGCTGATAATAATAATTGACAGTGTGTTCCTCGTCTGCGATGCACCAATGATAAGGAACTACTGTACAGGACGTGAGGTGCAGCACAACACATCTGCATTTTATAATGCCCTCCTTGCAGAGTTCAGAAGTGCACTCACGACCATACATAGGCGTAGACTCTGGGAAGGGGGGGGGAGAAAAGCTGGGGCACGTGCCCTCCCAATAATTGAGATGGACTGTATACCCAATGCAACAAGTGTAGAATGAATAACCAGATCCCCCTCAATATTTCGGACAAGTTTACGCCAGTGCGACCATACGACAGAACATCTATGGCTCTGAATAAATTAGCATGCAGGACTTGCTCAAGAAGTCAACACATTGACCTCCTCAGTGTAGGCTCCTACACGTACTCTCCGTCTTACATGCCAAGCGCACTAACGATTCGAATACCGTGCTCCTTGGCACACGGCTGTCCCACCATCCAGCAGTCCCTTGCAGATGGTGGATGAAGCAGCATCTGGTCGTATATTGAGTGAGCAGTTCTGCGCAGAATAGGCATTCGAATGGTTGTAGGCTCTCTCTAAGGTTGACGGTCGATGCCCTCCACAGATTCTTCGCCTTTCTTTACCTGAATTCAAGATATTCCTGGTCGACGACGGAAAATAGGCCTGAGGCTCAGATGTACGGCTTGACGTACCTGCTTGAAACCTCCATCTCTTAATTAATGGTAAACAATTACAAAGGGCAGCGAGGTATGGGACGAAGCAAAACTCCTATAAAGCCATGTTGAGGTCTAGAAGGAAACACCGAAGCAGACTGAGTTGTAGTAGACGTATGGAAAAATGTACGATCAACATTTGCATAAGATAAAGAAATTTCCAAATGACAGAGTTAAGCTAAGTCTAAGTTAGCCGCAACCTGTGCAGACAGGTAACCTGCAATATTCAACAGCTTCATAAAACAATCGATGCATTTTGGTCGTATGAATTCATCATAGATACATAATCAAATCATAGATAACATACCAATAAAATAAGGATGAACTAAGTGAACAGGTAAACATCTGCTACCTTCTTCTGAAATACTTACATAATACTTTTATGACTTCGGAGTTACACTTGTAAGGACTTTGAGTTGTCCCAGTTATTTCACATACATAGGAGGAGTTGTCCAGAGATATGTCGCCTTTAAGCTTCAAAGTGTAGTTGTAGGGTTTGCTAGAGGTAACACTTGTCCCTTCTGTAATCGCTTTGTCATCTCCAACCTTCTTCCATACCATTGCAGGAGCTCTGTTTCCATGGTAGCTCACGCTGCATGATAGTTCCACTTCATCCGGTTTTATGCTGCAGTTATTTTGTCCAATGACTCCATCCGACTTCATGTTTGATTGGCAAATTGGATCGTAATCTTGCAACAGATGCAAAAGATGCAAAAATATTACATCATATTCGTAATAATAATTGTTATATTCTACTAATCGAGATAGATTATAATGTTATGTTCTAATAATCGAAATAGATTATAAACATTTATTCAACCACACATTAAGAAACCATAAGAAACCGGAAGTTCTCCCGAACTTCCCTTTAGCCAAGGACTATATATCACTAGAGTGTGCATATCAGAGTATCCATCAATAATGATGATAATAACTTGGCGTTTTATAAACGCATAATAATATCAAGTATTTTGACACTTACTGTAGGCCCAGCGCCTTTTCATTAAGCTCTCAAAAGCGCTGCCTATCCCAAAGGAAATGATGTTAACGTAGCCTATTAACAACAAAAAGTTGATAAGCGAACAGTCGCCAGTGCTCAAGGTGACTAGAAAAGTAACAGGCGAGCTCTGGCCATTACGCAGCTCAATTAACCCTTCTTTAGTACTGCTAGTGCAGGTGCCTCAGCCATTCAAGGAGGGAGTTAGTTTCAGACAACTGTCGGACTGGAGAAAGCATACGTTTAGCCGTCCTTCGGGGTTAATTTAAAGCAATACACGGCAGTTTGAGTAAAGAGGCATTTTAGCAGTATCAACCTCCCTAGCACCGTGGGTAATGTGAACTAAGTTAAATAAGGTCAAGCTTTGTCTACATTCTGAAGTCCCAGAAATTTCGGACATTGGACCACGTGAGTCAGAGACCTTCCAAATTTGTCAATCGACTGAACTTCGAATCGTAGTAGACTCTCGCGATTTGTAGCGTAACGGCGGATTAGAAAGGTCTTCAAGTGTATGTGGAAAGTGTGAGCAGAATATCTAGTTAAGGATACGGGCATATCTACAGGGCCTCAGTTCCAAGTGATTGGCCCAACCACCGAAACAGAGCGACGCCACATCGTTGAGGTACGTGTTAAAAAGAACTTATTCATCGCGATCAATGGAACGAAGATTTCTACAGCTTTAACACTAAGTTTCAGGCCCGACTGCTCGTTCTATCCTTTATTTACTTTCTATTCTGATCTATTCGAGTCTCAAAGGTTCACCTTTCACTCTTTCGCACTTAACTTTCATTTGCTGCCCTTGAATTTCCATCAGCTGCCTTATTTTTCTATAATGGACAGTCTAGACTCTAGAAGGTACTGCAGTGGCTCCCTGCCTGGTTTCTCAATAGCTCCACCATCCGTTGCTTCCAAAATCACCAACATATTTGTTAATGCTCTTATTAATGCGTCTCGTCTCATGTGCTCAGCCTTTCAGGCATATTAACTTTCATCAAGACCTGTTTAACCGCTGTTCAGCTCTCGTTAATAGGCTAGTGCCCTGCGCTTAGGTTTAGAGTAGCGCTTTAGAAATTTGGAGTTTATAATTACAATTAACCGCACTGATGCCAGTTTCTTAATCGCTGCTGTTTTTTTCTCAACAATCTTAGTTATCAGATATTCCTCTGCCATTCGACACTCAACAGACTCAGTGAAACTCACCTAGAACAATGAGTTGAGCTGATGATTTATCTACGAATCCTTCCTCAGCACAGGTGTATTCTCCTGCGTCGCCAGGTTCCACTGAATGAATTACTAGATTGCATGATCCGTTATTTCGTTCAGTCTTGAATCTTACATCATACGGTTCAAGAATCGTGTTTCCCGCATAAACATAATTCTCTCCATGAAGCCAAAACATTTCCTCAGGCTTCACAGTTGTGGAGCAGTTGAAATACACTGATTGATTGACCTTTGACACAGTATCACGAGGAACCACGATCAATTTCCCAGCTAAAATTGCAAATTGAACATCTTAATAAAAAAACTCTCTCTGTTTTCAATCAATTACATATTAATTAGATTTATTCCACAAAATGCTTAAATTCTGACAACGTGCAATATATTTTTTGAAAAGTAAAAGACGAGACGATGTGGTAAATGTAAGATAAGCTAGTTTTGCTTAAAATAATCTTCCAATTCCACTGTAGGACGTCTGGTATACGCGTTCATTTCCTATAATTGGACTGGCAGTAGCAGAACCCCAAGGATAGTCCATCATAGAGCTTTGCAATTTCCTCCCTGGATGACGCTGGTACTAAATTCTGCAGCAGTCTCATTCGCATATTTGTGAACAAACAGTTTTTCCATTGTCGTCACTCGCAGTCCGCTCAGATTTGTGAAACCCACAATCGATGGACTATAATAGACCAGGTCCTACCAAACATACCACCTAACTTAGTAACCAAAAACATACTGTCAAACTTAATCAGATCTGCAACTAAAGACAACATTCTAATTTAGACAGACTTTAGCTGTAGTAAAATGTTTGATTTTATTTAAAAGTCAAATCGCATTCCATAACAACGACAGTGGTTTACCTATTTGAAAATTTCAGGCCCAAGAGCGACTAGAATACGGATTGATAAATAACTTGAAATACGTTGTAGATGAAAAGCAGTTCTTCACGATGTAAGCAAATAATCGTTGTTATAGCTCACCAGTTTGACCGCATGCTGCTGTTAGTAAGAACAAATTAATGAATATCTTGCAGGGCATTCTTTCAAAGTGATGCTGACGGATAAGTTATTCTGATTCCTGGTGAAAAAACACACAGTTCATGCTAAGATCTTTATCATAAATCTGTCAGTCAACACAGCAACTGGAATAAATGCCCACACTAAGGTATACCTCTAATAGTCTATCTGTGAAATTTAAAGCAGATTATCTCGGATCAAAGTAAGGACTGCGCAAATGGCATCACCACGGAACCGCTTCTGAATTTATTTCAGTCAGTAGTAAGGTCATTGATTTCATATTTTCAAGTGGGTTAGCTGGATGACCCGTGAAAACGATAATCTAATATTTAACCTGCTGGGCTGTCCAAGCATAGGTTGGCGATTCAAATCTATACCGAGAGAGAGAGAGAGAGAGAGAGAGAGAGAGAGAGACAGACAGACAGACAGACAGACAGACAGACAGACAGACAGACAGACAGAGTGTGAGTGAGTGAGTGAGTGAGTGTGAGTGAGTGAGTGAGTGAGTGAGTGAGTGAGTGAGTGAGTGAGTGAGTGAGTGAGAGACAGAGAGAGAGACACAGAGAGAAAGTGGTGATATTTAGAAATCTATGACTCACTAGTGCCCTAAAACCTAGCCATAAAATGAGCCCACTGACACTGTACCTCGACTTTGGAGCAATCTCACTCTTGATTCCGCAAATTCTTTGTTACTTCTCGTCGTTCGCTCACCGTTATTGTAATTGTAATCTGACATTTATAAAGCGCCACTGCAAGAATAAACTCGTCATCTGTCTCAAGCTTCGATATCTTTCACTCAACATGCATCCATTCAAAACTAAAACCAGGCCCGGCCCTAGGCTGTGCGGGGCCCAAGGCAGCAAGCGATGAGCGGGGCCCAAGCAAAAATGGCATCGCGGGGTTTATTTCCTGCGAATACGGTATTTGCAGTAGGCCCTACCATACGTACTAAAATAATGCAAAATCGAAATTAAATGGGTTAACACAAAATACTAATCAGGCTCTTAATACTAGCATTTTACTATGAAAGCAAAGCTATGTTTTATTTAATTATTTGAATATCTGACAACTGAAAAAGGATGTAATTAATTTAAATATTTAAGCATGCTTCTAATTGAAAGTTTGTTAGTCACTATTGCCAATAGCGTGGGTTCTATCTTCTTAGATGTGTCTATTCACAAGCAAATCTTGCGAGCTTTGATGGATGCAAAATCCGCAATGATTTCACTATAGTCCAGATCGTTAACATCATTCTTAATTGACAAAATAGCTAAGTTAGTGAGCCGTTCTTGAGGCATCGTTGATCGCATGTAGGTTTTGATAAGTTTTAGCTTCGAGAAGCTTCTTTCTCCAGCAGTTACAGTGACACGCACAGTCAGAAGTATTCGAAGTGCAATGCAATCCTCAAACTTCTAAAGCGCCACTCGAAGGCCAAGCGCAGGGCATCAACCCATTCACGATGTACGTGCTATAGGAAAGTTACTATATCGCTTGTTTATTGTAAGAAATTGCAAAATCTTAACAGGATCATTGTAGATCTCTGCAATAATTAAGCTTATAGAACTCCACAGCAAGCATGAAACCATCAAGATTCCTATAGTTTCGCCGGCTGCAAGTATTTTCTTCAGATTCGTACTGCAAATCAGTAGGTCAGTTTTTGTAACTCGTAAAATTTGTAAAGAAATCCAATTAAACGCCTCATAATGCATTCTCTGTTGTTGAAAGCGGCTTCCATCGACATCATTGCCATATCAACTTTTCTTGTAGACCTGAAAATCCTTCATCCTCAGCTTCATATGTAAATAGCTTTTTCCTTTTGCGCACTCTCGTCTCTTTGAAAACTGGTTCTACTTCTAAGTCTGTGCCAATTTCCTTTGCAGTAACTATTGCCATTTCAAGACTTTAAAATTTCTCTGTAAAATTTCTCTGTAAAATTTCAACCATTTGCAAGTTAATGGCAGTTGCTAGATCGACTGATATGTTTTGACTGCCAGTTTTTTTTACCTTGTCAGTGTTCAATATGATCACAGGGAAAAAATTATAGCCAGCAGCGCGGGGCCCCTGAAAGCGCGGGGCCCAAGGCGGCTGCCTCGTTCGCCTTGCCCTAAGGTCGGGCCTGACTAAAACCCACAGTTTCAAGAAATCTTATTTTGATCCAACCTCTTTAAACCTAAACAAAACTCCCTCTGCACCTCTTTCTCCTCTCCCTAACTTTCTAGCAATAGGATTTTGTTGTTCACTTGTTTGCGTTGCGGCCACATGAAACATCGCTCATGAATAAGCTGGTGCGCTGCACATAGCGTTTCTGTTACGTAGAGCTTAGAATTTTCCCAGTTTACCATTATGATTACAATTACTATACTGCAATAAACAATTCGGCGACTGTGGTTGGCGCTGAGAGGTTTCTAGTAATGCTATCGTAGCAATCAAATCAAAACCAAAAACCGTGCACCATGGAAATAGAGTGTTAAAATATGCTGATGGCAGTTATAATCGGATGAAACCCTCGTCCCAAGCTGCTACGATCAGGAAAGAGCTGGACCACATTGAAAGATGAGCAGAGGCATTTAGCCTAATCTCAAGCTGAATCAGAGTAAGACCATGAGATGCTGGTTGGGTAGAAAGACGGGAGGTGAGGCAGGGGAATGTTCCACCAATCACACCCGGAGTTACTAGAGTAGATAAAGTGACTGTCCTAGGGGTAAAGTTCACGAAAACCCTTAGCTTGAAACGCACATATAATTTTATCACCCGCATACGCTATAAGGTAGGCAATCGTTGCTTGCATTACACATTATAAAAACTCAATGGCCTATTCGACGTGGTTCGCGCCACCATGGTAGTGCGCAAGCTGTATGCGAGCCCTTGCATGTTGGGGCTTTGCTCGGTAGCAGGATAAAAATAGGCTACAATCCATCATAGGCGGATTGATCTGACTGGGGTACCTCCCTGGTGACAGTCACACCATTAACCAGCTCTGCTATTATACTGCTGATAATGGTCTCTCCTCATCAGTTCTGAAAAACCCAGGCCATGTTTTACACAAGTTGCTTTACCACTTAGAAAACTCACTCCATATTCTCTCCGACCATGTTCTCACGATATGGTCCTGAACCTTTCGACAATAATATGAGGAAAAGTTTTATAGGAAGAATGCTGTATTCTTACTGATTCTGTACATGAATTTTTTATGCTTGTGTACCAGATTGCGGCTTTTCAGCAACCGGTTAAATAAAGAATATATAGGCCTACTTACTTCATTACTTACTAAGAATGCAAATAGTTCTTTAAAGGCGGCATTAAAATTCTTGCCTTAGGACTGCATTCAGCCTGAGCCTAGCTCAGGTTCAATTGGTGGGATAAGCAACTCTGAATTAGCTTCGGTCATATTTATATTGTATGTGAACAGCCAAGTATGGGATTGCCTGGTGAGGCTATGCCATCAGTGGTGAAAGCTTCGGCTGAACACCCACATAGGGCGAAACGCGAGGTGAACAGGCTCACCAGGAACCCAGAAATGGCTGGCCAATGCAAGAGACAGGTGCTGGAAGGACACCTAAGAGCGAAAGAGGCCTCTAAATCGGCGCACCGACTTCCTTACCCTGCCAGAAGAGGATTGGTCACCACCTGGCATAGGACCAAGAAACCTTAACATGATGACGGATACAAATACAAAAGTGGGCAACGAGGAGAAGAGAAGAACCGCGTCCGGCAGGAATGGGAATGGCAAGGCTATTCTGGTCGTCAACCTGCGAAACCCTTGCAACAGGAGAGATCGACAGGAATGTTTATTCAATTGTAAATAGGAAATGTACATCGGTACGTGAAATATAAGAACGTTGTATGCGGCTGACCAGCTGGACATACTCCTACACCAGCTTTGAGGTGTCAGGTAGAGTATTATGGGGTTGTCGGAGGTGAGATGGACTGGGTCCGGGAAGTTTGATAAAGATGAGTATAAGATAATATACGCGGGAAGGCCAAATGACAGACATCAGGAGGGAGTGGCACTGGTTCTAAAGAGGGAGGCCGCCAGAGCACTCATCGGATAAAGAACAGTTGGATCACGTATAATAACGGCAAGATTCAGAACGATGTGCGGGAAGGCAACAATTATTATTGTCCAGGTGTATGCACCAACGTCGGACACAGCAGTGGAGATAAAGGATTTCTACACGGCACTGTAGGATACAGTCCATGACATACCCGGTCAAAACCTGGTCATCATTATGGGGGACTTTAACGAAAAGGTAGGAGACGATAGAAGAACATGGAGGGGAGCACTGGGTAAATTCGGATATGGAGAGGAAAACGAAAGAGAGGAAAGACTACGTAACTTCTGCCTGAACAACAACCTTATGGTAACGAACACCGCGTTCTACCAAAGAAAGGCGAACAGGAAATAGTCTACATGGGATCACCAGATGGCAAAACAAAAAATTTGATAGATTTCATATTAGTCAACAGTAGGTGGAAAAGCAGTGTCTCAATGTGTAGAGCATTTTCCAAACCAGATGTAGCCTCAGACCATGAACTGATAATGGCTAGAGTAAGAATTAAACTACGAACAGCCCACAGAGAAAGGCTCGAAAGAAGATTTGATGTGGAAAATTCACAGAAGGAAAGGTAAAACAGCAGTATAGGACCTTGCTACATAACAGATGGAGGCAAGCCAACATGGGGAGCATGAACATTGAACACAGTGGAGGAAACATGGAGAGAGGTTAAAGACACCTATGCGGAGGTAGCACAGCAGGTGCTGGGATACAGGGAAAAACAAAGGAAGACACCGTGGATATCGAGTTGCTGTAACTGAGTGACCAGAGAAGATACTTGAAAGCAACAAAAACACATAATGAGGAAGAAACGAAAAAATACAACAATTTGACAAGAGAGATCAAAGAGAAGGCAACGAAATGCAAAGAGTAAAGTGGATGGAGGAGCAATGTCGCGAGGCTGAGAGCAGTGGAAGAAGGCAGGACACTAGGAAGCTATTTCAGGCGGTAGATGAAATCTGTGGCACATCTAGCTCATGAGTGCCAACAGTAAAAGACAAGACGGAAGATCATTGGAGAGCAAAGCAGAAATTAAAAATAGGTAGAAACCATATTATGAGGAGCTGAATAACGCAAGGAACCCAGTGGATAGTGCAGTGATAGCGGAACTGCCAGCAAGTAACAGCCAAAACACATGGAGGATATTCTCAGAGAAGAAGTGGAAGCAGCTATAAAGAACCTGAAAGCAAGGAAGGCACCAGGAGAGGACAACGTCACGGCAGAAATGGTATAAGCTGGCAAGATTTGCTCAGTAGAAATGCTGCACATGCTGCGTAACAAAATATACCGGTGAAAAAATGTCCAGCAGATTGGGGGAAGGCCATTATTGTGCCAATACACAAGAAGGGCGACAAAACCGAATGCAGCAACTATCGAGGAATCAGCCTGCTAAGCATCCCGGGAAAAGTATACACCAGGATACTACAGCAGCAACGTCTAAGGAGATATGTGGAGGAGGTGGTAGAGGAGGAACAAGCGGGTTTAGAGCTGGAAGAGGCAGAATAGGTCAACTATTTGTAGTTAGACAGCTGTCAGATAAATATTTTGAGAAAAACAGAACCCTATGTAACAACTTTATAGACTTCAAGCAGGCGTTCTGTAATGCGTGGCAGCGGGAACTGTGGCAGGTTCTGAGAAACTATGAAATCCCGGAGGAATTAGTGGTGCTATTAGAGGATCTGTACAGCAAGTCGGAGAGTGCAGTAAGAATAGATGGAGAATTAACGGAGTGGTTCAGTATCATTGTGGGGTGAGATCATGTGGGCTATCACCAGACCTTTTCAACTTGCTCCTGGAGGCAGTGATGAGCCTTGCAATGAGATCTGTGGAGGCCGGAGTGTCAATTAATGGATGGCTGCTCAACAACCTGCATTTTGCTGACGACATTGACCTGGTTACAGAGTCACCTAAGCAACTACAAGAGTTGACAGACAGGGTAGACGACAGCAGTAAAAGATTGGGACTTAAAATCAATGCGCAAAAAATTAAAACAATGACTATTGGAAAACAACACGAGAATCTGGAGATCAGACTGGAAAATAAAGCATTGGAGCAGGTGACAGACTTTGTGTACCTAGGAGGGCTGATGACAGAGGACAGCAGATGCACAAAAGACACAAAGTGTAGGATTGGTCTGGCGTCAGCGATGTTTGGTAGACCGAAGAAGATGTGGAGAACAAACAGCATATCGATAGGAACCAAGATGAAATTGTACAAAACTTTTGTCATCCCAGTGGTGCTATATGGATCTGAGTGTTGTTGCCTGCGCAGAGAGGATGAGAAGAGATTGCTGGTGACAGAAATGAGCTGGCTGCGGAGAATACTAGGCAGAAGTAGAAGAGACAAGATCGGAAATGAAGTGACCAGAGAGGATCTGGGGCAGGAGGAGACAATGGTGGACAGGATCAGGAAAAGAAGGCTCACATGGTTCGGACATGTAACAAGAATGGACGACAGAAGACTACCAGCTGCAGTTCTACATGGCCACGTAGAGGGAACAAGAAGCCAAGGAAGAAAAGCAAAGACATGGATGGATAATGTAAAAGAAGATTTAAGGACACAGGGCTTGAACTTGAGGGATGCCATCAATAAAACCAGGGACAGAACGATGCGGAGACGTAATGTTAAGGCCTCATCGTCGGTGCACACCTGACTGAGGAGAGAGACGAGAGAGAAGAGAGATACATGGTGATAGGCTTCTGAAAATTTCAGTATGATATATAAACATATTAAACTACAAAATAGCAAAATTACAGCCAAATCCAGAGGCACCTAAAACACTTACAAGGTGTTTCACATAATTATTTGATGATTTCACATGATTCCAATAAAACAAGCCAGGTCTAACAATGTGGCCATAATGGTTGCACGTGAACCTAAGCGCTGTAACAAACGTCCAACTTGGGGAATTTCATGGCTGAGGTCTTCAACATTAGTTATATACAAAAGACTCAATGTTATCATAATTTAAGAAAGTGTTATGTATTGGCGTTAATGCCTGTATACCACTCATAACAGTTAGTGTATGGTCAGAGAATCATCTGTCTAGTTCAGAAATGATACAATCAATAACCGGATATGTTGTCTAAATGCAGTCTGTGTGTCCACTTCAGAACGATGCCCCACAGTTTCATCAACAACACAGCTATTTATTTGTTACATGAGTTGTGTGTTCTAATAAAAAACGGACTTGATTTTATTTGATTTGAACAAAACAGCCCGACAAACGACTGGGCATTTTACGGACACGCTGTTTGGGTAATACTGGGTCATTGTCACAAACCTTACTTTATTCTTCTGCCTTGGAGAACAGAGTGCCTATAAAGGCTCCTGTTTCATCTCTATTTTCCTTGAAAGAGGCAGTTAAATTTTTAACTAAGTCTGCAGCTACAGATTAAGTCAACACTTGAAGATTGGAGTTGAGTTGATACAGTATGTATCTTGCCCAGAAAATTAAAAAAACAGGTGCAAAAACAGCACAAATTTTACGTCCAGAGGCACCTAAATCTCATAACAGAATGATTTGCCGGAAGTAGTTTCAGCGCCATTTAAAGTCTAAGCAAGTAAGTAAGGCGTGCCTGTGAGAATAATGCTTTCAAAAGCATTATTATCACAGGCAATATTCCGTATCTTTGAAAATACGGCAATATGCTGTATCTTTGAAAATATCGAAATTAAATATTAACAGATAAATCGGACGAAAATATGGGGCCACCAGGGGGGTGGCACAAACTCATTTGGTGGGGCACTGGCCTCTGGCTTCCCTGTAGAGTAGACTGACCAGACGTCCCGGTTTTCCCGGGACAGTCCCGATTTTCTACTAGCTGTCCCGGCTGCCGGGAAAGGTAGGCCAAACCCTAAAAATGTCCCGGTTTTTAAGAACTGACCTGACTTATCAACGTCTCCTTGATTTTACTACTGGCATCTGTCGAGTAAATTCATTTTTAACATAACTTTTATTTATTTATTACCATGCATAATACCACAGTTCAGAATTGTGGTTGTGGTTCACACAATGTCATAATCAACTTCATTGTTTAATGCTACAATTTTGAAGATGGAAAGGAGCGTGTCTCCTGCAGTTGAAGCCTGCTGTTATCTTGCAGAACTGAAAGAAAAACTAGAGAGTAGGAAAACAAAATTTTTTAAGCATAAAAGTAAAGCAACTCCTTAATATTACTTTGGATTCTGGTGCCATAATTGAGGATGACTTTTTGCAAACAGTTCAATCTTTTTATGCAACTTCGTTGGAATATTTTGACATGTGGGAAGTTAGTTACGAACCATTCAAGCTGTTCAGTTGGTTGAACTTGAGAGGAACAATTACTTGGGATATGTTTGAAAAAAGCCTTGAGGATCTTATCAAAATTTGTAAGCCAGTTGGATATGACATTGATGACAATGCACTGTTTGATGAAATGACATGCGTTTGTAATTTTGTAAATCGAGAAAAAGTGGAACAATGGAATGAAAACAATGTTGCGGTGGGTAGCAGATGGGTGCAGATTTTCAATGATCTGCAAGAAAGAGAGATAATTCTTCCAAATTTGAAAATGATTCTACAATTCTTGTTAGTAATTCCTGGAACTAATGCTTCAGTTGAGCGAGTTTTCTCACTGGTCAGATCAAAAAAGTCGATTATCAGAAGAAACTCTTGAAGCTGTTATGATAGTGAAAGTGAACATGGAAGAAACATGTGTTGAATTTTATGACAGAATATTAGCAGACAAAAAGCTTTTAAGAAGCATACATTCAAGCGCCAAATATGAGTGACTGATTTGATAAATTTACAATTAAATTTTAAATTTAAAAGCATGATTTGCAATAAAACCTTTCAGTTATACCAATATTGTATATTATTGTAAAATGTATAAACCACAAAATAGATATTTGTGCAAGTTATATTATAATTAGTGACAAAACACAAATTGATTTTTTGATTGAAGTGTCCCGGTTATTAGTTTCCAATATCTGGTCAGCCTACTGTAGAGCCGTCACTGATCATCACTATCATCATTGTCGTCGTCGTCAAACTCTGGATCAAGAGTTTCAAGACAGACAATGCTGGAAAGGTAAATGTTAATGAAATTCGCCTAAATTTCTTAGCGCCACACAAAAACTGTATCAGGGAGACCCACCTTATTTCCGGTTCTTAGTCAGAACAAGCAAGGCTTCCACGAACCGTTGAAAAGCTATCAGAAGATGCCCGGTTGTGACTATATTTTGGGATTCGTATCTCGCGTAAGTACACGAGGACCTGAAATGACTCAGACCATTTCAAACGAAAACTCATTCACACATATTTAAGATGGCGGCTATACTGACGTCATTTAACCTGGAAGGATCATATATTTTATAGAGCTCGTTAAATAGCCAATAGTGAGTAAGCTTACTTCACCTAATTCGCAATAAGTAAGTATTCGTTTATTTCAAAATAGTAGCTTGACACACCCCAGACAATTACAATCAAAATCAAGAAACATATTAACCTTCGCAGGACGGAAAGGGGTAAATAATTACCCCAGGGGTGTTTGGATGTTGATTGTGGAGCAACTGTAGGTAGGTATCATTTGTCGTTACACATGTTTACAAGTTACCACCAATGACATATTCTGACTGCATACCCACCACATTGCCATGTGGTGGGAAAAAGATTTTTCAATCCAAAGTGTCCTGGGGTAAAAATTTACCCCTCTTCGTCCTCGACGTCGTTATTTTTTCGTTCATAGGGCAGATATGTTTTTTAAAGATATGAGCTCATGAGTGACTTCCAATCATAAATCAAGTGTGGAATCTACCATGGAATTGAGTGTTAACAGTTTCATAATTGTGGAGAGTTTATTTTCCAAGATGGCGGCCAATATGGCCGCCAAAACAAAAATATGTATATCTCAGCTCATAGGTAAGCTACAATCACAAATGAAGTGTCAATTGTAATATTTCTAAGGTCAAGGAATCGATTTATCGTAGTGGCAATCGTGTATGAGTACTACTGTCCAAGATGGCGGCCAACATGGCCGCCAAAACACAGAAATGTGTATATCTCGGCTCGTAGGTAAGATACAATGACAAATGAAGTGTCAATTGTAGCATTTCCAAGGTCAAGGAATTCAGTTATCATAGTGACAATAGCGTGGGAATACCATTATCCAAGATGGCGGCCAATATGGCCGACAAAACACAAAAATAGGAATTATTAATCAGCTGACTGATCGGTCACCATTGCCACTGCGATAAATCGATTCCCTGACCTTGGAAATGTTACAATTGACACTTCATTTGTCATTGGAGCTTACCTACAAGCTGAGATATACATATTTTTGTGTTTTGGCGGTCATGTTGTATCGCCATCTTGGAAATTTGTATTCCCACACGATTGCCACTACGACAGTTTGATTTCTTGACCTTAGAAATGTTACAATTGATACCTCATTTGTCATTGTAGCCTACCTATGTGCTGAAATATATATTTTTGTGTTTTCGCGGCCATATTGGCCGCCATCTTGGAAAGTATTATTCCTACACTATTGCCACTACGATAAATCGATTCCTTGACCTCGAATATTTTACAATTGACAATTCATTTGCAATTGTAGCTTACCTGTGAGCTGAGAAATACACATTGTTGTGTCTGGCGGCCATATTGGCCGCCATCTTGAAAAATAGTATTTCCACACTATTGCCACTACGATAAATCGATTCCTTGACCATGGGAATGTTGCAATGGACACTTCATTTGTCATTGTAAATTAATTATGAGCTGAGATATACATATTGATATGTTTTGGGCGGCCATGTTGGCCGCCATCTTGGACAATAGTATTCGCACACTATTGCCACTATGATAGATCGATGTCCTGACCTTGAAAATGTTGCAATTGACAATTCTTTTGTCATTGTAGCTTACCTACGTGCTGAGATATACATTTTTTGTGTTTTGACGGCCATTTTGGCCGCCATCTTGAAAAGTAGTATTTACACACTATTGCCACTATGATAAATCGATTCCTTGACCTTGGAAATGTTACAATTGACACTTCATTTGTCATCGTAGCTTACCTGTGAGCTGAGATATTATATATTGTTTTGGGGTAAAAAATTACCCCTTTCCGTCCTCCGTGTATCGTAAAATGTTTCCGTCCTGCGAAGGTTAAAGCGAGGATACAACAATGAAACAATTATACAAAACTATTAATATTAATCATTTAGAATAATAAACAAGACATATTAAACTACTAAAGTAAGTAAGTAAGTAGGTAAGTAAGTATATCCTTTATTAATCCAGCTGCTAACCGCATTTTGGTTTACACGCGTATTATCACGTCCAGGTTATAGTACGAAGGCCTATATTCCGGTGAAAATCATCCTAATTGTGAAAGATTTACGAGCCAGACTGTCAGCAGTCGGGAGAACCCGATCATGAACACGGGGTCGCAAAGTATAACCAGTATATCGTCTGTTTAGAGTGCAAAGGTGCTATCTCCATTTTGGTCATTTTTCAGGAGAGCAAATCTAAACTTTTGATAGTTGCTACAAATCCAATAGTTTTTATGTGATAGTGATTTATAGTCATTTGGATAATAAATTATTTCCCTAGTTGGAATGTTGTAATTATTTTAAATTTTGTGACGCCTCGCCTTAAAAAATGCAAAATTACAGCAAGTGACCAACGATCTCTTATGCTTGTAACAGACGATAGCACCTTTGCACATTTCAAAATATTTTCTTATCTGGAGATAGCTATAATTGTACAACAACTTAAATTTGCGATTAAAAATTACTTTTTACAGAAAAAAATATTATAAAATAATAAATAATGATTTGTGTAAATTGCATTGATTTATTTGAACAATTTAATATAAAATTTAGAAGCTGAAAAATTTATTATTGGTACACACTCGAAGTTCGAAACTAACGGTTAAAAATGATGTTAGCCCTTCATAATATTTTCAGCTGCATACAATTATAGGGTTAAGAAATCAATATTTGCAAAATCTTAATTTATATATTCTGTGACCATAATTGATTCACTGATATCAGTTTCATGAAATTTGGATTTTACTTCAATATTTTCTCTTGACTCATGAGATTCACCGACATCAAAGTTTACATCGGATTTCTATAGACACGCGAGATTCGTCGACATCAAGTTACCATGATTAAATGCAATAATATTTTCAGAATAATAAGTCTAACTAATGGAAAATATTACGAACATGATTGTTAGAAACTTGCAATTTTCATTTGGATTAGTCTTCAGCACGACGCCGTATGTATACCTATTTTTGGTAAACACATAGTGCAGTAGGCCCTAGCTCTATTGGAGATAGAACCTTTGCACATTTCAAAACTAGGTTGTTGGAGATAGCACCAAAATTAAAATAGTTGCTGCGTTTTTATTTACACTGTGAACGATACCACCTTTTCACAGTTCAAACACTACATTGGTAGCAATAGAATAAAACAATAAAAAAATTTTTGAAAATTTGGAGATAGCACCTTTGCACTCTAAGCAGACGATATATGCTTAACAGGGGGGTAATAGCACATGGAGCACATGTGTAGGACATGTAAGGATGGCCGTGAAAATTTTAGAATCAGCAGTTCTGATCAATTGTTCGAATCTAGGGTAGTCCACAGGAAGATAACCAGCTTTAATCAGTCTCCTAAATATTGCCTGCAGTCTCTCACGTCCTCTCTGCCCCACCAAGCGGACGCAGCGTACGTCATCCTCGCCACTGTGGTAGCTGTCACCACATCGTACATTGGGGGGGGGGGAAAGTAGTCCATGACTAGTCAGGATCCGTAATGCATACATTGACCTTGCACCAGTGCATAGATTGTCAACATGCACAATCATCAAAGGAGAAATCATCGGAGAGCGTGACACCCGAGATCTTCATGAGTCTGACTCTGGTAAGACCAGAAATCTCTATCGGCTGGTTTTCATTCAGTTTTCTTCTAGGCTTACGGACAACCATTTCCTGGGTCTTTGCTTGGTTAAGCTTTAGATTACATATCGCAGCCCAGATCTCGATGTGCCTGATTTCCGAGTTTATCAGGTTGCCATTGGCAGCAGGAACCAGGAGATAGGTATCGTCCGCGTACTTGAGTATCCGGTTAGTTGGATGTTTAGGTTTAACTTTGAATTTTGCTGTTACGAACAGTATCGGACCAGTTCCTGATCCCTGGACAATACTGCAGTTGATTTCAATCGCCGCAGAGATTATTCCTTTAAACTTATTGCAATGGTGCCGTTGGTGGAGGGCCGCAATGATCCAATTGTAAGCAACATCGGGAATGGATGAGTCCGCCAGCTGTTCAGCCAGATAGTCATGCCTTACCGTATCAAATGCTTTTGAAAAATCCAGCGCTATCACTGGTACATAGGCGTTGGACATCAGCATTTCAGTGAGTTGATGCGTTAATGAACTAAGTGGGGCAGTAGTAGACCAGTGGGCCGAAACGCATATTGATCTTCAAAGTCGTGGTTGTTTTGTTCATCCATCAACACCGGATAGAAATATTTGCGCACACGATCCGCTCAAGTATTCGACAGAAGACTGAAGCGATTGAGATTGGCTTGTTATCGGCCTCCGTCTTCGGGCGGGAAACCTTTGGGACAGGAGTGATGCAACTAATCTTCCACTGAGGAGGAATATACGCTGCTCCAATGGAAAGGTTGAAGAGATCCGCGATTGGCTGCGCCATAGCCGTAGCGGTTCTAATTAATAGCCAAGGTGGCACTCCGTCAGGTCCAGCTGAGGTCCTTCCGGCAGCCTCCAGCATGCGGAAGACAGAGTATTCTTCGATGAACAGGTCGTCACTTCCGACGGCTGTAGCCTTAGGCCGGGGCCCGACGTAATGTTGATCATGTAATTTCAGGGAGACAGCTGTAATTTTATCAGGCTGCCAGGCCGCGACCAGACCTCGCAGCCTGTTCACTTCAGCCCAGTTTTAATGTTTTATACAAGGCCCTAGAAATAAAATTTCTATTATCCTTAAAAGGCAAAGAAAAATCATGCTGTCTAGGTCTTAAGCTGTGAGAACGCTGAACAGTAGGAGGAAAATTTTAAAAAAATTTAAAATTGCTTTTGTAAAAATTCTGACGTACACGATCATCACACTCCATCGCTCAACAAGTGCCATCAACGTAGTGTGCACACTACTGTTAAGCAGCATAGCATCGAAGTCTGTGGCCCGATAATCTGGAATTCATTGCCTATTGAAATTACTGGTTTACCTACTATACATCAATTTTACAATTTAGACAAAAACTGAAACTCTATCTCTTGGATGCACACACATGATTGCATTAGGTGCCTATGTGCTTATTTGAGCAGGCACTGTTGTTTCTTTCATCTCTTTTAACTAATGAATATTGATCTTTATACCTTAGTTGGAATCCACGTGAATTGTATACTGATAGTTAAGTTCTTTAGTTAAGAGTTCTATTATTTTTTACCTGTTGGTCATATAACTTGATCGATGTTACCGTTCAAAGTATTGATTGTGCTGCCATATACTTGTATTACGATAAATGTTCACTAGGTGGCCCTGCTAAGCGGGATCAAGATCCCTTTTGGGTCTCCTCTTGTTGCCAAAGTTCAAACTTTATGTTGTATTTTCCTTGTACTTCAAAATATGACTTCAATAAAAAAAATAGGTCGAACTACATGAATTGAAGATCGGATGACGGGCCGAAGTATATTTTCATCAGCATCATACACCAAATCGTCTAAACCCCGAACATCAGGCGAAAGTTATCCCATTCTACACATACGGGCAAGAAATCTCTTCACAATCATCAGCAGTAGCAAAACCCCATCAAGCCGGAACAGTATATAAAAGTCGAGCAACAGTAGTCATAAAAGAAACCATTTGTAAAGCAGCATTGGGCAGACCATGGAATTTTAACATTTTCAAGGCATAGAGAGAACTATAACAAGATCTCAGTCTCACTAACAGGAGAAGATGCACGAAGATCATCTGTTATAATAACACCTAAAATCTTAAGAGAGGTGACTCTAAGCTCACCGCTAGGCGAATAAGGTAAATCTAAAAACCACGTTTACTAATAATCATCTCCTTAGACTTAGAATGATTGAGGCCAGGGGCGGATCCAGGGGGCCAATCCGGCCATCGCCCCCATTTGAAATTTTTATTCATTTACTCAGGCGTTTTATGGGCGTTTTATGATGCTTACACATCCGTAAGCGTGGATGAATCAAATGTACACAGGACATTAGATGTCCAGTAGATGTAGATGTAGATTGAAGACATAAAAAAGGTTACTGACTAAAAGAAGGTCATCAACTTTTTGGGGAGATGAATTCCGAAAAAAAAATATTTCGGTGGTCGGTTGGTAAACTGATTACTCTCCCAGACAGAAGATGGTTGGTATGTAACGTTTTTTGCCCCCCCCCCCCTGATTGAGGCGAAGGTTAATAATCTTTGTAGCCCATAAAGAAACATTTTCCAGTCCCTTATAAACAGTTGCTCTCATAGATGATCCAATAATAAGATAAGTATCATCAGTATACTTAGGCATTTTATTAACACTATAGGCCGGATGAAGATCAGTAGTGTTTATATCAAACAAAGGGTGGACCAACACCAGAGGACCCTTGGACAATACTGGCATTGATAGCAGCAACATTAGAGATCTTCCCCCAAAACTTTCGTTACATGGGTTCTACCCTCTAAAAAGTTACCTAACCAATTGTAAGTATGATTTTGTGCATTGAACGGATACTCACAGGGAGCAAATTCTCTGATGGCGGACCAGCGGACTTTATAGTAAATGTTCTCCACTTCGTACTGTTCCGTTACCATTACCTTCCTGAGGATTTTTCGACATTTGAACAGTTATGTTAAAATGCGGACACCCATCTCTTTAATGCAGCGTTTCCCAAACTGTGGGTCGTGACCCACTGGTGGGTCGCGATCCGATTTTTGGTGGGTCACGAATAGTTTTTGAAATGGGAATTTTATTTAGTTATATAAAAATTAAACATTTTAAGAAATGGGATAGGAAAATAGGAAAAAATGAAATGGTAAAAATAAGGCACATCATATACGGGACTCTATTTAAACCGCAGAAAATTCATGCAGTACTGTCTGTTCAAAAAAGTGCCCAACTCTTTCCACTGAAGCTTTGAAGGCAGTTTCCTATCTTCATACATCTGTGAATTTGGATTTTCGGCAATGTTATGAATTAAAATCAAATTTCGAAACAAGCTGCAATTGTCCAACTCCTTTAACCTGAAAATAACTTGCATTGACGTGGACGTCAGTGTCGTCATCGACAGTACCGGCAACAAACCCATCCTTCACACACGCCCCACTACGAGGTTTTCGTTCATTCATTCTAAGCATTTATTTAGCGCCTTTTCAAGAGACCAATTCAGAGGTGCTCCCAGCCCAGTCACGGCTAAAGAGAGAAGACTTAAGCAGTTGGTAGAAGGCAAATGAATTGTTCCGGGGGGAATGAGCATAGGGCGAGCGGGAGAGCTTTCCAGCTAGAGATAGGCCAACAATCGAGAAAGCTCGACGCTGTCTGACCGCTTAGCGGGCCCGAAAGACCAGAAGCTCCCCTTAGTCACAAAGCTCAATGCTGGGCGGGATACTAAGCCTGAAATCGGGCGACAGAGTTCAGATAAATTAAAAATTACATTACTGCAACTAGCTCTTTCTCAACATAGACATCACCCAAGTAAATCACCTCCAAGCTATTCAGAATGCCGTCGTCCGTTCTGTGACTAAAACCCCCAATCACCACCACATCACTCCTGTCCTCAAATTTCTCCACTGGCTTAAAATACCCGAACGAATAGAATACAAAGTCATTCCACTCAGCTACAATGCACTTCAAGCCCTAGCTGTTCCACCCCTCTGGAACAAACTCCCGCCAGTAGGCCTACTACGACAACTCCATCCTATACGAACGCACCAAAACCTCACCGTTTGCTATCCCTCCACAGGTCTTACACTCAAAACTGAAAACACTGCTCTTTCACAAATCCTATCCCGATTCCTCCTCTTCTTCTTACCCACCTCACCATTTCAACTCTTAATACCATCCACCTTAGTCGTCTCATTGTCTCATTGTCTGCCTGCGTGATCCTTTGGATCTTGACCGGGGACCGATTTCACCCTCCCCCGCCTATCGACTATGATTTGTTATTTATAGAAACTTCTTTTTTTGTCCCGTGAAGCTAGGTGGGTCGTGACAGATTGTAGTTTTAAACAGTGGGTCGCGGCGCAAAAAGTTTGGGAAGCACTGTTTTAATGTATTGCTGGCGGATAAAGGGCACGTATAGTGCATGACTTGCTCATTTTGCTCTCCCCAATTAAAAACATAATTTAGTCCCTCTGCCTCCGGGCCCACGACCGTATCATACCACTGGCTGGTACAGCCTGGTAGTCTGATGCATAAAACCTTTGTCACCAGTATCTGGCAGCATGACAAAAGTTATATGAAATATTATTATGATGTTTCAGTAAGCTGTTTGTTAGACTATGTTGTATGCACATCAAAATGCGATTAGCAATTGGTTTAATAAAGAACATTCTTACCCTCTTACTTAGTAATTTCCTTAATCAATCAATCAAATATTCGTTTACTGACTGATTCCCGTCGACACAGACGCGATGGGATTACAGTGTTACAGACTTTAATTGCTAGTGAAAATAAATAAATCGGATAGGCCCTAATGTTTGATGAAAGAGACTAAACAGATTAGACCCCCCAGTGGATTTTAAAATAAGGTATACATAAAAAGAAAACAGAATATTGCTAAAATAGCTAATTCTTAATAAGTGTTTTTATAGAGCATACGAGATATAAAGTTTTCGTTATTTTTTTCAGTTAATGTGATATTATAAGCCCGTGGCCACAGATTGTGAGGGATATCGCGATCAGGTGGAAAATAGAGTCGCAGAACATGGTCTGGGTTTGTAATGGCTGCCTTAGAGAGGCATTCATCTGCCTGTTTCGCCAATTCAGAAGCGCTTTGAATAGATGTTGAATGTAGGCCAGAACGTAGTATTTTCCTCAGCAGTTTTTCAACCCTCTCTCTATCTCCTACTTGGGTATAATCACACCAGGCTGGGGAAGCATATATCAGAGAAGCTATGGTGGTGGCTCTTGCTATTTCCTGCAAGTCGTGGGATCGGAGGACTCATGGAGTGATGATGAGGATGTAGACAGAACTTGACCAAGGTCAGAGCAGATCATAATTCCTAGGACTCGTAAAGAAGTGACCCGAATTGCTCCTGGAATGATTAGGGTAATAGAGAGGGGTCCTTTTCCTCTAGCAAAAAGTATTAGTTCACTTGCTTTGTGGGGGTTTAGGCGAAGGTTCTTACTATTGGCCCAGGAGGAGATACGGGCAAATTCTTCCTGAGCGGTATCTATGTGAGAGGAGCCAATAAAAAGATAGGTATGATCAGCGAATTTAGTAATGAAATTAAATGGATGTTTTGGGTGGAGGTTTGAGGAATTTGTGGCAACGAGTACAGGGCCGATCGCAGATGGGTTTTTGTTCTGAGGTTATTCCCGTATACTTTGTTATATGACTCCTGTTTAGAAAGTATTGGTGAAGCCAGTTATAGATTTCATCTGGGATGTCAAGGGTCAGTGGCGTAGCAACGTGTTGTGCAGGCTGTGCAGTGCACAAGGGCCCTCGGCGGTCAGAAGGGCCTTGGCAGCGTGTATAGTCTTTTTTTTTAGCCTAAAACTATAATTCTACATGTACAGCAAGTTAACAACAGCGTACACAGTACAACACACTCAAAACTCGACTCAGTAGTTTTATTGGCTGATTCTGAAACTGGCATGTCCAAATGCATGATTTAGTAAACAACCGATTTGCCATAACAAAATTGTTAACTCTATATGCAGTCTTTGGACGGAAGTATTTTTACTGACGTATAGGCCTAAATATATTGATGTCAGAAGAGCGGCTGAGCGACTTGGCAATGTTGCAAATAGAAAATGAACATGTCAGAAAGCTTGACACTTAAAAGGTGGTAGATATTTTTTGCAAGAGAAGGCGCGCAAACGAACGCTTTAACTTTTCAGAATTTTCGGATTCTTCTTTTTAGACTGCCGTAGACTAAACACAGCGTACACAGTCCTACACACTCAAAACTCGACTCAGTAGTTTTATTTCTTGAATCTGAAGTTGGAATGTCCAAATGCATGATTTAGTAAACAACCGATTTGCCATAACAAAATTGTTAACTCTATGCAGTCTTTGGACGGAAGTAGTTATGTTGACGTATAGATATACTGATGTCAGAAGAGCGGCTGAGCGACTTGGCAATGTTGTTAATACACGGTGAGTCATTAAAAAACGTGTCCCTACATAACTTAAAATAATTCATGCAAATAACCATAAATTTTAATGAAACTTCATAATAATGAAGCTTGATAGTCCAGCTAAGTGCTGTGTAAATTATTTTTTTTTATAAAAAGCTGAACCCGCCTAAACTATAATTATGTCACGACAACCCTCTGAAAAATGGTGTTTACCGAGGAGATAAACATTTCATAACCACAAAAGAATAAAAAAATGACGGTGCGAAACGTTTTTTTAAGGAATTTTCAGATAAAGGGTTGATTCGTGGTAGATTTAATGTTCTCCTTTCAAAGATCGATAAAACTGGATTTTTTTTATCGTCGACTAGGTAGAGGCCGCCCGCTAACGGCCAGAACGTTTGACAATGAGACTTTTGAGTTACTGCAAACTGAAACACATGATTTCATCCCACCTACTTTGTGGCCACCTAAATTACCTGATTTAAATCCGGTAGAGTATAAAATATGGAGTGTCGTGCGAGAAAAGGTGTACAGATATCGAATACATGATGTCAACGAGTTGCGTCATCAAGTTTTGGAGGAATGGGACGAATTGGATCAGCGCATCATTGAAGTCAGTCAAGCAGCGGTGTATGCGTCTTTGCGCATGCGTGGATGCCCAAGGATGTCAATTTGAACTTAAACTTTAAGTTTCGTAATGCTCTCTAATAACTCCTCTACCTTTACTTAAAATTTGTTTGACATAAACTTAAATCTGAGGAAGTTATAGTAAAATATGCAGGGAAATGTTTTTTTATGACTCACCGTGTAGAAAATGAACATGTCAGAAAGCTTGACACTTAAAAGGTGTTAGATATTTTTTCGCAAGAGAAGGCGCGCAAACGAACGTTTTAACTTTTCAAAATTGTAGACTGCCGAAGACTAAATACTTGTCTAACTTGTTAAATTGCTTCGTTATTTTTATCAACCAACTGAACTGTTTCACAATTTGACAGAATTTAATTTAGCAGTCATAGCAGATGGAACTATGTTTTTAGTTTAATTATCTCTAGTTCAATTTTTCATGCTAGCCTGGAGAAATAAAAAAGTTTTATAAAAATAAATGGGAGAAAATAATTAAAATTTAATTATTTAATTATTAATACATTTGGGGTGCGATTTATATTTGCATATTTCTCACGGTGCGAAATATGCAAATATCGCAAAAGCGCCAAGCATTTTTCCACAGTGTATTTTGTTTCAAATCGAAGGGAGTTCAAGGGTCCCATCCTCGAAGCTCTCCACAAGGGCCCACAAAAACCTTGTACCCCACTGTCTAAAATCATTAGGAGAAGAAGAATGTGGGGTGGGTCTTTGAGATTGGGTTTATCAAAGCTATTTGCCACTGAGTTGGTATATCAGCAAGGGCTATTGATCTGTTTATAAGATGAGTGAGTGGGGAGCAAATGATTGGTGCAAGAAGTCGAAGGAACCATGATGGTGTTTGGTCGTACCCTTCAGCAGTGGCCTTTAGGTGGTGAAGCAGGTAGAAAGTTTCACAATCAGTCAAGAGTGGCATATTTGAATAAGCAGATTGTATTAGATTTTGAGGGATGTAGGTGGAATCTGTTGAAATAGCTGCAAAATATGAGTTTAGGTCGTCCGCAGAGGTCTGACATTGCGTGACTGTTTCGCATCTTGAGTTATTTAGTTCTGAAACTCGTCGCCGGAGGGTTCTTGATCCTTCCTTGGGGTCGATGCTATTTAAGTCAGAGCGGTTTTTTTCGTTTAATCAGTTTGCCTATCTTGTCGGCGATAGCAGAAGCTTTCTCGGCGTGACCAGTTCTCATAGTCGATTTTTTACGCACTAGCAGTGTGATAAAGATTGGGTCTTTCGAGGTAATTGTAAGTGATCGGAGAGGATAAAATTGATTGAATTCTTCATACATCAATGTGTGTTTGGAAAACAGGATCCTATTCTAGCCTCGAGATGAGTCTCCAATACTTCTAATAGACACAGACTATACGACGGAGGCATTAAAACGCCAAAAATCAGTACTCTATTATGCTGGTCGGCGAAAAACGTTGCAAAATGTGGAAATGCGTTTTCATTTTCCAGCTGAATTTAATTTTTGGTATGTCGGTCATTCTCATTAAAAAAACTTTATATTCGAATTTAGTAATCTAATGAATTGACGTTAATTCGTTTAAACAATTTGCTAACTATACTGATTAAATAACGAGTGATAATTTTCAATCCTCTTTAGCCACGAAATATTATTGAAGTGGATTTGAAATTGTATGGACGTTTTCGCAATGGTGCAGCATCGGATAAAAAATAAATAAAGTTTGGTGTGCCACAGGGTTACAACCTTGGACCTCTACTTTTCCTTTTATATATTAACGATTTACCGAATGCCTCGTCTACTCTATCATGTATACTTTTTGCTGATGATACTTCTCTGTTTCACTCAGATAAATCCTACATAAATCTTATCTCTACTATTAACACTGAACTTCGACTAATATCTGAGTGGTTTTTAGCGAGCAAATTGTCGTTAAATGTAGATAAAACAGCCTTTATGCTTTTTAAACCTCACAGGAAGTTAGGACCAGCTGAAAATTCTATTACGCTGTCAATTAATGGTTGTAATATTAACCAAGTTAATAATACTAAGTTCCTGGGAGTTATAATTGATCAGCACTTAACATGGGAGTTGCACATCAGGAGCATAGCAAATAAGGTAGCAAAAAACACTGGTATAATTTATCGTGCCTCCAATAAGCTCCCACCAAAAATAAGAATTCAATTATATTATTCACTTATCTACCTCTACTTCTCCTACTGTTGCACGGTATGGGCCTCCACCTATGCTTCGAGACTTCATAAACTCTGGCTGCTCCAAAAAAGAGCTATACGTACTATCAGTGGTGCCCCATGGGGCTCGCATACGGATCCTATTTTCAAGAGTAATAAAGTATTAAAAATCGACCAAATAAGAAAATATCAAATTGCTCTATTTATGTTTAAATTCACCAGAAATATTCTGCCACCTAAACTTCTAAAAGATTTTAGCAAACTTGCGTGCCTATAGAATTATACAGTTCTATGTCCACTTTTTTGAAAAATCAACCTAGTGCTATATCCGTTATCAGGATGACATGGGCTATGACCAGAATAGTCAAGCTTAACTGTAGACGCTTTCTTCAGCGCTATCTGTCAGGATCATATAGTTCTATGTCCACGAATGTGGACAGTATTTTAAAGTATTTTAATGCTACAGAGGTACAAGTCCTCATCCAATAGAATGAATTATTTTCTATCACGTGCATGTTCAATAGATCCGCGAAGAAGTGACTTTTGAAGAATAATATTATACGGCGCTATGTCCATAGCCAATACCAGAGAGAGATCTGAACACGTGACTTGGACTTATATCCCTATAGTTCTCAATCATGGCGTTGCGTGTCCGTAACCTGGACTTTTTAATGCTATACAGCTCTATGTCCAACAATAGTCAACCCTGCCATAATTATATCAAAATCTACTCATATTCAGTGTACATTATAATCAAAAAACATATATAGTCATACTAGGGGAACACAGTGTTGTCCAAAAATTTGAATTTAATTGCCATCAATGAAACAGCGCGAAACATTTTCGTCGTCTAATCTAAGAAATCGTTTTTCTCGGTTTTCGAAAAGTGGACATAGAACGGTATAATTCTATAGGCACGAAAGGCTCTGACATCCATTCTCATGATACGAGGGGTGCGGCTAACTTCAGATAAGAGTTTGCACATACGAACACAAGAATGTTCTCGATCAAAATTGCAGGCCCTAAACTCTGGAATACCCTTCCCCCGATGCTTCAGCAAATGGGATCTCTGTTAAGCTTTAAAAAATCACTGCGTGACTTTCTATTGTTTTTGTAGTTTGGGTTTGACGGAATTAAGGTCTTGTTGTGTCAATTGCCATTTGCTATTCCAGTGGCTTTGTAAAAATAGATCTCCACCAGTTAAATTGGTTATGCCTGATGTGTCTGTTCTAGTTCTACTTTTTGCATTATTATCGTCTCCCAAGTAACTAGGATCATAGCTTATTGGATTTTGCCCCCGACTGTCTTATTACTTCTCTCTCACTCTCTTTCTCTCTCTTTCTCTCTCTCTCTCTTTCTCTGTCTTCCTCTCTCTCTGTCTTCCTCTCTCTCTGTCTTCCTCTCTCTCTCTGTCTTCCTCTCTCTCTCTCTCTCTCTCTCTCTCTCTCTCTCTCTCTCTCTCTCTCTCTCTCTCTCTCTCTCTCTCTCTCTCTCTCTCTCTTTCTCACTCTCTCTTTCTCTCTCTCAGTTATGTTTGTACGTAGTTTACATTTGGTTTCTGTTGTCTTGTTTCGCTGCCAAGATTTTGGCAGTTTAGTTAAGAACTCTGCTTAATTTGTTGCATTGATCTGTTAGTTAAGATTCAGGTTGGTTTCTGTTTTGCGCCATCGTATTTGAGTTCTGTGAATGGATGTCCCTGCTCGCGGGAGCTTGCTCCCTTTTGGGCCCTTCCCTTGCTAACCAGCTTGCTATGTTTCTGTTTGTATACAAATTTTTTGAATTTTGGTGGCAATAAACGAGTATCGTATCGTATCGTATAGGTAGGCCCCTATATGCGTACAAGCATACATACATACATACATACATACATACAGTTTCTGGTAGTAAAATGATGCTGAATAACTGCCTATATTTGTATGTATTTACTTGGGACCCTAATTAGCGGGACTTAGGATCTTTCAGGTGCCCCTAGTGCGTCTGATTTGAAAATAGTAGGCGGTTTAAAACTCGATCGCGCTGGATCGAGTAGACGAGCGATATGCGGTCGACCTCGGGAGCTCTTGTGTACAGCGTATTTTGCTTATCGTATTCGTAAGCTTTCGTATCGCTGCATATAGTACTCGTCTAGTAGGCCTATCTCACTTCAGTTCGTTATCTGAGTAGAGGCGCTATATAAATTCTCAGAATGAATGAATGAATGAATGAACATTCACTAGAAACCTATTATTGACGTAAGATGACGTGTGACGGCTGATTTCACAACGATGGTCGAGCTGAACACTTATTTTTAGCTTGACCTTTCAGCCGGAAATCCAGTCGAATTTTATCGGCGTGCTTTCTGCAGGACTTGCAGTAAATTTTGTTCACAGTCCGACGGTTTTCTATTTCGACTACATCGACATCGAACAAGTCGCCTAATATCCATGACAGATGTAGGCCTACTTGTCAACTGTACATTAATATTCGATTTGCTCATCTTCGCCTCCAGGATTATCACTAAAAGATCAATCTGCCTTCCGTCCTACAGGCTCCACAACAGCCGCCATCATTGCAGTAACACAAAGCATCACAGACCTTCTAGCTCACAATGATCATGTTATCGTAATCTCAATGGATTATTCAAAGGCCTTTGACTCCATCCGGCACCATGCTATAGCTGAGCTGCTGTCCAAGCTCGAGCTGCCAGACTCTATTTACAACTGGTTAATTGACTATCTTAGAGAAAGGAAGCATGTCACTAGCTTCGGCAGGAAAACCTCTTCCGTTGCAATCATCAGTGCGAGTGTTGTCCAGGGATCGGTGATAGGGCCAATTGACTTTGTCATCGGGACGTCCGACCTGATGCCCATCAACAGCCAAAACCATCTCCATAAATATGCGGACGATTCATATTTAATCGTAGGCTCAACAAAAACCGGTACAATCGGAGAGTAGATCGACAACATCACCGCGTGGGCAAGAAGGAAAAATCTGCACATAAACCCAGTGGTGTAGTCCTAAAAAATGAAGTGGGGGAACGCCTGGAAATTGAAGTAGCAACTGTAGCAAAAAGTGCAATCTTGGAAGAATTTTGCATAGTGTGAGCGCTGCTATTTTTGAAACTGTTGAATGTAAAAAAATAACAAAAAATTAATAAATGTAATTATGTAAATTTATACATAGGAATTTGTTATTTAGTATAAAGCCAACACATATATAAATATATCTGCGAAACTGCGAAAGGCTCCAGTAAGTAAGCAGTTGAAACTGTGAGTCTTGAAGTCTTCTTTGTTCATTTATTTCAGCAGAAATGCTGCAAAAATAGTGAGGGATCGCGTTCCCTCCCTGGAAAAAAGTGCGGGAACGGCGTTCCCCCGCGTTCCCGCCCCACTACACCACTGCATAAACCCCTCCAAGACCGGGGAGATTGCAACAGTCCACCAAAACAAGACCTCCCTAGCCTCACAACCCTCAGTCACTGGAGAGCAAAGAGTCACTACAATCAAAACACGCGCTGCGATGGATGTGCTCTGAGCGACCAAATACCGGATATAACCTCCGCAACCGGTCACACCCCTTTGCTCTCCCAGTCAAGGACAAGCGAAACTTTATTCCAAGAATGCTATACAAAGACATTAAATTTTACTGACCTCAATTTAAACTCTAGTAGACACTTGAAGACACTTAGGAGCTCCCGTAGACCTAGGCCCATCCAAGACACTTAGCATCTTCCCGATCCCATCATTATTCTGTAATTTGCTGCGCTATTGCCAGCAAAGCTTGATTTCAAGAATTAAACGAATATATATACATACATCGTTATTTAAAATAATTTCCAAAATTTATGTTAGCGATGATGTCACGCGGCGTATTGCTATGGCCAATCATATTGCACGAAACTGGAGTGATCAGTCAGCAGTAATTACATGTGGGACAGGTCACGGCACGCATTCACCGCTGCCGCCGATTTTTAGGGGCCGCCAATTTTCCAATTTTCGAAAAAATATTTACTATTATTATTTGTAAAAAGAGTTGAATGACTAAAAAAAGGTCATCAATTTTTTTTTCTTAGGGAATTTTCCAATTTTCGAAAAAATATTTACTATTATTATTTTTAAAAAGAGTTCAATGACTAAAAAAAGGTCATCAACTTTTTTGTGCTTAAGGCCGCCGATTTGCCGATTTGCCCAGGGCCGCCAAATGTCTTGAGCCGGGCCTGGTTCTGATGGACCAATAAAGTGATGGTTATGGTTATAATAATTATGCATGCATAGCCTACATACATATGCATACGACGATAGATTCATAAAAAATATACTTGCATACAAATTATATAGCCTACAATTTACATTTATATACATACACTTACATACATTTACATACATACTTACATGCATGTACACAAGTTGCTTATAATACCAGGTTACAACGCATGTTTAAACGCTCAATATCATCCACATGTGTACATTTTCTTTTAAGTAACCTTTCAAACAACTTAATGTGATATTTCTGTGTTTAGGAAGTGAAACGTTGGTCGTTGGTCCAAGTAATGCGATTGTTAATGTTGGCCAAAGGATGGAAATGAAATGTCAAGTTGACAAAAATTGGACAGTTCGTGATTGGTCGATTCAGAGAATATTAAATTCAACCAAGGAGACGCCTTTTACCAATTGGAATAAACAGAACAAGATAATCAATGCACATTTTGGGGCTGATGTCAACGACGTTGGCTTAGTAGTTCTTTATACTAACTCAACGACTTTGGATGATGCTGGAATTTACACATGTAATGTACAGCTGGGATCAACTCAGCTGAAACAATACAGTGCCTATTTGATTGTCTTCGGTAAGTTTTTCATCTAACCGATGTTTGAATTTTCAAGATAATCATATTTCTGCATTAAACAAGTAAGATGTTAGAATTATTTACAGAAACAGTTTTGCACAGAAATGTCAGGATTTGGATACTTTGAAAACTTAAAACCTTTATAAAATTAGGCTACAATTGAAATATGAAAAAATCTTCTGTTAATACAATTACAGTAAAACTGTTCGTTCTTCCATAGAGAAGGAACCAGTCTGCTTCTCAAACCCTACTTTCAAAGCAACAATACAAGAAGGAACTTATGCAAGGATGCGATGCTCAGTCAAATTCAGAGGAAACTTGGTTCCGGATTTTGAATGGAGACAACACGAGGGTTATGGACAAGAAGACGAGGAAGGTCAAAATATAACGGACTTGGCTGATACTATAATCATTCCAAATACCAGTATCACTTCAGATTTGGCTGTTGAACTTACCTCAATCACCAGTTCGCTTTTCTACTCATTTAAGATCTACTTCAGATCAGTGAACGATAGTCAGTTTACGATTGCCACCAATGCACCAAACTACAGTTATACATGGAAGATACCTTTAATTCACATCTCATCTGATTATCTGCAAAATGGTATGTACTGCCAAACCATGCCTTTTACGAATAACATGATTAAGCATGCGATCCTGTTGAAATCTCATCAAGGCCTACTTATTTGCAAACTTGCATGCTTTGTGGAAAACAACCTTCCACGAATGACTGGAATAACCACATAAGTATTGTATATTTCTAATAATTAGACCTAATATTAGACGATGTCTTAACGGTTCTACCTAAATGGCCATCCGCGTTTTAGCTTTCAAGAGGTATAACAGTCGACATCGACCACAGATACTCATCATCTTGTTTCACGTCTTCAACAAAAAGCCGTTTCATAAAGTCTATAAGTAGGGTAGTAATCGGAAAGTGCGACGCGATTGTATTTTGTCAACGGTCATATGGTTGAAAGTGCGACCGCTTTCTTTTCCACGAGGACGTATGCAGGGCGAGCCGACCACATAGAAGCAGACAGAAACATATAGAGTGAGGCAAACAGACAGAGACAGAGCAGGAAATGGATAAGAAATTAGCATTGCGGAGCTCGGAAAGCAAACGAGAGAGAAAAGGTAATTTTTAATTTGACACAAGCGACTGAGCAAAAAGAACATAATTATACAAGAAGTATGAGTACCAAATCTAGGTTCAGAAACCGAAAAGGGTTGTTCAATTTGACTAGGTGTAGGTATAAAGTGGCGACACATATACACAAGCTGTGTAATGTTTTTTTGGCATCATTATTATTCTAAATTGCTTATCCACCATAATAATAATATAATAATAACAATGACAATTTATATGGCGCCGTAACACAACCATGCCATTACAAGGGCGCCTCACAATCAACTAACAGCAGGGTAGGCCTTAAAGAACAAATAAGTCTTGAGTCCGGATTTGAAGGAGTCAATTGTGTTAGCCGCTCGCAGGGCAGAAGGAAGACCGTTCCAGCATCTGGTATGCATTCTCTCTATTACGGACTGTGCTTCTAGATATCTCCCTGACAAAGGCCCGGTTTTGGTGCGTCATCGGTTGATGTCTTGTGCATTTGAAAGCGGCGCGATAGAAGTTACTAATAAATTATGCTGCAATATGTCAGAATATAAAAATCCTATGCTGACTCTTTTAGTCCAGCATAAAAGATATGCCATTTCTTACTGCTTAAAATAATCATCCAATCACTTAGCTAGTTTCTTGGCAAATTGGTTATTTTCAATTCTTGTTAAGGTATATGAATATGGTATCAAATCACGTCAAAGCTTTAAAATATTGCTTTTCAATTTAAGTGACGCACAGTTCATCACTTAACATTCTGGTATTTCTAGTACTTAGATGTTAAGTTCAGCATAGAGGGAACAAAGTAAAATTACAAAATGACAAAATTTGCAGATCTGACAAAAATCTTGACGGCTCTTGCGGTGTCTTTGGTTGCTTCATTATCAGTGGCTGTGATAATAAGCTGCATTTATCGTAAAAGAGGTAATAACTATCATCTGAACTGATCTCATTTTCTTATTTAGTTTAATCTAACAATGCAAATCTCATCTGCGGTAAGCTTAGTTAAGAGAAGCTAATCTAATCTGACCTGAACTAATATGAACTGATCTGATATGAACTAATCTAATCCAATCCAATCTAATATAATCTGATATATGCTAATCTGATTTTTTATCGAATATGACTTCTATAGCGCCTTTATCATGATATACAAGGCATCAATCGATGATCAAATCACGCGAAGCAGTGGTCAAAAAATAGTAAATGCCACAACATTTCCTTCTACAATTATTGTACAATATCAATACTTATGTTCAGCTATTTACTATTCTTTATAAATAAGTAGAAATGAGGAATATAAAAGAAGAACCTACATAACCCAATAAGTAGTGATTAAGTTAGGTAGTCAGTCAGTCATTTTACACATGCAGTTTATCGTACATCGAACACTACATTTAGGCTTAACGTAAATCCTACAAAGACCAAATTGATCTGGTTTGGTACCAGGCAGCAGTTACAAAAGATCGATCTAAAATTGTTGACCTCATTTTCCCTGATTTCACTTTTTCCTCCAGTGTCGGTGACCTGGGTGTCAAACTAGACAGTGCCTTGACTTTCACTGAGCATCTCTCTCTTCTTACCCGTTCTTGTTATTACCAACTCAAGCGTCTTAGAGTCATCAGGAGATCGGTATCCTCTGCGATGTTTGCGACCATGGTGCATGCCTTTGTATCTACGCGCACTGACCATTGCAATTCTCTTTTAATTGGGCTCCCTAATGTTTGGCTGTCTCCTGTGCATTCTGTCCTAAATACTGCAGCTAGACTTATTGTCCACTTAACACGATATTCACATTTCACCTCCTATAATTATATGCAAAATGAACTCCACTGGCTCCCTGTCCCGTTTCGAATTAGATTCAAGGTACTTCTTCTAGTCACTAGATCCCAGTTAGGCTTAGCGCCTATATACCTTTCTGAACTGATGAGCAAACCAATCTCCTCACGGTCCTCTCGCCCCCTTCGTTCTACTGACCGATTGGACTTGTTTTTACCTTGGTCGCGAACCTCATTAACTCAGCATCGGGTCTTTGCTTTGGTCGGCCTTTCAATGTGGAATGAACTTACTTCTGAAATCCGGAGCAGGGACTCGGGTCACTTTCACCTGCTTCACTTGAATGCTTTAAGAGCGCTTCTGAATAGCTCTGCTGCGCAGAGCGCTTTAAAAATGTTTTATTACATTACATTTACAAATTACGACGGTTAGTTCGGCTGTCTGTGAATATTTATTATATGAATTTTCGACGACCTTTCTTCGTCTTTTCAAGCATCGACTCTGAGACTGGCTAGCATCCCAGATTCGGCCACTAGTCAACACCGAAATCCATCAGATCTGCTTTATGCTGAAGGTAAAGTCAACAAAAGAGTCTCTCCGTAGGGGTCTATATATTTTGACATACAAATATACTTCTTTGAACTGGTGTAAACGTTATATATGAACCTCTTTAGCGCCAAGCATATAATTTCTATAAGCTAAACAGGGACATCATTTGTTAGTACGATGACAACTTGATAGTGTTTTCCGTTCAACAATAGGCCTAGGCCTACATCCTTGGTTCCAATTACAAAGCTTGGGTCATATTTCGTACGGCTTGAACCCTCAGCCATTTAATCTGTGTTATTATCTCTTTGTATCTCTGTTTATCCATCTGCCTGTCTGTTTGAGTGACTGTCTTTCTATCGGTCGATCGTTTAATATGTGCTTTTTGTGGTTCATGCACCAGGATGCTTTCTCTGTCTCTTTTCAGAACCGCGTATTGAGAGAGCAGCAGTGGAACCGAAACAAGGAACTACAAGTACAGGAGCTTCTGTGCCCGCAAGTCAGGCTGCCCAAAACTCACGACCACTGGTGGGAGTTTTCCCTACAGTTTAAGATCCGGAATGCAGTTGAATGAGAATGTGATCAAAATGACTATGAAAGTGATAATAACGACGGCTACGATGCTGATGATGTCTATGATGATAATGATGATGATGATGACGAGGACGACGACGACGACGACGACGACGACGACGACGATGATGATGATGATGATGATGATGATGATGATGATGATGAGATGGGAAATTTGGAAACGTGGTGACACCTAACCCGCAAAAAGTTACTAGCATAGCTAGCTAGCTACATGTTCGCGACTCTGTTCCTTTGTAGGTCTGCCTTTTGTATGTTGATCAATTTTCCACCGTGGCCAATTCCGTTTATTGTATTTGAATTGAAAAAACCCACGATAAACTTGTTGAACCGCCTAAACTTGTTGAACTGCCTTAAATATTATCTGTATCTTATTGCTCATGTACTGAGGTTATCCGTAAAATAAATATGTCCAAATATTTAGTTGCTTCACTATTTCATCTAATTAATCAGTACTGAGGATATTATTGCTCCAAATTAGCGTGAATTGCATAATTAATAATGGAAAATGGGAAGTCCAGGGTAAGGTCTACGATTCATAAATCAACCTAATAGTATGGACGCTTTGGAGAGAACGTTGACACGCTGAGACACAAAATGAATATGTTGCTGGATTACTGGACTTTTGGACTCCTAAAAATGTAAATCGCTTCCACATTTTGTACTCTTGTAAAACCTTTAACTTAATGATAACCAGATCTGTAGTTAAAACTAAGTTTTGGAAAGTCCTTATCAATTTTGCTGACTCTCGGACATTTTGTTCATCTGCTTGACCTGTTTAATTTTGACGAAAAATTCAGCATTGAGAGTAGCTTACTTCACGAACTGCATCTCATCTTTATTTTGATAAGGTTAATCCAGAGTGCAGATTACATAATTGGTTAAGTGTAGGCCTAATTAGAGAGAGGAAAATTAGAATAAACGACTGCCTGTCATGATTCATATCTCGTTGGATTTTAATATCGGCAACTAATGACAAGAATTGTGCGCATTGTAAACACTTTAAAGGATTGTCTAATTTTGAGATCGTAAATGTTTTTCTTGGTTTATATGTGCAATTGCAGAATTACTTTGGCGCCGATGGCACGGAATACATGGAAGTAAATGCAATGGATCGACAACCGCTGCCCATTACGCTTCCGGCCCAGCAAAATATATTCAGTGTTGTGGGAGAGTACGCCCGCATTGACCACACCCTCAGTCCAATGATGCCATCTCGAGGGAAAGTTGCTTAGGTTCACACAGGCCAAGTGCAACCCTACGTTCCTGATATATGAACAACTACACTCGTATCTATAGATGGACAACTGAATAGCTATGAATTGTATGAATCTAATGTTAATGATTTTCAACGATGAGCATAATGTAGAACATGTGCGTTTTCAGCCTGCAGTGTATCTTTAAATATATTGTGTACAATTTCCCAAAAGATATATGTAATGTTTTTAAAGATGACTGGCGTGGTACTGAATACCTCAGCGCCAATCATCTGGTGGAAAACAGTTGGATGGTGGCCAGCGGTGTTACTAGGCGTCTCTTCGGGGATTCTGTGCGTAGGTCGAAGGAACGACGCTGTTGCTTTGTTTTACGATTTTATTTTCTGATGACATAATTCTGAACAATGTATTACAACGAGACTAGACTGTCATTACAACGTCTCTGTACCCTGAGAAACCTTCTGGCTAACTTCTCTCTTGGTGAGTCTTCGCTGCCGTTTCTCAGAGTCCCTGCTCTTCCCTTTCCCCTAGCTTATATATCTTCATGTCTGCGCAATTTACATTGCGCAAGACTTTTCTTTCTATCCCTTTCTCCCAATTGTGCACGTCTTCCTTTCTTATTTACGTCTGTATCCTCATTGCCATTGCGCAAGCCCTTTCTGGCATTGCGCAATGCCCTTATCCATGTTTATTTCTATACGCATGAACTGCGCAATTTAAGTCCTATATCTGGGTCATTCCAGATCAACATGTTTATGTCTACAGGCCATCTCTACTGCGTACATCTACGCCTATTGGTCAAGTCCTACCTGTTTACCTGACCTTGCCTGTCTGCCTGTTTGCCTGTCCAGTTTTAAGTTCTCTGGCCTATAGAGTGGTCTTGGTATAAATATCCTTGATATATATATATATATATATATATTAGGGTGGTCCAAAACAGTGAAGTGTCTCAGAGTTTCACTCCACAACCCGCTTTTTGTTCTATGGCTGCCCACTATTACTTCTACCAAATTTGAGGGAGATTGATGAGCATTTAGAGGTGGCTCAAGGTTAGGTGGTTTTCACCATATAAGCATGAAATCGGTAAACTGCACTGAGGAACAGAAAACATAATTTGAGCTGATTTAAAACACATATTTTGGGGGCACGTGCCCCGGCTGCCCCCAGAGCCTAGGACAATGGACATCGTGGATTACTTTTTTCACATTATTTTTGAATAAGCTTAACAGCATTTCATAAATTTAAAATAGAAATAAGAAAAAACGAATGACATTAAACTTTTTCAAGGGGCCTAAATTTAGAAATTCATTTTTGGGGGTGTTCCCGTGGTCCGATTTTGTCGGATTCTGGAAATGTTATTCAGCAATGCTTCATGAGCAGGAAACCGTTTAAAAAGTCTCAGAAGCAATATTGTCCAGGTTTAACTGGAAGTTATTGGTAGTATTACTGGTATTTCTTAGGAAACAGCCAATCCGCCATTTTGAAATTCATTTTTGGGGGTGTTCCTGTGGTCCGATTTTGTCGGATTCTGGATATGTTATTCAGCGATGCTCCCTGAGCAGGAAACCGTTTAAAAAGTCTCAGTAGCAATATTGTCCAGGGTTAACTGTAAATTATTGGTAGTATTATTGGTATTTCTTAGAAAACAGCCAATCCGCCATTTTGATATTAATTTTTGTGGGTGTTCCTGTGGTCCGATTTTGTTGGATTCTGGATATGTTATTCAGCAACGGTTTTCTGAGCAGGAAATCGTATAAAAAGCTTCAGAAGCAATTTGGCTCAGGTCTAACTGTAAATTGGCTAGACTAGTAAATAACAGCCAATGATTTCCACTAGGCCGTACGTGATATTAGGAAGAAAATGTTGGGGGCCTTGAGCCACCTCTAAAAGTGCTCCAATATGCTTCAGATTTGGACCACATCCTATTTAGGTCAGGTAGAACAGATTTAAACTTGTGGAGACTAGTTCTGCTAAAGGTGAATTTTTACTATTGTCTCGTGGACCACCCTAATATATATATATATATATATATATATATATATATATATATATATATATATATATATATATATATATATATATATATATATATATAGGCCCTATATATAAGAATTTTTTAATAGGCTTAACAAGCGTCTATTCTGCTATGTCTTCTCAATTATAGCCCCTTTTGACGATATAAACAAAGAACAAAACGCAATAAACGAACATGAAATGCTCCTCAATCTCTTTCTACAGATGGCCAACTTCGTAGTGTTTCGTAGTGCCAACTGACGAATAAATTGAAAGTTTACTGACTCTATTTCTAAATATAGGCCTGTAAAACTTACAGATTTATTATTACTTACTTAGTACTTAGTCCTTCCGGTGCAGATCTGCACATATATATATATATGTTAATATGGTCACGTCTACTGCTTATTGAATTCTACAGTCCAATGCGTACGTCATGTCTCACCTGATCTTACCCTGTTTACTTGTCCAGTTTTAAGCTCTCCACAAGGTCGTATCTACTGCGCAATTTATAAGCTACAGAAACTTAATGGCCTTGTTTACGTGTCCAGTTTTAAGTTCTACACACGGTCAATCTAAGCGTACACGTTCACAATTTCTGTGTCATACAGATACATCTACACAATATTATAACTATACCATGCATTTAGTTTTTTAATCTTCGTATCATCGTTCGTTTTCCTCGCTTTCACTACAATATATTTAAATTGAAACGCAGACACACTCGAGCACAGATGCTATTCGCCTCATACTTATCTTACGCTGAAATAATCACAATAATAATGACATTAAACGGATCTACTTACGAGGAAATTTATTGTAATTACTATTATGTTTGCATTTGATTTAAATGTATAGTCAAGAACATTTTTTCTTGAAACTATCGCAAAAATTACTCAATTAAAGGCGCATAATTGCTTAGCGCTGGTATTAACTCATGTTCATTTATTAAAAATTAATGTCTAACCTCAGTTGTAATTGTAATCGCATATTTCTCCTTCGCCTCTAAATGATAGAGACAGACAGAGACAGAGAGAAAGAGAGATGGAGACAGAGAGAGAGACAGAAAGAGAGAGTTTCCCACAAGCTTGTTTATGTCAATGTATGTCTGAATCTGCGCAATCGAGTAGGCTATCCATTCCTTCTGGTGGTGTAATTAATTAACCAACTAACTAACTAATATACCCAATCACCCACTCACCCAGTAACTCAGTTATTCGCTCAGTCAATCGGTCACTTACTAGCTAACTCACTCACTCATTCACTCAGGTTTTGAGGTTTCTCGTAAATCACAGGAACTTAGGTTACTATTATTGCATCAGATGATATAACATGTTTGTAAAAACTATATGGCTTATATTCACAAAACTTCCCTACTTAATCCGCCGCACATTTCTTGTCGTCGTATAAACATTCGGTGTTAAACAGTCCCTACTTATCTTATATGCTTACTGGTCAGGTTAATTACCTAGGTTAGGCCTAGAGCAGCGGTTCTTAAAGTGGTGGTCCGCGGACCGGCGCGGTCCGCGTAGCTCTGGTCACCGGTCCGTGATACAGTCATTAAAAATTCATAATTTTTCAACTTATTCGCCAAAGTGTGTAATATTTCAAACGTATTTTAATTCAAATCGGTAATAATTGGCATTATTTAATTACAAAATTAAATATTACAGTATAAAATTAAAATTTAAATATAATATATTAAAAATTACCGGAAAATGATTCAGAATGAGGGATTATGTGATGATGTTTAGAGAGGAAGCCTTCCCATCATGGATCTCCAAAGCAATAGTCTATTTTCCCTGTACGCTGTTTCCGTATCTACTCACACTACCCTCGTGGCTTTCGACAAGACTCGCCCTAGAATTTGCCTTGAAAAAAACAAAGTTTCTTAGTAGTGACCATCGACTGATGACTGAGCATCTTGATAGTGGCGCTATAGAAATGTTAAGATTACATTGGACTTATTGTGGTCCTTGGTCCGGATGTAGGCGTATCTATAATCGTCATCTAACCTGATTTAAATGGGAAATTCCCTCTCGAAACGACCCCAACATCAACATCCAATGTAGGACATATGGAAATATTATAATATGGGTTTCATAAATACTACGTCTTATAACGTTACTGGTGTGGGATGTCTTCCTACAAGAGACGAAAAACAGCGATTACTGTAGCGAATCAACGCGTTTTTCCAGGTGTTCCAAACCCCACTTAGGGGACCAATGTCACGAAAAACCGTCTGTGTTCCTGCTTATTATCCGATCCCACTCCTTGAAATACTTCTTCCGTGCGTCTAAAACTACCAGGGCCGAGTGGCACGGCAGGAACTGTTTCGCCAGGTGGAGTGATAATGATGATGGTCTTTAATGTCTGCGGCGCAAGGCCTTCGTGGTATTCGGAGGACTTTCTTAGGGCATTGACCGACACAAATAAACAAGATGGCGGCGGCGACGAAGAAACAACTCAGTCTTGTTCGAATATTCTATTGGAAAGTTCCTTTGTTAACAAGGTTCAAATGCACAGTTCAACTACATCACTGTCTGAGGCCGTAGGGAAAACTACCAACACCGTTTAAGCCCTACTTGTGCCCAATTAACCAGTCAACGACTACAGAGAACCAATGGTGAAATTCACCAACCTTGCGACATAACGTGTAATCGAAGATCAAAGTCACGTTCGTTCAATCACAACCGAAAACACTCCGTAAGTTCACCAGGCAACGCCAAAATCTAATGATTAACTCACGCCTAAATGCTACGTATAAGTCCACACACCAGCGAGAATTTCCCTAGCAGTCACATCGCAAAAGTCCTCCAAAACACTACATATAAGTCCACACACCAGCGAGAATTTCCCTAGCAGTCACATCGCAAAAGTCCTCCAAAACACTACATATAAGTCCACACACCAGCGAGAGTTTCCCTAGCAGTCAAATCGCAAATGTTCCCCTTCTTATTAGTAGTAGTTTCAGTTTAACGACGCTGTGTCATAACAAAGATGATTAGCGTCGCCCTCCTCCTTTATCCAGGCTTGGGACTGGCACTGTTAAAGTACGAACAGTGGCGGAGTTATCCCCAGGTCCTCTTAATATAGGCCTCGGAACCCCTAGGTACCTGTGCGGTACCCTATGACCTGTCCGGCACCCTAGGTACCCGTGCGGTACCTAGGTACCTGTGCGGTCCCCTAGGACCTGTGCGGTCCCCTAGGACCCCTGCGGTACCGCCCAGACGCGCGCGCTTACGTCGCGAACAATAGCCCAAATATATTTATGCACTATAGATAGTATATATATATATATATATATATATATATATATATATATATATATATATATATATATATATATATATATATATATACGTGCATAGTTCCTCTGCTTACAAGTTCAACCAGTGCACTAAAAAGGGAAAGTCCCAACTGACTTAAGCTATATCCCTCAGCACTCAATAACCCGTAAAGCTTCACAATACACACAAATGCTTAGTCTAGTCAGAAATGAAAGAACAACAAAAATACAGGAGCGGAGCCTCAAAATTCGCGACATTACTTTAAATTGTATCAAGTTTCATCTGCCTATAACAATTCTTTTTTAAATTTATTGGGATTTTAGCAAAAGCATCGTCAATTATATTTTTAATGAATAATTATATTAAGCTGTGCGCCATCTTTCATGAAGATATGCCTCTCGATTTCTTCCATTCCTGGCCGCAAATATTTCTTCACTCTTCTGCTCAATGTGAACTGGTTGTCCACGAAGCCGAACTTCCGCGGTCCAGCATAAAACTTTTGCTGTGGAGCCTGAGGTCGGACCATAATTCAGTCATTTTCCGGTATTTGGCTAAATTGGAAATACGGCTGTCCCGGTCATTTCTCAGAAAACAATACCTAATCTGATCATGCTAAGTGATTAGATTAAAACGTTATTGATCAGTCAACAATTTAAGACTTTGAAAGTAATTCAGAGCAATAAAATAATTTATTAACATTTATTTTGAATTTAAAATGTTCTACTCCGATACCGTCCCTAGGCTATAGTAGGCCTACATATTGCTTTCGTCTACAATTTCAAAATGATTTGCATTAAACAAAAAAAGTGCATGTTTCTTTTATAATAAATATAATTGTATATTTCTAAAAACAACTTGGTGAACCGGATCTTCAGTATAATTTTTAAAATATTTTAAAACTTGTCCCCGGAAAATTATGTCCGCTCTGTTAACATGTAAAAATTATCTCGTATCTCACAAGCCTTTCAGTTCTTTGGTCTCGCAACTTAACACATCTCTTATATGAAGATCTATGTAAGTAAGTATGTCTTAACACAGGATCTGAATGCTAAGACAAATTTCTTACAAATTTTCATTTATTACGTACCTGATGTGTTTTTTTTTATTATAGGCTACATCCACTCCGTTACTGCAATTTTGCAATGATTATGAATAAATTTAATTAAAATAATATTTTTAATATAACATTTATAAGCTATATAATGAATGTACCGACGATTAATGTGGACGCATGAGATAATATGATATTTACCGTGCTGATACACAATTTGTCCACTCCGTTAACTGTCCACTCAATTACCATAAATGTGACCCTTGAGGTACTAAAATTTATTCCACTGTTAGGATTAGTCGTCTACTTCAATTATCATTTCTAATATAACTGATTTAACAATATATGACATTTTTAATAATTTTTATTTCGGCAGACTGATTTTTTAAAGTTCACTTTCACATTCTGTGTTCAATTCTCGACAGATAGTAACGGAGCGGAACTTTTGAAGGTAATTTTTGTGTAAGTTTGATGTTATGAGCAGATTTTTAAGACAACATCATAAATATTTTAATGTTTTTTTGTTCATTTGATCACTGGGAATGATTGGCTCAAGTGATTATTATTTTGTTACTTGGCCAAAAAATATAGTCAACTTTACATTGATTAGATTCCCTGTTTTTCTTTCAGTAACGGAGTGGAATTTCTAAACAAAATTTAAAATGTGATGGAATTAAATAATAATTTGTATTGTAATTTCTTTTATATTTATTTTATAAACATTAATACTAAAAACATATTGACATGTCAAACTACGCATTACGAAGCTGTCTACTATATACAAATAGCTCATATGTGTTTTGGTAACGGAGTAATGGAGTGGACAAACATTTTAGTAGGGCTATTTTTTTCTACTAGAAACTTCATAATTTTACATATTAGTGCAAAACCAAATATATATTAGTGAAATAGAAATATTAAAGATTTGCTCCAAACAAAAATCAATGTAAGGTGCAAAAACAATTTCTTTGCTTCTTCAATCAGTGAATGTGACATGTTACCGGAAAATGACTCACTTAAGACGTGGGCTGCCTGAAAGACGGCTGCTTGAGCCTCTTGACTTCGCTCATCTTCCTTTCCCTTGGAGAGGAAGACTTCCCATCATGGATCTCCAAAGCAATAGTCTATTTTCCCTGTACGCTGTTTCCGTGTCTACTCACACTACCCTCGTGGCTTTCGACAGGACTCGCCCTAGAATTTGCCTTGAAAAAACAAATTTTCTTAGTAGTGATCATCGACTGATGCTCTGGTTTTACTTCTGAAGTGGCGCTAAGTAAATTTGCGACTTTAATTACATAGGCTACATACATAAGGGTTTCCGTTAGAGCCTCAAAGGAGGACGTACTTTCGCCTGATCTAGAATTTTGGACGTAGCTGATTTCTAGCGGCGACCACAGCGGGCGTATATGACATTACAGAATACACAATCACACACTTATTACCAATGTTTAATACAGCATTTTCAAGTTCCAACTAAAGTTTGCATACGACAAAAACAATAGTAATGCACAAATGCACAGAAAATACAACAGTATAATTTCACCGTCGTTGTCTGTGGCATAGTTCGCATTTTACGAATTTTAAGAATTTTAAAAATTCACGAATTTTAACGAATTTTAAAACTGCAGTTTTAAAATTCGTAAAAATTCGTAAAATAATAATAATAGAATTCTTTGCCATGGCAACGAATTTTATTATTTGTTTACTTTTGAACTTTTTAAGCAAGTAAATGTCAATGTCATAGGCAATCAATCAGCCGTAAAAGATAGCTGACTAGCAACACAATGGTACTGATATGCAGTTACTGTTCTACTTAGTCCCCGGCGCCGCCGCCATCCGCCGCCGCCGCCGCCGCCGCCGTTAAGCCCTCAAGTCGAAACCAGTCGCTAAGCTATCGACTGCTAGCGACTTCGTTCACTTAATATTTTGCTTGTTGTTTTAATCGCGGTTTTCAAGCAAACAATGACAGAACAGTGCCTCTGCTATTTAACAGCGCTGCTGATAACATAATCAATTGTATGTCTATGTTGTTTTCTATCGATGCAAATAATATCTATGTAGAAACTGAAACTGAAATTTTCCAGCAACTCAAACGAACACGGAAATTATTTCAAAATTGAAACTGTAATAAAAACTGAAATTATTTCAGAACTGAAACTTGAACTGAAATAAAAATTACGAACCAAAAACTGAATTAAAACTCAAACTGTAATTATTTTCAAAACTGAAATGTCACTGGCTTTAACTTAGTAGTATGCTTTATTTTTTTATAAACCCTCAAATGCGTCACAAATTCACATTAGCATTAATTTTCACAGTCATCGGGCATGCGCAAATGAAGCGGAGTCCATGTAGGACCCATATTCCCATTTTCAACCCGTGTAGAGTTCATATGGGTCCCATCTAATGTCCACGGAAATGATGGCACGCTCAGTACAGCATGCGGTAAAATGCATTTTATTGTTAAATAATCAGGTAGTTCCAAATGACATACCTGATTACATAAGAAGTCGATAGTAAGTCGCTAAGTCAGTCGATAAGTCTAAGCGACTTAGTCAGTCGATAAGCATGCGACTTAGTCGACTGAGTCGCTAAGTCAGTCGATAACTCATCAAGTCAGTCGCTAACTCCTTAGAGACTGACTCCGGGTACTAGTTCTACTTGGAGTCTTGAACTTCGATTTCTATCATAGTTGGGGTGTGTGACTGTGAGTGTACGAAAAACCACCAGTGCCCTATGCAGCTCCAGTGTCACCAGTCAGCCTCTAACACAGCTTGCAACCAAACATGGTTAAAAAGGTTTGGCAACGTTCACCGAGGTGTGTCTTCTAGTTCATCGTCCTCTGATTCTGAGTCAGGAACAGCCCACTGCTCCCAATTGACTGTGGTTTTCTGTGTTTTCGCCATGCAAATGCTCCCGGATTCCGGCAGAACAACCAACAAATTCCTTGTCACAAAAACAACACTATTTTTGGATTACCCTTTCCTTCTCCCCCAAAATTACTACATGCTTCCACTCCGGTCCATGTTCTTTCATCTTTAAAAAATTAGATTTGAACTAAATTAGCTCGTTACGTAAGAAACTTTTATATTGAATTTTAGGCCTACATTAAATACTAAGCGGAAGCTTAACACAACAAATCATGACGTCATCACATTTGTTGTTGCTGCATACGGTGTTTTTGCAAAATCCATTGTCAATGTAAAAAAGGCCCAATAATGGCCCAACGAATTTTAACGAATTTTTACGAATTTTAAAATAGACCAAAAATTCGCGAATTTTTACGAATTTTAAAACCGAAAGTCACGAATTCTCGAACTATGGTCTGTGGTAGCGGGTATATAATGTGCGTTTGTTTCCCATCATACCAAGCGCATACAATATCAATTAGTTCATTGAATACGTCCGACGATAAGCAAATGGAAGTATGCAACTCACCAATGGAATATTACTGACGCATAGCCCGAAAATTTTGGACGTTTTGGACATTTGTTAGGGACGTAAAACTGCCTTTTGGGTGTTAACGGAAACATTGACTAGGTTCTCCAGTAAAATTATGACCTAAGCATGTGATATTATCATAAACTGGTTATTATATTTGGCTTTGGTTTAGTTGGTCAACACTAAATCACAGTGCATTTTTCAGCCGGAACGGCGTTCCGCACCATTTATCAGCTACTAAAAACTAATTTATTTATTTTAATAAGAAAAACAAAAACTTTAGCTGCTTTAATTTAATTTCACTATTGTGAACTGCTTCAGTGTTTTGAGACCCCTCCCAACACCCAATCCCATTTTTCTCAGGATTTTAGTCCTTCCAAAATTGTTCAGTTCCGAAACCTATAATTGTTCAGTTCGGGAACCTTTTTTCTAGGAAAAAGCACTGCTAAATCATCATAATTATTATAACTGTCTGTTTTACTGTGTTTTGTAATACGATATCAGCTTACCCCAATGATCACAGTCATGTTGATGTAAAGGCGAACAGCGAGCTAAGAACTATGCCTGAATAAGTGTGCACTGTTGACAGTAAAGAAACAGAAAAAGCCTTCACTCTGGATGAGATTAGTTAAAGCGCTCGCCCTGTAAAGTTGAGAATTGGTTTGAGCCTCACCATAGGCGATTACTGTATGAAGGGACATTGAGCAAGTCGTTTACTCATTTCTCAACGCTATCCATGCTCTGACGAGCAGCATTGCGTGTACTTTGAACTCTGAAAGAAGAGGAAAATAGAATAATTAGGCCTAATTAATATACCTGCGTGTGGCTTTGGCAATTTGCAAGCTGAATAAGACTTAGTCACAGTAACTTTCTGAGAAAATTTTGAAGTCAGAAATGCTTAACGCAATTCTTTTTCTGATAGATATTGAAATTAGTCGTAGACCTGTCACCCTAATTAAGATATAGTCACATAGAACTTCTAACGCAATATTTGTATTTAGAGTTAATAGCCTAATAGATCTATAAAATGTGAACTCACATGTCAAAAAAGCCACGTATCCTACTAAGCATTAAGTTTTAAATGTTTAAATGTCCAGACTCGCGAAATGAAATGTCTAGTTACGTGGAACAGCCTCAGTTTTTAAAAAATACACTGCAATTCCATGGCCCTCACTTTGTCTCGATACACGCATTAGGGCGCCAGATCTGAGCATTAAATAATGATTTCCGCAGCGATCGAGTGGGCCGTAATTTAGGCGACCACAGCGAACGTAGATTTAACACCGAGTAGCAAACACGGTCCATGATATTATTAAGCAGATGAACAGATCCAAAACATGTCTTTGAAGCGAGCGTTTAACGGTACGTTGCAGGGCATGAGTTTACACAGCCATGTACCCAGCATGCATCTGTCCTAACGTTCAATTCGAAGGACGCAGCAACCAAGCAAATCAACAAGAAAATCAACTTCCAATTTGAATCCAGTTTTGAGTAGTTGTAACTGTCGATATGTAGTAATATCCAAAAGGATGACGAGTAAGATAGACGAAACCAGATATAATGCTGAGATTAAAGGCAAAACAAGCGAGATATTGACGCCATTACCCGGCATGCATCCATACTCTGTTGCAATGACTGGTACGGTAGTGAATGTTTCATTAAAGATGCTTAATTCAGACATCTTAAAATTGCCCGCATGCATTCACTAAGTAAGAGTGCTCGAGTAGAAATTATGCTAAACACAGATCACAGATTGGTTGATCCAGGCGAATGGATTTTCATATTTTTGAAGTAATGCTACAAGTCATAAACATTAAATGCAATCGACCTATAACGACTTGCGTCTGGTTTGTTGACAAAGTTGGTAGTACTGACCTTAAGGCAATTAAGTGGTCAAATCACTGCGCATGCGCACACGACATATCGATAGGGCTTATTGTAATGTTGCATGGGCTTTTAAACAGTGGCGGCGCCAGGATTTCAGGTTTGGGGGGCTGAAGCCTTGAGTTCTTCACTTTCTCCCTTCCTCCTCTGCTCCTCTCCTTTGCTCCGTCCTTTTACCCCTTCCTGTACTTCTCTCCCCTCTCCGTCTCCTATGCATGTCCTTCTTCCTCCCCCTTATTTTCCCTTTCCTCCCTCCCTCCCTAGTACTTTCCCTACCTCCTACAACCACACCCCTGCCGCGTCGCGGCACCGCTTTGAAGCGGGGATCCCTCTGAATACATTTTTGAGGTTCCAGATGCCTGTAGGTGCGTTTTGGCACACATCCAGTGAAAAAACATGGCATGGATGGAATCACTACGGAACTACTTCAAGGAGGAGGAGAAACAGTTGTTAACGCTATGCTTAATACCGTTGTTGCAAAGATTCAACAAGAGGGAGAAATACCAGACTACTGGGCAAAATCGACAATCGTCCCTATATACAAAAGAAAAGTAGATCCACAAGACTGCAAAAATTACCGAGGCATTAGTTTACAGATCATTCCAGGAAAGGTCTTCACCAAAATGATACAAATTCACAAAACAGAATGAAGCAGTATGCTGAGAGAGCACTTGCAGAAGAGCAAGCCGGGTTTAGACCAGGAAGAAGCACAATTGATCAACTATTCACAATGAGACAGATACTTGAAACAAGCATGGAACACAACCAGAAAGTCTTCATCAACTTCATAGACTTCAAACAAGCATTCGACAGTATAATGTGGAGAGTGATGCAAAACGCAGGAATACCAGCTAGATACAGTATAATGCAAGCTGGGTTTATGATAAATCTTTTGTTGTTATCTTTTATTGTTAATTTTAAAATAATAATTTTTGTCTGAAACTCTGCAAAAAATTTTTGTAGAGTCTTTTTGTCATTTTGTCCCTCGGAAGGTGTCACCCGGTGCGGCCCGCACCCCAACACCCTTAGTGATGCCACTGTCTGTACATAACTTTTGGGGTACAGCTTTCGACAGGAAAATGTTTTGCATTTTTTCTTCGTCAATGGTGGGGGTTGAGGGAATAGAGAGTAAATAAGGAAGTACTTATTTGCTACATTCGTCGAAGGAAATGAACATAACTGCACAAATTCACAAATTCAGTGGCAGGCTGCCGGTCAATTCACGCAGGTCCCATTGCGCCGGCCACCAGTAAGAACACAAACATGTGTTGAGACAGATAATAAGATAATGTAATGCATTCATAATTACCTTACAAATTGGGATAAAGACAGAATGAAGTCTATATGCAGCTATAGATCAATAAACTGCAATTTTAAGTAGAGAAACAAAAATATGTAAATCTATCACCTTTACAGAGTCAGTTGCACAGTGAAGCTATCATTTCTAACTTTAATAGCATGATGAAGATTAAATAGATTATCTGGTAAAGATATCCAGAATATCTGGTAAGTCCAAATAAGTGGAAACTGCTACTGACGTTTAGTTAGGGACTACAAACAGAAAGGTTACTGCATGTTTTTATACAATATTCTATCTATATTGTTGCAACATAAATACAAGTTTTAGAACACTGTTTATTCACAATTGGGTAGTTTTAATTTAACAGTGATTGAACTACAAGATATGGGATTTCATCAAGGTGTAAGAAAATATTCTCTACAAATATTTCTTACATTTACAAGACTAAATAGCCAGAAAACTACATATTTTAGGTAGGCCTAAATAAATATTTTGCTGTGATAGTTAACTAACAAACATCGAATTAAAAATACAGAAGGCCTATATAATATACGCAACAACATTTGGCCTCTAATAAGTTAATAAATAGGAAAAATCCAAAATGGACATCACGTAGTATACATTAATTTAATTAGTTATAATGTCTACTGTCTAGGCTTCATTGGATATGAACTTAAAGTTAATTTATTTCCATTATAATTTTAGTAGATTTTTAAAATTCCATAATGTAGGGGTTTGGGTGAGGTTCTCTAAAATCTCACTGGATCTGAGCGAATTGCAATATCATATTGATGGTTCCAATTCAGAGGGTACCGATTCGGACCCCAGATCTCAAAATTCTCCTCCCCGCCAGCCACAACGCCGGGCCCGAGCTCTGTAAGAACTGATATAGGTTGTGATACATACCCGACTTATTTTTTTGCTGGACTGAAATAACTTAACAATGACTGTCTGAGACGTTTGATGGAAACCTTCATCGAAGATACATTAGAAGTAGAAGCCATAGCTCGTCGGAAATGGGTATCGAACAACAGTGACTTGGTCTTGCTATCGGTCTTGAGAATTTTGTCTTGGTCTTAAACCGTTGGTCTTGTATTGGCCTTGCGTACGTGGCTGCTCACATGTAGTGGTACACTCAATGCATAGCGAGAGAGACAGACAGACACGGAGAGAGATGTGGAGAGAGAGGGAGAGAGAGAGGGGAGAGCGGGACGAATGAGTCATATGGTGCAGAGGCCAGCTTCTTCGAGTAAGATGGAAATGCGGGAAACAAGGAATTTCTGGCCCGAAACTTGCTATACAAGGTCATGTGTCAAACGGCAGCCGAGGTTAAGCACCCCCTATCCCACCCCTGTTCATACAGAGCGATGGTTATACTATTCCTTGTACAACCTGTATGATGGATGTTGGCTCTGCTAGTCATCTATATTATACACAGCGGGATACCTAGCTACGTTACAGACGCATCAGATTCTTTAAGAATTGTGGGGGAAATGGCATTTGCTATTGGGCCTGCTATGTATATGTAAGCATTGCAAAGCTTCAGAGATTTCCAGGGTTTTGTTTGGGGGGAGACTGAGCCACAGTTTGGGGGGGGCTAAGAGCCCCTAGCCCACCCCTGGCGCCGCCACTGCTTTTGATTATGCTACTCTTTACGTTTCAAAATTTTCTCCGGTTACAGCAACATGCTGTTGAAACTCATGCATGAACACTAGACTTTTCCAACCTTTAATTTATTTAAAAATTTGACTTGAAAAGTTTCAAATTTCCAGTTTTATTCCGCAATAAACTTAATAAACTGTCCTTGAATTGCATAGACCAGTGACCACCACTCCCATATAGTCATCTGTAAAAGAAATTACTAAGTAAATAAATAAGTAAGTAAGTAATTAGGCCTTAATTAGGCCAATCTTTCTTGTTGTACATACAACGCACGTAATTTCCCATGCAGCCTAACTGAAATATGAAGTTCAAACAGCATATATCATGGTGATGATAAAGATTTTACGCATAATACTATCGCCCAGTGGTATGCTTCGGTCGTGGGCCCGGTGGCGAAGGGAGGAAGTTGTGTTTTAATGGAGGTGAGCAGAATGAGATAGTCATGCAGCGCATGCCCTTTATCCGCCAACACTGCATTAGAGAGATAGGTATGCGCAATTGGACATAACTGTTCAAATGTCGAAAAATCCTCAGGAAAGTAATGCTAACGGAACAGTACCAAGTGGCGACTATTTACAATAAGGTGCGCTGCTCCGCCATCAGGGAATTTGCTCCCTGTGAGTATCTGTTCAATGCACAACATAAAAATATTAGGGCCTAGAAAGCAGATTGGATAATGTAAACCGTAATCAAATAGGGCCTATACCTTGCGATTGTGAAGTCTTCAATGTGTGTTTGAAAAACAGGATCCTATTCTAGCCTCGTGATGAGTCTCCAATACTTCTAATAGACACAGACTATACGACGGAGGCATTAAAACGCCAAAAATTAGTACTCTATTATGCTGGTCGGCGAAAAACGTTGCAAAATGTGGAAATGCGTTTTCATTTTTCAGCTGAATTTTATTTTTGGTATGTCGTTCATTCTCATAAAAAAACTTTATATTCGAATTTAGTTATCTAATGAATTGACCTTAATTCATTTAAACAATTTGCTAACTATATCATAATTTTCAATCCTCTTTAGCCACGAAATATAATTGAAGTGGATTTGAAATTGTATGGACGTTTCTCAAAGTGTAAAAACATATAGGTAGGCCCCTATATATGCGCATAGGCATACATGCATGCAGTTTCTACTAGTAAAATGATGCTGAATAACTGCCTATATTTTTATGTATTTTCTTGGGACCCTAATTAGCGGGACTTAGGACCTTTCAGGTGCCCCAATTGTGCCCAACCGAGCAGTCATAGTGTAAGATGATTTACGTATAACTTGTGCTGTAAACGTTCTGATGGACCAATAAACTGATGGTTATGGTTATAATATGCATGCATACATACATAAGCATTAGGGTGGTCCCAAAAAAATGAAGTTTAAGCTAGAAACCAGGACTCCCTCTCAGTTTTTTTAGACCTTTCAACAGTATTATTGAGACAAAATTTCAGCTTCTTATTCCAACTGGAAGATGGTGCTCAATGACAAATAAATATTACCATATAGTAGCATTTGCTGTAAATCTCGATGCCGTATAACTTGGTCAAATTTTATCATGTAGATGAGCTTGAAAAAGTTTCTGTTGTGTTATCAGACTTACTTACTTACTGGTACTTGAAACAAAAAGTTTACAGTTCTTGTTGAAGGTCATGGTGCCTACTTCCTGTGTTTTGGGCTGACATGTTTTCAGAAGTGAATTTTTACATTACAATTACTGCAGCGCTTGGCTGTGATCCTTCTGCCCTGCCACTTTCGCACAACAGAGTGCGTAATGGGCCAGGATAGAGCATGCTGAAGCTGTGAGATCTGAATTTGTACCAGATTAGCCACTGGTTCTACATTGGGTTGGGTAAACCCTGCCTAAAATCTTTGGAGCAGGAAATGTCGACCGCCTGCCAGTGCTGGTTTCAGGTGATGTGCCACTCAATGTAATGTCAAAAATAAAAGTTCCGCATATTCCAGGTCCCACCCCCTCATTCTGTTCTCTTTATGATGCATAGTAACTGTGCTAAGTTTCATTGAGATTACTGGTAGCTCAATGTGCTCACATTTTTAATATTATGCATGTTTGTCGCGATAAAATGTATTTTTTAATTCAAATTTTTCTTCACCAGAGCAAATGAATTCTTGAGTGAGTAACTGAGTATTGTTCTTATTTTAATGTTTCTCCAGTGACAGTGTTCTTGAAATTTAAATTCTTTTCTGCTATAATATATATTCATTACTGAGTCGTATACACTGAGAAAGAGAACAGGAGACGTGGCAGCATGGGTCCAGTTGACATGGTGCTGACTAGGAAGGAAGAAGGGCATCGAAAATGGCAATTGAACAAAGAGAGATGCAGAGCAAAGGAGGCTTACCGGATGAAATAAACGGCAATGACTGTTGAGCAGCAGCAGTGGACATAAGCCTGAAATCAGTAGCGATCCTGATGATGATTCCATTCCACCTCAGACTCCTGTTGCCTGCTTTAATGTCAAAGGAGTTAGTTGATTGTCTGGCAGTTCTGGTGTCTGGATATAGAACAACGAAGCTGCTGAGAGTGCCGAAATTGCCAAATGGAACTGACAGGCAGAAGCGACGGCCGTATTTAATCTTATTCGGGAATGGAACCTCGCTGATCGTATTAAGTTCATGTCGTTTGATACAACAGCCAGTATTCCCAGTAACATAGGAGTTCGTGCCCGCGCCTTCGTGCTTTTAGAAGAAAAGCTTGGCAAGAACCTGGTCAGCTTAGCTTGCAGGTATCACCTCTGTGTAGGGTTCTGGAAGAGGCGCTATATAAATTATCAAAATGAAATGAAATTAAATCATGGAACTAATGGTAGCCAATGTGTTTGATACATTGATGGGACAATCTAGTAGTCCAAACATCAAGTTGTTCCAGAGATTTGGCGAGTATTGGGGCTCGATTGACCGATCAGAGTATGAAAGTGGATTGAAGGTAAATTCCATCGCATTGGCTCTAAATCCAGTTCGGGATGACCTCATGCAGTTCATTCAGCAGCAATTTTACAGAGTTTCAGCCAACGGATGATTACCGAAAGCTTCTGCAACTGTCGCTTCTATTTCTCAGAGCAGAGTCCGAGTAAGGCATTGCGTATGTGCACAGTCAGTCACCCGGACCCTTCCACCAAGCTAGATGGATAGCGAAGCTGATGTACAGTTTGAAGAGTTTCCTTTTTCGCCCCAAATTCCGACTGACTGCACGTGGACTGTCAGCTCTCGGGCAATTCAGCATATTCGTACTGAAGGTCTATCTGAAGATCTGGTTTACATGTGCATGTGCTTCGTCTGCTCCAAGGAATGACCTTCAGCTACTCTGTGAGTTAGACAGCTACAAGAAGACACACGACGCTATTGCTAAAGCTGCTATAAAGTCATTTGCTGGTCACTTATGGTATGTGAGTGAAATTCTGGTAGGTCTCGTCTTCTTTGACTCTGAAGTTTCTGCTGAGATAAAGTCTGCCATGGTTGCAGCGCTAGACGTCAAGACAACAGATCATCCTCGACGCATTGCCTTCACTACAACGCTACATCAGAAGCAGCTGTCTGACTTTGCGTCGCAACACACCAGGCAACTATTCACAGCATTGGATATACCACATTTCCTATCCAACAATCTAGATACATGGGGCAGTGACAACGACTACATTGTTGCCCAACAGAGAGTTAGAAGTCTGGAAGTTGTCAATGATGCAGCTGAGAGTGGAATGGCTTTGAACCAGAGTTTCAACAGAGTCCTAACAAATAAGGAGGAACAGAAACAGTTCCTGCTGCAAATCGCGGAGAAACACCGACATGACTTTCCAAAGTCATGACTTTATTTTTGAGTGGCACCCTAGTGATGGTGTGAATAAGCTCCTCTTTGTGCCCAAATTAGGCTTTGGGACAGGATGCAATGAATTTATGGTCGTTCATATTCTTCTGAAGTTGTGAAAACTCACAGTTGACAAGAGCTTTAATACATTGTCTGTAAACACTGGGCATTTTAACGGATTGTGTGTTCTGCTGGAAGACAAATAGGCTGAGAGCCCCTGTGGTTGGCCTGCCGTCATCATGTAATGGAATTGATTTTAGCCAAAGTAATAACATTGTGCTGCAGTCCACCTGTTCTCCATAAATTCCAATCTTCAAGAGATTTAAAGCTGCTGGGGAGGTGTGACACGCGTCAACCTCCGAGGACTGGAAGTTATAGCCCATCCGGCACTGCAGCTCCCCCCCCCCCCCATGAAACAGCGTCAGTTTTCTCAAGGTGTTTGCTGAAAGAAAGTCAGATTCAGAGATCAGAGACAACTGCCAAGACGGCCCAAGAGCTCATTGAGCTGACAGTGGTTGTCCTTGGAAGTCAGTCTTCAATAATTCACTGGATAGCCCTGGGTCAATGCACCATGCACATTGGATGGCCAATTTACTGTATGCAATCAAAATCTACCTGATATATTCATGAAGAAACTCAGATTCATTGATTGTTGAAGTTTGGTGCCTTGTTTTACGCAAAGGCATGGACAAAGGCCCCACTTGCTGCTGAAGCTCCAGAACAAGATCTGTCACTTTGGATTGGTCTAGGACAATATGAGTCTCAATATTGACTGTGAGGTTAGCGTTGCTGCCAGGGAGGTCCTAGAAAACCACTTGTGGAACCTTCCAGACGAGGCTGTAGGTCTGGCACTGTTCTCAGACCAACTTCCTGTAAGAGATAAAGTGAAGATTGTCGACAGAATGACTGCAAGACCAACGTCCTGTAACAGATAAAGTGAAGATTGTCGACAGAATGACTGCAAGACCAGCTTCCTGTAAGAGATAAATTGAAGATTATCGACAGAATGACTACATAGCCTGGTGAAAAGAGGTAGGAATTGATGCTAAGGTACTGAAGGAGGGTTTTTGGGTGATTTTACCACCCAGTGAGCACTGAGCACTGACACTACTGTCACACCTGAAGATGAGTGATTGTGATTTTTTACACTTCAACCAGAGAAATGGATTGAGAATGATAACTATAAGCATGGTAGAGATAATTCAGCGGATGAGAGTGGTGAACGACACGGCTGAGAGGGTGTGACGTTGTTCGAGGAATTCTACTGACTCATCACCAATGATGAAGAAGAAAAGCAATTTCTTCTCCAAGTGGTCGAGGCAAATATGAAAGCTGTTCTCACTCACACAACAAAGAAGTCTGCAGTTGACGCAGTGCTTGCAAATGCAAAGCCTTGGAGTTTCTAGAGTCAAATACCGTAACGGGTGTTGAAATTATAAAAAAAGAACAATCGACATTCGATATTCATGGACTGGACGATGGTTTTGACATTTTTTGACATTTCCAATTCATTAAACATTCTGAAATTGTACATTTCCATCTGTTTAACTGTTCTTGTATTACATATGTTGTCAAATTACAGTAATATTTGATCTATCTTGAAATAAAATGCATTTGTATGCTCAACACACTCATTTCTGCAATTAATGTCTATTTATCGGTATATGACAAATAATAATAATAATAATAATAATAATAATAATAATAATAATAATAATAATAATAATAATAATAAGACGATTTTCATAGCGCCGTAGCACAGCCGAGGCCGAAGAAAAGGGCGCTGTACATGAGTTACAAAGTCAATGACAATCGTACGAAAGTTTAAAAAGATGTCTTCAGGTGCGATTCAAATGACTCCAGAGATGGCGCATTCTTAACGTGGTCAGGAAGAAAACAAAGTAACATAGTCCTTGAGCATCGTCTTCCAGTTGGAACTGGAAGCTGAAATTTTGTCTCAATAATACTATTGATAGGTCTAAAAAACTGGAAGGGTGGCATGGTTTCTAGCTTGAACTTTATTTTTTACCATGTATCTGTGGACCACCCTAATATGCATACGACGATAGATTTCATAAAATATATATTTACATACATATATACAATTTACATTTATATACATACACTTACATACATTTACATACATACTTACGTGCATGCACACAAGTTGCTTATATTGGGGGTCCATAGGGTAGTGGTAACATCATTGGCGTGAAGAGCAAGCGTTAGCGAGATCGCTTCCCGCAACCAACCCTCCCAAAAAGGACCACTCAACCTATTTTCATTCGCGAGATGGCGCGTTGTTAAAAATGAGATGCATGACGTGATGGGCGCCTTGCATGGCTGCCGTATACAGTTAAAATCGACTCCTGTAATAATTTTTGATCAACCGTTCATACTGATTTGTAATCATACTGCGTTATTGTCAGCTTGAAAATATTAAACGAAAACATTATTATTATTATTATTATTTTTATTATTTTTATTATTATTATTATTATTATTATTATTATTACTATTATTATTATTGTTATTATTATTATTATTATTATTATTATTATTATTATTATTATTATTATTATTATTATTATTATTATTATTATTATTATTATTATTATTATTATTATTGTAATACCAGGTTACAACGCATGATTAAACGCTCAATATCATCCACATTTGTACATTTTCTTTTAAGTAACCTTTCAAAGCAACTTAATGTGATATTTCTGTGTTTAGGAAGTGAAACGTTGGTCGTTGGTCCAAGTAATGCGATTGTTAATGTTGGCCAAAGGATGGAAATGAAATGTCAAGTTGACAAAAATTGGACAGTTCGTGACTGGTCGATTCAGAGAATATTAAATTCAACCAAGGAGACGCCTTTTACCAATTGGAATAAACAGAACAAGATAATCAATGCACATTTTGGTGCTGATGTCAACGACGTTGGCTCAGTAGTTCTTTATACTAACTCAACGACTTTGGATGATGCCGGAATTTACACATGTAATGTACAGCTGGGATCAACTCAGCTAAAACAATACAGTGCCAATTTGATTGTCTTCGGTAAGTTTTTCATCTAACCGATGTTTGAATTTTCAAGATAATCATATTTCTGCATTAAACAAGCAAGATGTTAGAATTATTTACAGAAACAGGTTTGCACAGAAATGTCAGGATTTGCATACTTTTAAAACTTAAAAACTTTTTAAAATTAGGCTACAGTTGAAATATGAAAAAATCTTCTGTTAATACAATTGCAGTAAAACTGTTCGTTCTTCCATAGAGAAGGAACCAGTGTGCTTCTCAAACCCTACTTTCAAAGCAACAATACAAGAAGGAACTTATGCAAGGATGCGATGCTCAGTCAAATTCAGAGGAAACTTGGTTCCGGATTTCGAATGGAGACAACACGAGGGTTATGGACAAGAAGACGAGGAAGGTCAAAATATAACGGACTTGGCTTATACTGTAATCATTCAAAATACCAGTATCACTTCAGATCTGGCTGTTGAAGTTACCTCAATCACCAGTTCGCTGTTCTACTCATTTAAGATCTACTTCAGATCAGTGAACGATAGTCAGTTTACGATTGCTACCAATGCACCAAACTACAGTTATACATGGAAGATACCTTTAATTCACATCTCATCTGATTATCTGCAAAATGGTATGTAGGCCTACTGCCAAACCGTCCCTATTACGAATAACGATTAATTCTGTAATGGTCCTAACAATTATACAGTGTCATTGTGAGGCAGCATATCACAGTTATCCTTGAATGGCCATTCGCGTCAATCGTAGTCCCACACATCTATAGCTACATTTTAAAGCCACAATACTTTCAATAAGTAAGTACTTCGAGTAAGGAGCGCAACGTTTTGAAAGACAAGTTGACCAAACGAAGCCTTCATCGGAAGAACAATTCGAGTCCATTTAAGGACTTTAAGATATAAGCGAAAGAAATTTTGAAAGTCTACAAGAATATATTTATGAAAATATCGAAATGAAATTTGTCAGTCATATGGATTATTATGTCTCTATAAAATGTTTTAAAAGATATTTACTTCACAGGTAATAATAGATAATAATAAATTTGAAATTTGGCTGCGCATAGCAATTTCTTATGACAACTTTATTTTTCGTGGTGCATAGAAAATATCCCACAATTATCCCTGAATAATTGCAAAGTTATTTAGGTGTAACAAAATAATCATGACAGCTGCTGCTACTTAACCAGAAAATAGTATGAAAATTTGAAGTAAGAATGTTTACTAGACTGTTGTCCTTGGGCTGTGCATTGAATAAAGTTAGTCCTACTTTCATCTTAGTGGCATGTTTCCTTTCTATGACAAAATGGGGCAAAGTCTTGTAGTAAAGTGCAGCTGCTGCGTTCTTGGCCTTTTCAGGAGGAATCAGAGTTTTATAGGAAAAGGAATGTTTTCTTTCAGGGCTTCATAGATTGTGGTATAGTTTTCCCTTCCTGGATAACAGAATGCAACCAGTCAAAGACCAATGAAGTTGTCACGTAGGTAAACCAAATGTGGTTGAGATTTTTGAACCAGGAATTCTTTAACTGGTCGTGTTTGGAACTGGTCTTGACCACTGATTGTTTGCAATTGACAACAAACGATGAACGATTGTGCCTTGCACTAGCGTGCACCGATCAAATGAGGTTTCAACAACTCCTTTTTTGTTTTCATGGCCCATATTCTTGTCACATTCAAGATCGAAATGCCCTCGAACAGGAACCGTGCTTTTAGCACAGTTAAATCGTTTCCTGGTTGCAACACGGGTGTGTACCAGTAAACAGCTAAACGCTATGTAGTTCATATATTCATATGAATCACAAGTGTTGAATTTCTTGTTTCTCCAGAGACATAGGTCCTAATTTATGGCAGCAGATCAAACAGCAGGACACATTTAACTAAAAATGTCAAAAACTGGACTCTATTGGTTTTTCAAATGAAGGCTTCATTAGACTTTATCATAATGAGTTAAAATAAATCGTTTGAACTTTAAGACCTCTGCCATTGAATCACGCAGCCCGCACCACGTGAAAGTATAACGAAAGAGAAATTCTAGTCAATATCCTTGTTTGACTGGATGTTATAGGCTACTCTACAGTCTGATATCTCGAACATAACCAGTTTAGACTGGATCTGTCTCAAGTTATATTATATAATAAGGAATGTGATTTCATTTAGTATAATATCATCATCACTCTTGGTCGGGGCAGGGCCTCAAACAGCAGGGACAAGCCCCTCGCGTAAACTCCTGGGTGACCGATGGGTCTGCCCTCCTTTCGGGGGTGACTTCATCCAGGCAGTCAAAGTGAGGGGAAACCTGTGTGCATTGCGCATTTGGTTAAAGAAGCCGCACAATTCTTCAGATTAGATTAGATTCGATCGAATTTGCAAAAGATCAGATGAGATCAGGAATTTGACTTATATAACATTACATTAGGTTAGGTTAGTTTCGGCTTCACTTTATGAGAAGAATTATTAATTAGCTTGATATCAAGGCCTACAGAAATTATTGTACTGTATATGGATATGTCAAGACTCTTAATAGAGCGTCTTTAAAGTACCTCACAAAAGCTCTGCAACACCACCACCACCACCACCACCACCACCACCACCACCACCACCACCACCACCACCACCACCACCACCACCACCACCACCACCACCACCACCACCACCACCACCACCACCACCACCACCACCACCACCACCACCACCACCACCACCACCACCACCACCATCATCATCATCATCATCATCATCATCATCATCATCATCATCATCATCATCATCAACAACATCATCACTATCATCGCCGTCATCACCATCATCATCATCATCATCATCATCATCATCATCATCATCATCATCATCATCATCATCATCATCATCATCATCATCATCATTATCATAATTATTATCAGTGATAGTAGCAGTAGCAGTAATAATAGTATTAGTAGCAGTATTAGTAGTAATATTTGCATTAGAATCAGCATAGTATGCATTTATTTCATTACCGTTTGTATAATAACGATCATGATATAATAATAATAATAATAATATTTATTCTTTAATTAAGCGCCTGCAAACGCACTGCGCTGTACATGTACATGTTATGCGATAAATCTTAACTACTAACAGAACAGACAGCCTGCAATACACGGCGCAAATTGCAGCCTACAAAGCATGTCCGCCTATATGGGACTCGATCTCTGTACCTCTCGCACTGTACGCCAGATGTTTTCCAATGCACAGTATCATTGAAAAGACAGACAGAGTGTCATAGAGGCAGAGAGAGAGAGAGAGAGAGAGAGAGAGAGAGAGAGAGAGAGAGAGAGAGAGAGAGAGAGAGAGAGAGAGAGAGAGAGAGAGAGAGAGAGAGACAAACATAGGCTACATGAGGCGAGAAGGAAGAGTGGTTATCGTGGTATTGGGTAATCATAAAGAACAGTGCAGTTAGTGAGCGTCAGTTCTTTACGTTTCATCATGCATGTGTCATTTTAGGAAACCATTCTTCCTGATACAGGATACACTATAATATAAATCTTTCTTTTTTTGGTGCAGGGTTAACGATCGTATATACATGTATCGCTGTTCTGTTGATTGTCGTTGGTGCTGTCGCAATCACTGTCTGTGTTTGCATCAGAAGAAAGTTCAAAGCAGGTGAAGTAATTCACACATACATTTAGACTAGGTTGGATTAGTTTTGTTAATAGATTAGACTAGATTATATCATGTATCATTGACGATATATAGGAACATAGCTTTTGTCGCATCACTTGTCACTTCATGTATCTAACATGATAAGTAAAAATTGTTTCATAGCTTTTTTAACCCTCGAGTGCCCAAGGTATTTCTTGGTACACGAATCATGCACAATCGAAGGTCCGACCGGACCCCAGTGTTTTTATTGTAATATCTAGAGAAGGGATTGGAATATTGATTTGGCTTTTATAATCCAAATTAAATTTGCAATCAATTGATGTATGGTGTTTTACAATAGCGCTACCTGGTGAAACTTTATTTTAACTTTAATACTCATTTTTAGTTTTTTTCAATTTCGGGACTTTTCACAGGTATTCAATTGTACGGATATAGCTTTGGCCTGTATAACCTCGAATAGGCAGCAGACACTAAAGTAGATCAAACAGTGTTATACTCAGCGTTGAATTCGCCGTCCAACGATGCCTAATAATGTGCGTTGGCCAATTTATTTCTGGGCTGGTAAACCATGACATTGTGCCAGTATGACCACCAGCATATCTTGCGGTTTCCTCGGTACAGGGTGGGAGAATAATCACACAAAATATAGCATACAAAACCCAAATTGATGGCTTTAGGATGCCCTGAAACCATTTAAAAATATTTCTAGCCGTTCTAAAGTTATCCGTGGAAAAGCGGGTCTGGGTCCGGTCGGACCCCTTGGGCATTCGAGGGTTATAGGAGACCGTGGATGCTTGCAGCTTTTAATACCTGACTAAACGAAGGAAGTCAACGCTGAGCATTTTTGTTTTCGTATCCAAGGCTGACACATTTTCGATTCTACATCGTATGATTTCGGATAGAGATCCACACATATGTTACCTTGTGTGAGGTGAACCCTCGTAGAGTCGAAATAAATCGTTCTTTGTCTTAGAGACCTGTTTTCTTGGTCTCGGTCTTGAAATCATGTCTTGGCATTTGAGAAATTGTCTTAGAACAGATGCCTTGTTCTTTCTTGAAAATCGCTCATGGTAAAGTCTAGCAATATGGTCGATGGTTGTTGAAAAATTGGAAGAGGCAAAACCAAGACTGCATCTAAGTAGCCTTGGTCAGTCCATTATAGAGGCATGTGAACAACCAATGCAGTCATTTATGAAACTCTGTTCTGAGAAGATAGTGCAGTCCGAAATTCAACATGTTTGGCAGTTTTGAGTGCAGGCACTGCAAAAGTGTTTTCTATATCATAATTACATCCTCGCATTTCGCCATTCAACACGTCCATCATCACATTTACTACGTAAACATGTCTTTTGCTCCAATTGAATTCATATTCAATACAAAGAAAAACTCAAACAAAGAAAATTCGAACTAATGAAATTCTACCTAAAGAAAAGTTGCCCGATATTTTGTATCAGGCTGGTATTTTTCATGTTATACAGGTTCAACTGAGAATGCAGGTGAGTGTATTGCAGAACCAGACGAATGCCAAAACGTAACCACTGACGCTAAAACCACAATCGGCGACTCTCAGGCAGCAGCATATATGGAGTTAAAGTCTTTGACCCAAGAAGCACGCTCAGTCTACACAAGCATCGACATTGCTGGAAAGAGGGTAACCATGTCAAAAACTTAATCACCTGTCTACGAGAATATTGCGGATAGACAAAATGCTAGCAGTTGACTTGTTTTCTCTTCTATATAGTTAGATACCTTGATATTTGTAAACAGAATAGCAGAACAGACGGTCACTTGAGAAGATGATGAACTAAAAACTTTTCCTATAATATGTATGTCTTCAGTTACAGGCCTAAATCAAGTAGGCCTACATATGTGTACAAACAATTTTTATTGCAGAGCAAAAACATGAAAACATTTGATAAGATAAATGTTTGTAATATTATAGAAAAACTAAATCACACCTTTAGTTATTATCAAAAAGGCGAATTGTTGATTCTCACTGGAAGTGCTGGGAACAGGACATCGAAACATACCATCAAATAGACAACATGTTTCAAAGCTTGCGGACCGGACTAATGATCATGAGTACATTTATTTGAAATGTAAAAAGAGCTATAGGCATAACCAGTATGTTGCTTAAATTGTATAACACAGCGACAACCTCTGTCTAAACTCTTCAGAAACAGAATTTCTCATTATTGGCCTTCGCAAGGAACTAAGCAATGTAGCCTATCCTTCCGACCTTTCGCCAACAGATCTCTCTTCTCCTGTCCGCTATCTTGGGATCATCTTCGATGAAAACCTAACATTTGCCGACCACATCACCCAGCTCTCTCGCACCTGCTACATGCACATTCGCGACCTTCGTAACTTATCTACAACATCGACTCTTCTCAAATAAAACGCCTGCAAACAGTCCAGAATGCCCTCGCCCGCGCAGTCACCAAAACTCCCAAACACCACCCCCTGTTCTGAAATCACTTCATTGGCTAAAAGTCCCTCAGCGCATCCATTATACATTTGTATCTCTTACCTACAACGCCCTTCAAACCTCTCAACCTTCTTACATTCGCCAGCTATTCACCATCCAACCATCTGGGTCTACTCGCTCATCATTATATATCTTTCTCTATCTCGGCCTCCAGTCTCCTCCTCTCTGAAATTCTACGACCTCTCCTTAGTCTATGCTTACCTTCGCCGACCACATCACCCAGCTCTCTCGCACCTGCTATATGAAATGATCTTCCAAAAAATCTCTGCCAGTTTGCTCATCCTCCTATCTCGCCTATTGACCACCTCTCCTCCGCTTGCAATGTCCTCCGTTGCTTTGAACTCGCAACTGAGAACCCAACTCTTCAATATATCCCATCCTGATTCCATTCCTGCGCTAAAGTACCCACCATATTCACCGATAACCACCGTAGCATCGTGTTATCTCCTCGGCTTGACCTCCCGGACTCTGACCTGGCGCCGGAACGGACAAGGCAGATATGGCTATTGAGGACTTGATTTGATATAGCGCCGGTGAATAAGCTGGTCTCCCTGACGTGGCTTTTGTGTGTCGCTGAGAAGTCTCGGAGATTTACATTTACATTTACATTACATTTATGTAATACTTATAGTTACTAAGTAAGCAACTGATTAAGGCATGTTTAGAAAAGTGTTTTTATTCATGCGTAAGAGTCTCAAACTATTCTTTTTGAGCTTTGAGAGCAAAGTTCTATAATTTCTACGTTGCTAATCTACCACGTTTTGTCCTCTCGTCCTTTGACTTAATGTATCCAACGAATTTTAAGGTAAAATTTCGGTTTCAATTTTAAATGTTATTTATGCCTTTCAGACGATGACGATGAGTAGTGACTAATTGTATGTGTAAGCTATGTGTACATGTAAGCTATGTAACTGTAAACTGAATGACCTTTGGATTTATCAGTAAATAATACACTAAGTGATTATAGTCATTTCAACTGAACGTTAATCATTTAACCTACGGTTAGACACGAAAACCAACTTTCTAAGTTGAATAATGCTTGAGGCATAGACAATTTTAGCTCTCGACAGCCATCTTGGACGCCATCTTGAATTGATAAATAAAGTGATTAAAGTTAGTTTAAATGGACGCTAGGCAATAAAACCTACGGTTAGACACGAAAACAACCTATATAGGTTGAATAGTTCTTGAGATATAGACAATTTTAGCTCCCGGCAGCCATCTTGGACGCCATCTTGATATTAACCATTTTCGAATGGTCAGAATAGTGTAGACTTTTACTATGTCAATTAGCATGCCAAACGACAAAAAAATCAAATGAGAATTCTTTTGTATCAATTTTTTTCGGTTCAACTTTATATTGACCCGTCTATTAGATACGAATCTATTAGACACGATCGCGCCTTCGACCTCGGTGCGTGATCTTGGCGTCGTGCTGGAGTCCAACTTGTCCATGACGCACCATGTCGCGTGGACGGTAGGCTGTTGCTTTCGTCAGCTCCGTCTCATCAGGAACTGTATCAAGTCCCTGCCTTTTGAGGCCGCGAGTGCAGCCGTTGCTGCCTTCGTCGTCTCCAAAGTGGACAGCTGCAACGGCTTGCTGGCCGGCGCGCCTGCGTGTCTCCTGGACGGACTCCAGTCGGTGGTAAACGCCGCGACCAGGATCATCTGCAAAAGGAGGAAGTACGATCACATCACGCCGCTCCTGCGCGACGTTCTGCACTGGCTGTCTGTCCCATTCCGTATCGAGTTCAAGCTCTGTCTGGTTGTCTACAAATCACTCCATACATTTTTAAGGAGTTGACCTAATTAGAAAGAGGAAAATTGGAATAAACGAACTGCCTTTCATGATTCCTATCTCGCCGGATTTTAATATCGGTGACTAATGGCGAGAATTGTTCGCATTGTAAACACTTTTAAAGGATTGTCTAATTTTGAGATTATATATGCTATTCGTTGGTTTATGTAGAATTACTTTGGCGCCGATGGCACGGAATACATGGACGTTGATGCAAAAGGTCGACAACCGATTACCGATGGACGTCCAACTGAGCCAAATATATTCAGTGTTGTGGAAGAGTGTGTCTGCATTGACCATACCCTCAGTCCACCGATTCCACCTCGAGGGAAAGTTGCTTAGGTTCACATAGCCACAATGTAGGCCTGCGTTCCTGATGCGTGAACAACTACACTCGTATCTATAGATAGACAATTGAATACCTATGAATTGTATGAATCTAATGTTAAGGATTTTCAACAATAATAATATTATTATATGTAAAACATGTACGTTTTCAGTGTGCAATGCATCTTTAAATATATTGTGTACAATTTCTTACAAGATATATTTAAATTGAAACGCAAGAATACACAAGCGAAGATCCTATTCCCAGATACCTACATGTATCTTACACTGATATATTCAGTATTCACAATCATAAGGACGTTAAACGGATCTACTGATAAGGATTACTGAAATCTACTGTAATTACTACTATATGTGCGTGTGATTCCAATGTATAATCAAGAATATTTTATATAAACCATCGGAAAAAATTATTCAATTAAAAGAGCGTAATTGCTTAGCGCTTGTATTAAATTGCAGAGATTTAGTAGAATGTCTAACATCAGTTGTTATTGTAATCATGTTTTTCTACGCCTCTAGGAGAGGGAGACAGAGAGGAGAGAGAGACAGAGAGAGAGAGACAGACAGGAGAGAGAGACAGACAGAGACAGACAGACAGAAAGACAGAGAGATACACAGAGAGACAGAGACATACACTGTATATATATATATATATGTATATATATATATATATATATAGAGAGAGAGAGAGAGAGAGAGAGAGAGAGAGAGAGAGAGAGAGAGAGAGAGAGAGAGAGAGAGAGAGAGAGAGAGAGAGAGAGAGAGAGAGAGAGAGAGAGAGAGAGAGAGAGAGAGAGAGAGAGAGAGAGAGAGAGAGAGTCATTAAAGGCGCTCCTGACGTTACGACAGAAAACCAGGATCGACCATAATTTAAAAAACTTATTCATAAAAGGCACAGGAAACAAGACTACAGTATAAAAGAAATGCCTTGAGGAGAGTTTGTCCCAAAGTTGAAGCAAACGTTATTTTAGCAGAAAAGCACGACTTACAAGCTTGAAGATATTGCAAAGATTAATCAGTTTAATTAAGGCGATGTAATTGGTGACACAGGATAGCACACTAGACGATTAAATTGCTGTCTCCTCTGCGTCTTGAGTTAGTTTCCATTTAGTCTAGGAGCTAGCTCATGTTTCGTATGCACTTCAATGTACCCTCAGTTTGACCTCACAGGGTCATTATAGGTCATCAAAGTGTGTCAAAAAAATTGGTCACATGACCCGCTTATTGATCGCTTAGCCGCCATATTGGATTCAAGATGGCGGAAAAAGGACTTTTTAAATCGCTTGTATCTCGGCCATTTCTTATCCGATTTCGACGTTTTCTTTTTTAAATTGTAGGTCTTGATTAGAGCTATCTTTGTGGTCCTTATGTATTTTTTACTAATTATAACCGTTTTTGAGAAATTTAGGAAAAAGAATTTTTTTTCAAAGAAATTTTCTGTATTTTTTACTTTTTGCCACTTAAGGAGTTGAAAATGGGAAAATATTACTCTGACAAAAGATTATCAGCATTTAATAAGCTTTAAAATGGTACCATTGAAAATAGTATTATGTTGTGCCATTTGCTTCTAAGATTCAATATTGTAATCCAGTGCAGTGTCATTTGAGTAGCCAAGCGTACCTTTCATATGCCTGTTTCACAGCTGTTCTCCATACGATTTTGACGTTTTCTTCTTTGAATTGTAGGTCTTAATTAGAGCTATCTTTTTGGTCTTGCATATATTTGGCTAATTATAGCCGTTTTTGATAAATTAAAAACAATTAATATTTTTAAACAAATTTTCTGTATTACACCAATTTTTCAATCTTTATTTTTTGTTTTTTTTACGTTAAGGTTCTTATAAGTATCCAGGGGCCCTAATGGAGAGGGTACATTTAAACAATGTTATGAAGAAGAAACATGACACCTCATGTGTTATCTGTCAAAAGAAGGGGGGCTACAAGCTTTCCACTTACAGTGAGAATAATGGCAGGAAGAAAATTCAAGAAGCGTCTGTTGTTCTCCTGGATGATATCTCGTCAGAACTTCTCAGACGTGCCAGAAGATGGTATGGACATTTACTAAACGTCCAACCTGACACGCACTGATCTGAGCCACCCCCCCCCCAAAGCGTTGTAGCAGCAGAAATTCTGAACAATTGATAGATTCTTCATCTTTGTGCGTGATTTGTATGAATCACGTGAGTTATGGACGAAATAAACTATTTCGTTTATACGATAAAAATTCGCTCTAGACTTTTTAAATGCTACAGTTAAATGCTACAGTTTCGATACTATCAAGATGATGCTTTTGATAGAACTTCCAACCTTTAATTTGGTTCATCAGTATTTTTGAATTACACAAGCAAGAAGACAGAATCCCAAATGGTGCTATCCACAAACGTCACTGCAGTTACTCTGGTTGAAAGGCTGAGAGATACTCCAGTAGTTGAGGAATGTGCAAAGCAGTTACTGCAAGAATGTCTTGAGTACGCTTTTCAATTAAAAGCAATGCTTATGATATAAGAAAATCACTGGATGAGTTTAGAGCCTGTAAACCACAGTTATGGGAAACTTTTTCTCTACACTTTTACCATCATATTCTGCATCACATTCTGTGAAACGAAAATGTAATTTAGTATTCAAATACAAGATAGATAAAGGAAAGCCTCCTTGTTGATTATGATGTCACAAAGTATACACAAAATGACACGGTCAGAGACATTAATACACATCATGAACAGACTTGACCTTGGTGTTAGCTAAGATGAGGTCGAACGACAGGTTGATAGACTACTGACTCAAATACGTAGTACAGGAAGCAAACTACTCAAGAACACCACTTCCACCTGATATGCAGAGAAATCTGCCCTTTGGAATCAGGTGCATTGGGCAATTTCGACGATAATGAGCATGTTCTATCAGGAAATAGTAACAGGTAACAGTCATGATACAGCGCTTGTAATTTTGCAGAACAAACTGATGGTGTTAGTCATTCAAGTCATCAGCACAATCTAGCTCAGCCGAACTTTGGAACACTTCCAAAAATGACAGGCAAGTCTCTCTAGCAACTAATGCCTTGCCAGGAACTACTACAATGTCGTAAACCTTGAATGCGTGGTAAAATTCCAATAGGCTTTGTTCCAGCAGAGACGACACCGGATCCTAACACAGCAAGAAAGGCACAAGAAATCATGGATAAATAGTTTTTTGCTAGATTCTTTCACAGCAACAACTTTCCTTCCAAGAAAGAGACTAATCGAAGCAAATCATCCCATCATGGAGTGCATTCAACAGTCTAACCTCAAGTCAAAGTTTACCACTCACAAGCCACACTCCTATAATACCACACCCTGCAACTGTTTATGATACAAAATAAAGGTGCATGAAGAACTTCCAGGATTGCTTATTGCAAGTGAGACAACCATCTGGTGCTCTCTGGTGTGGTGAAGGTGTGGCAAAAGAGCTGAAACTGCTTCTGGCACAAGAATTTACCAACCTTTTTTGGTCTCAGAGGTTCCATTCTGCTTGTATTGGTGCATATCTATCAGACAGTGGCACTGACAGTATTATTACAGACCTAGGTGTCTGGTCCTGTAATAGTTCAGAGCATTCTTGCTGGAAGCTATGCACGGTCCTTTAGAAGTCAGTTTATGTTAGCTGAGGCAATGGATAGGCTACTGTGGAAAGCATTCATGGAATGTAATGAAATCCTACTGGAGCATGAATTAGTGGACTCTGGTTTCTCTACAGGAAGCTGTTACATCAAAGGATCCATAGAAAACACATCATTACACCAGCGCTGTCAATGAAGATGTTCACGTTCTTCAGAGTCAGATGGCTGAATATGTTGCAGAAGGTGTTAACAAAGGTGTTCTATATAAGTTTTGGTATCAGTTCATCATTGTCTTTATTCCAGTACTCCGATCTCTTAGAGATGGAAACTGGGAGCTTCACGCCAGTTCTGTTGAAAGATCAATACCAATGTTCCTTGGATTTGACAAGATTAATTTCTCATGATTGGGTAGCAAGATTGCTTGAAGCTGCCAGAAAAGTGTCTGGTTTCTTGTGTAGTGAAACATATTGATGAACCAAATTGTTCAATCAACATTGTCTTCATCGGGCAATTTGAAATATACATATATCTCCAGAAATATACTTTATTCAACTTCTCCCTTGAGGAAGATTATACTGTAATCTGCTGTTTCAAGTTGCAATATGGCGATTATATCTTTAAATCCATTTTTAATACAGTCATCAGGGCTCTCTGTCTTCAGTTCATTAACTCATATGAAATTCAGTATATACCTGTTCATGCATCTCTTGTGAGACATAATGTCACCAGCAAAAATGGACTTGTCATCTTGAAGGGTTGAAGTTCTCTTAGAACATCATCTGGATAGTATCAAGTATACTATAGCATTTAAGAAATCTTGAACGAATTTTTCCAGCATATACAAAATAGTTTATTTTGTCCATAACTCACGTGATTCATACAAATCACACACAAAGATGAAGAATCTATCAATTGTTAAGAATTTCTGCTGCTACAACGCTTTTTGGGGGGGGGGTGGCTCAGATCAGTGCGTTTCAGGTTGGACGTTTAGTAAATGTCCATACCATCTTCTGGCACGTCTGAGAAGTTCTGACGAGATATCATCCAGGAGAACAACAGACGCTTCTTGAATTTTCTTCCTGCCATTATTCTCACTGTAAGTGGAAAGCTTGTAGCCCCCCTTCTTTTGACAGATAACACATGAGGTGTCATGTTTCTTCTTCATAACATTGTTTAAATGTACCCTCTCCATTAGGGCCCCTGGATACTTATAAGAACCTTAACGTAAAAAAAACAAAAAATAAAGATTGAAAAATTGGTGTAATAATACAGAAAATTTGTTTAAAAATATTAATTGTTTTTAATTTATCAAAAACGGCTATAATTAGCCAAATATATGCAAGACCAAAAAGATAGCTCTAATTAAGACCTACAATTCAAAGAAGAAAACGTCAAAATCGTATGGAGAACAGCTGTGAAACAGGCATATGAAAGGTACGCTTGGCTACTCAAATGACACTGCACTGGATTACAATATTGAATCTTAGAAGCAAATGGCACAACATAATACTATTTTCAATGGTACCATTTTAAAGCTTATTAAATGCTGATAATCTTTTGTCAGAGTAATATTTTCCCATTTTCAACTCCTTAAGTGGCAAAAAGTAAAAAATACAGAAAATTTCTTTGAAAAAAAATTCTTTTTCCTAAATTTCTCAAAAACGGTTATAATTAGTAAAAAATACATAAGGACCACAAAGATAGCTCTAATCAAGACCTACAATTTAAAAAAGAAAACGTCGAAATCGGATAAGAAATGGCCGAGATACAAGCGATTTAAAAAGTCCTTTTTCCGCCATCTTGAATCCAATATGGCGGCTAAGCGATCAATAAGCGGGTCATGTGACCAATTTTTTTGACACACTTTGATGACCTATAATGACCCTGTGAGGTCAAACTGAGGGTACATTGAAGTGCACACGAAACATGAGCTAGCTCCATGACTAATTCTAATTACATCTATGGCGCCGTTAACGCAATGCATCGAACAGCAATCGATGGTCATTTTAAGGTGAATCGAAGTCAAAGTCATTATCCATCAGAGAAACCAATGTCATGAGGTCATAAATGACTATCATTAAAAAGAGTTTACGATGGCAATGCATTCTAATATGCCCGCACCGCTATCTTAAAGATTCTCAGAACTCTTAAATTTTAATCGATACTATGGAATTTGCAGTGATGGTTTAAGATTGACAGTCAAAATTCTGCAATATTCCTCTGTTTCTATAGTTGGCTCAACTGCACTGGTAGTGAAAACCAGTAGACCTTTCTTTTCATCCAGATGAATTCTTCGAGGACCAAAGAACTTGTGATTCAAAGTCGACACAACTTCCCTTTGAAATTCTAAATTAGCGTTTAGCATCAACACTCGATTGTTGTGTGAGTCAGCCACAAAAACGCACCCACTGTCACCAACAGCCAAATAGAATGGCATATTCAGTTGTTCGACGGTTGATCCACTCTCTCGACCAAATGACTTTCTAAGATTTCCAGCTGCATCTACCATGCACACTCTATGCAGGGAATCTGCATGAAGCCCGTGACTCACCACATAACAATCATCGTTGAGTTTAACTGAATGCCACACGTGAAGCAATTCTATGTGTTGTGAAAGTTTTATTTTGCGGATAATCTGTCCCTCTGGTGAATATTCAACTAATTTACTTCTGGCTTGAACTGTCATAATCACATTCGATTCTTTGGTAACCGATAGATAACCGCGATCTTCTCCTGTCGACCAAGTTTTAAGTAAATCTCCATTTCTATCAACTTTCAATATTGCTTTGGCCTTGCCAGTAGTTTTCTTATCCATAATATAGAGCCAGTTTTTCGAATTGCAGGAACCTATATCGACTGCTGCAACCAATTCCTTCAATTCCAATTGACGACTGTAATTGAAGTTCTCATAAGAGTAAACGTCAACGTTTGATCGCTTTTCGCTAACGACGAATATTTCTTCATCTAATATCGTCAGCCCGTTGATCGTTTTGATTTCTGATGATGGTTCCATTTTAATATCGAAAACAAACTCGCTCTGCTCTTCAAATCTTGGTTCTAAAAAATAAATGATTTAGCCTATTATGATAATCAGTCGATGCCTTGTAGGCCTACATCAGATGCCGGCGCGATATAAATTCGAGTTACTGATAGCCTACTAAAGTCATTAATTAATATTAACTGTGTGTAGCAGCTTAACCGCTACTGTGAGAATGCGCATCATATTTATCGTATTCATGATTTATGATTTTAATGTCAACCGTGTCGAAGACAAATTCGCTCTCTTCTGGAAATCTTATTTCGAAATTGAAAAAAATAGTAATGCTAATTATGCGTTTATATAGCGCCGTACCACAGCGGAGGCGGACAAATTATGCAGTGCTTGACTTTAAAAAATCAACCAAAGTAAGTAAGTAAGTAAGTAAGTAAGTATATTCTTTATTAAACGCTAGCAAACGCACAGCGCTTTACATACAATTATACACAAAGAGGAAAGAAAAATATAAAGGTAATAATGACGTTAAATTATAAATGAAAATGAAAATAATAGCAACAGAGCCTAGCTGTACAGCATTCTACCCAGGAAACCTCGTCGGGTAAGGGAGTCAAATCTAGGGAGAAATCATACCCGGTCTTATGAACAGGAGGTAGAAGGTCGTGTAGGAGGTGACTAGGGTTTTTAAGAATGTTCTTAAAGAGATCACGATCAGCTTTTTTGCAAAGTTCATCAAAAGTAGGAAAAGAAGGAGGGAGGTAGCCGAGATGAACCAACTTACGGATAATTGCGCTCAAGTGATCAAGTTCCTGCTTGTTAGCAAAGCCTAACCATACCTGGGAACAGTACAGCATACGGTTGACAGTGGTAGCCCGTATTACATCATGAAGCCTGGGGCCCGAGAGCCCATGAGAAACTAAGATACGATGAGCGTAAAGGGATTGTTTAGCCTTTATGCTTAGTTTTTGGATATAGGGAGAGAATCCAAACTTATCGGTTATTTCAATTCCTAATATTTTTATTGAAGAGACCCTTGGGATTCCGCATATAGGTGGTGGATTGGATTTAAGGATCGTCTTAGGCTTGGTGAAGATAATGTCGCTGGATTTAGAATGGTTGAGATGAAGATTGCATCTCTGGGCCCAGGCCAGTCATATGGTCGCTTATTTAAGTTGATGAAATGTTCACGCTTTTAAAACCGAATAAAACCATGTCATTGAACTCGCTGTGCTCTCGCTTACAACTGTAATCGAAGTTAAGTAGGCCTACATTTAATTCAGTAATCAAGACGTTGTATAAGTAAAAACTGTAATAATTACAAATTAATACAATTACAGCTGCATGACGCATGCACACATATTAATGACTTACCAATGCGTGGCTCTGGAGTGGAAACTGCCGCACGGAAATATTTTTCTGACAACATGAAGTGTATGAGTTTCTCTTCGTAAAGGTCTAACCTTATCTCTTCCGCCAGGTGTTTCCTGACCACTAAAACAAGCAGAAAATAGTTGCCATAGTCGTATTATACCTAACTGCACAACTTTAAAAGTCCGTGAAATATAATTAGGCCTATGTTCGTTTTAATGTAAGACTCAAGAGTCCGTGAAATATAATTATGTTCGTTTTAATGTTTCAATTTTTTACCCTTCCTGGTATTCTCAGTGTCTCTCTCAAAATCGTGATTGATCAATGAAAAAAATAAATCTAACGTTAGAATTGAAAGTTTGAAAGCCGTTACAATTGTAACGAGATTCTTTTTAGATTCTGTAACGCTGTTCTAATAAATATAGTCCTGAACATGTCCTGAAATATATTCATAAAGTCCTTGCTCTCGGTATCGATGACCAGTTCTACATTTTCATAGTTGCTCGCTTATTACATTCTATGTTCTTTGCAGTGTTCATGTTTATCAAGTTCGTCTTAGCGTTAACAAGATTATAAATCAATTCCAAAATGACGAATATGATGCGTAATGTGACAGTAACGGTTAAGCCGCTACACAAACAGCTATTATTAAAATAGTAACTTTAGTATTAGTAGAGCGAATTTATATCGCGCCGGTGTCTAATGTGGAAGGCATCAACAGATGACGCACCAACACCAAACAGTAGGCCTAATCTGGTCAACATCCAGAAGATTATTCCACTAGAATGAAAAAGGAAAGTACGGTATCATTCAAACATATCGAAAAGAAAGAGAGAGAAGGCGATAGAGAAAGAGAGATAGGAGAGGGAAGGAGACAGAGAGAGAGAGAGAGAGAGAGAGAGAGAGAGAGAGAGAGAGAGAGAGAGAGAGAGAGAGAGAGAGAGAGAGAGAGAGAGAGAGAGAGAGAGAGAGAAAGAGAGAGAGAAGATTATTTGTACAGAAGCATTATAATGAAAGCTGAGTGGGAAATAGTAAAAAAAATAACATAAAAAGCAATAAATAGTAGAATAGTAATAAATTTACTTTTTGATCGCCTGAGGAACACTATGAGCAGACCAACCATTACAGCCGAAGCGACAAAGATTGGTATAAGAACAATAGCGACAAACGTGCCTTTCTCTGGAAACAAAGTAACAACATTATATACAAAAATCAATGTCAAATGACTTTAAAACTAATCTAAACCAATTACTGCTATAGCGACATGATCATAGTACACAATGAAAACGCAGTTCTAAATCGGGATACGGAAATTTCGCCCCCGGAAGATTCGCTCCCGGAAGATTCGCCCCCGACATTTCGCCCCCGGGAAGATTCGCCCCCGAGGAAGTTTCGCCTCCGGGATCCATGACGAAAATGTAACTAAGACTAGAAGCTGGATTAGCGATGAAAATGTAACTAGAAGACTAGAAACTGGATCTATGATGAAAATGTAACTAAGACTAGAAGCTGGATCGACGGGGGCGAAACTTCCGGGGGGCGAAATGTCGGGGGCGAATCTTCCGGGGGCAAATCTTCCGGGGCGAAAAGTCCTAGAACCTCTAAATCGTATTACAGTGAATTTCAGTCAAAAAGTCCACATTTCTGAAGAATTTGGAAGCAGGTGCGGTGGGTAAGGAGGTTGGACGTGGTGCGTTTTAAGTTTGGAACCGAATTATGCTGAAAATCTGACAGAATTCACAGAATTGGGCAGTGAACGGTATAGCTTTTGACAAGCCACATATATGTAGAAAGTACAAACGCTCAATGTACGAAGCACAAATCTCGTAGTCCCACCTGGCACTCCTTTTCATCTGTCGAAGCCCTGTTCTTGGAGTCACCCTGTGCACAACCGACATTGTAATTGCTCCTGCCTACCACAATATCCTAAACCAGCTCTACACTGATGATATTCAGACTAATCTGCTCTTCTCTCTCTCTGGTCTCTCTGGCAATCGGACTCGGATCTCCACGGGACATCCCTAAACTCTGACTCGATATAGCGCTCGTGAATAAGCTGGTGTCCTGCGCATAGCTTTAGAGTACTGCTTCGTAAGTCTGGAGTTGACGTTTACGATTACGATGACATCAACGCTCACACTGTAGGGTACAATGCAACGGGTTGTAGTGACACTTCTGATCCGGAATGGTGCGTGTATGTTGTCACATTAACGCTTGAAAACTATTCTGTTTGGTTGAGTCTAAGATGGGACCGACTCGCAATTAATTCATTTCAAAGAGCGATATAAGAATTTTCTGAATAAATTAACGAATAATAAGGTCAGATCTAATCATATCCGAATCAAATCGGATTTCACTGGATTATGGCAGGCCTACTGGAACACTAGACAAGACTAGATGACCGTTCATTATATTACATTAAACTAATTCGGATTACATTAGATTACATCTGAAAATGAAACATTAAATAATGTAGCATGATACAGTGTAGCATTTCATAACATGGAATAACGTGATCATTTAAACTTGCCTAAAGCCGATGGCTGCGGTGTTGGTTCTATCTCGGTTACAGAAGCCTTCATAACATCGAAGGTGCATTCGTTTCCTCTGACAGTACACTTCGCCTTGCACTGATATTCTCCAGATAAGTGTGTCCTCAAATATTTATCACAAGAAACTGGACAGACGGTGTCGTTGCCATAATACCAAAGGAAGCTGCAAGGAAAGGTGTTGTTGGCTAAACAAGACAGACTTTCACCTCTTGCTGCAGAGACTACTTCGATATCGCCGACAGAATCTGAAAAGATGAACAAAACCTTTACTATTTTATTGCTAAAAACCGACAAATCACACGTTTTCCCTACGAAGCACATATGATGTAGAGTTCTTGACCAACGAATTTCTTAGGAGGAGCCACATGCTAATATCGGTAGAGATGTGATCGTTTGAAAGAAATCCCGCTAAGAAGACTGGGCAAATCACTCATTACGACTTGTTGAGAAATAAATGGAAAACCATTGTAGGTAACGCTGTAGTAGTTGAGTTTACGAACGTTCCACAGAACAAGCGTTACGGAAGGACTCTGACACGATGCAGCGTTTTAGAATAAGTTTGTTCCCTGCGCTTGATTTAAAGTAGCGCTTTAGAAATTTCAAGATTACGATTAAATCCTACGATCATTGAAATAAATCAGCAATTTTCTGAAAATAAGAGCGGTTTATAAGGATCTTAACGTCAATACAGATTCACGATTAAGCTACATATCGAGGAAATGGAAGTGAAATGGGGGAAGTTAGGAAAAACTGTTAGCTACACGGATGTTCTACTTACATGATACTTTCATGATTTCGGAGGTGCACTGGTATGGCTCGTGCGTTGTCCCTGTCACCTGACACACATAAGAGGAATTGTCCAAAAATATGTCTCCTTTAAGCTCCAAAGTGTAGTTGTAGCGACTGTTATCGGTAACATTGGACAAACCTGATGTAATCGTTTTCTCATCTCCAACCTTCTTCCATTCCACTTGAGGATGAATGTTGCCGTGGTACATTCCACTACATGATAATTTCACGTCGTCTGCTTCCATATTGCACTTATTTTGTCCTATGACGCCGTCTGCCTTAATGTTGGATTGGCAAATTGGATCGTTATCTTTCAAACAAGAAACAATTATTTCTAATGATTATTATTCTGTGACTCACTTAAAACGCTTTAAGCAAACGCTATCATAATCATCGGTTAGGTTCAATCTCTAGATGTATCGTTTATGGTTTTAAGCCTTTGTCACAAAATGTTCTCGTTGTGTGGATTGAAACACGCCTAAGCCTGTTAAAGTGTTACTGAAGAGCTGATATTCCTTTTCGCTAAATAACAATAATAATAATAATCCAAATAAGTTATCCCAACAAGCGTTTGTAAACTTGAAGGATTGTATGTGTCTCGGGTAAAAAATAAATAAAATAATAGTGGTAGCAGTGATATAATGGTAGTATTAGGGGTAATGCTACTACTAGGTGTAGTAGTCCTAGTGGTGGTAGTAGTGGTGATTGTGATCGCAGTGGTAGCAGTAGCAGTAGCGGTAGACCTAATGATAATATTTATTAATTTTTCTTTTTTTTCTGTAGGCCTAAAAGTAACATGTGCCACGGAAAATATTAATTTGAGTTTTTTTAAATCCCGAGGAAGATGATGACGGTGATAATCAAGATTATCATGATATTAATTGTTATGTCTGAGGTCCACAGAATTGTGTAGACATAGGACTAACTAAAAATTAATGATTGGAGTCTAATTAAGGTTTGGGGTTCTTTGTACATATCTGTAAGCGGTCCAGTATGTGAAGTTACGTAGATAGCAGAATCTGATACCACGGAACGGATTTCTAGTGCATTAAGGCGTTGGCAAACCTTAATATATTAGGGGCTACGTAAAGAATATTAACTTTGTGAGCACCAGATTTCTCTGCACCACAGGACTCATGTTTTAGACGTTTGCATGAACTTTATCTACCTGCAATATGTTAAATTGAAAAAACATGGATTTGTGTTCTGTCTTCTGCGAAACATTCAAGAACTACAGTGATACTGACCTAAAACAATCAGCTGAGCAGAACTTTCCTGTTGCGTCCCTTCATCTTCCCTGCATTTGTATTCTCCTGCATCGTTTCGTTGTACCGAATGAATAACCAGGTTGCATGCTCCTGTCGACTCTTCGATATCAATTTTTACTCTTCCACTGTAGTCTTCATAGATATGTCCAGTATAAACGTTCTTTTTACCGTGATACCAAAATATTTCTTTAGCCACAAGATTGGTAGAACAGTTAAAGTAGGTCGATTGATTGACTTTTGATGTCGTATGACGCGGTACTTGAATCAGTCTTCCATCTCAATTACGACAATAAAGGTAAGAACACATGTCTCATTTTTTCTATCAATATAATTAATTATTGTAATAATACGAATAATTTAGGCCTATGTTTTTATGCTTGCTCTATTACTGATGAATAGTACATTGTAAAAGCTCCAGAATAGTGAAGTAATTTCCCAAGCTGTTACAGTTAGGCGTCCTGTTGATGCTCATAAAACGCAAAGACATTGAAATTGAATATCCTAGTTTTTAGGAGTCTGAGTAAAATCTACACACTTCGTTCTAAAAGCTCTTGGTGCTGTAAGCAAGTCATAATTTCTATCGGATTCTAGTGTCTGACAAATTTTTCTCAATTAGCCTAGATATGAATGTCTTTCGAAATATATTAGGCCTTTTTTTTACATAATTATATTGAAATAGGCCCCTACGTTAAACAAAAATAAGAAGTATATTTCAGAGGGCTTTGAGACCTAAGACAAATTCTTCCTAAATGGCCAACTCAGCTCAGGTATATTTTATTTACCGATTGACTTTTGATTCAGTATCGCTCGCAACGTGTATGAATGTACTGGCTACACTTTACAACAATTTTATGTCATTATGAACGCATTTTGGTTGGCATCATTTAATTAACATAATAGCATTTCTTTACGCCTGATTAATCACTGCTGAAAAATAATTAAAGCTCTAGAATACAACACGACAAAAATTTTTGAAAAAGAAAATTAAATGTAAGTCTTGTTTCAATTTCTTTCTAAACTATAATTCTTGTCGTTTGCGATTCTGTAAATTCAAACTATTCAAGTATCGTTTTCTTGTCGCTTACCCGTTTGGTAGAACGTCATTAAGGCAACAATCACGGCGATAAGTATTATGTTGTCCATTCTTGAAAGAGTTGACAAATATGCAGTCAGTTGTGGCATAAAATCCTGAAACGGGTATCTGTATGAAAATATCAATATTATTGTAATGCTTATCAAAAATTGAATGCAACAATATAATGAATGCTTGACGAGAATTTAATGATTTTCAAGATTTAATGTTCAATTTTTGTTATGGTAGGCCCTACACTAACCGCTAGAATGGAAGCAAGTCAGAGATAACAGCCAGCCAGACAGAGCCGCGTTTATAGAAAATGGGGCCCTAGGCGCAAACAATCTGGGGGCCTTTTTGAACTTGTAGACTGAACGTCTGAGACTCTGGTGGTGCTTAGCCTATCACGTGTAAAAGCACACGAAGTTGAACTTGAAACCGTTTTTATGTGGAACTTATTGACACTGTATGTATGATTATTTACAGAAGATATTTTCAAGGAATGTGAAGTTATTTGATTTAATGATTTTAGTAAAAAAAACGAAAATTTTTATTTTTTATAATTTTTTATTGAAAAAATATTTTGTCATTCGTTTGAGGCCCTCCGAGATTTTGGCACGCGCCTAGTGCGCTTAATGGTAAATGCGCCTCTGCGTACCGTACGTTAAAAGGATGTAGTAGTTGAACGTTTTATGAAACCGCAAACACAGAACATAGCCGGGAGGGAGGATAACTCATAAATCAAAGAGACAGCGGAATGCAAGCGACTGAACGCGATTAAACTTGGGTCATAAAATTTACTGCTGCCTTAACAAGACGTATAGTTCTAAAGTAAATTATGCAATTAGTATCTGAGTATCTTCTATACGCTGAGAAAATTTAGGTGTTGGACAGCACTGTACGCCAGGTTTCACTTAGCAACTGGCTTCCATATCAGCGTCACTAACCGCACTACGGAAACGTACCCCACATCATCTCTTGTCATCTTGCAACCCCTTCCATAGCACTGTTTCTGCTATGTTATAGCGCCGTGAATGCAGAATAATGCAGGTTTATTGTATACGTCACTAATGATGATCAACGTTTCTCTTACAGCTACTCTTGAGACATATAGGACAGAGTGAGATATTAATTAGTTTGGATTTTGATTTCTATTTAAAAACAACAAATTTCCATGCAAGCCTCTTAATTTATGATCTTATAATCAAATCACACTCCTATACGATTTAACGATTATAATAAATAATCGATTCTTATTGCCATTAAAATATGATTGTCTTTTCAGACAAATAGTAGAGCTCCATTACATATAGGAAGAACGTGGCTTCTGGATTGCCTTGACGGCCTTTCAATCTTTTATACTTGCATGCAGTTTTTTGTACATGTTTATTTCTTTTTTGCATCAAAACACCTGACATAGCTCAATTTCAGTACCTCTCCAAACCATCCAGCGTAACCGAGTCTTAAGAATTTCAATAACTTTAACAGTTGGTTATCCATCGAGTATTTTCTGTTCCGTTGTGATTTGTTGTTCAACTTCCGTATCATCAGATTCCTCTCTACTTTGCAACTCCACTGTGGCTGTCCAGCGTCGTGGTTCACTTCGCTCTGCGACGCAGGATGAACTCCTTGTTCCCCCACAGTCACTGCTATCCGGGAACACCGTGCCTTCTCTGTCTCTGGCCCAGTGACCTGGACTGGGATCCCAGTAGCGCTGCGTCTGACCCCGATTGATTTCTCTTCTCTGTTCCACTTTTCCTTAACACTGTTTTGTGTGACTGGGGTTGGACTGGCAGCGCTCCTGAGTAGATAAACTTGAAGAGGCTCTATGTAAGACCTATACAATAATAATAATCTTTAATTTTTCCAGTCTATTGTAGCTTGCGATGCCGTTGGACATGGTTACCTACAAATCTACATCATATGCTACATGTTCACTGTGCTTTTCATTTCATTGGCGTCTCCTCGAAGTATTCACTTTTGCTGATATCTGGACGCTGGTAGTCAAACGTGAATTCCGAAATGAGAAGTGGACAAACTTCTCAGCTTTCCTTCACGAATATTCTTAGCGCAGGAGTTGAAATAGGGCCTACTACCAGAATAACAGCATCAAGACACTGTCTCAAAATTACTTAATTACTCGTTATTATATTCCACTATCGCCTTAACAAGAGTATGACAAGAATCCACGTTTTAACAGATGCTTAAAATATTAAGGCCTACCTGTATAGCCATATGGGCAAACATACATCAATAACAGCCCAAAGTAAGAGAAAGAATAGTTCAAAATCTTGTAAGCTCCATATGGATATCAGGCACCAGTATTTTCAGCCTAGAGGCGCATATAACTCGGTTAATGTTGAATGGACTTTGCCCAGCTATGCATCCCAAGGTTTTAGACGGAAGATGTTGGTTTATGCGATGAAAAACATGTACTCGTGCTGTAGGCCTACTTTGTGTCTATGATAAACGAACGGTGCTCTAACGCCATCAGACAAACACAGTGAAGATGTAAGCTCAATACCCCACTCTGCGGAAATTGAGCCTGCAACTGATGAATCTCAGGGCTCTAGACATAAGGCCACTGCATCGGTATGTACATGGGAACCTCAAATGGCGTGGTATCGATTCAAACGGGCAACGGGGTTAAGCAGTGCATTTTTTAACATGTTGACTGGTGGGGAAATTCCCCACCAGCCCTCTCGAATTCCCCACCAGTCCTTGCCCTTTTCCCCACCAGTGAATTGTGCCCTTTTTAGTCCCAAATAATTATTTGTTTTGTCATTGGTGTGACCGTATGCATATGATATACTGTAAATGCAAACCACAGTAGACGTGAAATCTCTATAATTTATATTTCTTATTTAAAGCGAAAACTAAACATAAACTAAAACCGTAAAACTGAATTTTGGTTAGTGGCTACGTTAAAGCTACTCTCTAGGGATTGGGATTTATCCAATTTACGCAAGAATAATATTGGTTAAATTACAAGCATGCCGAGTAAGCTTACAGAAAGAACTAAGAAACGCAAAGCAGGTTTGCTTTTGGATAGCACTAGGAAATGTCAAAAGCTTTCAGATTTATTTGGCCAAACTCGACAGCAAACAATTACAACCAGTCTGCCAGCAACCAATCAGGCAACAACAGTTAGGCCTAACTGATGGCACTCGACAGATGATGTAGCAAATGCAGCCAGGGCCGTTTTTAAGGTTCCGCGAATGTCGGTGCAAAAAGTTACAAAAGGGGCCCGTGTTGGTCGAGCGGCCGTTGGTTTGCCAATACCATGTAGCCTACGGCGTATAAATATCATCAAAAATTATATCTAAGGCTTTTCTAGTAGCTAATGTTGCTATCTGCATGACCTGTTCACTGAGTTAATAGGCTTTTATATCCTATTTATCAATTAGTTATAATTCTTATACACACTATGACACTATTAGGGCCTAAGTGACGGCCACTGTGACTGCTTCAGTTAGTGTAGGCCTACACATGGACACTTCAACAGTGTGTAAAATCAATTTGTCAATAAAATCTGATAAATCTTAAATATGTAATTAATTCTTGAACGCTGCAGCCTGCAGCAAATGTCACAGACCAAAATATCAGCTATAGGCCTAAATATCAGCAAAGTCCGTGTTCATCTCTCACATGCAGTCACGCAGTTTGGTGAAATCCAGCAAATTCAGGGTTAGGGTTAGGGTTAGTGTTAGGGTTAGGCCTCAACGCAGTCGACCCTCACAGTTCCTACGAAATTGTTCTACTCAGAAGTGTTCGTCTTCTCCGTTCCTGTAATTATTAATACAGACCCGACTGACTCACAAAGCGTAGTAGTAGAAGTTTCAGTTTAATGACCCGTGTGACAACAAAGATCAATTGATTCGCATTCCTCCTTCATCCAGGCTTGGAACTGGCTCCGAAGCTAGCGGGGTAGGCCTATATTTAAAAAGTCTGGCAGAACGTGTGTTAGTTGGCGTCTAAGGGAAGAAGCTCATTACTTAGAGACTGTCGCTCCAGCCAGTGTCAATTACATATGTTTATATATATGTATATATATATATTTATGGATGTGTATAAATATACATATTATAAATAACGTTCTGACTCCGCGGTTCACCAGCCCGACCTGTTATCTCGCAGCGATCGGCTAAAAACAACACAACAGCCGTTGGTAAAAGGAATACGATACCAATTAGTCGACACGAGTGAATGAATCTTCCCATATCGGGGTTGACAATATGAATTTCCATATTACCAAGACAGAACTCTATACGTTAAATTTTCAAGATTACGCCTAAACAAAGACGCCCATGACAGTACACTGACATGAAGAGATAGCGCTCTTAGGAAGCTTCAACTGATGAAGAATGGACCGTATCCAGGTAAAGGAGGCTACTTGTTAAAACAGAAAATGGCTACAGTAAATGTTTCTTGTTTATTAGACAATTATATAATAATAATAAATATTAAATTAATATTAAATTAAATTATGACTTTAAATAATAAATTAAATAATATAAAATATTATAATAAATAATTATTAGTAATTATTCCTGTGGCCCACAGCTCAGAAAGGTTTCTCTGATTCAGTGCTTTTTGACTTAAAATTACGCGCGAAAAATGCCCTTTTTCAAAATTCCCCACCAGTGAAAATTTCTTAAAAAATCCCCTGGGGTTAAGGGTCTCAAAATAAATTCATTGAAGAATGAAGTCATGTTATCGCTATAAAAATGAGGTTATAACAATGCTATAGAAAACTGAGTACATTGCATTTTACATGTACATCGCTGGAGTTGCTCTTTACTTCAGAATCATAAGTATCATTGTGACAGAAGCACGTTTGCGCAACTAACATGGCCATGTTTCGGCCCTGTGGGTCGCCCCTTTCTCAATTCATAAGCTTTATTGATCACCAACTACAAGTTCATGATACCATATGTTGCAGTAGTTCATGGGTGTCAAGGGGTAAACCCAAAAGGAACAATATTGTTCCGTTGCTAGGGTCGCCCCTTTCTCATTTGTATTTCTACACACAGTAATACTGGCCATCAAAGCATTATCGAAACCAGTAAAGAATTGTGCCAGGGTGGAGAAATGTATAAGGTGATGCTTGTGTAATATCCATTATCCGTTCACGAAGACATGATACATCACACTTGTGCTACCGGATGTTGTTATGCAGCATTAAATGAGTAGGCCTAACCACATCCGTGATCCATGCTAACATTTCCAAGGGCATTATAATGGGTTCCATACAGCAGTGGTTCCCAAACTTTTCTGGGTCGCAACCCACTTGCGAATATCTTGGCAGCCTCGATACCCACTGTGTAAAATTAAACATTGTGTCCTAAAATTTGCTTTCGTAAATTGGTATCGAAATATGCGGATTTACGTAGGCCTACAGCGCTAAGAAATTTAAAGCATTAAAAGGAAATTTATGTAAAAACAGTTTACAATTTATTGCAAACCAGCTAGTTATAGCCCATTCAGAAGCCAATGTTGTTGCTGCAAAAAATGTTTTTCGAAAAAATTTGGCGACCCACTTGCTAGAGCTTCGCGACCCACTTTTGGGTCGCGACCCACAGTTTGGGAAACTCTGCCATACAGGACCCATGTGAGAAAATGGGTCCTATTTGGCTCTACGTTGGAGTGTTGGCACTTGGCACTGCCGGCCTTAATTAGTGATCACTTGAGTTATACTGATTAGCTCTCACTTTCAGCGTGATTAAATGGTTAACCCCTAACAGTTGGCCAGACATTTTAGACGCCGTTGCATGGAGTCTCCTGATAATGCTGCTGGCCAATTAAATTTGCGTTTCGGGCAAATGTCGTACAACTAGTGTACAGCATAATCGTGTAAATTTGTGTGCCTAATTAAGATACGAGGAAGGAACTCATCCAGCGTATTATATATTAACCAGCAAAACATTGTGTTAATAATTATGAAAGAAGTTAGTAATCCGTATACTCAGGGCTGTAGTGGTAAAATTTGAGGTGAGTATACGCTACCGGTGACCAGCGGCGTAAAAAAAATTTGAAGACCTTTTTTTAGGAAAAATTTCAGACTTTCCACCAATTCTCAGAAAATTTTCAGACTTTTTACGATTTCGTCTCTGAAAAAGTTGATGACCTTTTTTTTTTTTTTTTAGTCATTCGCCCTAAAAACCGTTGAAAACCTCTCTTTTTCGGAAAATTTCATCTACAGAGGTAAGTATACGCTGTATACCCGCGTATACCCTCATGAGTATACGCTCTCAAATTTCTCTAGAGGTAAGTATACGCTGTATACCCGCGTATACGCTCGACTACAGCCCTGCGTATACTCAATTGCACTGACCCCGTTTCTATTGTCAAATTTATTTTATGCTTGTAGAGAGTCGAATATTTTCTCACCCCTTGTACAGTGTGCATGAATCTGTGCATGTATGTTTGAATGTACATATGAATGCTGGCTTGTTTGTGCCTATGAATATATGTTTGTATGTACGTTTTTTTTATGTATGTATATTTGTATCTACGTAGGTATGTATGCTTGTATTTACGTATGTATGTACGTAATATGTACCTTTGTATGCACGTATGTCTGTTTGCATATACATGTGTATGAGTGTATGTATTTTTTTATGCATATATGTATATATATATGTATTTATACATGTATGTATGAATATTTGCATGCATGCACGTGTGTTTGCCTGATTGTACATATACGTGGATACGTATGCATGTATATATGGAATGTACGTATCTATGCTATTTGTACAGTTCTCAAAGCCTTGACCATATGAATTTAACTCTGCCTACCTTAGAGTGAAGACTGTCGTCGCATCTACTTCAATTATCTCTCAGAGTTGCTGATGCCTTGGAAATGATTAGATGTATACGCCGTATTCATACAGCAGAACACAGACTGATCTAAATTTTAAACTAACGTCCTGTTCTCTCACATGAATGTGGCAGCTGATAGTCTGCAGCATTCAACTGACATATTAGGATGAAATCTTAATAATTATAAATACAGAGGCGGGAAGAGGAGCTAGAGATCCGCTTTCTCTCTTGTGGTCGAGGTTTTGGAGGTCAAGTATCTAAGGAACAAACTCCTTAGGAAAATGTAGCCTACGTATCCTCGATGTTTTTACTTTTATAATTATTGCTAAAATTATTTTTATTACTATTATTATTAATTAGCAACCTCTACGGCGTCGATTTTTGTTTATGCTTTGTAAACAATGTATTCGTCCAGCGCTGTGTATTTCAGGAAAATACAGATGTCACCGGTAAAAATCCGGATTATATTTAACAAATGGCAAAATTGAATTTCGACCAGGAAAAAAGTATCCAGGCTTTTATCAATAAATATTTTACCCGTAAATTTAGATCACTTTCTAATATACCGTAATATATCATGAAAGCAAAATTTGTATATAAATTTATGCATGTATATGCGTGTATCTGTGTAGGCATATCTGTATGCTTGCATGTAGGCATGCACGGATGCATATAGTACTAAGGAACATAAGTATAATGTATCAAAAGATCATTAAATTTGATAATCGTCGAATAGCCTCGAATGTTACCAAAGGTTCATTTAATTCCGCATGCCTTTCAATATGGATATCTTTCACAGTTTCGTGTTGTGGTCACCAATCTCATTTCATCTCATGACCTTGTTATTTTAGTCTCTTGGTGCTGGTGATTCCTTGTACATGGTTACCGGATAGCATAAGAGTAATAGCCACATACAACATTTGATATACGAATTTTGTCTGGTGAAATTTCGGTTTATATTAGCGTAGTTAATTATATATATCTTTTTTATTTAATCCAGACATCATTTATTCTGTAATATATATATGTATATATATGTATATATATATATATATATATATATATATATATATATATTACAGATAGTCAGACTGCTATGGTGATTATGTTTATAATTGAAGCGCTGAGAGGGGTAGGGGATGAGGTTTAATCAGGGTAGGAAAGAAGTATTTCAGTGTTTTCACTTTGGAATGAACGTCCACTGCAGAGATAGCAAGAGGTGAGGTTATTTTATTTTATGCTACATTGCATTTTATTTTAAGTAACAAGTGGACAATAATATTTCTTACATTTCACTCTAGCCTTTAACAACAAAAGATTATGAAAAACACACTGACTGGAAGAGCCAAACGAGTCAACTTAGCCAAGTCTCACCAAGTCTACAAGTTTGTGTAATTCAGTGCCTTACATGTTTCAGACAGATAATGAATAATGTCAAGCGAACTTTTCACTTTGATGATTTTCATATGCGAGGCTTTAGGTGGTAGAAAATGTAACCATACACTCGTGCTGTATTGTGTGTTATATCAAACAGATCTTACTCTAAATCAGCTAGGCAAATGCAATGAATTCCAGTCATTTTAAACTTTAATTGGAGCGCTCTTCATATTCTGCAGTCCGTGGGGATTGCTGATCCTGCGATGCACTGGATCTATGACGTATAGGAGCCTAATGAGAAAATAATAGCTAAGCCCACTGTAAAGTTTGCTTCATGAAACTTTTTCCCAACATCTTTTTTTGACAAATCGTAATTTGTGTTTGGCAGTGATAAATTAAAATTTGCAAGCAACCATAAAGGCAATTAATTACTTTAAAACAGAGCATGTCAAATAAAACATACATAAAAACCAAAGTGCAGTTCATAGTCTGATTCTTATAGTTACAGCAAATCAACGTAAACAAAAAGTACGTCGAGTTTCATTAAGAAAGCAATGTTAGCTTGTCATAAAAAATGGTGTAGTCCTATTTGATAAGACTAAAACCAGATTTCGTGGTATCGATGATGACGAAGATGACAAAGATCACGATGATGATTATGATGATATTGTAATTTCAACGACAACAGTGATACATAAGCTGTAGTCATTACAATTACACAGTCAGCATCATCATCACTATCATCATCAGCATCATCGTCACAAGCACCTTTTATACGATGCCTACTAAGATAGAGGCATCAAAGAGTAATATAAAACATTGGGTTTTAGTTGTACTTCTGAAAAACTCAGCAATTCTGGTCTTAAAAACAAACGTTCTAAACTGTCGACAGATTGGAATGCGCCAAAGATGATTTTGCCCAATTCGTTGAATTCATACGTCATTGAGCTTCGCGGAATGGCCATTACTTATCATTCACAGCATCATTCAGCTACAAGAGAACAAGATACTTATTTTTGAAGATTAAGATCATGAAACAACATAATTGGAATGATCGCAAGGAAGCCATAAATCATTGCCCAGACCAACAGACGCACAGATATACGCAGATATTACTGATGACGACCATAATGATGATGATGATGATGATGATGATGATGATGATGATGATGATGATGATGATGATGATGATGATGATGATGATGATGATGATGATGATGATGATGATGATGATGATGATGATGATGATGATGATGATGATGATGATGATGATGATTATTATGATGACGATGGCGATGGTAATGAAAATGACAAAAAACAATAAAACAGAAACAAAAACAATACTTTTAGAGACATCTTCCTCATTTGTAAGTTGCTGCATTCGCAAGTCCACTTGATCTTTGCTCTCATCAAGAGAAGTCTTTTCCAGCTGTTCAGTGGAAGTGTAGACATTACCTTCTGTTCCTTCTCTTGTTGCTACTTCCCGATGCTCTGATTGAGAGAAGAACTTCAGTTCGTTTAGAGCCTCAGCTGTTGTGGCGTCTACTGCGGTAACGTTAAGAAATACAGAAACATCAAGAGCGAAAAGTTAATAGTCATAAGTCAGGTTGGGGCTCAGATTAACTGTTTGTAAAGGACTCTTGTCATCTTTGCATGGCAGCTCTAAGTTATGTTTGCATGGACGTAGACCGCTTCGTCGGGAGACAGTTGGGGGAAAGAGACGCCGTAGCACGTGGGACTCACTCCATATTACTGCCTAAAGAAGAGGATCCTCGGCGGCACTCACTCTCTCCTCCACCCTCAGCACGTCGTCCGCTGGTAGAAATCCCATCCGCTTGGTTCTGGTCATAAAACTTTTGTCTTCACGTTACGAAAGGCTACTTACTTACTTACGTCTAATCCGCGTTTTATTGTGCATTGGGGAGTTTCATACACACATTTAAAGAAACATCGTCAGGTAATCTTAAAACGCACCTTGGATGTGTTACCGCCATGTTCTAATGCTTTTATTTAGTTATTTTTCAGAACATGCGTTGACATAATCTGTAGGCATAGGCCTACAGGCATGCATTCTTAGATACAAATTTGTTTAAGTGTATTAACGCATGAAGTGTCCGCCATTCCGGTTAGTAACGTACGATCGCACTATGGACTTTTTCTCATCATCCAGTTCTTAATACGAAAAGTGCTTAGCAAATATCTACAGAGGATCAGTAATTGTTGATGAACTAGAAATTCAAACGTATGCTTTTCAGCCAAGTTAGATTCAAGTTTTATTAAGATTCTTACCAGTGTTTCGTTTTGTTGAATTGTCTCTTTGGGATATCATTGAGAAAACTTGTCTCATCGCAGCCACCAAATCCTCGTCACTGACTCCACTAATGACTTGCGATGTAGCATCCCGTATAGATCGGTCTAAAGACAATATACTTGTACCATAAAAAAGCAAGCCACGAAGTGCCACAGTGGAACGTAGGAGAGGCACTCATATACCCTGCTCTTCAGTCGTGGCATTGGAGGAATTCCAAGGTCATAGACATCTAAGGAATTACCGTTTACCACGTAGCGTACGCCGCCGCCATATTCTAGCGCTTGGTGCCAGGAGTCTAATCAGCGGACTTGAACTCGCAGTCAATGGAATCGAAACCCAACGCCCTAGCCCAACAGACCATCGTGTCGCACAAAAATATTATTATGCTTACACTCGTTTCTGGCAAATGGTAGGCCCTATAGGCCTACTTTGACTACGACGACGATGACAGTAATGAAGGTTACGACAACGACAAAGACAACGACAATGATAATATCAATGATGATGAGTCACATCCGACAAAGCCAACAGGGCTAATAGTGGCGATTCAAAACTTTAAAAAGAAATCAATTCTGTGGATCCTCCAGAATATTAATCCTAAGATCTCAATTGTGTCATTATTCATTTGTATCGCGCGGAATATCGGAAAATCCAAATATGGAACGAAGTAGGTCACTATAACAAAGTCACTAAAACCTTGTCTACGTTGCACTGAAAGTTCAACGACATTTCATGGCTACCAAAACGTTGATCATCAGCTTCCTTTGTAGTATTAGTGAAGACCCTTCGAAGACACAATTTAGATAAATGTTATTTCTGAATAATTTTGTTTATTGTGAAAATCAATGTCTGGTTTACATACCATTATCTGACATTCCGGTTTCATCTGTTTGGAGCAAAACATCGACTGAGAACTTGATGAATGTTACAGCCTCTGCGACATTCCTCGGCTCTGAAATAAATATGGAGCAAAAACCAATTATAAGATATAATTGAGGCAATAAATTAAAATGCATTCTACAGCAGTCTACATCGAAGTGCAGTTAAGGTTCTGCTTTCGTTGGTTTACGTTGGCAAGTGACGAATTCCAAAGTTCTGAAGATGAGACAAGTGCATTATATGTTTTACCGTTTATTTACAAAATTACTTTAGTTTCAAACGCCAGTGCTTCACGATTCAGCAACGCTGTTTAATGGAGTTTTCTAACTTATTTACACTTATTCCCCTTAGCAAAGTTGAACTTCCAAGAGTGAGATTATCAGCTGAATTACCGATATTGTAACATGCAGCTGTATCAATATTAGTCAATATTTGAAAAATTGAGCGTCTTGAACAATTAGTAGCAGTACAGTAGACCTTGTTCGGGAGAACCCAATGCGACAGTCGACATCACATTCTCTATTCTGATAATCTTCCGCACAGATTGCTTGTGAAATTTGATTACATATGATATGTTAATTATTTACTCAACTTCTTCATAGTTAGAGACTTTAATGTCATTTTAACATTGATTAAGCTTTGGGGTAAATCATGGCATGAATGAAATCGTTTGATGTTGTAGTAAATCAATTGCATTTTGTGACTATTTCCTAAGGTTAGTAATTTATACTACGTCTCAACAGCAAAGCTCAAGTATGGTCGATTTCTAGAGTGTTTCTCTGAGCACAAGACAGAATGGCCAAAAAGTCTGTTTTGGAAATATCCACCTATAGCGTTATTTTTAGAGCAGCTATTTAATAAAATTTGCCGGAATAGTGCGTAAATTTGGAAACCGTAAACAAAACAGAACTTTATAAGGAGTTAAAAGGACATCATATTCTGACGTTACTAGCAGAAAAATTCAGTATTTACTCATTATTCGGTTGAGATAGAGATATATAGCAACTCCGATTGCAGTAATTAGACATGAACCCAACGCGACTATAACTATCACAGTAAAACCATCCCTTCTTCCAATCGCATGTTCTGCAGAAACCAAACGCAGCGAATCAAACCAAATGTCTCACGAACTTATTCTATAATTTTAATCAGAGTAATTAGCAAATTCCTGCTGTACATAAAAACCTTAAAAGTTATTAACTAGCAGCTATTCAAGCTGCACTCTTTTAATGCAAGCCATTTATACAGTGGCGTAGAAAGGTTTGGGGGGCCTTGTGCAGAGCTTCGATGAACCCCCTTCGATTTGAAACAATAAATGCTCTGCAAAAAAACGGATCTTTTTCGATATTTGCTTATTTCTCACCGTGAGAACATGCAAATATCACAAATGGCACGCCAATTAAATAATATTTAGATAATTGCATTTTAATTATTTTCTCCCATCCATTTTTATAAAACATCTTTTGTTATTTCTCCAGGCTAGCATAAAATATTGAACAATAGAGATGCTTAATTAATCTAAAAACATTGTTCCATCTGCTGTGAATAATCCACAATTAAATTCTGTCAAATTGTGAAACAGTTGATAAAAATAACGAAACAATTTAACAAATTAGACAAGTGTTTAGTCTACTGTAGTCTAAGAAGAAGAATCCGAAAATTCCAAAAAGTTAAAACGTTCGTTTGCGCGCCTTCTCTTGCGCAAAAAAATATACAGAATTTTGTTATGGCACACCGGTTGTTTACTAAATCAAGCTTTTGGACATTCCAGCTTCAGATTCAGCCTACAAAACTATTGAGTCGAGTCATTTGAGTGTGTAGTAGTGTACGCTGTTGCTAACTTCCTGTACATGTAGATTTACTTTTAGGCTAAAAGTGACTCTACTCGCTGCCAGGGGCCCTTCTGACCGCCGGGGGCCGTTGTACATTGCACAACCTGAACAACACATTGCTACGCCACTGCATTTATATGCTGGTTCATTCAGAGTAGCACGATTCAAATTCTAAACACCGATAAAAGAAGCAAACATCTGCTAATGGGTCTCCAATTGGTCCATAATGGATAAAATACACGAACTCACAAGGTAACTTGTCATAATTAACACGTTTTCCAATTATTGAGATATAGTCACACATTTGTAATCTTATGCCAGTTTCTCTTCTAAAACTTATTCTGCTTTGACACCGTGAACGATACTTTAAGTTAGAATTTTTCGCCAAGCGGAAGAGTGTATGAAAAGTTCATCTTTCGCTCACCTATTGTGTAATCCAAAAATTACCTGGCTCTGGGATAACAGAAACTTTCATAGCAACAAATGTGCAATCTTTTCCTCTAACAACACACTTTGCCTCACAACTGTACTCTCCAAGGAAGTGCGCGGTTACGTATTGATTGCATGAAACAGGACATATAGAATCATTCCCATGGAACCATCTGTACTTGCAGTTGAAAGTGGTGTTGGCAACGCAGCTGAGCTTTGTACCTCTTACTGCAGAAACTACTTCGTCACTCTGGAGAGAATCTGAAATAATTTTACATTGTATTCATATGTGATATTTCAGAGCAAATCCGCTTCAGGTAATTTCAATTCTAATTTGTGACTGAAAGCAGACCAATTACCAATTACCAAATTAGAATTTAAATCCGTATTTCGATTGAAAAATCTGGTCTTGGATTTCATGTTTTAGAATATGCGCCTCAATATCAACACATCTATGATCGATAAACTCACTTAACAATGTCTTTTGGCTCAGGCTGTAAGCAACTGCTTAAACTGAAGGCATGGCAGTCACAGCTTGAATACTTAAGAGTCCAAGTAAACCACGAGATTACGTATTCACGTTCTCCATAAATTATAAAAAATAATTGCTATAGGCCTATTCTCGAAAACATGTGTACAGATTGTAGGAGAGTATTCAGTGGTTAATATTGGCAGGAAGGACATTCCCGCATTAATATATAGTGCAAGATAACCAGACGATCACGAAATCAAAAGCGAAGGAAGAGAAAATCTCTAACTATGCAATTTTCTACTCACAAGACATTCGTATGACTTCAGAAAAACATTTGTACTGGTTCTCCGTTGTACCGTTTATTTGACAAACATAACCGGAATTGTGGAGTGAGATGTCATTTTCAAGGATCAAAGTACTTTTGTACGTGTTTCCAGATATCATAGGAGATATCATTCCTGTAATATTAATGTCATCTTCTGTTTTCTTCCATTCCACACGAGGTGGAATGTTGCCGTGGTACGTTACACTGCATGACAATTGTACTTCGTCTCTTTTCAAGTCGCACGTATTTTGTCCCATGACATCGTGTAGTTTTACGTTGGACTGACAGATCGGATCATCATCTTCAACAAATGATACGATATAGTGGAATGGCTATATTTGATATAATAAACTACGATTATGTTTATTCCAAATACTTGTCAAAACTTACTTGAAAGGTCATAAAATAATGAAGAGGTACTGCGCTAGGTGGAAGGACACATGACTCTGGTAAAGACTTTCGAGAGAAGAGACAAATGTACTAGGTCGTTCATATACTTCATTGAATGCCTGAAGCTGTCTGAGGACAGAATATTGAAGAAGATTTCTCCTTGACCAACGAGTGGAAGCTGCATATATTCATTGCAGAAATTTCAAAATTTATTCTCAACCAATAGTGGCGAATAAATTTATGAATATTTATGAACTGCCCTACGTGTTGGGATTTTGGTATATGCCAACTGCAACGACAGGGGGCAGGACTTGTAACTGTAATGATGATGACTAATGCTTTTATAGCTCCTCCACCTGCTTATGTTCCCAATAGCACGCACATTCAACACCAATGACAGGTTCACATTTACATTGTACATGTGGCTGAACGTGACGTGGTAACTCTAGAATGAAAGCAAGTCATGTCAGTTTTCAGAATAGCATTTGTCATTATTTCTAAGTGTTGTTGCACTAAGTAAGAAGCACAACAACTCACCTAAAACAATCAGCTGAGCAGAACTTTCCTGTTGCGTCCCTTCATCTTCCCTGCATTTGTATTCTCCTGCATCGTTTGGTTGCACTGAAGGAATAACTAGGTTGCATGCTCCTGTAGCGTCGTCAATATCAATTGTTACTCTTCCACTGTAGTCTTCATAGATGTGTCCAGTATAAACGTTCATTTTACCGTGATACCAAAAAATATCCTTAGCCACAAGATTGGTAGAACAATTAAAGTAGGTCGATTGATTGACTCGAGATGCTGTATCACGCGGTACTTGGATCAGTTTACCGGCTAAAATTCACAGACATATCAATTCTAAATTTTATTGTTGATATGTATAATATTTCTGTTGAACTAAAATAGTTACTGCTTGTGACTGAAAGACTGATTGCTTTCGATATTATATTCTAGTTCTAAAACGTATCGTTCACAACTCGTAAATTCATACTTATTCAGTCAATTTCTAAATGATTACATGTATATGTTTCAAGCTGTTGAACATTGATATATAATACATTGGTCTACCTTACATGTAGATATTGCAGGTACTTGACAGAGTAAAAAGACTAAATAAGGTTCGATATTGAATACAATTTAAAGTCTTACTAAAATGTCAAACTTACCATATAAGAATCGTTTAAATGTTATGATTCGAGTAATTCACAGATTTCTTGTAGTTTTACCTGATTGATTAGACATGATCAAGATTGTAATCACGCAGATAACAGCTTTTGTGTCCATCCTTGACCAAGTTCAAATGGTGCAGTTTTGACGACAGCAAAACTACTGCACTACATAAGAAAAGATCTGTAAAATTATCTGATCCAGGTCAGTATATTGCTTACAATTCTTAAGTTAAAATATAATCTGTTGTTATTTATTACGTTATCTAATCTTATCTTAATCAGTCCAATCTAATCTAACAAAGTCTAGTCTAATATAGTTTAGTTTAATCAATAATATTCTTATCAACATGTAATCTACTCTTTGCTGAAGTGGTCTAGTATAGTATATTTCAGCATAGTCAAATCTGATCTAATTCATGATGGGTATGTAGACTTCTATCTGAGTGGTTGTATTTACAAAGGACTGTTGAAGGCGCTAAAAGAGTAGTAGGGTCTGTTATCTCGGCAACATACTCCATGACATACACAAATCAAATTGAGACGAGAATATGTAAAAATCTGCAAAAAATCATGAAATTAGTGGGTAAAATTCAGTATCATACCAAGCACCGGAGCTGTAACAAATTTGAAAGGGTACCGAGAAACGTTGAACGTTAATGATTATGCGCTTATTTTAAAATCGAATTTTATTATGATACAATCAACCGCCAGAATAAGACCAACCAACCAAATTTTATGTGACCTACTTGGATCTTCGCATGGACTGGGTCTGCAGGCAGAGTACATTAGGCTGTAAGCAGCTATCAATGTCTACAGTTATAGGATACATGTTAGCATCTATTAATGAAAGACAAATAGGATTCAGTCGGTGATACCCATAAGTGAAACACATATAGAGCAGTTTGTAACCCTAGGAAACGAGGGTATAAGCTAACAGGACATAGACTACGTGGACGGCAAGTTCGTCGCTCTCTTAACAGCATGCTAGGCTGCATTAACAGGATGCAAGGCCAATCCCTTTAATATGCCTGCTAGGCGCCCTGCTTCATGTTCTAATTGCACCGTGGTAAGTTACCATGCACGTAGATTCTAATATATTCGTTTCTTTTTTTATATTTAAACCACTAATTGCGACGCGTGGAGTCAGTCAGACGCGGATGTAGGCCTACGTTCGCTATGGGGCCAAGACGGATCATGCGGTGGCCAGAGTAAAAGAATGAGGTTTGACTAATGGTTCACATAATAGTTGAGAATTGGGAGACCGGATCTTTTGCGAAATTATGACGACGATTATGCGTTTCTACAGCATAAGAACATGTCATCTGAATCTATACTAAATTTAATCCAATCTAAACCTGATATCTAATCTGATGTCTTTACAGCGCCGTTATCAGGAGAAGCCGGCATGAGTTTAACGAAGTTTTAAGTTTAGACCCGAATGACAAATAAGTGCGTTAGCTTTAAACTTTTAGCTTTTACAATAAGTGGCTTTGAACGTTAAGATTACGTGCTTAGTCCTCTAATTAAATAAAAACAATAACCTTGTTATGCGCTCACCGATTAGGGTTGACAAAGTTTATGAAGAAACAATTAGCATGATGTCGCGGTCGACTCCTTCGATCGCAACGACGAACCAACGAAGGAACTATTAAAAGATCTTTATTTAAAAATAAAGTCGATTAAGTGTAGAGTAAGTCAACTCGTCTATCAAATATCACAATCGTAGACAGCACACAGGTTGGCTGGTCTCGATTGAACGTCATACGATCAATGTTTCAACGTTTACAAATCTTCGTCAAAAGGCCCTTAATGTACATCAGGTCGATCTTATATAGAGTTCTCCCGGATTCCAGAACGTTCTGTGACGTCACTGTACTTTTCCCTGGAAAGTCCTACTGAACACGTATATCCTTGTTGCATGCACCGAATTAATGTTGACAGCTTGTTGCAGAATTTTCCGTGCGTTGTAAACAAGCTTGTTGACGCGTCGGTTTTCTTCCCTTGATGCATGCACCCGCGTAGACCACGACATTCCCTCCGCCCTCAGATGATGACACGTCTTCAGCACCATCCTGAACGGGTCATCACGATCAAGCCGGGCCTCCAGACTCCATCTCGACACAGCATACACAAACAAAACAAAACACATCAGTTAGTCAATCTATCCACACAATTTGCGGGCTCGACCCCCGCGTGTCGGGCCACTCCCCCCCCACCATCCGAGCCACAACCGAGAGAGGAAATCAGCCACCGTGTCCTGACGTCCAGGACGATATCGAAAGTCCACGCCAAACTCCCGCAACGCCAACGCCCAACGAGCCAGTTCCGCACTCTTAGGGCTTGCATCCGTGAGATAAGACAAAGGATTATGATCTGAATAAATGATTATCTTTGATAAAAATATCCATGACTTGAATCGTTTAAGTGCCCAAATTACTGCGAAAGCCTCTCTCTCAATTGTAGACCAATGCATCTGTGTATCTGTAAGTTTAAGGCTAGCAAAAGCAATTGGTTTTTCTTGACCTTCTTCGGTCCACTGAAACAAGCAACACCCGACCGCGGTGGCACTTGCGTCAACACTTAAACCAAATTCCTTAGTGAAATCAATGGTATGCAACTGTGTAGCTTTACTGAGATCATCCTTTAACTTATCTAGTGCTTCTTGATGCTTTTGCTCCCAAGGCACCTTCGTAGGTATGTTATCTCGTGTCAAATCAGTTATTACCCGTGCTTTTTCAGCTAAAGCAGGTATAAAATTTCGAAAATAACTGAAAAAACCCATAACCTTTCTAACTTCTTTCTTTGTTGTTGGAGGATGGATATCATTGATCGTAGCGATCTTACCTGGATCAGGTTCAATACAACCTGACCCTACTATATGGCCAACAAACTTTATTTTGTTTTGTGCAAAATTACATTTTCTTAAATTCAAAGTGAGTCCTGCTTCCTCAATAGTTTGCAAGAATTTCTCTAGATGTTCTAAATGGTCATTCCAATTCATTGAAACCACTGCCATATCATCGACGAATGGTTCGGTAAAACTTCGCACTGGATGTAAAACTTGGGTCATAGCACGAATAAAGGTATTGCTAGCGGACTTGAGTCCAAACGGCATTCTTGTGAACTCAAAAAGTCCTGCATCACATACGAATGCCGTAAGCCATCGATGTTCTTTCCGAACTGGAATTTGCCAATACCCCGATTTCGCGTCGAAAACACTAATAAACTTTGCCCGTCCCACCTTTTGTAAGATGTCAGCAATGTCTGGGGTCGGGTAACAATCACCTAGAGAATATTTGTTAACATGGCGATAATCAATTGCCAATCGAACGCCATTTTGACCTTTGGGTCCCTTTAAAACGCAAACTACCGGACTGGCCATTTCACTTTTCGATGGTCGAATGATGTCTAATGCCAACATTTCTTCTATCTGGCGTTGTACTTCAGGTTTAAGTAGCTCAGGTACTTTATATGCCCTTAAACGCTTAGGAGTGAAATCATGAGTTATCTTAATCTCATGTTCTAATACTGGACAATACCCAGGTTTATCCACAAATACTGCCGTGTGCCGATCCAAAACTTCAAAAAGTTGCTTCTGTTCCTCTTGCGAAAGATGCGCTATAATCAGAGGATCAATTCGCTTTCTCGGGCTTATTTGTTCACGTTCTTCCTGATCTACAACCTCTACTATACCAAATTCTTCATCTTGATCAACAATTACTGAACAGCTATTGATCATCGCTTGTTCGAGTCGTTCATGGTATCGCTTGATCTTATTTGCGTGTAAATGTCTTTGTTTTCCCTCTATTTCTACTATATAAGAATATGGGGATTTAACCTTGACTACGGTAGCAGGTCCTTGCCATCGACTATAAAATTTAGAACTACCAAAATCTGGTGCTAATACTGCTACTTTATCTCCAACTTCGTATTTTCTGTCAGTACTACGCAAGTTATAATAATCTGCATACCGCTTTGTTTCTATATCACTATAGTAATCTGCATAAACTTTCGCGAATTCGAGGTTTTCCTTCAGTGATTGGAGATACTCTTCGGGTGATTTACCTAAGTTAAGAGGTACTTTTCGTTCGCCAGCCCACGATTCCTTCAACACACTAAGTGGACCCCGAGGAAGAGTTCCATAAACCATAGTGAATGGCGAAATATGAGTCGTGCCTGAAGGTTTTTCTCTAAGGCTCCACAGAACAAACGGTAACAATTGGTGCCATCCACGAGGATCAGATTGAGCAAGCTTAAAGATCATGGTTTTCAAGCTTTGGTTGCATCTTTCAACCAATCCAGCTGCCTCAGGATGTCCAGGGGTATTAAATCTGGGACTACAACCCATTCGCCGCAAGAATTCTTTCGTCAAACGACTGGTAAAGTTGGTACCACAATCAGAACTGATGATCCTTGGAATAGAAAAAGTTGTAAAAACTTGCAACAGAGCTTCACAAACTCCCTTTGCATTCAGCGATCTAAGAGGATACGCCATCGGCCAACGAGAAAATTTATCCACCAGAACCAGAGCATAATTGTACTGGGGTTTCGATTTGTTGGATTCTCCAGTCACTACCATAGGGCCAATACAATCCATATTTAGATGGTTAAAACAGAGTTCATCCGCCCTCGGAATAGGAGTGATCGGGACTCGATCTGCCACTTTAACTGGAGTTCTTAGTTGACAAATTTGACAAGACGCACAATATTCGCGAATCCTCTCATCCATTCTTGGAAACCAAAAGTTTAATTTGATCCTGGCTCTCGTTGCCTTAAAAGCCATGTGCCCAGCACATGGGGCATCGTGTGCTACTCGCAAGACAACCTCGATTCTATCTTCCGGTAAACATAATTGATTAACCTTATGTCCCATAATTTCCCCTTTGTGGTACAGGAGGTTATTATCTATAAAGAAATTATTTTTATTCTGTCTCGCTTGTTGCCAGCAAGATATAAGATTGTGACAATTCTGTTGCTCACGCAATAAAGTATCATTATTCGCTACTCCCTCATCAGACTTGAACTCTGTTGACTCAACATCAAGAAAATTATCTGAATCATCAACTAGTTGCTCCTGAGAATATTCATTCACTTCTGACGGCAAGGATTCGTTGCTGTTACTTTTCTCGATATTAACTTCTAAGTTATCTTCTTCTGCCCCTTTATTTATTTGAACACATCGATCTACGCCAGCTACCATCACTACATATTGCGAACTATCCCTTAATAGGTCCACAACATGGGGTGTCAAAATAACCCGTTCATTTAGTTCAGGGACTACAGCGAACATGACGCACAAAGATGGCGCAATGTTCGTCGTTCCTTCCATTGAATTAGCTAATTTCATTTGTAGGTATACTACATCTGCCTTACATCCTTCTCCCTGAAAACCAATTATATTAATCCGTTTAATCACGGGTAAGTTTAGTGACTCAATTAATTTCTTATCAATACAACAAATTTCTGCTCCTGAATCAGATAATGCTGGCTGAGAAGGGAGATCTTCAATCTGTACATTGATATACGACCTCTCTTGTAATCCATCAATACTATTCTCGTATACCCTTACAGCAGTTTCCAACCCTATTGGTTTAGAATTATCCAATAAATTCCCTTGCTTTACCTGTTCAGGTATCTCATGCAACACGTTGACCTTCTCAACAAATGAGTCGATCACTTCTTCAGTTGGGTTCCCAAATATACAAGTACTCACCTTTTTAGAACTTGGTTTGGTCTGGCACTCCCTTGCCATATGACCCTTCTGATGACATAGGAAACAGAGACCCTTTACCTTGGCCTCCTCCTGAGACACCCTCGCACCTATCTTGGCTTCACCCCTTATTTCCGGTTTGGGAGACTTGGGTTGAGCTGTCTGGTTATTGACTTGAACATGTGGTTGACCTCTCATCCAATTGTTATACTTCGGTGTCGGATGACTACGGCATACTAAGTCATTCCCACCATCATGCGACGCTACATAAATGTCAGCCGCATTAGCTATGTCTTCACAGCTCAACCACTCCTCTTTTTCTTGGGCCAAGATATAATCTAAACAAGCCTTCGACAAGGACTCCTTAAGCCGATCCGCAACCAATAAACTTACAAGTTTATCAAACTCATCAGTTATCTTTCTACTTTTCAAATAATACATAAGAGCCACACGCAATTTGGATGAATAGATCGTAAATGATTCGTCCGATGCTTTGTGCAACGACCAAAATCGGGCTCTAAGATTTGAAGGGCTTATCTTAAACTCCCGTAGCAAAAACTCTTTCAGGAATTTGTAGTCATGGAGCTGTGCCTCAGTAAGGCGCATGGTTAATGCCTTAGCTCTTTCACTTAAAATGGCTAGCAATAATTTTGCTCTAACATCTTCATCTACCTCATACACATTAAACAAACCATCCAAGTGATCAAAGAAACCTGGAATTTCTATAGGGTCGGAAGGAAATTTCCAAAGAATATTCTTAAGGGCATCACTATAACGCTTAGTACGACTTGCTAAAGAATCTCTAACATTTCGTTCTTCCTGCTTTTCCTTCCTCTCCCTTTCTTCTTTCTCTTTCCGTTCCTTCTTTTCTCTTTCTTCTTTCTCTTTCCGTTCCTTCTTTTCTTCCTCTCTCCTCTTTTCCTCCCTTTCTTCCTTCTCCTTCCGTTCCTCCCTTTCTCTTTCTTCCTTCTCCTTCCGTTCCTCCCTTTCTCTTTCTTCCTTCTCCCTTTGTTCTTTCTTTTCTTCCTCTCTCCTCTTTTCCTCTCTTTCTTCCTTCTCCTTCCGTTCCTCCCTTTCTCTTTCTTCCTTCTCCTTCCGTTCCTCCCTTTCTCTTTCTTCCTTCTCCTTCCGTTCCTCCCTTTCTCTTTCTTCCTTCTCCTTCCGTTCCTCCCTTTCTCTTTCTTCCTTCTCCTTCCGTTCCTCCCTTTGTTCTTCATATTTACGGATTTCGAACTCCAGACGGCGCTTCTGCAGCTCGCAATCCACTCCTGTTGGAGATATTGGACTACCCTTAAATTCCTCTTCCTCTTTTCCAATCTCCATGGCCCATTCTTCCATTAATTGATTTCGATCCCATGACATAACATCATCATCGTCCCTTCCTGCCTTCATAAGATACACCCTAAGGCGCTCAGACGACATTTTGCGAATATTCGCTTGCATCTCTGTTGTCAACGCTTCCATTTTTACAAACAGTCAGTCAACAACAATCAACAAAAAAAAACAGACACCACGCGGCAAACCCGCCACACAAAAGGAAAATTCCACAACCCAAAGTGCAACTATTCAGTATCCAAAGAAGTACACTCGCCAAGTACGCAAAAACTATACAAGCTCACGCAAGTCTGGCCTCGATCACAACAATGGATCAAATTTCAAAGAAATAATCAGCAGATATTGAAAGAGAAATACTGGCTGCCTCCCACTCGGCTGCAACTCCACTCTCTTTTCTCCTTCTCAGCCACGACAACACCTAGGATCTTACCCGTATGTTGACTGCTGTCTTCTGCTGTCTCAGCCGAACGACGCACTTCGTTCGTCCGACTGTCGTATGCCGATTCACCCGTCTCCCACGGTAGAAAGGCGTCTCGATCCGCTCGCTGTCTGGAACAGACCGTCTCTTGATCCTCCGGGTTGACTCCTTCCTCCGCCGGCTCGCGTCTTCTTCACCGGATCCAACACCGATGATCCCGCTTCTGACACCAATAATGTCGCGGTCGACTCCTTCGATCGCAACGACGAACCAACGAAGGAACTATTAAAAGATCTTTATTTAAAAATAAAGTCGATTAAGTGTAGAGTAAGTCAACTCGTCTATCAAATATCACAATCGTAGACAGCACACAGGTTGGCTGGTCTCGATTGAACGTCATACGATCAATGTTTCAACGTTTACAAATCTTCGTCAAAAGGCCCTTAATGTACATCAGGTCTATCTTATATAGAGTTCTCCCGGATTCCAGAACGTTCTGTGACGTCACTGTACTTTTCCCTGGAAAGTCCTACTGAACACGTATATCCTTGTTGCATGCACCGAATTAATGTTGACAGCTTGTTGCAGAATTTTCCGTGCGTTGTAAACAAGCTTGTTGACGCGTCGGTTTTCTTCCCTTGATGCATGCACCCGCGTAGACCACGACACATGACAAGCAACATTGATAAGACCCATCGCTAGACCAAACCCAAACATAAAATCTAAAAATAGTCCGCATTGTAGCGACTGGCATATCAGGCGAGAAAGGAGCTGCTACTCAGTTAGATTTACACTAAAGCCCAGGTTCAGAGTTTCACAATAATTATAAACATACATGGTCTAGATCTAGGCAGACAGCAGAGGCCTGCAGCTAAACGAGTGCGATCATGCTTTGCGCAGTAGGATACGCCATTGGGTTAGCGTTCGATTTAGGTTCATTATAGGATGGTAATGGCTATGAGAACTGGCTAATGGGATTAGATGGTTATGCATTTGAATGGCTGTGAGAACTGGCTTGTGGTTTAGTGGCTGTGAACTTGGATGTTGATGATAATTGGAGGAAGCTGTAGCACAGACCACACGCGCAGAGTAGCATTTAATGTAAATGTAGGCCGACACTTCTCTATTATCGATAGCATGGCCTCGACCCTAAGCCTACTCATTTCACAAAGAACTGATCGGGTGAGATCATTCACAATCGCTGCCAATTTTGAATGGATACCAGGCATCCCTATCGCTCTGTCCTGTTCGTCGGCAGATCCCCGTATACAGACCGTGCTAACCCGAGATTGAAAATTCTTAAATACGTCACCATTTGTATGCGAACCGAAACCCTCACTCTCAGAGCTGCATGGGACATACGCTCTAACCAATATTTTTAATAGGGCCATTAGAAGATTTAGTGACCGAACTTTACTCATTCTCTCTCTCTCTCTCTCTCTCTCTCTCTCTCTCTCTCTCTCTCTCTCTCTCTCTCTCTCTCTCTCTCTCTCTCTCTCTCTCTCTCTCTCTCTCTCTCTCTCTCTCTCTCTCTCTCTCTCTCTCTCTCTCTCTCTCTCAGTTCCTTGCGTTCTTTGCAGAACATCGGGCGACAAGATTCTTCCACTCTGTACGGTTGTCTGCGATGGCCTCCGCCTCACTCCACTTGACACCCATCGCCGTCAGATCCTCCTTGAAAGTGCTTCTAAAGGTCTTCTTCAGGCGTCCTCTATTTCTTCTTCCTCCCTCTGGTACCCAGGACATTGCCTTCTTTGCCGGTCTCTGTACTGGTAAGCGTAGTATGTGGCCAGCCATCCTCCTTCTTCTCGTCTACACGATCGTCTCAAGCTCTACCGCCCCGGCCAATGTGTACCGGATTGGCAGCCTCTTGTCGTTTCTGTAGCGGTATCTTGGTTTTACAGGGGTGGGGTTGCTAACCCAACGCCCTAACCCTCCTCCTTTTTCAACCGGGCTTGGGACCGGCTTTGGCGGAGTTAGACCGGCTTTGGCGGAGTTGAACTTTACTCATAAGTGAGTTTAATTGACACGCATCGTAACACGTAAGGTAGGTACAACGTGGATCCAAAAAAACTTGGTTTCAACGGACAAGAAAGATGAAGCACAGTCTCAGTGAATCTGTTGGTCACGATAGTGCCCCAGTTGCAGCGTTGAAGCCACAACGCCGATTCGTATTCTTTAGCTCATTTATAATGACGATAGGCCTACCCCTAGACATACCCAGGCATCCCTATCGCTGTCCTGTTCGTCGGCAATGCTACATGGAAGCCTCATGTGGTCAGCTTCTCATTTTGGAACAGACTGCCATACAGCCTGAGACACAAACTTCTTGTAGGGCCCCTACTCTACCTGCCTCAGTCAGAAGCATCATTATGAGTTTCTTAGGAAGCGCTATGAAAATGAGCAGTTAAGCATCAGACAATTCCAAAATCGTATTGTATTATATTGTATTATGCATTGATTTGCCGATAGTCCATTTCTCTAGAGCAGAGTTTCCCAAACTGTGGGTCGCGACCCAAAAGTGGGTCGCGAAGCTCTGGCAAGTGGGTCGCCAAATGTTTTTCGAGAAATATTTATTTTTTGCAGCAACACAATTTGGCTATGATTGGGCTATAACTAGCTGGATTGCAATAAATTGTAAACTGTTTTTACCTAGATTTCCTTTTAATGCTTTAAATTTCTAAGCGCCGTACGTAAATCCGCATATCGATAACAATTTACGAGGTAAATTTTAGTACACAATGCTTAATTTTACACAGTGGGTATCAAGACTGCCAAGGTATTCACAAGTGGGTCACGACCCAGAAAAGTTTGGGAACCGCTGCTCTAGAGAGACGGAGCTTTACACTGATACCACGATAACCGACATTGCTAACCTGCATAACATAATAATGTATGATTTTGTCCATTTATTTCTTTTACTATATTTTCTCTCAGGTTGTAATTTCTTGTTATAACGTCTTTCACATTTCGCCCTGTATTAGTGATGCGTTTGTCAGAGTTAGTCTACCTTTAAAGCATATTACGTACGCGAGGATTTTCAATAGCTGGTTCACATTGAAAGAACATACTTAATTGGTCTCATTTCGATTCCCAATAAGAAGAGCATAAACGAACGAGATTAAGTGAAAAATGAAAGCAACGAGTATCAGAGTCTGCCTGGGAGATTCTAAAAAAAAACTGGATTTACCAAACATCATCTTTTCTTTGATATGTGCATATTGCATTCTTAGGTAATAATTATTTTATTAAACATATGTGGAGAAGAAAGCTATATGCAGTAATCTATAGTATATAGTTATATTTATAACCAAGAACGAGACCGTTGAACAACGAGCAAAGCTGTTGTTCCGTTAAAAAATATAAAATGTAAATGTTCGCGATTTTCTCTAGCGACCGTATAATTATGGCCTCGACCCTGCTCATTTTTCAATGAATTGATCGGGTGAGATTCTTCATCACCGCTGCCCGTTTGAATAGGCGCCACGCCATTTAAGGTGTTGGGACCGTGCTAGCCCGAGATTTAAATCTCTGAAATAAGCCACCTTCGGGAAGCGAACCGCGGTCCGCATGCGCTCTAACACAAAGTATCTATGAGACATTTTACAGTAAGAAACTTAAGCGCTTAATTTCATCAAAAGCTAAAATTCCATGTGCAATGCTGAAGACATATACCCTGTAATAGATTTGGTTTATGTTGAGCTAGAGGAGAAGTAGGCCGATTTATGGTTAGGGGAAGGAATTTGTTATAACAAAAAGTTAGCAGGACACGTATACAGAAATCGTGAGGCACGTCTGTTTGCAACATAATTATGAAAACGATAAACAGTCAAAGCTATAGCATAATTTATCAAAATGATTATATTCGTTAACTAAATTCAAACTGACAAGCGCACAGTCAGATTACATCACATAGTAGTAACAGATGATAACAAGTATAACAACAGTCGAATTTAATTGTAAGGCAGCCTGAATGGCGCCCATCTGTCCTACTGCTAATTAGGGAATGGAAGGCTGAGTCTACCTTATGGGGTTAGCGGGTATCGAACCTGCGTCCTTCTGATTTCCGTCCCAGCGTGTTACCATTCATTCATCTCCCCGCCAACTGCATATATGCTCCTGTCTCCAAGCAGTAAATGTTGCACCGACTTAAGCTGGGAAGTAATGGGAAATTTATGATTCACTGGTGTCCCGTGTCCAGATTTTAGAAGATGACGGTCATTGTAAGGAGCACTGGCTGCCAATTATGGAGCTGAACTTCAGGCTTTCAAGTACACACGTGCAGCAAAGACACAATCATCCTGTAGTCCCTTCTCTTCTTTTTGTGTTAAGTGGAACTGGCCCCTAAACATCCACACCTTCAAACAGTAAATTACCTTTGAGAGCCAGCGTGCATGATGCATGGCTCCAGGTGCCATAAATCGGACCCCTCTCTGTGGGATGGAACCAAGAAAGATAATTACAAGTTCAGTGAATTCTCTGTAGTCATAGATCTCTTGGCTGACTGTTTTCCAGATAGATGTTTGCAACTCAACAACACCATCTTTGATGTCTTGCAGCGATCTTGATACTGTGTTATTTGTCAATCCTGTTTCATATTTCTGTTAATCAATGAACTGCCAATGACCTTGAAATCGCTTAAAGAGTGGAACTTCCGGTGATGATGTGGATCCCAGAAAGACTTGAAACACTGCACCAATGATCAGCTCCATTACATGATGACTATGCTACGAAGGCCTTCGAACGGCATTTTCAACTTAGTATTGTGATGTAGGCTATCAGTATTATGGGCCATGCAATATTTGCTGAGGTTACAGTGTCTAAGCAGTGTTATAGTGTATCATTATTACTTGTTTTTCTTTACTATTGGCCATTATGTTCTGCTATTTTATTGTTGATTAAAAAATCTAGTTGGTCAATGCTACAATTATTGTCGTGTAGTGCAGTGAAAATGGGATCATCAGGTCTTGAAATATTCCTGCAAAATAATTGTCGGCTGGATAACACTGTAATAGGCAGGGATGGACCATGTTGCCGCTGCTTAACACCAGAAATATGCATTCATAATGCAGTCTTTAAAATTCCCATATATTTGCTGAACAGCGTCTCATATTGCCCATTATTTTAACATGTGTCCCATATTTTGAATATTTTGTGCCATATTTAATAAAGCCTGTCCCATACAATTTTTACAGTGCACTGGGAGCCCTGCAGAAATTAATTCAACAGTTCAGTTGAACTAAAATGTAGTTTTCCAAAACCAGTTTTCTTTCTAAAAAAATGCACTAAAACTCACCTACGGCAATGTAGAAATCCAACATTTTTTCTGAGGGAGGACCTCCGGACCCTTCCCCCGCTTCAACGGGAGGAGAGGGGAAGGGAGCGAATGGCATAGGAGGTCTGTAAAGGGAGAGGGATGGGATTTGGGGTGGGGAATGGACGGGGAGAGGACGGAAGTGGGAAGGGTTAGTGGAGGTAGGGAGGGGAGGTAGGGAAGGAGTTTACAGTAAGGGGCATTGCTTCCAGCTTACGGGGGAGGGTAGTAGGCCCTGACCCTCCATAGAGCAGCAATGCCGCTTGGCCGACACTCTCCTCTTCGCAGCAGTGCGGACTTTTCATGGATATGTCCTGCATTATCTGCGGCCACCAAGCAAACGTACAGGCCACTTCCTGTGCCCACGAGATCACGACCTGGAAATCCCGACCGCTGATAGCTTGGCTAGAAAAACATTCATCATCAGGATGCTGTATGAAGCAGCTTAGTATGCGCATTGGGTAAAAAACAATACAAATGGGGCATATTTGAGATAAAATATTAGCAGTTAATAATAGTTTATTAGAAGTCTTATATACATGTAATCTGTATGGACACGTTTAAGTTGCTGTACACCAAAATGCGGTTTGCAATTGGTTCCATTAAAGAAGATTCCATTCTATTATATTAACGTGCGTAAAAGAGTGAAAGGGTTTTAACGAAAATGGTAAAATCTAAAAAATAAAATAACAGAATATATCAACATGTAATCTTACTGCGCACTTGTCAGTTTGAATCAATAAACGATTATTGTTATTTTTTTGCCCCGAGGTAAAATGATCCCTCAGGGACTTAAAGATTACTAAAACTGTTAAAGGTCTGGATCGGCTAGAACTCCTCGGACCCAGACAAAAGGTGAGTAAACGTCCCGCAAATTGCGACAGCACTGAAGAGTTCGACAGTCAGGGAAGGGAGCGAATGGTATAGGAGGTATGTAAAGGAGAGGAATGGGATTAGGGGTATTAATAATAATAATAATAATAATAATAATAATAATAATAATAATAATAATAATAATAATAATAATAAATTCCATTCATAAATATCATTATTGTTATTATTATTATTATTATTATTATTATTACATGTAAGCTTATTATTATTATTATTATTATTATTATTATTATTATTATTATTATTATTATTATTATTATTATTATTATTATTATTATTATTATTATTATTATTATTATTATTATTATTATTATTATTATTACAAAGTGAGCATAGTGCCTACCAAACATAAGTTACGTCTTCTTGCAATAGGTTTGTGAATACGCTTATTAACAGCGAAGGCAATACAAGAACTGATATAAAGCCACAGAAAGCCGGCAAAAATAACTGCCTGTAATAAAAGCAATGTACTAGGCCTATGCCATTTCAGTAAGGCAGGTACAATACTGGAGGTATACAAAATATTCTACAATTAAACATTTTGCTAAGTATATTGTTACGGTTAATGAAATATTCTACTGCCTTCGGATATCCAAAGCAACTAGTATTCTAAGGCCTAATACTTTACTGTCACAGTCTTCATAAATGCAAACATTTTACAAGAATAAAAATCATAAATCGAATACGTAAATGCACTAGTCATATAGTTACGGCAACAGAATAAAATGATTTATTTCGCTTTTATCGGTATGCCTCCACTGACTTGCAGCAATTCAAATAAAGTTCTGCAAAGAGCAGTATAAGCAATATATTGTCCATTAATCATTATACTTCTGTAATAACGGTTGTATATCGAAAACCAGAAGCCTGCAGTCTTCCTCAATCCTTTTGAAGACGTCGACCTCTTTCGTGCTTAGTTCTAGACTTCTCTTGAATTCATGGTACTCTGTCAAGAAGGCATCTTCCTCTGTTTCTTCCCCAGAGTTGCTGGCTTCTCTGTGGATAGTTTCATTAGGGTCATCAATCACTTCCAATGTGGCATCTTCCTCTGTTTCCTTCCTCGAGTCGCGTGCTTCTCCGTGGATTGTTTCTTCGGGGTTATCGTTCTCTATCAAGATGTCAACTAGCTCTGGTTCTTCCCTCAAATACATTGTTTTTTGGGGTACACCTGCGCCAATAACCACAACGAGTAACCCTTTATCAAGAAAAATCTTTCGCGGACTTCGGAATCTTTGCTCGCATTTCGGTACAATCTTTGTTTTAAAGTTCAAATTCGAATCGAGTAGTAACACTCGATTGTTGCATAAGTCAGCCACTATCACACAGCCATTGCTTCCGACAGCCAAATGGAAAGGCATATTCAATTGGTTTTCTCTTGATCCAATCTCACAACCAAATGACTTCTCAACTTTTCCCTTTTTATCCACTCGACAAATTCTATGCAAAGGGTCAAACAGCATACCGTGACTGACAATATAATGATCATTGTCTAGTTTTATTGCATGCCGTGGATTATTGCATCCTTGTAGCTTAATACTACGCACCAAATTTCCATCACACGAATATTCTAACAACAAATTTTTATCCTGAACAGTTATGATGACATTCCCTTCTGCTGTAGCTGACAGATAACCTCTTGCGTTGTCCTTTGTTGGCCAGTTTCCTAATAGCCTTCCTTTTGTGCTAATTTTCACGACTCCCTCTGGTTTGCTATCACTTATCTTATTTATGTCTTCCTTGGGTGTCTGATCACCTTTCTTATCCGTGTCTTCCTTGGGTGTCTGACCACCTTTCTTATCCGTGTCTTCCTTGGGTGCAGGATCACTTTTCTTATCCATGATGTAAAGACAGTTATTTTTCTTGCAGGAACATATATCAACTGCAGCGACAACTTCTTCCACTTTCAGTACTTTAGAAGCGAAGTTGAAGTTATTACAATCATACACCTCAAGATTTGAGCTATTTTCGCGCACAATAAACAATTCTCCACCTAATATCGCCACTCCACGAATCGCTGTTTCATCAATTGTCGTATCTCTCTTAATTTTGTGCAGTAATTCAATTTCTTCTTCGGCGACTTCGTATTAAAGAATAAAACAACAACAAAATCAAAATAAATTTATTTTCATGAGAAAACGTATTATACGTGTATTGGTGTATGTATGTACGAATGTTTTGTACAAAATTAATGTATGTATGTAATCTCTGTATATAAGAAAATAATAGATGAATGCATGTGTATAAATCAGTGTTTGTAGCTATATATACAATGTAAAACATTACATCAGTCAAAATCAGAGGTTTGCGCTCCTGTTTCTAGTCAACCAAGCCATCTTAAGACGCATCATTATTTTCAGATCTTTTCGATTGATATATTAAGCGCCGTTGTTGGGTTTTAAAAGGCGCTTTACAAATAGCCAGATACATAGGCCTACATGCATGCGAACGAATGTGTATGAAGGTATGAATGTATTTATGTTTTGCATGCATGAATTAAGGTATGAATGAATGCATGCAATTAGAAGTGCATGCATGTTTGAATGCACATATACGTGGTTGCATGTATAAATGTACACATGTATGTAAACACACAGCGACTGCTAGTCATAGCGATTTTTTATTATCTGACAAGAGCTTTGCTTACGTTACCAAGCGGTGTTAAAGTTAAATAATAATAATAGTTATAATAATAATATTAATAATAATAATATTATTATTATTATTCACAATAATTATGATGATGATGATTATTATTATTATTATTATTATTATTATTATTGTTATTATTATTGTTATTATTATTATTATTATTATTATTATTATTATTATTATTATTATTATTATTATTATTATTATTATTATTTTTTTTTTTTTGCCCCGAGGTATACAGGATCCCTCAGGGACTTCAATATTAATTAATGTAACTTATAAAAAGTCCGGAATGGCCCTATTCTAACTCCTGGCTGGGGAAAGTGCCTCTGAACGCTATCGCATTAAAACGTTGTATTGTCAGAGAGAGGCGTTGGAAAAGAAACGTAGTTTCCCGTGGGTCTCCGGTGACGGAACAGAGCTTTTGTCCCAGGTCCGAAAGGAAAGCTAAGCCTTCGTTGTTGATCGGACCAAGGGTTTCAAAAGCCACGGGTATGAAAAAGTATGTCGACGTTATTTCAATGTATTTTTCCATTTTGCGGGCTGATGCCTTCTCGGCTGCCGCGCCAGCAGTTTGGGAGGTGTCTGGCAGATAGGAAGCGGCCAGGGTGTCTGTGACCGTTGCGTCCCAAACGAGGCATCGCCCGACGCGCCAAGGGACGAGGGTTAGGCCGTCCGGTCTCTTGCCGTCCGTCCTCACGAGGCCCGGGGGCTCCTTTGTGGACGGATAACCGGCCTGGACCAAGCTCCGGAAGATCAGGTCGTTCAAGGATGCGTGTCTAGGCAATCGGCCCGGGCCCAGCACGCAGGAGAGCCCATGATGGCCATCTGTTAGCACTGGGGCGCCGCAAGGGCATCCATGTGGTTCACAGAGGGGAACCCCCAGTCTCAACCCCACCGCCACCCTGACCGACTCATCATCAAGCCTGAGCCCACCGTTGGTGATAGGTAGGGCTAGCAGCCAGTCCCCCGCATGCGGGGCTGATATCGCCTTGAGGCGCGCCTGATTTACTCGATCCGGGAGCTTGGCATATAGGCCATGAACTTCTTGGTCGATCAGGGGTCTATCCCAAGCTGATTGTTTGAGGGCAAGACCACCCTCCGGGCACCGCACCATGCCTGACCCGCGCCATCTAGTCAGTAGCGCCTCGCGTTGTTGGTCGGCTATAGCTGTATTTCCCAGCATGGTGGACTGGAGCAGATCGGTGCTCGCGGCTGATGCCAGAAAGTGCCAGCGAGGTCACCGATCGGATCCCCAGACCTCCCCTTTTAATGGGAAGCGAGGCCTGGAGCCACGCGTCGTCTGATAGTGGAAGGTTAAGAACTGCGCCCAGGCCGGATCGCAAGGCCGCGTCATATTGTTTCAGCCCCGGGTGGTCCACACAAGGGCAGCAGCGCAGGGTGTGGAGCAGCTTCGTAGCGCCCAGAGAGTACCTCAACAGAATGAGGGCGTCGTGCATTTTGATGTTTGCTAGTTTTTCCAGCATCCGCACCAGTTCAGCAGTGCGAGCCTCATTATTATTATTATTATTATTATTATTATTATTATTATTATTATTATTATTATTATTATTATTATTATTATTATTATTATTATTATTATTATTATTATTATTATTATTATTATTATTATTATTATTACTAGTAGTAGCTGCTGCTGCTACTACTACTACTACTACAACTACTACTACTACTACTACTACTACTACTACTACTACTACTACTACTACTACTACTACTACTACTACTACTACTACTACTACTACTACTACTACTACTACTACTACTACTACTGGGACCCTCTTCAGCTAACTACCATCCGTCAACTAGTTCTAGATTCTCTCTCTAAGTCTTGTGAATTGGACCTATATTGCCTCCGTTTTACTTAAGGATTTCATCGATGACTTTGCTTCGTTTTTGCAATGCTTTGTAATTCATCTCTGGTTCAGGATTCTATTCCGGTCTCTCATAAGCGGGCTGTCGTCTTTCCCTCCATCAAGCGTCAAGGTCTGGATCCTAATTCTCCAGCTAATTTTAGGCCCATTTCCAATCTCTTCTTCCTTTCTAAGCTATTGGCTACTGGAACGGTGTGCTGCTTGTCAACTTGTTCACTACCTTGACTCTAATTCCCTAATGTCTCCATTTCAATCTGGGTTTAGGAAATCCTACTCAACTGAAACACTACTAGTCCGGCTCCTAGCAGATGTCCTCCAAGCCCTTGACCGTGATCATGTCACCCTGCTAGCTCTCTATGACATCAGCGCAGCCTTTGACACCGTAGACCACTCTATTCTCGTAGATCGGTTATCTATATCCTTTGGCATCTCTGATATTGCTCTCTTATGGTTCCGCTATTTCCTGTCTGACAGGTCCATCTCCGTGGCCTTTGGCACACCCCGTACTCCTTGGGTCACTACTTCCTATGGTCTCCCGCAAGGTTCTGTTCTTGCTCCTCTGCTCTTCATCCTATATACTTCGGATTGGGGGATTTTCCAACAGTATGGGTCTCATCTCATCAGTATGCTGATGACACCCAGTCTCTTCTACATGGTCCAGCCTCTTCTGCTGTCCAAATGGTCGAGCGTATCTTAGCAGCAGCTTATGCTTTGGATACTTGGCTTTCCTCTAATCGCTTGCGGTTGAACCCTGACAAGACTCAGTTTATCTGGCTCGGTGGTCGCCTCCAACTCAGTAAGATTGATATTGAATCTCTACATCTTAGGTTTCCTCTCATTCAATTCTCCTCCTCTGTTCGTGACTTGGGGATTGTCCTTGATCCTCCCTTTCCTTCGCTGATCAAGTTAACCTTGTGTCCCGATCTTGCTTTTATCATCTACGCCAGATTCGATCCATCCGCAAGTCTCTTTCATATCATGCTGTCACTACACTGGTCCACGCTCAGATCTGCACTCGTGTAAACTTTGGCAATGCTGTGTATATTGGCCTTTCCTCCTCCAATGTGCACAAACTCCAGACTATCCTTAATGCTGCTTCTCGGCTTATAGGTGACATTCCAAAGTTTGCCCGCATTTCTGCCTTTATGCGTGATTCCCTCCACTGGCTTCCTGCTCAACAACTTATTCAGTTTAAAACCCTCACCCTCATGCGCAACTGCCTCACTGCCTCTGCTCCATCTTACCTAATCAATCTTTGCAACCCAGTTTGTTCCTTGCCTGCGAGGGCTTCTTTGCGATCTGCGGCTCGTGGCCTTTTGGTTGTACCTCGTATGCGCTCTTCCACGGCACAATCTAGGAGTTTCGCCTATTATATTATCCCCTTGTTTCTTCGCCAAGAGTTTCTTGCCCTCTCTCCTCTCCAGTTTCGCAGACGCCAGAAAACTTTCCTTTTTGCCGGTGTTGCCATTGATGCGGGTTGAAAGTGCCTCTGATTTGAGTGGCGCTATATAAGTTTTCGATTACAATTACAATTACATCATATCATCATCATCATCATCATCATCATCATCATCATCATCATCATCATCATCATCATCATCATCATCATCATCATCATCATCATCATCATCATCATCATCATCATCATCACCACCATCATCAATCAATCAATCAATCAATCAATCAATCAATCAATCAATAAATCGACATTTATGTAACGCCCCTCCAATGTCTTTACTCAGAGGCGTCCCCTACTCACGTCAAGCGGTAAAATCAGTCTTAAGAAGCGGATAGAACGCTGATGGAAGCGCCCGAGGTAGGCGACACACCTCAAGAGTAAGGCCGTTCCACGTCGCAGGGCCAATAACAGAGAAACCACGGTTCCGCCTGCATGTAGCCGGATCGCTGCCGGTGGCAGAGAAAAAACGATAGCAACCACTCTAGGACAGAGCTACCGCATGTAAGTCGGCACCGAACCCGACAGGCACCCCAGGCCAAAAAAGAGATCCGGAAGTAGATGCGTTGAGGAAAGGGAAGCCAGTACAAGACCTTCCGCATGTAGTAATGTGGCGAACGTAGGGTCGCCATAGTACGTTTACCTCACGCTGAAGCATTTACGAGTCGAACATACTACTTTTGGGCTTTAATTTGGTTTCTTTTAATAATATGTCACACTACCGTAGGCCCTATGTGATTAAATTACTCCTCGTCAGGTGGCTAAATTCCAAAATGAGATCTTTCCTTTGAAACCCTATCGCTCGGTGGCGCAAATATTTGTTTTTGGAGGGGTTCACGACAACTCGTCTACACTGTAGACTCTACAGACTTTTCGTCTACTATGACAGATCAACGATTAAAATGTAACTAACAGTATAACCTGGATCGAAGATTAAAACATAACTAAAACTAGAAGCAGGTTCAACGATTAAAATATAAATGAAACTAGAAGCTGGATCAATGATTAAAATATAACTTAAACTAGAGGCGGGATCAACGATTAAAATGTACATTAAACTACACTGTGAGCCATAAAAAACCGGGCCACTTTATGTTTAGCTATATCTCTGTCATTTCTTTATCGATTTTTACACTTTTTGCATTATTTTAAACAGGAATCAATACTCTAAAGAGCAGAAATAAACATTATCGATTTAGTCCTACATGTATGCTAAACTTGTCTTGCGAAACTGAAGACACTAAAAAACACGTGAGAATCGATAAATGCTGCATTTTTACTACTTAAATGCAAACAATTCTTCAGTGCCTTTATTTGTTTAAAGTTTGTGTTCAAAATGACTTCCTTTTTCACATACACATTTTGCCAAGCGACGTCGCCACTGATCAATTGCAGTGTCAATAAGATGTTGTTCCAGATCGTTCCAGACGGATACGAGACACTGCCGAAGTTCATCAGTGTTCTGAATGCGCTGTTGGTACACGCGCTGTTCCATAATGGACCAGATGGAATAATCGAGTGGATTTAGGTCAGGCGAATTGGGTGGCCACATCTCTGGCCCTATGAAGTATGGTGCATTGCGAGACAGATACTCAATTGTTTCACGAGCCCGATGCGCCGGAGCTGAATCTTGTTGGAAAATGAACATGTCGCCAGCAATGTGGCGCATTTGTGGCAACAAATGTTGTGCTAGCATCACGTCTCGATAATATTGGCCATTGATTTTGGCTCCCGGGTCAACGAATATAACCTCTGTGCGACCGAGTTTCGAAATTCCCACGGAAACCATGAGCGACTTGCTGAATGTTGTCTTGGTACGCAACAGACGGTCTGATGAAATCTGTTTCTTTGACACTGAACGAGGCACATAAAGACGATCGTTTTGAGTGTTTGACGGCGCAGCAACTGTAAATAACTTTTCATCAGTGAAGAAAATGAAACCGACATCCGATACTGAGAAACGCTGCAGCAATTGTCTAGCTCGTACCAAACGAGATTGACGATTAGCGGTGGTCAGTTCCTGAGCCCGTCGTCTTTTTAAGCATTTCAGTTCCAAATCGTTATGAATAATGCGTCTGACCGTCGTTTGTGTAAGATTCAGCTCTCTCGCGATTTGTCTGGTTGAAAGATGTGTTTTAGGCTTGTCTTCCTGGCTCTGAACCAATTCATTGACGGCGGCGATATTATCTTCAGTTCGCGACGATTTTGGCCGACCACTTCCCGCAGCGCGTTCAACTGAACCGGTAGTTCTCAACTTTCGCAGAAAGTCATCTAATGTTTTTCTTTTCCAATTCTTGTTCGGAAACTCCTTAATTAATCGTCTAGAAGAATAATTTTTGCATTCCCGCAGATTTTTAATTAAAATTTTATCCTCAAAACTCAACATTTTAAAATTTTAACTCAAATTTTCAACCATCAACTTTATTTACATTATGCTGCGAAACGGATATGACGTCATCCGCGCAAGTAAATAAGTAAATCGTAGAGATTTAATTTTTCTTTCAAACGACACAAAAACTATAAAAAAATTTAAAATACCGACCGCGATATAGCTAAACATAAAGTGGCCCGGTTTTTTATGGCTCATAGCAGACGAATTGTCGTGATACCGTTTGGAGGTGGCTTGAACATTGCGCAATTGGAGGAAAGCTGCAGACACAGAAGGCCGGAAGCCATTTTGCTTGCCAAAAGGTCGTCAAATTTCGGTCGTTTAAGTTTGAATTTCGACTAACTTTGTGCCTAGATTTGGAGATCTAAAGGTACTGAAGTATCTATGGAAATTTAATGAAAAATTCCAAGAAGTTGATTTGACAAGCTGACTATCGTTTAGGCCTTCACGTCGTGAATGCGTTACAGGGAGTTTTAAATTTCTATTTCTATTTAATATAAAATATTCGGGAATCCGCTTGCTAGAAATTAGGGTAAAGAATTTCTGTCAGTAGCCAGGAAGTATAACTCGTTTGAAGTTACAGCAACTCCCCCAACTCCTTTGAGGCGTTTATGAATCCTACCCATGCGAGCTCCTTTGGTCTTAGTAAAACCTCTCCGGAAGAAATTTTGAATTGCTAAGATTGTCCCGGTATACAAAAAGGATTCTAGAGAAGAAGTTTCCAACTACAGGCCTATCTCGGTTTTTCCTAACTTTTCAAAAATTTCGAAAAGCTTATGTATTAGCGTCTTAATACTTTTCGGTGCTCTCATAGCAAAGGAGTCGATGACATCGACCCAATCATTGCCCTTACATCTCTGCATAGTATAGCTCTTCCTCTTGCAGAAATTATTAATTCTTCTTTTAGTTCGGGGGTCTTTCCCCAAGTATTAAAAATTGCTAAGATTGTCCCGGTGTACAAAAAGGATTCTAGAGAAGAAGTTTCCAACTACAGGCCTATCTCGGTTTTACCTAACTTTTCAAAATTTTTCGAAAAGCTTATGTATTAGCGTCTTAATACTTTTATTACTAAAGAAAATAGTCTATTCCCCCCCAACATGATTTTCAATTGGGGCATTCCTCCTCAGGGGCGTAGCCAGACTTCAATTCAAGAGGAGGAAACTGCTGCTTGTCAAAACTTTGATGCAGTGGCGGCGATCTTGTTTGAGAGGCAAGGGGAAATTTTTCTGCGTCCGAAGGGCGGGTGCAAAAACCTTTGCAAATTTCTTTTTAAAGTTACGAAAAAGTTGATGACCTTCTGAGAATTTCTGAACTGAATTTCGCTCTGAGAATTTCTTACATTCCTGTTACAAAAAAATTTGATGACCTTTTTTACTCATTAACACATTCCATAAATTTTTTCACCCAGGGCTAACTAAGGACACAAATCAAGAGGAGGCAACATCCACCTCTTCTCGGGTGTACTTGAGGATCTCTCTCTCTCTCTCTTTAACCGTCCTCGATACGAGAGTTGGTCGCATTGTAGACGATTCTTCTCCATCCTTTCCTGTCTTCGGCTACTCGCAGCAACCTCTCTGTTGATAATCCCAACCAATCGCCAATGTGGTCCATCCACCTCTTCCTTGGTCTTCCTCTTGCTCTTGTTCCCGGTACCGTTCCCTGCATAATTTCTTTCTCTAGGCAATCCCCCTGTTTCCTCATTATGTGCCCAAAGTATGACATCTTTCTTCTTTTTATTGATGCAGGGCTATTTATTTTATTGATGCAGGGCTATAACCCATGGAAAATTTTTAAATCCACAAAACCAAGACGAGGCAAATGCCTCCTCTTGCCTCCATGTAGCTACGCCTATGTTCATCCTACATGCCTCTACTTAGTATGCAAGCTAAAATTTCAAACGCCATAGAGAATAATGAATTCGCCTTAGGACTTTTTTCCACTTAGCTAAAGCTTTCGACACTGTGAATCACAACATTTAATCAAATAAGCTAAGTAATTATGGAATAAGAGGCACTCAATTAAAATGGTTCGCCAGTTATCTTGATAGCCGCTCCCAAATTGCAAGTAATAATGGAACCCTCTCAGATCTGCGGGGGATAAAACATGGAGTCCCTCAAGGATCCAACCTGGGTCCACTTCTCTTCCTAATCTAAATCAATGACCTCCCGAATGTTTCTCTGAGCATGTTTTTTTTTATTTTGTTCGCCGACGATTCTAATGTGTTTTGTTCTCATACTTCATTACATTCACTATACCGCATAGTTAATACTGAGTTGGAATCCATAGCAGAATGGTTTCACTCCAATATACTAGCGCTTTATTCAGATAAAACCAACTACATTCTTTTCAAGTCCCACATGAAGATCTGTCCGCCCGAGCCCCTTAAGCTTTCTATTGAGGGTACTTCAAATACCAAAGTGGTCTCCATTAGATTCCTGGGGGCAGCGCCGGCGTGCAGAGTATACAGTACGGGCCCCTATAACACAAATCACATGAACATGACATTGTAACGATGATGGATTTACTGTTAGCAGCAAATTTTGACAAACATACGTATAGGCCTATATATATACAGGTGTGCGACTGTGCGTGTGTGTAAAATAATATACCATAAAAAATGAAATTCCTGAAAATGCAAAAGAAAAAAAGAAAAAGAAATAAAATAAAATAAAAGTACCGTATATACTCGCGCACAAATACACGTTGCGTGCAAGTCGCCCACTCCATTTTCGACCTTGGAAATGGAAAAGTGTACGACTCGCGAATAAGTCGACGCGTGCTTTTATGTACAGACGGTAAATCTGGACATTTCATGGCTCTTTTAACCACCAACTACACGCGAAAGAAATTATCTTCCAGAATCACGAACATAATGTGTTCGTGATTCTGGATGAGGGCATTTGCCCCCACCCCTGGTTTTGCAAATATTTTGCAAAATCCAAGGGTGGGGGCAAATACCCTCTTGTCCTCTCCGAACGCCCATATGGTCATCCAAGAAATAAATTCGTCACTAACCAACAGCTTCTATTTATATAACGCTTACAATTATTTCTGCAATTTTTATTTGAAGCTAAAACCATAAAATAAAACAATTTTCACTACCGGGGTACTTCCTGTAATGGCCAGCTCATTGTTTTCATTTACAAAATCATGGCAGAAGTTCTCGTTACGAGCATTTTGGGATGTAGAGGAAGACTTGGGAAGCTAAAATACATGTATAATAACGCTAATAAGCCTATATTTTGAAACAAACTAAACTGCTGGTGCCATTTCACTTTTATTTGTTGACGAATGAGAAGATTTAATCGAAACCATTATATTATTATTATTAGGGTTTCTTGTTCATGTTAATTTTCTGTGACATATTCGGGCCCCTCCCCTAAGTTGAGGGCCCCGTGCAACCGCACGGTTCGCACGCCCCTAAGGCCGGCACTGCCTGCGGGTGTATGTAGACCAAAACTTAACTTGGAAAGAACACATAAGAATATCGCGAATAAAATCGCGAAAACCTACGAATACTTTCTCGTGCTTCTAAATTAGTATAATCTCGGATCCGTGCTACCTTGTACCACACCCTTATATATCGGTATGTCACTTACTGTAATATTGTTTGGGTCTCTACTTACAAATCTAGTCTAGCAAGATTAGTGACCCTTCAAAAACGAGCAATTAGATACATAGCCTAACTCCCTGATGAGGCCCATACAGAGCAGACCTTCTCCGAACATAGGCTCCTTAAATTTGACCAGATCGGAATTATGCAGATTGGAGAATTCATGTACAGTTTTGACCATGAACTACTACCCTCAGTATAGGCCTACGATAATTATTTCTGCCGCACATCAGATCACCACCCATATCTGACAAAAAATTCAAACGTATATATCACCAATCATACGCCCATACTAACACTCGTTTATTCTCTATTAGATACACTGGGGCAGCTATTTGGAATGAGATACCCTAAAAAATCCGACAATTAGGCTACCTAGTCTGTTGTCTTTTAAAAGCAAAATGCGCTCATTCCTGCTTGAACGACGTATATAGCATCATCTTTTTTATCCAGGTAGCAAAGGAAATACTATAACCAAAGTGGGCTATTGGGTGCTTATTTCATAGCTCCGAGTGCATATTGTCGAGTCCTTAGTTAAGATAAAAAATACAGTTTCTTTTTACGATCAACCAAATATATTATAAATGGTTTGCTTTTATACGTTTTATAATTCTACCCAGGTGACACTGTTTAAGCGGGATCCACGACCCTTTCTGTGTCACCTGTGTATCCAAACTAAACAAATTGATTCGCCTGTTTTTGTTTGATTTGTTTACCTGTTCAGTTTGGATGACCGAATAAAATATTGATTGATTGAAGTTTGATACAGGCGTATCACTGAAGCGATAATATCATGCGCTACAGAAGCTGGTGCATTGAGTAGAGTATTCTTCTGGTTCGGTGTTTAATCATCTGTATAATTGGCCAACGTATGTTACGCAAGAACTAGTAAAAGTTTTAGAAGTTTGTGCACATTTGAGTTGACTAACTGTCTAGATAATTGTTTGTATTCTTATTTAATTGGTACTAAAAAATAATAATGAGTAATAATCAAGAAGGCACCCGAAGTTATGGCCGAGTTAGCTGAAGAGTTGAAGGACAGAGGTAATGAACCAGTGGTGTTAAGGGATACTCGAACCCCGGAAGAAGAGGAAGTAGGAGATATCAAACCCTGGTGCCTTTGCCCTATCAGGGCAAGAAACCACAAGTCAGTCTGCCTGTGGGTAGAAAACGAATCCTGGTGCGTTGCTAAGGTCAACCGCCGTCTTCCATCCGAGGATCACGGACGCCACTCCTGGAATCCTAGTAGATCCAATTCCTGAAATAAACCCCGGGCAGCTGGAGGTAACGAAAAATAATTAGCCAACCACCTGTGATAAAGCGCAGCGAGCGCCTACAGGCCAAACGGCCTGTGTACTGTGGGGATAAAGTTTGGCCGCCCGGTGAACTGGCTCCCTCTTTATACAAAGACACATAGCAGCGCGCGCTCGCGAGAGGGTGTCCCGCTGCAGTACGAGACGCGGTCGGTCTTGGCGACACCCAGATGAGACATGCAGCGGCCCGGTGAACCCGTGGTAAGCCCGCGTAGATGGAAGAGCAATTGTCAAGTCGGCTATGGATGAGTTCGTGGATAAGAGTGACCGCTGCATAAAAAGTCAGCGAGCACAAAACCACCCAACGCTGAAGGTGCTGAAAAAAGCAGCTACGGCTGACCAAATCTATGTAGCGGACAGCTCCTGATCCAGGAGAATTTCCAGTTTGATCAACATTATCATCATTATTTAGCAACTTGCCCTGCATGCACGAGGCATCAATCAATGTCCTACTAAAACCAAGACGTTATTAAGTCTAATAATCCAATAAATCGGACCACCAAGAGACAGATAGAGAGATTTAGCGAAAAAAGATAGAAAGCCTGTGGTCAATAGATATTATGACAAGAACCAAATCTAAAGTGCAGAAAGAAACGAGTCAAGTCAATGAACAGAATGAACAGAGAGGGATGAAATGCTGAAATGTGGGTTCATCAAGCGATGAATGGAAAGATTAACTGTCAAGCGAAATGCAAATTTAAATATAATCTGATCAGAATGAAATACATTGAATATCTGAAACATGACTTTTAATAACTAGAGAAAGCGCAAAGAATAGTACAAATTTGATAGGGGTAAAAGGATCAGAGTCATGAGGAAAGGTTGAAAAGGCGTGGATTAACGACGTTAGAGAGAAGGAGAAACAGAGGAGCCGAATAATTAAAGCTTATAAGATTATCACTGGAAAGGAGGCATTGCAGTGAGATATGTTCTTTGAATTAGCACCAAACAAGGCGACTCGAGGACATAGGTATAGAATTATTTAAGAAACCGAAAGGAACATTAGGCAGAAATTATCCAATGCAAGAGTTGTGGACTTGTGGAATGGTTTGGATGATAGCATTGTTTCCGTTAACGCCCAGATGGCCGTCTTTACGTCCGTAACAAATGTCCAAAACGTTCAAAATATTCGGCTTAGGCGTAAGTAAAATTACAGTGCGAGGGTTGAGAAGCAAAGGTGCACATATAGGTTTTTCATGATTAAAAGATATTTGAATTTGAAAGTTTGCACCTCTTGCATAATACAATAATTGGCAACAAAAGAATTGTAAACACATTTTAAATAACTACAGACAGTGCCCTAGAACATGAAAAAAATGTAGGACTGCCGTTATAAATAAATTTGCTACGAATTTTTTAAAAACAGACACTGCGGGAAAATTGCAAGATATGCACCTTTGGCGGGAAAAAAACATGAAATTGTGCACTTTTCCCTATTGTCTGTATTGTAATTAGGTACTTATGGCAAATTGGCAGTTATGTTCACTTATGGCAGAGAAACTGATTTATGAAGTAAAAGTAATTTTTTGAGTTAAAAGTGCTTATTTTATGAACTAATTGCAAATTACTAAAACTATAACAAAATATAATATTATGCATTTTATGTCCTTATTATGCTGTCACATAATATAAAATCAGGGAGCATTACGTAAATTGAAAATCTTCAAAAGTATTAATAAATTTAACTAACTTCATTACAAAAGTCATAAAACGAATTTCTTAATAAAACTACGACTAAACAGTTATGACCAGCAATGATAAATGACTATGAAAACTAAATCTTAGTACTCATTTTCAAAGTTTCGTCAACATTCGGTTCTGGCAAACTGTGATTCCGCAATCCACATTTCGATTAAAAATCATGGTAAATCTTAGGAATGTCTTCTTAGTTACAAAACTCAAGCAATTCTGTTTTTTGCCTTGGTTATGGGCAGCTATTTCCGAGTAGGCGAACTTCAATGCACCTTGAATTATATTTCTCCGCCGTCCCCCAATTTTGCTGCTTGGGAAATTATTGCAAACTTGTCACTGTCAAACTGGTCTTGTAAGAAATTTTTTAGATAATTTTTTCATATCGTAAAAATCACATAAAAATCGTATATTGAACCAGTGCACAGTATCACCATCTGTGTTCTTGTTAGGATTTGTAATTTTTTCATCAGCCCAGGCCCTAAGATCAAAGAAGTCGGAGAAAGACGGTTGTTCTGTACTACATGGGTGGTTACGTCTTGCCACCTGCATGATATTCTCCCATTCATGAACCGACAATATTCCAGAGTGAAGTGGTCTAAATTGTCAACGATATCCAGTATGAATTAAAAAGTGGATGAAGGACTGTCAATGATTTTCAAGACTGGAGCAGATGAAAGATTTTCAGTGATATCCAAGACTGGAGTGCATGGATGAGGATAAACTGATAAATATAATAATAATCGGAAAAGCTGGAACATCTATGCCCAATGGTTGCTAAACTACATGAAGTAGGCCTAATGTTAGGTACTTTTGAAACACTTACAATACAAATGATAGGCCTACTATCTGCACGATATCGCGCAGAACTATGTAAGTTGCAAACGTGAACATTTGTTTGACTATCCTGTGGTACGGTGACACAGCTAATAACTGCAAAAGTTCACAATCTTCAGTTACGTAAGTCTGGCTGAATTCATGCTTGAAAAGTGGGCAAGGCATTTACATTCAAAAGTACACAATATACAGTTGTGCACTTTGCTGTTAAGGTACGAGTGAATCAAGAACTAGTGACATAGGCCCCTACATGTAAAAGTTCACATATACAGATATGCACTTCTGCTATTAGTAACAAACCATGCGTATATGAAACATGTGCACTTTCAGCAGTTAAGGATATGATGTTGCAGAAATGGTAATGGTCCGCAAGAAGTACACAACTATATACAGTACCTACCCATATTATTAGACTCAAACTCAAATTTCGACATTTCAACACGTTTTTTGTAAAAAAAATGTATAACACACAATGTGAACTACTGTATATGTTTTTTTTTTGTTTTACACTGCATGCTTATTCATGCACAGAGTTTGTAAAACAGTAAAACAAAAAACACATAGTTCACATTGTGTGTTATACATTTTTTGACAAAAAACGTGTTGAAATGTCGAAATTTAAGTGTGAGTATAATAATATTGGTAGGTACTGTATATGCACTTTTGCCAGACGAAAATTAGCAATCCCAAAAGATACGCATTATTTAAACATGATTTACGGTATTACGGTTGGTGTTGATTACATGCACTTCTGCCAGCAGAAAAGAGCATAAAATTCTGAAATTTTGATATCAAATACGCACTTTCGGTAAAAAGTGCACTTCTGCACCTTTACTTCTCAACCCTCGAGTGGTGATTTGCCTACGTCTATTTGTTTATCATCGGACGTATATGTGTTGTATCGGCGAAATAAAAGACTTAAGATAGGCCCTAAAATGATTTAGTGTCTGACATTACTACATTCCTTGTTTGTTTATGCATTAGTACTAGGGGTACTGTTTTTGTCATAAAGAAACTTCAGTTCGAACGTGAAAATGCTGTTTTAAATATTGATAAAAGGCCCCTATTCTGTTATATGACTATGTCGTAGGCTATACGTCCAATGTGATCGCCGTTAGAAATGAGCTACATCCAAAATTCTAGGTTTGGGCTCTAACGGAAGTACGTCTTCCTTTTGGGCTATAACGGAAACCCTGGATGATAGTACTATCTCAGTGGGCACTAACACAGCTTTTAAGAGGATGCTAGGACTGGTGGGACATTGAGCATTACAGGTTAATTTGCAGTGGTTCTAACACAGAGTGCATGTCTTCTGAACCACTTAAAACCCATGTTATGCCATGTTATTGCCAAGTATCTGTCTCTTGTCTCTGGTGCGTGTGGAAACCGGAACCGGATGTTCAGTTCGCACTTCTGGACAACAAATCTCATACGACGCCGTGCTCGTGAATAAGGTGATGCCCTGCACTTAGCGTTCAAGTAGCGTTTTAGAAATTTGGAGTTTACGATGAAAATTGTAGAAAGTGAAGAGATGTAGGCCTACACTGTGAAAAAAGGTGACCAAGCACCACATCCTGAGGGTCAGTCACTACACGTAAGCAAAGCGTTGGTCGAATAATATCAGTAAATCTACCAAACTTATTCAGCACCGAACCAGATTAGGCCTACCACAAACCAGAACTGGAGGCGATGTAATCAAAAGCAGCTGACAAGCTAAGAACAAGAATTGTCCCCCCCCCACCTTTGCCCGAGAACACACGGTGTCAGCGTGAACAACAAGAAGAGCGAATGCATATATAAGTCAAACCAGCCGCTCAATAATTCTCAATTTAAATTCATAGCTGAGATCGGCCTGAAATTAGTTAGCGTAGCCGGGAATGTCCAAAGAAGGTTTCTTTATTAGAAGTTGAAATATGGTAGGAGTGCAGGATCCAAAGATGAACTTACGACACAAAACATTCTGAGCGCTCTTGTTCAGGCGGTTCAAATGAAAAGTCAAATGAAGACAGCCAAGCGACGTCCACGGCAAACGGTTATGCACAACTTTCTGGCAGGAACTAGCAGACGCAACAGCCGGGTATCTCTTCGGCCACCGTTTCTGTGAGTGGCATGTAATTTTGGGTTTGAATGAGTCAAAATGGGAATAATACCCATTAAGCTTACATGTCGACAAATTTCAAAATATGCTCCGGCTTTGGCGATGCGCAAATTCCCTCCAAAAGCGTAAACATTCAAGGTAAGTTTCAGACACAAATTATTCTGAAAGGTAAGTCCAGACAAAGCAAAGTCTGAAAGTCTATAATTATCGAAGAAATGCTCCATGCGAGTAGCAGAAGTTTCAGTTTAAGACAATGTGTGAAAACACGGATCATTGGCGTCGTCCTCCTCCTTTATCCAGGCTTGGGACTGGCACTGCCAGAGTTCGAGCAGTGGCGACGAACTAATCTGTTGAACGAAATACAGAAACTACGGCTATCTCAATGGAAGCTGTGACAGCTTTAAGAGGAAGCTATGATAGATGGGCGATAAAGCATTGCAGAAATGCGGCAGTCTTGATGTAGTTGGATAGGATAGACGACACTAAACTGTAGACTTGTACAATTTAGTATGGTCTAGACTGGAGTAGAATATATTGGATTATATTGCATTACATATATAATAACATTTATAATATACGACGGCGGTATGTCCAGAGCACATCAGCTTCACTCAACTGGTAAAATTTTAAAATTTAACAGTTATCATAATGCGATATAATTAATTCTAAGCATTGGCTATGAATAAGAAAACTTAACGAGTTCAAATTGATGATTCTTACGTGACGCTCTGGCTATTGTGTATTCATAACTAGCAACACTATGATGACGGAATAACAGCCAAGTAGCTGTGACTTATAATGGGTCATCACTTTCCGTTTTCCGTGTTAAATGTTGCAAAACCTTTTTCATTATCAAAAGTAAACTTCGCACACAACGAAAAACATTAATTAGCTTGTGCTAACTTACCTCTTGTATATCCTATATCTCCGTTGTGGATGGAATTCATAGTCAACAACCATTCAATCTTTTGTTCTTCATTTTCCAATCGGCGTATTTGAAGTAAAGTTTTCTCTTTAGCTTTAATAAGTATGTATAAGCACACAAATTTATTTTTCAACTGGAATTGAGCCGATGTGGCCAGAAAATTCAAAAATTTAAGTTCAGCAACTTAAAAGCTTACTCAGCAAGAATAGTTATAGCTCTAAGTACAACCGGGCATAGCCAATCAGAGGACCTGTTTAATTGATGCTAAGTCTAGGAATTCATGTAATTCATGTTGGCCACAATTCAATTTTTAATATACTATACCCAACTTTAAAACAAATAAATTCCTGAATGGGAAACCAATGCAGTGATTGAAGAACATGAGTAAATGCTCATTGAGACTGGCTGGTTGTCGGTTGTTTTGCTGGCGGTGTTTCTGACTTCGTGTTCTCTCGTCGCCTGCTTCGCTGACACTTGTACATGTATCTTTTCTCTGTTGTAGATTATGAAGTAAACTGCTTTTTATGTAAAGGCATTTGCTTTTCCAAATTCTGAGGTATATCATCACTACACGCGATTGCTCAGCAAGTACCATCAACGTAGTGTGCGCACTACTATTAGGCAGCATAGCATCGGAGTCTGTGGCTCGCTCTTCTGGAACTCCTTGCCAATTGGACTTGCTGGTCTATCTATTATAGATCAATTGAAACAAAAATTGAAGCTCTGTCTCTTGGATGCACACACATGACTGAACTATGTGATTCTTTGCACGGGCACTGTTATCAGTGGGGGGCCGTGCTTGAGCATTTTGCTCTAGTCATTTCAAGTTGATGTGAAAGTTTCATTTTCAGTACCAATTTGAAGGTAAGGGTCTATAGAACAATTTTGGTCCGAGGGGAAAGCACTCAGATAAAAAATGAGACTTCTGGAAGCGTGGGGGTTCGAAACCCCCAACTAGGCCTATGCGAAATATGCAAACTGTTATAACGTTTGATCGGATGGTCCGATCTGAACACATTTGGTATGTATGGATTCATTATCAGGAGCTGGTCCGAGGGGAAAGCACTTAGATAAAAAAAATGAGACTTCTGGAAGCGTGGGGGTTCGAAACCCCCAACTAGGCCTATGCGAAATATGCAAACTGTTATAACGTTTGATCGGATGGTCCGATCTGAACACATTTGGTATGTATGGATTCATTATCAGGAGCTGGTCCGAGGGGAAAGCACTCAGATAAAAAAATGAGACTTCTGGAAGCGTGGGGGTTCGAAACCCCCAACTAGGCCTATGCAAAATATGTAAACTGTTATACCTTCTGATCGGATGGTCCGATCTGAACACATTTGGTATGTATGGATTCATTATCAGGAGCTGGTCCGAGGGGAAAGCACTCAGATAAAAAATGAGACTTCTGGAAGCGTGGGGGTTCGAAACATCCAACTAGGCCCATGAGAAATATGTAAACTGTTATAACTTTTGATCGGATGGTCCGATCTGAACACATTTGGTATATATGGATTCAGTATCAGGAACTGTCAATTATATTAACATGCATATTGCTCATAAAAGCAGTGATGTTGCCGGTATTGGTGCATATCCACAAAATAGAGAAAGGTTCATAAGAAAGTTGCTAATAAACCGGCTATGACAAATCGAACGTACATACGGTAAGCATTGCATATTGTTCTTATCCAGCTACTTCGCTTATGTGCGCTTGCACAGACATTTGCACTTCAATTTTGCCTTCATGCACTTGCACAGAGAGCAGGTACTTGCGCAAGTGCACTTCACATCTAGGTGGAATACATCCCTGGCGAGGGGCACATCCTTTTCATCAGGGAACTTATCGTCGGATATCTTTTCTGACAGGAATGAGAACAGTGCCTTCTTGTTATCAACGTTAGCCAGGAACTTCTGCCAATTTCCAGGGACTTCGACAGTAGCAGATACGCGTTGTCGGGTGCCTGTTCCTAGTTTTTCCTTGTTTCTCCTTTAATTGTCAGTGCACGATTCTGGTCCCAGACAATGTCTACTCTTGACGATTGTTTCAATTCGTGGCAAACTCATGGGCAGAAAAACTTGTAAAAATATGAATCAAAGGTCGTGCCTTGGATATTTGTACCAGGAACTGAATGTATCAGTACTCCACCGTCAATAACTATGAAGTCGAGAAAATCTGGCGCAACTAGCTGCTCATCGACAGAAATGGCGCTACTCGTACTGCCTTCCATAATATATAGTTATATACCAACAAATCAGACTGTACAGAAGTTGAGGGACCCTGCGGATGACAACGCAGGTGGTTATGGAGAAGATTCGTGACGAACAAATTCCTCCAAATTCCCCCCTCGGCTGTCTAGTACAACAAAAGCTTGCCCATAAAGCCCTGAGTGATCTTTGTAATGTTGCATTTTCAGCTTCATTGCTGTCTTCCTCTGCGTTTTCTTATGGAACAACAGTAAGTTGTTTCTCTTGATGGGTGCTGTCAGAAGTGTTTCACTTGAGTCAGGCACACTCTTCCTGAAGTTGTTGTACTGGTTTTGTCCCAATGACTCGACTTCGTGGACAGATTAGGCAGCAGCCGCAGACTCACATACCTGGTTTTCTAACGTTACCAGGGCTGTCCTCCTCAAAAGGATTCCCCTTGCTCATCAACACCTCCGTCAGGTCTTTGACATTGCCCTGAAATTGTTGCTGAGATGCATATACCTCCTCGTGATGAGGGAGCTCTTTATCATCAATGTTGTGTTCACCACTAAACTGTCACACGATACGGCAGATTTCCAGGTCAGTAACGATCCAGCGTTCTAGCATGGAAGAGTTCACTGTGAGACTGATCATGCCAACAACTCCTTCCACTCGTTTGTTGGCTTACTTCGAGTTATCATCCAGTGTCCCTTTTCAAACTCTACCTTGATACTGTATGGAAGAACTTCCAGGTCTGGGATACGGATCGGCATCCACCTGGCGTAATTCTGGTGATCGAGAACAAAGAAAAGAGGTACAAGCTTCCGCGGGGTAGTGATCATGAGTTCAAACTTTCGTTCTCGTAGTGCCCGGATGAACATGAAAATGATATGTTGGTATACTTGTGCACGAGTAACCAGAACTTGAACGTTGGATCCTGTTGAGAAGCTACCACGACCAATTCCTCAAAGTTCATCTCAATTACGCAGACTTTTCTGCCCCGAAGATGTCACGGAAGGTCCACTGCATTTTGTGGAGAGGTCATGGAGAGGTTGGTCCACTGCCGACACAGGGACCTGGTTTGGGTGAGGTGCTCAGTTGTCTTTTTTACTAGTTCCATTCCATGTTGAATCATTTCTGGAGTGGCTGAATTCTAATGGAAAAGTGACAGGAGGGCTTCATTGTATTATCCGGTTATCCGGCAGCATCTGATGGATGTGGGCGTCCACACGAATTTTTAGATTGGGATTTTTATGGGGGCAATTTTTTTTAGAGGGGTGGGCAAAATAACGAAAAATTATCAAGGACTTTACCTAAATAATTAAGTGTATTTTCGCATTGAAAGTCATTAAGGAACTGTTGTAATAATCAATAATCATAATAATCAAAAGATTTTATTTATCAAAATATTTTCAAAATTAAGGGGGTAAATGTCCCCCTTAACCCCCTACGAACGCCAATGCTGATGGAGCAGCATGGAATGAATACAATACCAGAGGGAGAAAATTAACTGAGATATTTTTTAGGGGTTTCAGTTATGAGGCGTAATGTTAAAAAACAGAAATTGGCAGTCATCTTGGAATTTTTGGCATACCAGAATATTCAAAACACCAATATTTTGACTTCATGTGATTCATCATTCAGTATTAGCTTTACAAAATTACAATTAAAGTTTTAACACAAATGAGCTTTTTAAAAAACCAAAGTGTATGCCTATTTCACGATTTTCAATGGCGGCCATTTGAAAAATAGGCCAAAACACACATTTCTCATCTGAGTTCTTGGAATTTCAAGCTCATCTTTTTCACAGTCCAACAATACCATAGGGAGAAAACTAGCAGAGATATTTATTTGAGGGAATTCAATAGCCACTTCAGTTATGAGGCGTAATGCTAAAAAAAAAATTGGCAGCCATCTTGGAATTTTCGAATATTCGAAACATCAATATTTTGACTTCATGTGATTCCTTATTCAGTATTAGCTTTATAAAATTGCAATAACAGTTTTAATACGCATGAACTTTTACAAAAAAAAAACAAAGTGTATGCCTATTTCACGATTTCCGATGGCGGCCATTTTGAAAATTGGGCCAAAGTACCAATTTCTCATCTGAGTCCATTCCCCTCGGACCAAAATTGGTCTACATACACTTACCCTCAAATTAGTAATGAAAACGAAACTTTCACATCAATTTGAAATGACTGAGTGTTCGGGAACCCCACTATATGTCTTTCATATCGTACTACAGATTAATAGTGATTTAATCATGTTTAGTATGCCGTTATTACCAATTGCATGATTTCATGATTGTATCTATTATGATTGCTGTAATTAGTGTGACCCTGGTAACGGAACCTTGTGTTCCTTATGGGTTTACCTATTGGTACCATTGTAGGCGACTGTCTGCAGTGGCGTAGCAAGGGTTTTACCATTGGGGGTGAGTAATATGCGAAGCACCAGTCTTCAGAGAACCTATACATAGGTATTGGGACAGGGCGAGCGCCGGAGGCATAGAATTTCAGACAATAACGGAATCAACTTGCTCGATACTACTTTCTTATTTTGACAGATTTACAGCGTAACGCTTAAGGTTTAAGTAAAAGGCATTAGTAGGCCCTAATGTTTCAGAAGTGAACCAGATTACTTAGGCCTTCAGTATGTACTACGTGAAAAAGCAAAGCAATAATAACTACTATATTTCTAAAAGCCTTACTACCAGTTGAGTCTTAGTTTCTCTGGTTGAAGAGAATTTCAGCCGTCCATTTTTAATTCCGAATTTGTCGGCATCAGTTAACTGCTTCGACAGCTAGTCCAAAATCATTCTGATGACCAACGTATGTTATTGTGCCTGCCTCTCTATTGTCTGACTGAGCAACTGAGACTGTGTTAAGTGACACAGGCTCACACACGGCTATTAAATCATTTTCTTTAGCAACATTGCCAATAGAATTACCTGCAGTGTAAACCTCTTCAGTCCCATTTCCACCATCACAGTCGTTACTGGCATGTTTTTTTGGTAAAGAAGTTCAATATATCAGTTCTCTATAACGCTTCATCACCTACTTATTTAACTGAAGCATTAATAGGGCCCTAAACAGAATCTAAAACAGAAACAGAATACGCCCCTTACGCACCTAGTATGGCTACGCCTCTGACTGTTTGGAAATGCATTTTGTTACATGGCGATTGCAACGTCTCCTAAGATGACACTAAATGCTAAGGAGTTAGGCACTGATCATGCGCCAGGTTACTTTATATTCAAACAGACCTAAATGCATCTTGATGAGTATCTGACCAGAAATATCAATATGACATGAGTCAGTAATGTAAATAATGAATACACATCATACATCAATATCAATATAGTTTACACCGATGTCAAATCGATCAACTTAGAATAGATCTAAGATATCCTAGCTGCCTTACTTAGACCAGCTTCTGTTCTAAGTTAATGAAATAGATGTTATGCCTAAATTAACCTCCCTCTGCTTTGTAGTAGTAATAGATGAACTTTCTCCTCGTATATTCTTTGCCCCCAGTCACGAAACGTTGATGACGATGACACCAAAGCACGTAGATCAGGTGGCACAGGACGGCGTAGACATGTTTTTCTCCTCGTTGATTTTCGTCTTGCAAATTTTTCTCACCAAATGTCATTCAAATGTAAAGTTCATGCGTTGAACTCGCTTTTAGCTTCAACACCTCAGTTCGGAAGGTCCTCTTGTCGGAATGACTAATCGAAACGTCAGTCACTTACGACGACGAACTATATATAACTCGATCGACGTTGCGATTACACACGAACTTAAGCAGCGTCTTTGCTTAAATCGTCCTCATCCTTCCACGCTTAAAATTAACTTTAAATCGCTAAGCGTCACAAATCTTCCAACAAGATCTCTTCATAACGATCTTCCGACGTCTTTCGCACAAAGATCGCCAAATCACGAGTTTGACATCAACGTTATTCAGGTGAGCACCTTTTCTCTCCAACGTTAAACATCACAACTGTTCGTCCTTCTCATTGAAGATGCCCACTGCGCATGCGTAGCAGCTGGCAGAAAGATGATGGTCGTCAGAACTGAACTGCCCAATCAAATGTCGACAGCATCGTTTTATCAGCCTCTTTCTCGCAACATTTTCCCCAAAGCTACGTAGCTCTTATGCTATTTATAGCTGGTCATAAAAGCTGGTCAATTAATTAAATATGTATTGGCTAATCGTTCTAATATAATCATCAAACAATAATCACAAGCCTGTTGTCTATTGTAATATTGTGAGTAGATGTAAACTGAATAAACCAAGACAAACAACGACAATAACAACGACAAAACCCGTGCACGTCGTTCACGAAGCTATAGGCCTGGTCAATAGCGCGTTATTGCAGCAAGACGCTAAATGTAGGCATTTTTAGACAAACTATTAACATGCATTCAATGCTAAACATCGTCATCATCATCATCGTAAGCCCGATCGTCGTCGTCGTCGTTACCATCGGCATCATTATCATCGTAGTCGTAGCCGACATTAATACCATATTCGTAATGCAACCGTCTCGGCTAGAACCAATTAAAGAACAACAGACAATCGAGCTATGTAACGGCACGCTAGAATTGCCAGCGGCGAAAAGTCTCTCGCATTAAGTATCTCGCTTAATTAGTCCCATCCATAGTTAACAAGTGGCTCGTTGTTCTAATGATGGAAAAGATGGAGGGACGGATGGACGGGTGGAGGGACGGATGGATGGAGGGACGTATGGATAATATCCCATCCATCCATATGTTTTCGTGTTTGTATAGTATGCCTTCATGATTCTGTTGAGATGCCCTCTGTGCTCGTTGAAATTAAAATCGCAGCCTCGTTCAATCAGCGATGTTAACATCAACATAAGCCTGTTTGTCGTCGTCGTAACCATCGGCATCATTATGATTAAACTCATTCATAGTCAACAGTGACTGTATAACGACTCTCTTTCCAGGCATTCCTCCCATCCTACGCGAGGCAGATGAGGTTGCTGTCGAGTGGCTCTGTGTGAACTGCAAAGCGCTCGTTGTTTTAATAGAGCGTTGGCGTCAAACAAGCGTTCTCTTTTTCGATAACTCGTGATTGTGAATGTATGTACGTCATACTATATAATAATATGGTGTGACCAGGATTTTAGCTGTCACACATTTACTTTTTCGGACGAAGTGTAACAGAATCTCAGCAGATTCGTATCACGAGGGGAAACAACGTAGGAGAAACTACGGCGCAAGTCTGGTAGGAAATTTCTAAAATTACTCATCATCATGGGATCACTAAGTCTTCATCACTTACCCATCTGAATCATCTTATTCGTGTGCGTGGAAAAGACGTCTTTGTCTAGTGAATCGATCGATGACTATGACGTCGTTTACTTTTACTTGAATAGAGGGCTTAGCTCCGATATAGATATTATCGATCCGAATATCGCAAACGACTTTACAACGTGTATTTATGAAATTTTTAGGATCGATAGGTTCATTGTTTAAATCGTAAAATCCTGTAATTATCTTAGATGGTACATCTGGATTTCTTTATTTTTCATAGGAAGTTAAAAGTCTTGGATACAGAGTAGGAGGTATATCGGAAAGGATTTTACCTTTATTTTTCTTTCTGTAAAAAATATCCATTTGATCAACATCCGCATCCATTTCGTATTTATTTACTGCGTCTTTCACATCGGATTTTTTAAGATGTTTTTTTACTAGTTTTAAACACGATTCAAAAATTTCAATGGTTTTCGCTTCGTGTTCGGTTTCGCCTACCATTTTATCGTACATGGTTAATGGTAAAATATACGAGTCCAACAGACCCGTTTGTGAAGATTGATTTTCTTGAATCCCATAAGAATACAGTTGAGGAGTTTTATAGATATTTTATCGATTGTCCCATCGTCGTATTTGTACTTTAGAAATATGCGTTGAAATTTAATTTCAGCGGGAGTAGTCATTTTTGTAACGTCTTCGAAAATAACATTATTAATATCGAAGGTTTTCCATGTTATTGCCATAGTGTCTGCTTTTATTATACGAATATTATTTCCTTAAATCGAAAATGATTTTCATTTTTTCGTAATAGCATTTCTGAATAATCGTTTCACAATGTCATCAAGTTATCGTTATCGATCCAAGAATTGAAGGAGTCTGGATATCCTAACCATTTTACGAATGATTTCTTTCCTCGCTTCCTGATAATCTTTTCTATTCTAAATATTTCTTGAGTTGTTTTCTGTAGCTCCTGTTCATAGAATGAGCCCTGGATTTGCTCATCATTAGAACCAGTAATCTTGTAAGTTGGTGGATCTGTGTATTGAATCTGGGATACTATAAAAACTTCCTCCGTCCACCTAGGGGTATATCCTTTCGCAAAAATATTCTTCTTCTTAGTTATTCTGACTTTATCTAGAAATCGAGAATCTAGGCGCGATAGGCTGTAAGACCTCTTCGCCGTATAAATTCATAAATACAGTCTTTTCATTCGCTTTCATACTAGCCTTAGCGGGCGTCATTTTAATGGAAGAATGTCTTGTCTCATTATAATTACTAACCATTCCGTCTAATATATCGATATATCTTCTCGTTGAATTAGCTGTAAAGTACTTAAACATTTTCTCTCGCACTGTTCGGTTCCATCTCTCAACGACGCAAGATTTTTCTTCATTCTTAGTAGAGTACAACTCAAACAAATTCTTTACGTCTTTATTATAAAATTCGTTTCCCTTGTCAACCCATAATTTAACAGGCTTTCGCCCGCTCTCGAGTATCTTCACGAAGCCGCTTGCTGTAGATTTCCCCCTCTTATCATTCAATGGCACGATCCAGCCGTACTTGGAAAACACATCTATAACGGTTAAGAGGTATTTCGCGCCATCGTTATCTTTAGCGAAGGCTTGCATATCGACTAAATCAGCAGCCCATATCTCATCTATCCCACTAACGTACACTTTTCTTTTTCTAAAACGTTTTACTACTGGTTTATGCAATTCATTCGCTGATTGATTAGTCCATTTCAGATCGGGTTGTAATTTTAAGCTTTTTTAAACCTAACCCGAGACTTACTTTAGCAGATAATATAGGCTTGACTATGCCCCTCTCTATACGTTCCCGCAAGCTAGGATTAGGAATATTATTCAAATCATTAATCATTGCTATATCAGCAACATTCCTAGAAGCCGTATCAGTGTGTTGATTGTAAGCCAAATCGTGATGATACGCCGCGTTATCTACTCTGTTGATGGGTTTACTCCAATCTTTAGGAGTGCCATCGGGATTCAGTCTCAAATCCAACCTAATCCCAGGTTCCGTAAACGAATGCCCTGGAAAATGCATCTCACCTGGAAATTTAGCCCAAGGTAACATGATGTTACTAGTAACCGAATTCAATGAACCGACTACATCTCCACCTTTCGCAGCGGCTTCCTTTACGAATTGAGTTTTGGTTTTCCCGCATACAACGCATACACCTCTTAGCATGGGTCTATTATTTTTACTAACGACGTTCCGTATGTCTCTCGTTTCAGTCTGTCTTTTACACTTAACGCAATACATTTCGCTTTTAATATAGAACTTTTATATATTTAAAATGGAAGTGAAAGACTTAACGTGGGATGATTTACCGTCGAAAAGATTTAATAACAACCTATTACCTAGAAGTATAAGAGGTGTAAAAGTAGGAAAATCGGGATGTGGTAAGACGACGTTATTGTTAAACTTACTTTTGAGACCTGGATGGCTCGACTATAACAATTTACAAGTATTCGGAAAATCTCTATTTCAACTGGAGTAAAAAATTCTTAAGAAGGCATTCGAAGAAAAACTGCCTAAAGAAGTGGTCATCAGGCTGTTTGGCATTCGAGACGAGATAATGAGGTCTAATATTTCTCCAGGATGCGTTGTAGAAGAGATGTCGAACACTTTAAGAGACAAGTCGGATATCGAATGCAGCTTTTACGAATCCGCGGAAGATGTGCCGGACCCGAGAGATTTGAACCGCGAGAAGAAGAACCTGATGAGTTTCGACGATTTACAGTTGGAAAAGCAAAACAAATGCGAATCGTATTACATCAGAGGTAGACATAGTAAAGTGGATTGTTTTTATCTCGCACAAAATTATTTTAAATTGCCTCGGCAAACCATAAGGGAGAACGCAAATTTTATCTGTTTATATCCTCAAGACCTGAAGAATATCAATCATGTCTATAACGACCAGGTAGGCGTAGACGACATGTCGAAAGACGAGTTAACGAAACTGTGTAAAACGGCGTGGAAGCATCCGCACGGATTCGTAGTGATAGATCAAACTAGCAAAAACAACGATGGCAAGTACCGACGCGAATTCGATACCTTTTACATACCCTCATTGGCATAGAAATAATACTCTCATTATAAAAAGAATGGAATCTGCCCTCGAAAAGCTAACGACTGCCGTGGAAAAGGTGGTACGTAACACGGATGCTAAATCATCGTTTTATATTTTGTTGAGCAAAAAGAGCGCGAAAATTAGGACTCGGTATAATCGACTTATCGAGTAAAAAGAGCAGCGGTAAATACCTGAGCGGATTGGATGAATTTTACATTCCAAATTCTGAATTAAAATAATATAATATACTAGTAAAAATGGAAGGACTTCTCGAGAAGAAGCGACGAACACAGCACAGACTGCGAGTAACACGAATCCGAAATCATCGTTTTACATTTTGGTAGACAACGAAAAGAAAAGAGCCGCACGAATACAAACGAAAAACAATCCGATAATTAATCGAACTAGATAAAACCAAAAAGTATGAAATGGCTCTAGTTGATCTGTATACTTACTACGTGTGTCCAAACATAGACGCGAGCAACAACAACTTCAGGTATTCACCGGACAATGGTGTGACGTGGTTTGACGTAGATATTCTGGAAGGGTCCTCTGAACTCACGGATATAAACGACTATGTGAAGAAAATCATGAAAGAGAACGGCCATTACGATGTGGGAAACGAAGAATATCGCATAACGTTAGAACCGAACACCAATACGTTGAAGGTGGTGCTGACTATCGCTATGAATTACGAGGTTGATTTTACAACCGCGAACTCGATTAGAACCGTTCTAGGTTTCGGTAGTCGTGTATACAAAGCCGGGTATAACGAATCGGAGAACATTGTGAACATGATGAACATAGACAGCTTTCGAGTAACTAGCGATATAATCGGGGGTTCGTACTCGAATGGATCAACGGTGAACGTCATATATTCGTTTTTTCCTAGCGTTGGACCGGGTTATAAGATCATCCAAATCCTAGCTAATTTAATTTATCTCCCCGTTACGATGCATACGATTTCCTCGATGGAAACGAGACTTACCAACCAAAATGGAAAACTAATTAACATTAGAGGGGAAGCAATGTCGATCAAGTTTCATATTAGAGACGTGTGAAGATTATTAAAAGTTTATCTTAGTTATATATAAAATGAATCGGTACACAGACGTACGTGGTAATATTTCAGAAGGACAAAAAATCAAGATTAAACGAGCGCTTGAGGCGGGAGTCGATGGTATTAGTATTAGACTATCTCACGATGATCTCGAGGGAGAGCACGTTTTAGCTCTTACGGGAGCGCAAATTAACGAAAGCTTGTCAGAACGGAAAGGGCACGACGATCAAAATGAGTAAAACGCAACTAGAGTATAATACGAAAGTCGAAGGTGGTTTTATCGGAGCTCTATTACCATTTCTAGCTACTGCCGGAAAATTTCTTCTTTCGAGCGTACTGCCTAGTTTAGCACAAGGCGCTTTAACCGGATTAGGTTCCGAGGCTACTTCAAAGCTTGTTAATAAAGTAAGTGGATCGGGAGTATTGTATGTTAAAAAGGAGGACTTGGCTTGTAAAGTAAAGCCGGATGGAAATGGGTTGTATCTGTCTCCGTGGTCGAAAGGTAGTACGATGGGAACGGGATTGTATATGAAAACAGGTTGTATATGAAACCCGGTTCCGGGCTTATACTAGGGCTTAATTCACCCTTCCAAAATATTCCGATTCTCGGTATGTTGCTTTAAAAATAATCCTCGTATAAATAAAATGTCAGGATTCAACAGGCCTATCCATAAATTTATAACGCAACCCACTCGTCAGATCGAAGTTAGAACACAACCGAAAGAGGTGCGTTGGACACTGAAAAAAGTGACGCATACACACTGCAGACAACTGGGTAGACTAAGATGGGAGCTTTTTACGCAACAACTGATAACGATTCAACCTAGAGAAACAGCTACAGTAGCGTTAGGACTAGGTGTTCGAATGACAAAAGGATCGTGTCTAGTTTCGCTTAGACAGGAAATCGAAGCGAGCGGATGCAGTCTACGAGATGGGGTCGTTACCGGACAAGTAGAAGACATCGAAATTACTATTTAAAACGACTCAGATTCCATAGTTAGTATAATCGAAGGCGATTCGTTATGTTTCGTTAATAATTACCGAAAATATATCTCAGCTTAAAAAATTATATCGCGTAATTATAAAAAGAATGGATAGCGAATACGTGAAACGACAGATCCCGCTGAAAATCGATGGAAGCGCCCATGTTTACCGACTTTCGAAAATCACTGAAATTCAAAAAGAAATCGAAAGAGAACGAGAAAAAAGAGCGGGCCTAAATGAAAAGTATCGTAAAGGCGTTAGGTTTATCAACGTAGTAGACGGTATATAGACTCTAGTCGCGTTGGGCTCAACTGCTTCGGCGATCACGGTTATGTCTACGATAGTCGCGGCACCTATTGCGGTGGCTCTACAAGGACTGGCGGTCGGAGCGGGTGTTTTCAGCGTGATCGGGCGTGTGATCAACAGAAAGCTCGCGCTAAAGGCGGAGAAGCACGAAAATATTAAAACGTTGGCCGAAGCAAAACTCAACACGATCAGTGAATACATCTCGAAAGCTTTGGAAGACGATAATATTTCAGACAAGGAATATTCGTTAATTCTAAACGAACGCGTGAAATTTAACGAAATGAAAGAAGAAATCATAAAATCATAAAATCGAGAAAATATAGCCGAGTCGTTGAAGGACGCGTTTGTGAAATCGAAGAAAAACGTAGAACGCAAAACGTAAAACGTAAAACGTAGAACGTAAACGTAAAACGTAAAACGTAAAACGTAAACGCAGAACGTAAACGTAAAACGTTCATTTTACCTTTTAACATACTTACGTTTGAAAGTATGTTAAAAACATTATGCTATTCATTTAAAAAACAATGGCATTTCTAAAGATTAACGATCCCACCAAAAGAGACTTTATCGTCGAAGAGTTTCTGAAGACGAAGAAAAACATTCAACGAGATTATTTATCGGAGAAACTAGGCGATATAGGATTGCAGCGAGAATTAGTAAAGTTGTACAAGCCAATCGTCGACTCGCAATCGACGATATCGAAAGAACAAAACGCTTTGTTATCAACTATTAAGAAAAACTCAGCAGCCACGTCTAACGCTCTAAAAGCGCTTCCCGCGTCGATATCGTCGTCGTTAAAAGCCATACAGCTTCCTCAGTATCCCTCGATAGAGGCTTACGAGGATCCTGTAGAAGACGTTAGAATGTTAGTATTAGGAGCCCTAGCAACGAAATACCTGAGTCAATACGCTTCTAATAAAAATTCTACCGATACGACGTTCGGTCTAAATTCTAAAGACAGGAAATTTTATATCGGAGACACACGCGTATCGTTCCAGAAAAACGATATAACGGTTGGAGAGAAGACTTACACCGGTACTCCGGGACTTTGGGAGCTACTGACGATGACTAAACCGAACGATTCGATTTACAACGGCAACGGTCTGTCCGATTACGCCGAGATTCTAGACGCAACGAATGCTATGAGGCAACCTAACAATCCGAGTAAACCAAAATCGTCTAGAAGCGAAAAGTACAGAAACATCGTTAAAGCGATATGGGAAATGAAGTCTGGAAAACAGGCGCTGAAGACGGGTAAAGGAGTTGTCGTAATTCCACAAGATCCGAATGCTTTAGTAGACATGTTGAGTCTGCGTTTGGCTAGCTACGGCGCAGGTAATACTGGAGTGAGAAACGAGATCGCTGGTATATGCGATGAACTATTACGACAAAACGTTATCGACAAAGAACAGTATAAAAACTTAATGTTGCAATTGTAAAAAATGCTTGTCGTCGCTAATAGAATATTTACGAGAAAATACGTTATGGGAGGAGCGGGAATAATCGATTCTATTACGGGAGTTTTCAAGAAGCTCTTCACTTCGGATGTCGGTAAACGAGTCGCATCGTCCACCCTTAGCGCGGGTAAAGACGCCGCGAGAGAGTTGGGCAAAAAGGCGCTAGAGGTTGGAAAGAATACCTCCGTAGAGGTTGGTAAGCGACTGGTGGATAAAGCTGCTGCTAAACTCTTAGCATCGTCGGTTCTGACGCCGCGTGTGGTCGAAACGATACCAGCGCTTACGCAATCGAATGCGGCTATCTTAGCACGGCTAATCGATAACGGTGCAGGAGGAACTGATAATAAGACACTAGCCGGTTACGGACTTGAAAAGCCTTCTTCGAATGCCGTGTCCATTCGAGATCTCGTGCGTAGTCTCAACAACAACAAAAATGGAGCGGGATTGAAACTCGCGTGAGTTTAAATAAATAATCTTTAGTAAACAAAATGCAGTCGGATATTCTAAACATTACAGCACCCTCACAGGTCGACGAAGGAATCGAAAAATACGAATGGCACGCATACGAATCAACAGCGACAACGGATCTTAACACACCCGGTGAGATTCGCATAAATATCGAAACTCAAGATCTATTTTGCCATCCCGCCGAATCTTACCAGCTTTTCTAAGGTAGGTTAGTCAAAGGGGATGGAATGAACACGGAGTACGCTAATGCTAACGCCGTAGCCCTCGCTAACAACGGACTCTTGCATCTTTTCAGTCAAATCGCGTATTCCCTATCGAATCAAGATATCGAAACGGTATTTCACCCAGGACAAGCAACGACGATGCTGGGTTTGCTTAAATATCCGGACGACTTCGCCAAAGCGCAAGGTCTTAATCAATTATGGTGTAAAGATACTGCGGCAACCGCGGTTATAGCGGATAACGCGGGTTTCGCGACTCGTCAAGCGTATCTTATTCAAAAACCAACGACTAAAGGCACGTTTAGTTTCATCGTGCCCCTTAAACATATTTCAGATTCTGCGAGGATTACGATAAAATAGTGTACGGTTTTAAGCACACGCTAACGATGGTTCGCAAATCGGACGACGACGCTATTTTTAGAATCGGTACAGTGGATGCCGGAAAAGTCGACGTTGTGAAAATCTCGTGGTTTATGCCGCACGTTACTCCCGCGGATATGGAGAAGATGCAATTGTACAAAACTATCGAATCGAAAGCATCGGTACCCGTTGCATGTCGAGCGCGTCAATGCGACACTATAACGGTTCCTGAATCGACTACTTTTAGCTGGCGTCTTAGCGTTAAGACGGCTCCGGAAAAACCTAGATGGATAGTCGTCGGATTTCAAACCAATCGCGGTGGCGATCAAGAACATAACCCATCGATTTTCGATCATTGCAACCTCAAAAACATGTACGTGATGATGAATCAAGAGAGATATCCTGCGGTCGACTACGACCTATCGTTTCTCAACCAGAAATTTTCGAGAGCTTAGAGAGACGCGGCGTCCTTTAGCGAAAAATTCTACGGAATGGATCCGTTGATTACGCAAAGCAACATCACTCCAGCCGATTATAAAGATCTATATCCGCTGATGGTTTTCGACGTTAGTAAACAGTCGGAACGACTAAAATCGTCGGTCGTCGATATCCAAATCAAAGCTACTTTCAACGCCGCGGTCCCCGCTGAAACGCAAGATTACGCGGTTTTAATTTCGGATAAGTTGTTAAACTTCCAATCCGACGGACAGAAAATGAGCGTGGTGTACTAAACGATGATATGAATGAAAAATCCAGTTTTGGCTTAAGAAAATAATATTCTCATTATAAAATGAAACTACCAGAGATGCAAAAGTTAGCGAAGGAGAAAAAGATTAGCGGGATTTCTTATCTCTAGAAAGGAGTGCTTACTCAGGAGGATGTGGAAAATGGAAATAACCGTCGAAAGTGACGAGCAAAGACACAAAATACGATAGGTAGAAACATATAAGAACACACCCTAGACAAACAGAAATTTTAGATCTGGAAACGGGCGAGACCGCTACGTACCCATCGATGTATAAGGCCGCTAAAGCGCTTAACCGAGGCTCGCATATAATGGCGATGTATAACGGGAAAGTATATAAAAAAAGATACGAAATTAAAGTGTTTGAGAGTTCCAGCGACGTGGAGAGTACCTGTGGTGAGGTGAAAGATCTAATTAATTTCGAGGGGAGTACCGGTTAGTTATAAGAATTAGATACCTATCGCGTGTACTCGAACGATAGGTATCTACGGTTAACCTAGTACAGAAACTCAGACTGCAATCCACATCCGGCTATGAGAAGAATGGGCCTAACAGGTACACTATGGCCGAATTCGGCGGAATATACCCTCATACCGAGCTCATCGCCGGCGACTAAAGACACGGCGGCGGTTGGTAATACGAGCGATATTCTGTCGCCGCTCACGGATCCACCCGCTGTGTACACATAGCCCTTACTATATTTATAATCAAACCACCACTCCGCAGGTTTCCTATCAAGAAATTCGCGAATCCGCTAAGTCGATATACACCCGTACGAGGAATAGTTATTAACCCGTTAGCCGCCGTATACGCTGAATCCGTGTTTATATCGACGGTCGTTAATTGGTCTCGCATTACATCTCCGCCACCAGTTAAGCCGCCCGACGTTGCCGACACTCTTAACGCACAAATAGCTGATCCGGTTGTAGGTCTCCAATTCAGGGATAATGCTGGTGCAACTGTTATAGCTCCAGCTGTTCCTTCAAACCTATATATAATACCGCTCGTCGTATTTCTCACTAGACTACCCGGAGATACCTTCATACCCGAAACGTAATCTCTAGTAGCGATATCCGCTAGTTTAAAAGCAACGGGTCGATCGACGTATTTCTTGTTAGCTAAATGGCTGTCACCGGTTGGGTCGGCGCTATTAGTGATTTTATCGATGACTAGGGCAGTAGCCTGGGCAAAACTAATGGCTTCGTCGCCTTTACCCGCTGACGGGTAATCGGTTGGTAAACCTACAAGAAGATGGCCGCCCATATCTATATCTCCAGCAACGCCGTTGCTTCCATCTAGCCTTAGAAAAGTACTGTTTATCTGAGTTAGCGTAACGCCTCCCGCAATTACTCTTTGCGTAGATCCGGAATCGGTATGTCCAAATTTATCGACTGGCATTGTTTTTAATAAGATTATTTATTAGCTTAATGTAGTAGTGTTTTAGATAAGGAGCGACAAATCAGTTATATTCTTCTCGATCAGCGAGGAAACATCGCTAAGGTCGTAAGAATGCCGCTGAAAAGTCTCTACCTAATATGTTTGTAGCGATGTTCGAATAAACGAATATATCGAGGTAATCGGTATCAGTTAAGGAAACTATGCTACTGCCCGTTGCGTTATTATACGAACCCCCCGTACCCCCTCCGCTCGCAATTTGCATGTACGACACCTCATTTTTATACAGGAAGTCGTTACCATGAGTGGTATTACTCATGTCAAAAAATTCTATGTACGTCGTAATGATATAGTATCCAGCTTTACTGGGAGTGAAACGAGTCATACTGATAGGCCTACTGATGACACTATCGGTACTGAATCTTACTCTATCGAAAGAAACTAGCGTATAAGCTTTAGAATTAATAGGTTGTCTACTGGTAGTGTCTACTGGTAGTGTAGTCGTATCAACATATTTTTTAGTCGCTGCATCGCCGTCACCGCTTGGGATCGCGTAGGCCTGTAATATGGGCACCACGCATAAAGATGGGCTTATACACATTTATTTTAGACTGATCCATTGACTTAGCCATCTCTATGGCGGTTTCATTATTTATTCTAAAACGAAATCCATCCGTCGATTGTGATGTAATTGGTTGGTTTAATCGATCTTCTATTTTATTCGTTGTATTTCCTAAAATATATTAAAATCTTTATTTCCATCTAAATCCTTACATCCCATCGCCCACGTAATATCCCTGCCGATGCTTAAGAATAGGTCGCCAGTCATGGTATCGCCAGTTTTAGACACTTTCGAAGCAGTTCGTTCATCAACGTATTTCTTATTTCGTCGAATGATTATCGTTGGATGGAGAATCGTCGTGATTCGTTATCAAATCTATGGCTTGTCCCCAACTTAGAGCCTCATCCATTCCTGCTGTCGAAGTGTTCGTTGTAGGTAGACCTTTAATGCTATGACCGTCCATTTTTAAATTTCCAGTCGCCGGGTTTGCTCCATCCAATCGAAGGAAACTATCATTTACTTGACTAAGAGTAACAGCTCCAGCAATTACTCTTTGCGTAGATCCAGAATCTGTATGTCCAAATTTATCGACTGGCATTGTTTTTAATAAGATTATTTATTAGTTTAATGTAAATCGTTTATGATTTCTTGAAATTCACAATCGTCGTTCATCGTCTTCTCTAACACGAACAAACATAAGTGGCCGCAAAACACTTCATTACCCCACTGTATGCGTTCGCTGTTATACAACACTGGACAACGTAAATACTTTAACAGTTCTGTAGGGAGAGGGAGACCGTAACTGTCGAAATACAACTTGTGGTTACGTCTCTTTATCCACCTCACCCAATGCGTTCCGTTCCCTTTAGAATCGTCTAGGTTAAGGATTCCGCATTCGTTCGTACTAAGCTTGTTCGGCAACTCGTCTCGTACGAAAACGCCTGTAAAGTTCTTGATATTTAGTTTCTTCGCAGCATCGGTCAGCTGTACGTTGGTTAGAGGAACATTAGGAAGTACGACGCCCTCTACATTTATTTCTTTGTAGGTCTTAAAACTCATTTTAATATTAGGCTAATACTTTTATTGACGAAGCGAGTAGTGCCCGTAGGCCAAGGTACGAATACCATCTTCCATTATCACTCGTTTGTCATCGTCGGCTGAAAGAGCGACCTTATTTACTTCTTCGGTGTAAATGTCGTGATGATACGACCGAATAACGTTCATTTTCCTTAACTGTTCTCTTCTCGTAAACAGGCAGTCTTTATAATCGTCGTGGGTTATCGTTTTCTTAACGACGTTCTTCTTCACACCCTTACATTTCTTGTGATCGTCTCCCGCCATCTTGTACGAGTACAACTTCGGCCTCAAACCGACAAATTCTTCGATCTGTTTTCCGCCCGCTTCGACTTTGAACATACCTATAACTTTCTTATTCACTCCGGTTTCAATACCGGATGGATGATCTTTCGGGTACTCGCTCGTGTCGAACCTGCTTCGAACGTCGCTGGCGATATCAGCGTAAAAATTGTCGGTCTTTATTTCGTACGCCTACGAATCCGTATCGGTGAATAAAAGCTTAGCCCTATCTCCGTACATGGTCTTGATGTAATTATAATGGAAATCGTACATTAAAGTCTTACTCGAGTCTAATATACACATTCCTAGATATATCGGCTTGTTATAGAACAACTTGGTCTTTTTCATGTGAACGGCGATTAGATTTTCGTCGAAAATAGTTCGACTGTCGTAATTAGGTTTCGCTGCGAGCTTAATAGATTCCTTCTCATCGCATACCAATCGTATGTCAACTCGATTCTCGATACATTCCATGGTCTTACCGAAGACGCTATTATTCATTAACTTGAAAAAGTCCTTCTCGAAATCGTTAGTAGCTCTCATTCTCAATTCCGTATTCAAGTCGATATACTTTTTCAGCCAAGCGCTTTCTTCGAATATTATTCCTCGGTGAATTTTAACGATTTTCAAACCGAGACTTTCGTACAACTTTAAATTACCGTAATGAACTACGTACTTCTTTTTATCGTTTAAGTTTGGAATTAGTTTCGTCACGTCCGATCCTGCGGGTTTTATACTCACAGGAGCTAGAGGATAATCGTTATGCGGGTCGTGTAATTCCTTAGGATATTGTAAATCAACTTCTAGCACGCACCCCACCCCATCTCGTTCAGTAACGCTTTTCCAATCGCTCAGCTCGTTATCGCTCATCCATTTAAACACATGAGTTGGTAGAGCTTTGCACATCGCCCAACCGTATAAATTATTCGCGTCTAAGTAAGGAATGAATACCGAAGGCTGACCGCGATCGAAAGCTGCTCCCATGTACTCGTTGTTCGCTTTCGCGTATCGATTCGAAATCGTGCTGACTCTCCCTCTTATTCCCTGCTTGATCATCAGTAACATATCGTAGTCGCTCAACAACTTCAACTCTACACCGGTCAACTTTAACGCCGCGTCCCACGCTAGTCCAGGTGAAGTATAATACCACGCGGGATCGCGCCTATGGTGCTCGATGCACACGTCCCTAAAGTTTTCGAAAACATCGGCTAATAATAGAACAACCGAAACGTTATACAAGTCGTGATATTCTCGTAACGTTTTACAACGAAATGCTTTCCATACAGCTTTGGCGTGCTCGTAATCTTCATCGCTGATCTCGGAATCGTTTAGTTTAGAATAGAACTTATGCTTCGGAGGCAATTCGGTTTCGTTTAATCTTTCAACGCCGTCAACGTGATCGTACGGGTAAACACCTTTCTTCAGTAAAAGATCCAACTTCCTACCTTTAAAAAATCGCCTAAATTCTTACACTGATCTTTACGAAGGTTCTTCGATAACGCGTCGAGACTCGAGGGCATGAATCTAAAACTGTCGATAAAGCGTAATTCGCGCTTGACAGTTATCTCTTTTCCCTCTTTATTAACAAACTTATCGACTGCGACCTCTCGGCTAAACGATATGTACTTTTCTTCGTTATTAGGAATACAGTTTATTTTCTCACCTCGCAATTTCTTCACGAATAGATGGCTGTCGTATCCGGATAGATTATGGAATACTACAGGGAAAAACTTGGGGACTTTATAGTTTATATTACAAATGTTATGGGCGGCGCCTCTGAATTTACTGCTTAAATGACAATGATCTCTAACTCGATCTTCGCCTAAATCTCCTCCGCATATATGACAGTTAGTAGCTTCATCGAAACATTTCTTCTCAGTTTTGCCGAATATCATCTTCTTAGAAAATTTAAACTGGTTATATATTTGTTTTATATTTTCTACAAGAGAATCTATGAATATCTGGGCGACATCGTCGTCTTCGTTTTCAGAAGTAAACCTCACTGGCTCTTTGGAATAAACACCGTCGTCGAAGCATTTTATGTGATAACAAAACGAGCTAGGCGTATGTTTCTGGTATTTATTGGTGTAAGACGTGCTAGGATCGGGCTGGCATGTACCGATCGGTTTAATGAAAGATTCGAAATCCGCATAGACGATAAATGGCACTCTCGTCGATTTAAAATAATGTTTAAAACTAAACATAGTTCCTGGTTCAGGCAATTCAATTCGTTGAGCGCCCTGCTGCGAACAGTACTCGCTATGTTTATTAAGCGAGTCTATCGATCTGTAACCGATTAAACATCTTTCGCAATAGTGGATCGAATTTACAGATTTTTCTGTTCGTGCCGCCATCAATCTATTAAAGTTCTTGATCCAACAATAATGCTTCTTTTCTCCGTCGGAAATAAGCAGTAGATTTACACAGGTATCGCTTTTTGCTTCGATATATATAATAGGGTGCATCGATTGTAATGTTAGAAATTTTTTTTTCTCATTTTGATTTCTAATAGTGCAAAGTAGTTGCCAATTGATGTCAGCAATATTCTGGTGCAATTTCACCAATTTAGCACATGACCTTGAGGTGCCCCAATGACCTTGAAGTTTTGACATTAGACGCACAATATTTGCCCATGTTATGCAAGGAGTAATGTCCAGAGAAACAAGCTTCTACAGTATGAATCTCATGACAAGTAGAATGCAATACTGGTAAAACATATCAGGTATATTATTCCATCATTATGTCCATTACACCAATGATGAAACAGTGAGTCTAAAGTCTAAACTACAGTAGCGGTAAACTACATTAGTAGTCTTATCCTATCACTGCAGGTAGACCTAAGTGGTCAGGCGATACGACATTCTTTCTTAGTGTTAAAAGTCGGCATTATTCGCCTGGATTCCATTCTTGTTTTTATGAAACCGTCCCTAGCTTTGATGCCGCAGATTGCAGCTGAAGCCTCACTCACTACTTTAACATAACGCTCCACTGCCTATGAGTGGCTTGGGAATCTAGGAAAAAATCGAACTTTTGTGCTGGGTGCGTTGCTACAAATTGCATCATTTCTTCATCAGACACCTTCAATGTTAGTGGCGTTCTGCTATGCGTATTACCCAGTCAATGAGTTCAGTTTCATCAGACGCATCAAACCTTAGCAAAGGAATAACGAATTTCGAATTTCAGACCGTACAGTTCTCCTAGCTTTCAGGATTGGCGCATTTCCAGCGTTCAAATTTTCTTACGGTCATGCGTTAACATGGAGCATCGTGCTTTCTCTGGACCAATTGGTAAAGGTTTATTAACGTTTAAACAGATACCATCAGTGATCTTTGATAAAATTGAATCGGATTTTCCACCTGCAACTCTAACTGACCTAAGTAGTGACCGGCAGTATTTGTCGGACATTAGTAACGCGGTTGTTAGAGGCCAATGCTCGTTGAATTAATCTGAAACAAGACCCTGGAACATTGAATCACTTGCGGTGGTTTAAAGCTGCGAATAAAATATTGCAATTGTACATTGGTAGTTGCAAACCATCAGTATAGAGCTTCAAATGTTGGCGATGTATGTAGTGAAAGAATATGCTCCGATGTGGTTAACAATTTTGCAAGGCTGGTCTAGTGGTGGGTGATATATGTCCGACATAGGCCCTATGTCGAACCTGGTTCCTTCACCAACGATAATAAGATAACAATACTTATTTCCTTCCTTGATATTCTGTACTACAGAGTTTTATCTTTTCGACCTTCAGAATTAAACCGAGTAAATAACCTGCGTTGTTCAAGTCTTCCAGCTCGTTACAGTAATTTCATCATTCACGTCTAACTTTATTTTAGTCAATAACATTTGACAAATCAACATCACATTATAACATCAAAATCTTGCAGGACACTGGAGTTATCTCGGCAGCTGCTCTGTCTGAAACATCATAACGCTCACAGACTTAAGCTAATTTTTGTAGTCTACTACAAAAGTCTCTTGACTATGACGTTTGATGCATCACAAGTTGATTATTACTAAATTCAACAATATAAAATTTAGCTTAATCACCTGGTTGATTACAAGTGTTTGGCCTGCTGGTTTCGAAATTAGATTCATAATTGTCTATTGAGTCATCATTAACATCCACGACCTTCTCACCACACAATGACTTAATATTTTTCGACTCGACTAACTTGCATAGCTTTTCTTTTCTGCTTGTTAACAAGCTTATTTGCTGTAAGTTTGTCGACATTACTGATACACATCAACCTTACTGTTCTCTGGTCAGTCAGAAACTCCTGCTCATCTTGAGGAACTCGAATGATTGCCGCCTACCTACTAAAAGATCAACAGAACTCCTTAAAGCTATAGGTCTACATAAATTAGTTTGCCCTACAACAAATTACGCTAAATGCACTGCTCCGAAGCCTTCAAATCATTAACACTTTAGGGTCGTTGGGGCACCTCAAGAACTTATCCAAAAAAATCTAAAATTTCCATGCTAACTAAGTAGTATAAAACTATTAGAATATTCTGTTCAAAAAAATATTTTTTCGATGCACCCTAATATATAATGGGTATAGGCCTTCAGCCTCTTCATAGCCGAATACGTTAATTCTAATGTTATTGTTACGCTCAAACTTATTTATAATATTCTCATCAGCAGTAACTGGGAATTTGATACCTCTCCAATCGAGCTGCTCAGATTGTTCTATTAAATCTCTAGTGATTCTTTCCGGGTGGATATCAATGGTGTTCAACGCTCTAGTAATACACCACTTGAAACATTCATCGTCGTCGTTTTTCAGATTAATAATGGCCGTCTTTTTAGCTAAATATTCGGGAAGCGGAATATAAGAACTACCTTTCAATGGTTTATATACCACTGTATCGATATCCAACTTCATAACGGCTTTAAACCTCCAATTGCTACCTCTCATCTGAAAACTTGCCATGCTCTCCTTAATTTTGTCCACTGCGTTGCTATATATTTCGTTCACGTCGGTTGCGTCTAAAATGATATCGGTCTTTGATTTAAAATTAGGTTCGGCCACGACTACTTCTCCGGATTTAACATCAACTTTCTCCATTACGCAATTAAGATTGAGTTGATGAACTTTTACCCCTCGATTTTTCGTCAGCAGGCTGACTACCCGCGGTCTTACGGCATTGAGAAAAGACGTGGCGTCGATTCCGCCGGTGGAATCGATCGTGTATCGCTTAGTAAATCCTTTAAGGGCTGTCGCGGTCTCTCGGATTTCGAACTTGTTTTTATTGATTTTACTAAAAATACTCGAAACTTTTGACAACAACGATTCTAATTTATCGTTGGCAGGCGTTTTTATTGGCGGAGGCACGTAACTAATCAACCAATCCGAATAAGATTTAATTTCAGACATAACTTTATTTTTCAACGCTGAAGCCTTATTTTTCAACGATTCTATAGCAACATTATACCATTTCTTTGGAGGGGGTTTACTCGGTGTGAGGATTGGAGCTTTAATACTCAGAACAGGAGCGTCGAGCAAATTATTCACATTTTCCGCAGCTCCCCCATATACATCATTGTCATTGTTAGCTTCTTCGGCCGCAGCACGAATGGTCTCGATCAATTCCGCTTTCCGCAGTCTCGAGTATCCTTTTAGACCTCTTTGTCTGGCTATATTTCGTAATTCAACAACAGTATTCGACGAGTAGTCCATTTTGTATAGTCATTTAGGCCTTTATATAGAGTTAAGAAAAAAAAAGTTCATATTGCTGAATGAATCGCCGATACTATAGGAATTTTGCCGCTGGCAATTCTAGCGTCTCGTTACATAGCTCGATTGTCTGTTGTTCTTTAATTGGTTCTAGCCGAGACGGTTGCATTACGAATATGGTATTAATTAATGTCGGCTACGACTACGATGATAATGATGCCGATGGTAACGACGACGACGACGATCGGGCTTACGATGATGACGATGTTTAGCATTGAATGCATGTTAATAGTTTGTCTAAAAATGCCTACATTTAGCGTCTTGCTGCAATAACGCGCTATTGACCAGGCCTATAGCTTCGTGAACGACGTGCACGGGCTTTGTCGTTGTTATTGTCGTTTTTTGTCTTGGTTTATTCAGTTTACATCTACTATTGTGACTTAACTAATATACAAGGCATCCTTTCAAGTGATCAATAAAACATTCTAAATCTGAATCTGTATAGACAACTAGGCTAACATCATATATAAAATAAATAATATATAATATTTATTTAATTTTTATGTAATATTTATATAAGTTATGACTCAAGCATTCCAGCCAGAGTTTTTCACACTATAATATCTGTATGTTTTATAGTGCCACTGTACCCGATTATCGCCATTAAGCAGAGCTGGAGTGCATAAAAAAATTCCGGAGTAGTGGGGCGGTTTTTTCCGGTGCCATTTTTTTAACTATCGTGTTCGCTTGTGGTATGATTTGGGCCCTTTTCTTTGGCCTGCTTGTTTGAGCTCCACCTCACTTGACTCGGGCCTCTTCGTTGGCCTGCTAGCATCGTTGCCAGTCATGTAATCAGCCAGCACCGCGATCCGTCACCTGGCCGATTATTTTCTAGAATTTTTATTTTTTTCACTCCACCCTAGTGTACATAGTTTAGCGATTTAAAAAAATCGTGTGAGGTTACACGTTGTAGTTTAGACGTCTTTAGCTCTCTGTCTCGTGTTGTCTGTGACCGACCGAGCTGCTCATTTTGTGAGGCAGTTGCCTGTTGAACTGTCAACGGCTGTGGTTGAAACTGCTGTGGTGTGACCCAGTGTGGTCTGGTTTTTCTTTTCTAAAAGGTATTATTGTTGTATAGTATTTATTTTTGGAGAATATATTTCATCATTACCAACTCGAGAATCGTTATTCTTTGTAAAGACCTCTAGTATATGGGCCTTTCTTCAAGGGAATTTTTGAAGGTAAATTTCTGAAATATTTTGGGTGAATTTTGGTTCTAAATTCGTTTTTGAAATTTGTTTAGTGGGGTAGGCATAGATATGAAATTGTAGAGTGTAAGCCGCTGACCGAGGCGATGTTTTCGACATGCCCGTTGAGAAATTGCGTCAGAAGTTAGAGCGCCTAGGACAGGAGACCTACCAAATAGTAGGAACTTAGTTTGTCGTTAACATCATTTTATGCCAACCAAAATTACACAAAAGTACACATGGTCACAGACCAGACAATATAGTACGAGAGTTGGAAGATGAGGAATTGTTAAAGAAAATATATAGCTGATTATCAACAGCATAAAGGCCAGATGACAACTCGATTCAATAAGTACTTTGTGGAGTCACTACGCCTCCTGAGAATTACATTGCTCTATCTCATATTTGAACGAAACCGAGCAAAATGACTTCAAAGTTTGGTCACCATTATAGGCAAAGAATTATAAACTGGATTGTTTTGCTCGATAATACTATCATTTTTATGTACCTGCTATTGACTTATTTTGAAAAAATAATGTTATTTTGACAAAGAAGAGTAGAAAATATAGAAAATAGCAAAAAGATGCAAAAATGCATGCTAGAGCAAAGTAATTCCAACGGACAAAGTAAACGTAATTGTAATAATGCTCTAAGTTAAAGATAAGGCAGTTTCCTAAATCGCGTCCTGAGTGTTATATTGCTCTATCATCCATTTTGGTATAATATTGCTGTAACATGCCAGATTTTAATGACAGCATTTAACGCAGTATTTATTTACCATACAACAATAATTTCGAATTATATTGTTTTATATTGGTTATTTATGAATTATACGTTTGTATTATAGGCCTACTATGGATTATTTTTGTCATTGCTGTGTAGAAGAGAAAACAATAATTCAATAGCTTAACTCCGCGCATCGTTGTAAAAGGCAATGATGTATCCACTAGACCGAAAAGAATTTGAAAACAGAGGAACTGAACAAAACTACAATCCTGTAGACTTTTGGTCTACTTGATACATCATTGCTTTCTTCAGACGATGCGCGGAGTTAAGCTATTGAATTATTTTTTTAATTATTTAGACAACAGACCATAATTATTCATTCAGAGGACTTGTATAGCACCTCTCCAAGATGCCTAACAGAAGCGCTTGATATCACAGCTTGTTCATCAGATTAGCTGACGTAGGTGTGTTATTTTATCGTTCATAACAGTGGCGTTTCCGAAGTTCTCAAATTAGGCCTATACTTTTACATTTCCTAGGCCACATAAACCGCCTGGGATTGCGTCGCGATTGTGGGTTGCGGTAACGACTCGGCATTGTCGCATTTTCACAGATCAGCGAATTTAATTATTTGCAAACAACTGTTTGTAGGCCTATAATGTATATATGACTCTGAAAAAGTCAGCAATGTGGGAATAGAAAAACTAACGGAAAATGGAACTACGTGCCTCGTTCGAAAAGGGAAATGCATCACGTAGCCTGACATATTCTTGTCAATAATACTAATCTAAGAACTTCTATAGTGCCACTGTAATTTTTCATTCTATAATCTTTGCCGACGATACCAATGTATTTCTCTCTGATAAATCTCTTGAAACTCTGTACAATTAGGTAAAAAAATGAATTAGAAAGTCTATAGGAATGGTTTAAAGCAAATAAGCAATCTGTAAACTTATCCAAGACTATTTACATCATATTCCGCTCGTGTAGGAAAACTCATCCAATCCTTAGGTGTATAAACTGTATATGTTGATAAGCATTTAACTTGCAACGAACATTGTATCTATAATATCTAAGAAAGTGGTCAAAAACATAGCTATTATTTCCAGCATTCGACATGTTTTGCAGAGATCAATCCTAATGAATTTGTAATGCACCCCCATTTTCCTTACTTTCTCTGTTGTAATATCATCTGGGTCTCAAACTACAACTCTCACTTGACCAGAGTCATCACATTATAGAAGCGTGTTGTTCATAATCTGTAGCATTTCCTTTAAGGAAAGTGCTCGTTCATACTTTCGAAATCTCAGAATACTGTCGTTGCCAGACATAAACAAGTTTCAGATTGCTCGATTCATGTTTAGATTAAACATAAAGCTATTGCCACAAAACGTTCGCCAGTTACTTCCATTGAAATTCTGAGTTGCATTATAAGAACACCAGATCTTGTAATAAGTTTCACAAGGACTTTGCTCGCACTAAAACTAGACAGTTTGCAATTCCTTTTCGTGAACCATGTATATGGAATTCACTGCCGGCTCTTTTGACTAATGTGCTTACTCTAAGTATTTTAAACTAAAACTAGAACAGTATCTTCTTGGCTCTAAATGCACCTAGTACTGTTTTTGTATAAAATGAGAACCGATGCAATGTTTATGTAACTACTATAGTAGTTGTAAATTGAATATTCTGGAATAACCACCCAATAACTAGGTTCATAATCGAACAACCACCCAATAACCAGGTTCATAATGGAACAACCACCCAATAATCACGTCACATGATGTCACCACCATGTGACGTGATCGATACTATTGGAAATCCCCGCAGTATCGATCACACGCCGACGTAATCATTAGGCGATTACGCGGGTTGGGAATAACCGATGGTTTCTAGTAATCTGGTTTCAAGAAAGGGCTTAAAGGAATGAATGTCCATAATAAAATGGATACTAAATCTGATTTCATGAAAGGGCTTAAAGGAAGAGATAACCATAATAAAATGGACTACTCGTCGAATACTGTTGTTGAATTACGAAATATAGCCAGACATAGAGGTCTAAAAGGATACTCGAGACGGCGAAAAGCGGACTTGATTGCAAAGATTATCGATAACGATTCTAGCAAGATTGATCTTGCGGCTGTAGGTGATAGGTCTAATAATTCACTCCATGCTCTCATTCCCGACACACAGGTTCCAACGCTCGCTCCTACACCGTTTTTCTCAACAGCTAACCTTCGTAAAATCTATACCACAACCACATCTGCTATTAATAAAGCTGCCGATACGACCAAATCAGCATATAATACGACCAAATCATTTTTAAATAAAGCCGCCGATACGACCAAATCAGCTTATAATAGGACCAAATCATTTCTAAATAAAGCCGCCGATACGACTAAATCAGCTTATAATAACGCCAAATCATTTTTTAATACGACCAACTCAGTTTTAAATACAGCCGCCAATAAGATTTTAGCATATGCACCCGAAGAAGGACCGAGGAAAAAGTTTGATATCCGAGAGACCGCGACAGCTATTAAAGGTTTTACTAAGCGATACACGATCGATGAAACCGGTTGAATTGACGTCACATCTTTTCTCGATGCCGTAAGACCGCGGGTAGTCAGTCTGCTGACGAGAAATCGAGGGGTAAAAGTTCAATTCAATCTTAATTGCGTAATGGAGAAAGTAGATATTAAATCTGGAGAAGTAGCCGAGGCCGAGCCTAATTTTAAATCAAACACTGATATCATTTTAGACGCAACCGACGTGAGCGAAATATATAGCAACGCAGTGGATAAAATAAAGGAGAGCATGGCAAGTTTTCAGATGAGAGGTAGTAATTGGAGGTTTAAAGCCGTTGTGAAGTTGGATATCGATACAGTGGTATATAAGCCATTGAAAGGTAGTTCTTATATTCCACTTCCAGAGTGTTTAGTCAATAAAAAGGCTATTATTAACCTGAAAAACGACGACGATGAATGTTTCAAGTCGTGCGTTACTAGAGCGTTGAATCCAACGGAAGACAATCCGCATAGAATCACTAGAGATCTAAAAGAACAATCTAAGAAACTCGATTGGAATTGTATCGAATTCCCAGTCGCTACCGATGCTAACGCAATAAATAAGTTTGAGCGCCGCAATAACGTTAGCGTTAACGTATTCGGCTATGAAAAGGACGTATACCCATTATATATATCGAAGCATGTAAGCAATGTATGCGTAGATCTACTGCTTATTTCCGACGGAGAAAAGAAGCATTATTGTTGGATCAAGAATTTTAACAGATTGATGGTGGTAAGAACAGAAAAATCTGTAAATTCGATGCACTATTGTAGAAGATGTTTAATCGGTAACAGATCGATAGACTCGCTGAATAAGCATACTGAGTACTGTTCGCGGCAAGACGCCCAACGAATAGTTCTTCCTGAACCAGGAACCATGCTAAGTTTTAAACATTATTTTAAATCGAAGAGAGTGCCTTTTATCGTTTATGCGGATTTCGAATCTTTTATTAAACCGATCGGTACGTGTCAACCAGATCCTAGCACGTCTTACACCAATAAATACCAGAAACATACGCCTAGCTCGTTTTGTTATCACATTAAATGCTTCAACGACAACATATATTCGCAATACCCGGTAAAGTTTACGGCTGAAAACGAAAACGACGATGTAGCCCAGATATTCGTAGATTCTCTAACAGAAAATATAAAACTAATATATAATCAGTTTAAATTCCCTAAGAATATGATATTCGGTAAAACTGAGAAGAAATGTTTCGATGAAGCTGCTAACTGTCATATCTGCGGAGGAGAGTTAGGCGAAGATCGAGTTAGAGATCATTGTCATTTAAGCGGTAAATTCAGAGGCGCCGCTCATAACATTTGTAATATAAACTATAAAGTCCCCAAGTTTTTCCCGGTAGTATTCCATAATCTATACGGATACGACAGCCATTTGTTCGTGAAGAAATTGAGAGGCGAGAATGGTGAGAAAATTAACTGTATTCCTAATAACGAAGAAAAGTATATATCGTTTAGCCGAGAGGTCGCAGTCGATAAGTTTGTAAATAAAGAAGGAAAAGAGATAACGGTCAAGCGTGAATTACGCTTTATCGACAGTTTTAGATTCATGCCCTCGAGTCTCGATGCGTTATCGAAGAACCTTCGTAAAGATCAGTGTAAGAATTTAGGCGATTTTTTTAGAGGCGAGAAGTTAGATCTTTTACTCAGAAAAGGTGTTTACGCGTATAATTACGTTAACGGCGTTGAAAGATTAAACGAAACCGAATTACCTCCGAAGCATAACTTCTATTCTAAACTAAACGATTCAGATATCAGCGATGAAGATTACGAGCACGCGAGAACGGTATGGAATAAATTTGGTTGTAAAACGTTAAGAGAATATCACGACTTGTACAATTTTCCAGATGTTCTATTATTAGCCGATGTTTTCGAAAACTTTAGGAACGTGTGCATCGAGCATTATAGGCTCGATCCCGCTTGGTATTATACTTCGCCCGGACAAGCATGGGACGCGGCTCTAAAGTTGACTGGTGTAGAGTTGGAGTTGTTGAGCGACTACGATATGTTACTGATGATCAAGCAAGGAATAAGAGGGGGAGTCAGCACGATTTCGAATCGATACGCGAAAGCGAACAACGAGTACATGGGAGCAGCTTTCGATCGCGGTCAGCCTTCGGTATTCATTCCTTACTTAGACGCGAATAATTTATACGGTTGGGCGATGTGCAAAGCTCTACCAACTCATGTGTTTAAATGGATGAGCGATAACGAGCTGAGCGATTGGAAAAGCGTTACTGAACGAGATTGGGTGGGGTGTGTGTTAGAAGTCGATCTAGAGTATCCTGAAGAATTACACCACCTGCATAACGATTATCCTCTAGCTCCTGAGAGTATAAAACCTAGAGGATCGGATGTAACGAAACTAATTCCAAACTTAAACGATAAAAAGAAGTACGTAGTTCATTACGGTAATTTAAAGTTGTACGAAAGTCTCGGTTTGAAAATCGTTAAAATTCACCGAGGAATAATATTCGAGGAAAGCGCTTGGCTGAAAAAGTATATCGACTTGAATACGGAATTGAGAACGAGAGCTACTAACGATTTCGAGAAGGACTTTTTCAAGTTGATGAATAATAGCGTCTTCGGTAAGACCATGGAATGTTTCGAGAATCGAGGTAATATACGATTGGTGTGCGATGAGAAGGAATCTATTAAGCTCGTGGCTAAACCTAATTACGACAGTCGAACTATTTTCGACGAAAATCTAATCGCCGTTCACATGAAAAAGACCAAGTTGTTCTATAACAAGCCGATATATCTAGGAATGTGTATATTAGACTCGAGTAAGACTTTAATGTACGATTTCCATTATAATTACATCAAGACCAAGTATGGAGATAGGGCTAAGCTATTGTTCACCGATACGGATTCTTTGGCGTACGAAATAAAGACCGTCGATTTTTACGCCGATATCGCCGACGATGTTCGAAGAAAATTCGAGACGAACGAGTACCCGAAAGTTCATCCATCCGGTATCGAAACCGGAGTTAATAAGAAAGTTATAGGTATGTTCAAAGACGAAGCGGGCGGAAAACAGATCGAAGAATTCGTAGGTTTGAGATCGAAGTTGTACTCGTACAAGATGTCTGGTGAAGACTATAAGAAATGTAAAGGTGTGAAGAAGAACGTCGTTAAGAAAACGATAACCCACGACGATTATAAAGACTGCCTGTTTACGAGAAGAGAACAGTTAAGGAAAATGAACGTCATTCGATCGTATCATCACAACATGTACACCGAAGAAGTAAATAAGGTCGCTCTTTCAACCGACGACGATAAACGAGTGATAATGGAAGATGGCATTCATACTTTGGCCTACGGGCACTACTCGCTTCGTCAATAAAAGTATTAACCTAATATTAAAATGAGTTTTAAGACCTACAAAGAAATAAATGTAGAGGGCGTCGTATTCCCTAATGTTCCTCTAACCAACATACAGCTGATCGATGCTGCGAAGAAACTAAATATCAAGAACTTTAGAGGCGTTTTCGTACGAGACGAGTTGCCAAAGAAGCCTAGAACGAACGAATGCGGAATCCTTAACCTAGACGATTCTAATGAGGTAGGAAAGCACTGGTGCAGCTTTCTAAAGAACGGCAACGAGAAAATTTATTTCGACAGCTATGGACTACGTCCTCCTACGGAATTAATAAAATATCGACAAAGACCGCTGCTTTACAACAGCGAACGAATACAGCCGGATAACGAAGTGTTTTGTGGACATTTATGTTTGTACGTGTTAAAGAAGACGATGAACGACGATTGTGAATTTCAAGAAATCATAAACGATTTACATTAAACTAATAAATAATCTTATTAAAAACAATGCCCGTCGATAAATTTGGACATACAGATTCCGGATCTACGCAAAGAGTAATTGCAGGAGGTGTTACTCTTAGTCAAGTAAATGCTACTTTCCTTCGATTGGATGGAGCAAACCCGGCGACTGGCAATTTAAAAATGGACGGCCACGCTATAAAAGGTTTACCTACAACGAACACTTCAGCAGCAGGAATGGATGAGGCCCTAAGTTGGGGACAAGCCATAGATTTGATAACGAATCACGATGATTTACCGTCCAGCGATAATCATTTGACTAATAAGAAATACGTTGATGAACGAACTGCTTCGAAATTGTCTAAAACTGGCGATACCATGACTGGCGACCTATTCTTAAGCATCGGCAGGGATCTTACGCGGACGATGGGATGTAAGGATTTGGATGGAAATAAAGATTTTAATATATTTTTAGGAAATACAACGAATAAAATAGAAGGTCGATTAAACCAACCAATTACATCACAATCGACGGATGGATTTCGTTTTAGAATAAATAATGAAACCGCCTTAGAGATGGTTAAGTCAATGGATCAGTCTAAAATAAATGTGTATAAGCCCATCTTTATGCATGGTGCCCACATTACAGGCCTACGTGAACCCAGCGGCGACGGCGATGCAGCGACCAAAAAATATGTTGATACGACTGCAGTCGGACCCGCGGTTAGCGCTTACACTTTAACTTTTCAAGCCATAAACGTTAGAACTCACACAAGCGTTTCTTTCGATAGAGTAAGATTCAGTACCGATAGTGTCATCAGTAGGCCTATGAGTATGACTCGTTTCACTCCTAGTAAAGCTGGATACTATATCGTTACGGCGTACATAGAATTTTGTAACGCGAGTAATACCGCTCATGGTAACGTCTTCCTGTATAAATATGGGGTGTCGTACATGCAAATTGCGGGCGGAGGGGTACGGGAGCTTCGTATAACATTTCAACCGGTAGTATAGTTTTTCTAACCGATACCGATTACCTCGAGATATTCGTTTATTCAACCATAGCCACAAACATATTAGGTAGAGACTTTTCAGCGGCATTCTTACGACCTTAGCGATGTTTCCTCGCTGATCGAGAAGAATATAACTGATTTGTAGCTAACTAATAAATAATCTTATTAAAAACAATGCCAGTCGATAAATTTGGACATACAGATTCCGGATCTACGCAAAGAGTAATTGCTGGAGGCGTTACGCTAACTCAGATAAACAGTACTTTTCTAAGGCTAGATGGAAGCAACGGCGTTGCTGGAGATATAGATATGGGCGGCCATCTTCTCGTAGGTTTACCAACCGATTACCCGTCAGAGGGTAAAGGCGACGAAGCCATTAGTTTTGCCCAGGCTACTGCCCTAGTCATCGATAAAATCACTAATAGCGCCGACCCAACCGGTGACAGCCATTTAGCTGACAAGAAATACGTCGATCGACGCGTTGCTTTTAAACTAGCGGATATCGCTACTAGAGATTACGTTTCGGGTATGAAGGTATCTCTGGGTAGTCTAGTGAGAAATACGACGAGCGGTATTATATATAGGTTTGAAGGAACGGCTGGAGCTATAACGGCTGCACCAGCATTATCCCCGAATTGGAGACCTGAAACCGGATCAGCTATTTGTGCGTTAAGAGAGTCGACAACGTCGGGAAGCTTAACTGGTGGCAGAGATGTAATGAGAGACCAATTAACGAGCATCGCTATAAATACGGATTGAGCGTATACGGCGGCTAACGGGTTAATAACTATTCCTCGTACGGGTGTATATCGACTTAGCGGAATCGCGACTTTCTTGATAGGAAACCCGCGGAGTGGTGGTTTGATTTCGATTATAGTAAGGGTTATGTATACCATAGCCGAGTTAAATAGTAACGAACTTCTTAAATACACAGCGGGTGGATCCGTGAGCGGCGACAGAATATCGCTCGTATTACCAACCGCCGCCGTGTCTTTAGTCGCCGGCGATCAGCTCGGTATGACGGTATATTCCGCTGAATTCGGCCATAGTGTACCGGTTAGGCCTATTCTTTTCATAGCCGGATGTGGATTGCAGTCTGAGTTTTTGTACTAGGTTAACCGTAGATACCTATCGTTCGAGTACACGCGATAGGTATCTGTAGGTCTCATTATTCAGAAGATGTTTGATTAATTATCAGTTATGTCCTCGTACACCGTAATTGCGTATCTTTTTCTCCATACTCTTCCGTTATAATACGATATTAAACGGGCGCTTTGTCCGTGAGCTTTACCCGCTTTGTGCATCGATAAATACTCGATGGTCTCACCCGTTTCCTGGTCTAAAATAACGACTCGTTTCGGTTTGTTTCTAATAGTTTTCAATCCATCGTATCTACCATCGTCAGCGACTTTACGTTCTTTTCGACGATCTTTCCAATATTCTTGCTGATATTCTTGCTGATATTCTTTTTTCGATAATTTCGGTTTACCTACCAGGGAGGTGTCTACGGGAATCACTCCTTTCTCGACCAGCAGCGCTATCAGTTCCGGTTTGTTGAGCTGAGGGGCTCCTCTAATCTTATTCTCTTTCGCTAACTTTTGCAACTCTGGCAGTTTCATTTGATACAGTACAAGATTTTCTTTAAACATGAAATACATTTTTCATACAGATGATTAGTACACCACGCTCATTTTCTGTCCGTCGGATTGGAAGTTTAACAACTTATCCGAAATTAAAACCGCGTAATCTTGCGTTTCAGCGGGGACCGCGGCGTTGAAAGTAGCTTTGATTTGGATATCGACGACCGACGATTTTAGTCGTTCCGACTGTTTACTAACGTCGAAAACCATCAGCGGATATAGATCTTTATAATCGGCTGGAGTGATGTTGCTTTGCGTAATCAACGGATCCATTCCATAGGACTTTTCGCTGAACGACGCCGCGTCTCTATAGGCTCTCGAAAATTTCTGGTTTGGAAACGATAGGTCGTAGTCGACCGCCGGATATCTCTCTTGATTCATCATCACATACATGTTTTTGAGGTTGCAATGATCGAAAATCGATGGGTTATGTTCTTCGTCGCCGCTTCGATCGGTTTGAAATCCTACGACTATCCATCTAGGTTTTTCCGGAGCCGTCTTAACGCTAAGACGCCAACTAAAATAGTCGATTGAGGAACCGTTATAGTGTCGCATTGACGCGCTCGATATGCAACGGGTACCGATGCTTTCGATACGATAGTTTTGAACAATTGCATTTTCTCCATATCCGCCGGAGTAACGTGCGGCATAAACCACGAGATTTTCACAACGTCGACTTTCCCAGCATCCACTGTACCGATTTGCGAACCATCGTTAGCGTGTGCTTAAAACCGTACACTATTTTATCGTAATCCTCGCAGAATCCGAAAATATGTTTAAGGGGTACGATGAAACTAAACGTTCCCTTAGCCGTTGGTTTTTGAATAAGATACGCTTGACGAGTCGCGAAACCCGAGTTATCCGCTATAACCGCGGTTGCTGCAGTATCTTTGCACCATAATTGATTAAGACCTTGCGCTTTGGCGAAGTCGTCCGGATATTTAAGCAAACCCAGCATCGTCGTTGCTTGTCCTGGGTGAAATACCGTTTCGATATCTTGATTCGATAGGGAATACGCGATTTGGCTGAAAAGATGCAAGAGTCCGTTGTTAGCGAGGGCTATAGCGTTAGCATTAGCGTACGCCGCGTTCATTCCATCCCCTTTGACTAAATACCGTTTCGATAATCCTATATTCGTTTGATTCGATAGGGAATACGCGATTTGTTGACGATAGCTACTGCTTTAGCGTTAGCGTACGCGGTGTTCATTCCATCTGCTTTGACTAACCTACCTTCGAAAAGCAGGTAAGATTCAGCAGGATGGCAAAATAGATCTTGGGTTTCAATATTTATGCGAATCTCACCGGCCGAGTTAAGATTCGTTCTCGCTGCTGGTTCGTATTCGTGCCATTCGTATTTTTCGATGCCTTCGTCGACCTGTGAGGGTGCCGTAATGTTTAGAATATTTTTTGCCCAACTCTCTCGCGGCGTCTTTACCCGCGCTAAGGGCGGACGATGCGGCTCGTTTAGCGACATCCGAAGTGAAGAGCTTCTTGAAAACTCCCGTAATAGTATCGATTATTCCCGCTCCTCCCATAACGTATTTTCTCGTAGATATTCTATTAGCGACGACAAGCATTTTTTATAATTGCATCATTAAGTTTTTATACTGTTCTTTGTCGATAACGTTTTGTCGTAATAGTTCATCGCATATACCAGCGATCTCGTTTCTCACTCCAGTATTACCTGCGCCGTAGCTAGCCAAACGCAGACTCAACATGTCTACTAAAGCATTCGGATCTTGTGGAATTACGACAACTCCTTTACCCGTCTTCAGCGCCTGTTTTCCAGACTTTATTTCCCATATCGCTTTAACGATGTTTCTGTATTTTTCGCTTCTAGACGATTTTGGTTTACTCGGATTGTTAGGTTGCCTCATAGCATTCGTTGCGTCTAGAATCTCGGTGTAATCAGACAGATCGTTGCCGTTGTAAATCGAATCGTTCGGTTTAACCATCGTCAGTAGCTCCCAAAGTCCCGGAGTACCGGTGTAAGTCTTCTCTCCGACCCTTATATCGTCGTTCTGGAACGACACGCGCGTGTCTCCGATATAAAATTTCCCGTCTGTAGAATTTATACCGAACGTCGTATCGGTAGACTTTTTATTAGAAGCGTATTGAGACAAGTATTTCGTTGCTAGGTTCCCTAATTCTAACATTCTAACGTCTTCTATGGGATCCTCGTAAGCCTCTCTCGAGGGATACTGAGGAAACTGTATAGCTTTTAACGACGACGATTTCGACGCGGGAAGCGCTTTTAGAGCGTTAGACGTGGCTGCTGAGTTTTCCTTTTATAGTAGATAACAAAGCGTTTTGTTCTTTCGATTTCGTCGATTGCGAGTCCACGATCGGCTTCTACAACTTTACCAATTCTCGCTGCAGTCCTATATCGTCTAGTTTCTCTGATAAATAGTTCTGTTGAATATTTTTCTTCGTCTTCAGAAACTCTTCGACGATAAAGTCTCTTTTGGTGGGATCGTTAATCTTTAGAAATGCCATTGTTTTTTTAAATGAATAGCATAATGTTTTTAACATACTTTGAAACGTAAGTATGTTAAAAGGTAAAATGAACGTTTTACGTTTACGCTCTGCGTTTACGTTTTACGTTCTACGTTTTTCTTCGATTTCACAAACGCGTTTTTCAACGACTCGGCTATAGTTTCTCGATTTTCTGATTTTCTCATTTCTTCTTTCATTTCGTTAAATTTCACGCGTTCGTTTAGAATTAACGAGTATTCCTCGTCTGAAATACTATCGTCTTCCAAAACTTTCTAGATGTATTCACTGATCGTGTTTAGTTTTGCCTCGGCCAATGTTTTAATATTTTCGTGCTTCTCTGCCTTTAGCGCGAGCTTTCTGTTGATCACACGCCCGATCACGCTGAAAACACCCGCTCCAACCGCCAGTCCTTGTAGAACCACCGCAATAGGTGCCGCGACTATCGTAGACATAACCGTGATTGCTGAAGCAGTTGTACCCAACGCGACTAGACTCGATATACCATCTACCAAGTTGATAAACCTAACGCCTTTACGATACTTTTCATTTAGGCCCGCTCTTTTATCTCGTTCTCTTTCGATTTCTTTTTTAATTTCAGTGATTTTCGAAAGTCGGTAAACATGAGCGCTTCCATCGATTTCAGCGATTTTCGTTTTCAGCGGGATTCCAGATTTCTCTCGTTTCACGTATTCGCTATCCATCCTTTTTATAATTACGCGATACAATTTTTAAACTGTGATATTTGCGGTAATTAACGGAACATAACGAATCGCCTTCGATTATACTACTACTGAATCTGAGTCGTTTTGAATAGTAATTTCGATGTCTTCTACTTGTCCGGTAACGGTTCCTTCTCGTAGACTGCATTCGCACGCCTCGATTTCCTGTCTAAGCGAAACTAGACACGATCCTTTTGTCATTCGAACACCTAGTCCTAGCGCTACTGTAGCAGTTTCTCTAGGTTGAATCGTTATCGTTCGTTGCGTAAAAAATCTCCCATCTTATTCCACCCAGTTGTCTGCAGGGTGTGTGCGTCACTTTTTTCAACGTCCAGCGCACCTCTTTCGGTTGGGTTCTAACTTCGATCTGACGAGTGGGTTTCGTTATAAATTTATGGATAGGCCTGTTGAATCCCGACATTTTATTTATACGAGGATTATTTTTAAAGCAACATACCGAGAATCGGAATATTTTGGAAAGGTGAATTAGGGCCTAGTATAAGCCCGGAACCGGTTTTCATATACAACCCGCTACCTGTTTTCATATACAATCCCGTTCCCATAGTATTACCTTTCGACCACGGAGATAGATACAGCCCATTTCCATCCGGTCTTACTTTACAAGCCAGGCCACCTCTTTTAACGTACAATACTCCCGATCCGCTTACTTTATCAACAAGTTTCGATGTAGCCGCGGAACCTAATCCGCTTAAAGCGCATTGTGCTAAACTAGGCAGTACGCTTGAAAGAAGAAATTTTCCAGCAGTAGCTAGAAATGGTAATAGAGCTCCGATAAAACCACCTTCGACTTTCTTATTATACTCTAGTTGCGTTTTACTCATTTTGATCGTCGTGCCCTTTCCATTCTGGCAGGCTTTCTTCATTTTATTAATTTGCGCTTCTGTGAAAGCTAAAACGTGGTCTCCACCCAGATCATCGTGAGATAGTCTAATACTAACACCATCGACTCCCGCTTCAAGCGCTCGTTTAATCTTGATTTTTTTTGTCCTTCTGAAATATTAACACGTACGTCTGTGTACCGATTCATTTTATATATAACTAAGATAAACTTTTAATAATCTTCACACTTCTCTAATATGAAACTTGATCGACAATGCTTCCCCTCTAATGTTAATTAGTTTTCCATTTTGGTCGGTAAGTCTTATAACCCGGTCCAACGCTAGGAAAAAACGAATATATGACGTTCACCGTTGATCCATTCGAGTACGAACCCCCGATTATATCGCTAGTTACTCTAAAGCTGTCTATGTTCATTATGTTCACAATGTTCTCCGATTCGTTATACCCTGCTATGCATAGACGACTATCGAAACCTAGAACGGTTCTAATCGAGTTCGCGGTCGTAAAATTAACCTCATAATTCATAGCGATAGTCAGCACCGCCTTCAACGTATTGGTGTTCGGTTCTAACGTTATGCGATATTCTTCGTTTCCGACATCGTAATGGCCGTTCTCTTTCATGATTTTCTTCACATAGTCATTTATATCCGTGAGTTCATAGGACCCTTCCGGAATATCTACGTCAAACCACGTCACACCATTGTCCGGTGAATACCTGAAGTTGTTGTTTTGTCGCGTCTATATTAGGAAACACGTAGTAAGTAGGCCTATACAGATCGACTAGAGCCATTTCATACTTTTTTGGTTTTATCTAGTTCGATTTTCGGATTGTTTTTGGGTTTTTTTTCGTGCCGTTCTTTTCTTTTCATTGTCCACCAAAATGTAAAACGATGATTTCGGATCCGTGTTACTCGCAGTCTGTGCTGTGTTCACCACTATCTTCTCGAGGAGTCCTTCCATTTTTACTAGTATATTATATTATTTTAATTAATAATTAGGAATGTAAAATTCATCCAATCCGCTCCGGTATTTACCGCTTCTCTATTTACGCGATAAGTCGATAACTACGAATTGGTGCGGTTGTTTCCACGTCTCTTCGCATAGGTTTACGAATTCCTCTTTAGGCATGTCCGTACTTACATGATCGTTTTAGATATGAGAAACATTCTTCCTGTCTTGGGGAAATAAACAGATAAAGTTTGCGTTCTCACTGATAGTCTGTCTTGGCAATTTAAAATAATTTTGTGTGAGGTATAAAGAATCGACGTTACTATGTCTGCCCCTAATATAATACGTTTCGCATTTGTTCTGCTTTTCTAATTGCAAATCGTCAAAAATCATCAAGTTCTTCGTTTCACGGCTTAAGACTCTCGTATCCGGTACATCTTCCGCGGATTCGTAAAAGCTGCATTCGATATCCGACTTGTCTCTTACATTTCAAGCCATCTCTTCTACAACGCATCCTGGAGAAATATCGAGTTTCATTATCTCATCTCGAATGTCAAACAGCCCGATGATCACTTCTTTAGGCAATTTTTCTTCGAATGCCTTCTTAAGAATTTTGTACTCCGGTTGAAATAGAGATTTTCCGAATACTTGCAAATTGTTATAGTCGAGCCATCCGGGTCTCAAAAGTAAGTTTAACAATAACGTCGTCTTGCCGCATCCCGACTTTCCTGCTATTACACCTCTTATACTTCTAGGTAATAAGTTGTTATTAAATCTTTTCGACGGTAAATCATTCCACGTTAAGTCTTTCACTTCCATTTTAAATATATAAAAGTTCTATATTAAAAGCGAAATGTATTGCGTTAAGTGTAAAAGACATACTAAAACTAAAGATATACGAGATGTCGTGACTAAGAATGGGAGATCTATGCTAAGAGGTGTATGCGTTGTATGCGGGAAAACAAAAACTCAATTCGTAAAAGGAGCCGCTGCGAAAGGTGGAGATCTAGTCAGTTCATTGAATGCAGTCACTAGTAACGTAAAGTTACCTTGGGCTAAATATCCAGGTGAGATGCATCTTCCAGGGCATTCGTTTACCGGCCCCGGCACTAGATTAGATTTAAGACTGAATCCAGACGGGACTCCTAAACCTTGGTCTAAACCCGTAGACAAGGTCGATAACGCCGCGTATTATCACGATTTAGCTTACGATCGACACACTGATACGGCTTCTAGGAATGTTGCCGATAGAGCAATGATTAATGATTTGAATAATATTCCTAATCCTAGCTTGCGGGAACGTATAGAGAGGGCTATAGTCAAGCCTGTATTATCTACTAAAGTAAGTCTCGGGTTAGGTTTAAAAAAAGCTTAAAATTACAACTCGATCTGAAATGGACTAATCAATTAGCGAATGAATTACATAAACCAGTAGTAAAACATTTTAGAAAGAGAAAGGTGTACGTTAGTGGGACAGATGAGCTATGGGCTGCTGATTTAGTCGATATGCAGGCCTTCGCTAAAGATAACGATGGTGCGAAATACCTGTTAAACGTAATAGATGTGTTTTCCAAGTACGGCTGGATCGTGCCATTGAATGATAAGAGGGGGAAATCTACAGCAAGCGGCTTCGTGAAGATACTCGGGAGCGGACGAAAGCCTGTTAAATTATATTTATGGGTTGTTAAGGGAAAAGAATTTTATAATAAAGACGTAAAGAATTGGGTTGAGTTGTACTCTACTCAGAATGAAGAAAAATCTTGCGTCGTTGAGAGATGGAACCGAACAATGCGAGAGAAAATGTTTAAGTACTTTTCAGCTAATTCAACGAGAAGATATATCGATATATTAGGTGAAAGGGTTAGTAATTATAATGAAACAAGACATTCTTCCATTAAAATGACGCCCGCTAAGGCTAGTATGAAAGTGAATGAAAAGACTGTATTTAAGTTATGGGTTGATAAGGGAAAAGAATTTTATAATAATGAAAAGACTGTATTTATGAATTTATACGGCGGGCAGGTCTTACAGCCTATTGCGCCTAAATTCTCGATTGGAGATAAAGTCAGAATAACTAAGAAGAAGAATATTTTTGCGAAAGGATTTACCCCCAGATGGACGGAGGAAGTTTTTATAGTATCCCAGATTCAATACACAGATCCGCCAACTTATAAGATTACTGATTGTAATGATGAGGAAATACAGGGCTCATTCTATGAACAGGAGCTACAGAAGACAACTCAAGAAATATTTAGAATAGAAAAGATTATCAGGAAACGCGGAAAGAAATCTTTTGTTAAATGGTTAGTATACTCAGACTCGTTCAATTCTTGGATTGATAACGAAGCATTAATCGATTTGTAATCAGGCTGTTGTACTGGAAACTACCGGTTATTCCCAACCCGCGTAATCGACCCATGACTCGTAGGCGCGTAATCGATACCGTGGGGATTTCCAGTAGTTTCATGATGAGTCATAGGCGCGTGTTCGAAACTATGGGGATTTCCAGTAGTTTCATGATATTTGTGTTCCATTATGAACGTGGTTATTGCGTGGGTGTTCCAAATAGCACGATCCGCTACTACTATTATCATTATCATTATTATTATTATTATTATTATTATTATTATTATTATTATTATTATTATTATTATTATTATTATTATTATTATTATTATTATTATTATTATTATGCAAATGTTTATTCATTGCGTTATCATTATCCGGTAATATTACAATCAGGATTCTGGTTCCCCATCGTGCCGCGATAGCATTGAACCTCTTATAATGTCTGGAGGGTCAGGCCTCGTCTTCGGAGGAAAGCGTGGGAAATATAGGAATATAAGTGCGTGGGAAAAGTGGCTATTATTATTTTTATTTTTATTATTATTTTTTATAATTTTTGTCAAATCCTGAGGGATCCTTGATAATAATAATAATAATAATACTACTACTACTACTACTACTACTACTACTACTACTACTACTACTACTACTACTACTACTACTACTACTACTACTACTACTACTAATAATAATAATAATACTAATAATAATAATAATAATAACAATATTTTTATTATTATTATTATTATTGTTATTATTATTATTATTGTTATTATTATTATTATTATTACTATGACAAATTTATTAAGCGACACCATCTAATAATCAATGGAAAGGAAGATGACAAATTGTTTCAGAAAATACATAGCGTGAAGGTGATGCTTAATCCGTCTCATTGGAGTAAAATGTTTATGATTTGTTGATGGAAAGGGACAAGTAGAAACTTTGAAAACAGGAATAACTCTTAAGCTTAACCTTAAAATCATCAAACGATGGCGCTGAACAATTGTAAGTCCATTCACAGCAGCCATCTCACGGGCGGCTAGAACCCGTACTTTCCTTGTTGCAAGGCGAGCGCAATAACCGTGTCAGCATGAGACAAAGATAGCGAATTTGGGTAACTGAGGAGTCCTTGGCATGGTTTCTAAAGTTATTCACTTTACATCGGTAGCTGGTGCAACGATTTCAGGAAAGGAACTTTATGTCGATACTTTTATAGTTTTAGTGATATCTCTGGTCAAGACGTTACACCCCTCGAAGCTTTTAAAATGCCAATAAGTAAACCAGAAAAGAGAGAAACAAGTGCTAGATCACACTAGAAGTCAGAATGGGCGAGTGAAATCTGCATGTTACCACCTATTATTAAAGCATGTGATCTTCGTGACCAGGCAATATTTGTCTCTCTCTAGTAAGATTACTTAATAATTTACTCACTATTTAAGGAACGTTTCAAATGACCAAAAAGAGTTTGAAAAATTGCTCTTAAAAGGCAGCAGCTAAGAGCCTGGTGTCCTGTAACTTGAAACCAATTACCTTTTCTCCTACGGATCCAAAAGAAGACAGATATCAAAGCACCAACCACTACCAGAGTAACGACCACAGAGGTGGTTACTGTTCTCATTAAGCTCGACTCTGTAATTAATATTACGTGCACATTTTACAAAAAAATTCTTTCCCTTTGTAAGCACTAGGCTAAATAACAAGTCATCGTAATTATAATCGTATTATCCAATCTTATGAAACGCCACTCAACGGCCAAGCGCTGGGCACCAACAAAATAACGATCGCTGTACAATGGTAGGTGAGGAACTTGGCCAAAGTCGCTAAGCAGTGGCTTCAGGTAGATTTGAACCTGCGACCCTTCGGTTATAGGACACCGAACATACCACTACACCACCTAGTCCCACAAGTCATATTAAAATGTCTCTTTCAAACATTTTGTTTTAGCGAAAGCGTGACCAGCAATCAGTTAAGATTTGTTGAGGCTAAAGTGTAACAAATTATACGAGTGCACAATTTTGAACAAGTAAATGTAATGACGGAGGGGAGGGTGAGGCACCGAGGCAGTCACTGTGTAGGAACATTAGAATTATTCTTATCTCATAAAATTTAAATTTACAAGTCGTAAATTATTATTGCTCATTGCCATCGACTGATACTTTGCCATTTGAAAATACTGAAATACTGAAATAACAATAATAAAAAAAATGCTAAGTTTCAGTCCTGGAAGTGGCTATGCAGAAACATTCCAACCAAACTATTGCTACTTTGCGCACTATTCCAGTGAAAAAATGCACCAACATTTCTGCACCAGAATTAAACCCATCTCACACAGCCACAGCCACCTGGCCCATAAATAGCCCGCATATTACTACTGTTGGAAATGTGGCCAGTCATAGGACCAGTGAATGTGGATGTAAGGAATCGTGCCTTCTTCTCTTTTGGATCTTAGATCCTCTTGGAAGACCCTTCCACTATGCATGCGCCATGGTGCATTTGACTCTGGTCAGCGTGCATTTTCAAAGTGTCTTAAAACGCACTCGTTTAGAACAGTTTCCTGCAATCAGCTCTTTTCAGAGGTTAAAAACGAACTATCTCAAGTCGTAATACACACGTACATATGTATGTATTCACATATGTATGTATGTATGTACGTATGTATGTATGTAAGAGGACTATTAATATAAAGCATTTTAACTAACACACAGAAGCTCTCTTACACACTGGCAGATGGCGTTTATAGTTTTTATTTATTTCAATTCTATACGGTTATATATCAATATCAATATCAATATATCTATTTTATTTTTCACTGCCTCATTTCCAAGTAAACAATGTTTACATATTGTTTACATACAGTTTCAGTGACAAAGGGTAATACCCTAAGGAACCTAAGGTACCGCTAACAAGGTAGCCCTAATACAAGTGTGTAACAGTCAGTCTAATTTATACAATGATTAGCAATTACACATCGTTTTGACAATATTTATATTTCACACAGCTTTTAATTATGAAACATGACCATCAATGTTGTTTATTTAAAAAATTTCTTTAGTTTATTTGACAGCGAAACATTTCTGTTGACAAGTTCTACAATCAGGAGCTTACAATTTACTCGATTCAACAGCAGAGAAACTTGCTTAACACAGTTCAAGTCCAATATAGTCTCTAGTTTATTTTAGACATAAGATGCGCTTTAAACCTGTTCTTAAACTGATGCGAAGTGGGGAGGAAAGTGAGCTATTGACCAGTTCTACAATCAGGAGCTTACCAGCAGCTTACTCGTTTCAACAGGAGAGAAACTTGCTTAACACAGTTCAAGTGCAATATAATCTCTAGTTTATTTTAGACATAAGATGCGCTTTAAACCTGTTCTTGAACTGATGCGGAGTGGGGAGGAGGGTGAGCTCATTTAGCAGTGAATTCCAAAGCACCGATCCATAGTTTCGAATACTGTATTTCCTGATGTTAGTGCGTATGCAGTGTTGGTGATATTTGTCTGATGAACGCGTTTGATGAGTGTGCACTGAGGAGTTTGTATAAAACCAGCCATCAAAGGTTTTGGGTAACAAATGCATATGGAACTTCTACATAAATAGCATTAGCCCTACCTGTAATTTTTTTTATATTTTCAAGGGGCAGGATTCCCAAATTCAGGTACAAATTTTTAGTGTGTGCTCTCGGGGGCGCATTGCATATAATTCTCAGAGCACGCTTCTGCAGTAGCATCAAGCAAGTCAAACGAGTGTGGTAGGTAGATGCCCATACAAGGTTGCAATAGGAGAGGTATGGGTCTATTAACGAATGGTATAGGTTCACAAGTGAATGTTTTGGCAAAAGGAGCCGTATGCGAGAAATTATGCCAACATTTTAGCCAGCTTCTTTGATATTTCGTTTATATGGACTTTCCATGACAAGAGCTCGTCTATGTATACTCCCGGAAATTTGGACGAAGCCACTCTGTTTATACTCTGTTTATCTATGTTGATAGTAAGATTATAGTCGTGTTTAAAAGCTTTATTTGCCTTGGAGCAAAATATAATGTAATTTGTTTTGGTAAGATTTAGAGACAATTGAACAATCAATTAATTAAGACCTAATTTAGCCTTACAACTAATTAGGACATATTTTTCATAAAAGAGCACATATGAATTTAAAAGAAATTCACATGCATGTTCTGTTAGTTGTTACCATGCAATTACCTGTTTCACCATGAATCAATGCACGCATGACGAGCAGATTGCAAGTTTTGTTTCTTAGGTAGCATTCAGCTTCACATCTGTGCCATCCTGGTTTTCTCGCCTTTAGGACGGATGTTGAAGATTCAATCGCAACATCATTGTCTTGTAACCATTTCCACTTATATTCGCAAGATTGACTCGTGTTTGCGTAGCAATGTATTTCGTCGTTTATAGCCATATTTACTGTTGAATTCCCACTTAATGCATCTGAAAGTAAAGGACGTTACAAAAAATGCTACACTTACTCGGGTATGAATAAACATTTTCATACATTCAAAGTTAAACAATGTATTAATTCACAAAGAATACACTGTTGCCACGAGAGACTTGAACTTAATAGTTGCACAAATTAATGATGTCACCATGAAAATGTACCTCAAAATGACAAGAGTAAGCTCATTCTTCCTGTTTTGTTGTAACCTTATGTATATCAAGTAGAAATACTTTGCCACAATTATCAAAGCCGAAGCTGTATACAACTAAGTTTTACCGGCGACATCAATGTCTAGAAAATTTTGATTCCAAAATCTACTCATTTGGCTTAGTTCAAAGTTGAAAAAAGTTATATACTGCGGAATAGTCCGATCGTTTTGTTTCTGTTTTAAATCTGGCTAGGATTGCTCCGACAAAGATGGTTACGTCTTATTTGCAAGTGCAGCAAATCATTTTATATCAGTCGCTGATTGCAACAACTGCAATGTAGGGCCTACCGATAACCTGTGTGACTGAATTCCGCAATAGTTTGCTATCAGAATGTCCCTAAGGTCTGAACGCGAGTCAAGTTTAAAAAGTTGGAAGTCAACAGCTTCAAACCTGCATAAATTGGTTGGGCAAGACTCTATACGAAATTATAAACTTAAAACTTGTAGAGAAACGATCACACCTGTTCCATGATTAACCCTCAGGCTACCAAGGTTTTTTTGCGACATCGGCTACCAAGGGGGGGGGTGGTTACCACCCCCCCCGGAATTTCGTGTTTGGTTTAAGATATCATATCATGTAATACAGCATTTGATTCAGCATTCATTTCTGAAAAGAATGGTATATTTAGTTGTAAAATATGTGAATGCATCTCGAAATTATATAGTTTTTAACAAAGGCACCGGTCCATTTAACGATATCTGATATTATCGCACACAATTTGTACTATTGATCAATTAATATTATGACGTAAGGCCCTACATCGACACGCAAGACTGATATATATATATATATATATATATATATATATATATATATATATATATATATATATATATATATATATATATATATATATATATATATATATATATATATATGCACACACACATTATTACCGGTATATGTGTGTGTATATATATATGCCCATAGACAATTACGATTGTTACGTAAATACCTGGACAAAAATATATAAATGATGTGGGTTTTGAAAATGAACTATGTATCCAAGAATATTCTAAATATAATAAATATAATGAGGCTTAATTTTCAACAATACAAACTATTCCAAAGTCTGTTTTAGTTACAGGCAAAACCTAAAGGTGTGCAGCTATATCAACATGAAACAAGAAATTATGTAATTTTTCCCGGCAGTCAAATACGTCAGTGGTCCTTGCAGTTGTTGCAAGTTACTTTCATTGTTTTGTGCGAATGCTTCCTGCAAACCGGCTTCTTGAACACTTCACAGCACTACTTTACTCTGTTAGTATTCTGCTTCAACTGTTTATAGCCCTTCCCCATACCCAACCATATCGGTTTACGTTGTGATATTGCATCAGTGATTTTCACACTGAAAAAGCGTATTATTATTCATTATGATCACTTCCGGTTATCAAAAGACAAATAACTAAGCAAGTAAATATAACCCTAAATTCCCTCTAAAGAATGGCATAGTTGTTTCTCTTCCAGAAAGAATAATGAATACCTTTATAGTCGACAACAGCTAACAGCTGACGAGAGAAATTCCTGATTTCATAAGTGGTACCTAGGCTATATCGGGTATAACTTTTTTATGGCGTGGGATATCATCATGACTTTTACCTCAAAATTTGCGCAAATGGACCCCCTACAGCTACCTAAAATGTCAAAATTATATTCCATGTGCAAAAAAAAGTTTTTCCAGAAAAACGTAGGGGGGGTGGTAACCACCCCCCTTGGTAGCCCGAGGGTTAAGCAAATTTTGGAGAATGAAGAGGCAAAGATGAACCAAGTGAAAGTTTTAAAATTTCTATCTTTAATATCCTACCTACACAATATTTTAATGACTGGAGATTTGCACTTGTTTGGCTCCTGAGTTGTCCGTTTTGTTTCACAAACGTAAGAGGAGTTGTTCAGAGCGATGTCACCTTTAAGCTTCAAAGTGGAGACGAAGTGATTCCTTGAGGTAACAACTGAAACCTCTAATGCAGTAGAACTGTTCTCTCCAACCTTCTTCCATTCCATCTGAGGAGGAATATTACCATGGTATGTAACGCTGCATTCTAGTTCCACTGTTTCTGGTTCTATGTTGCACGAATTTTGTCCAATAACGTCGTCTAGTTCTCTGTTAGATCGGCAGATGGGATCGTCCCCTTGACAACAGATGCATCAATAGCAACAGAATTTTAATATTTTTGTACCGTTATAATATGTCATTGTAATATTATAGAAACAAAGGCATTGATAGCAATTCAATCTGACTATCTTTAGAGCCCTTTAACTTGTATGCCAAAGCAATTTGATAGAATATTAAGACGAATAATTGTAGCAATATATTGATAAGATTACGTTCTAGTTTAACATGGCAGACATTTAAGGTGAGTCAAATAAATTCTTAGACAAAATAATATCACAATTTTAGCCAAAAAGATTTGTGCAAGCCAAACCAACAATGGAAACCACATCGTTCGATTGAGAGAACACGGAAAAGATTTATTTCAAAGCGCATAATGAGAGTCGTTGTGGGTAAAACAATACCCAATGGATAAAACGTTTGTTGAAGTTCTCGTAACGTCATCTGTTTTGTCCAAAATAAACCACTAAGCTAAGGAATTTCAATTTCACCTAAGGTTAGGTCATTTAAATCCGCCTTAGTAGCTACTCTTCCTCCTATCCGTGATTTCTCTGGCAACGGGACTCCGATATTCCCTTGACCATCTCTGGACATTATAGTCCAGGCAATCTAGCTCAAATATCTGATGAACCTGGGCAAAATTGCATCAGAAGTTTTTTAACGGTTTCCTGTTCAGAAAAAAATGCTGAATAACATATCCAAAATCCCCATAAATCCGACAACGGGAACAGCCCCAAAAATGAATTTCAAAATGGCGGATTGGGGTTTCCTAAGAAATACCAATAATAATACAACTAATTTGCAGTTAGACCTGGGCGAAATTGCTTCAGAAGCTTTTTAAACGGTTTCCTGCTCAGGAACCATTGCTCAATGACATATCCAAAAGTCCCCAAAATCGGACCACGGGAACACCCCCAAAATGGGCAAATCCAATATGGCCGCCATCGAACATATTGGAAAATTCACCTTTTTTGTTTTTTACAGTATATGCACGTGTAATACCTCTAATGTTACTAATTTCGGTATGTAGAATTCATTTCTGATGTTGTTTTCGCCATTTGGAGTCACCTTCACCTTGAAAGGTCATGGTCAAGGTCATTTTGGCAGATTAGAAAGTTAACTTTTTTGTCTTTTGGAGTATATGTACATGTAGTACCTCTAATGTTACTGATTTCAGTATGTAGAATTCATTTCTGATATTGTTTTCGCCATTCGGGGTCATCTTCACCTTGAAAGGTCATGGTCAAGGTCATTTTGTTACATCGATGACGCCATCAGGCAAACTTTCCATCATGCGATAGGCCCTAAATGTAAATTTTTATGTGTTGCTGTTCTTCACTGTGACCATATACACACAAAATGAGTTTCACATTATTGCTGTAAGAGAGTCTCTTGTTATTCTTATTGTGGAGGACCTGATCCGGTCGCCTCAGTGGGAGATATTCTGGAATCACAAGGACAAAGCTGCATATCCAGTGCTGGCACTGTTGCAGGTACTGCAAATTACACCACCTGAAAAACAATGCTGCCCTGAACAGTTTAAGTCCCTGAGTGGAGAATTGGAGGTGTTGCATCAGGACTTCCGGGACTTTGAGAAGGAGTTCAAAGCCAAGTCGGAGCTCTGCCAATTCTTTTGAGGTTGGCTGCAGTTGGTCGCCGTCATCAAGAACGCTGTAGTATCTGAGAGAGAAAGAAACTGGAATATACTTGCGGCTACTGTCGAGGATTCTATGCCAATCTTTACAGAATGCGACTGCATCAGCTTCCTTCGTTGTGGATCGTGGTATCTAGAACAAGTCAAACTGTTGTAGTTCACACATCCTGAGCTCCAGCGGCGCTTCTGTGTGAGCCAGTTGGTCGTTCAGGATGGCCCAGGATGGTTCTGTGCTGTCGGAGGTGGCATGAAGGTCGAGCAGACCATCCAGCGAGTGTCGATGGGTCCTGGAGGTCACTATGTGGTAGGAGCCACATGCAATGCCACTGCTGTAGCAGAGTTCTTGCTCTTGTTCCACGAGATCGGGTTTATCAACTTCTCAACTTTCTCACCTCTAGCCACCCCAAGAGCCACACAGAATGCCATCTACAGCATGCATTGAGCATAACTCGCCGTCTTGCATTTAACCATAACGTGTCTAAGCTATTAAACTTCGTGCTAGAGCGGGAGAATCCATACTCGGTGACAGTCAGTGTTCCCATGCTGCTGCACAATCTGCTCACAAAGGTGGATGTTGACTGAAAGGTGGCTATACCCGCCTGCTTAACTTTCTTGAGAATGGTCAGCATGCCTACTGCTCGCACAGGCAGGAGAGATTACTTGAGAAGACCAAGAAAATTAGCACGACTTCATCCTCAGAAGACACCATCAACATTGGAGAAGTAGAAGAACGACTTGTCATCCAAGGAGATGGCACAGGTGCATAGGAACATGGACAATTGGACATTGCTAAGGAGCGCGGCACGGACCTCAGGCAGGTACTCACACACAATTTGCTCTCAGCATCTCCACTGTTCGATAGTGATCTTCCAGCTCACACCAACAAGTCACTACTTGTTGGGGAGATTGAGCCTAGACTGGGCCTCACCCAATGGCGTCAGGAGTCTACTCTTGCCACACGTTGCGGTAGATTTCATGTCTAAGATCTACAAAAATGTAAACACTTATTCCAGCTGCTGCAACAACATCGCTTCCACAACTGAGACATCTCAATGTAGGAGACAAGTACCTGATGGATGAATTTCACACTTTGGCAGAGGGATGAAGCTGAGGTTATGATAGTGTCAATGACCACACCAAATTTAGGGAATTATGCTATTGGCACAGGATGTGTGAACTACAACAGTTTGAATTGTGTCACCGTGTCTTAGACATGAAATCAACCACAACATGTTTGGCAAGAGTAGACTCCTGAAGCCATTGCGTGAGGTCCAGTCTAGGCTCAATCTCCCCAATAAGTAGATTGGCATAGAATCCTCGACAGTAGCCGCAAGTATATTTCAGTTTCTTTCTCTCTCCGATACTACAGGTCCTCCACAATAAAAATAACAACAGACTCTCTTACAGTAATAATGTGAAACTCAATTTGTGTGTATATGGTCACAGTGAAGAACAGCAACACGTCAAAGTTTACATTTGCCTAATGATGGGTTTTTGCTTGATGGCATCATCGATGTAACAAAATGACCTTGTCCATGACCTTTCAAGGTGAAGGTGACTCCAAATGGCGAAAACAACATCAGAAATGAATTCTACATACCGAAATTAGTAACATTAGAGGTATTACACGTGCATATACTGTAAAAAACAAAAAAGGTGAATTTTCCAATATGTTCGATGGCGGCCATATTGGATTTGCCCATTTTGGGGGTGTTCCCGTGGTCCGATTTTGGGGACTTTTGGATATGTCATTGAGCAATGGTTCCTGAGCAGGAAACCGTTTAAAAAGCTTCTGAAGCAATTTCGCCCAGGTCTAACTGCAAATTAGTTGTATTATTATTGGTATTTCTTAGGAAACCCCAATCCGCCATTTTGAAATTCATTTTTGGGGGTGTTCCCGTGGTCGGATTTATGGGGATTTTGGATATGTTATTCAGCATTTTTTTCTGAACAGGAAACCGTTTAAAAACCTTCTGATGCAATTTTGCCCAGGTCTAACTGTAAATTGCCTGGACTATTACTTATGACACGACAAAGAGCTCGTGGAAAACCTAGTGCTCTGCGCTTTAGACCAGCGCTTTAAACATTTGGGGTCTTTTGTCTAATGAACAAACAAGGGTACGTGTGACCTCACCTATCACAACGAGTTGAACCGAATATTTCTCTCCAACCCCTTCATCTTCGGCGCATATGTATTCTCCTGCATCGCTAAGTTGCACTGAATGAATGACCAGATTGTAAATGTATGTTCCATTCCATGCATTTCGATCGATCATGAATCTTTCATTATACGGTTCCAAAATCGCGTTTCCCGTAAAAACATATTTGGTTCCGTGAAACCAAAAGTTGGCCGTTGCACCAAAATCCGTGGAGCAATTGAAGTAAGTTGAGTAGTTGACCTTCACAACGGTATCCTTTGGTTTCATAATCAACTTTCCCGCTACAAATACAAAATAAACATTTTCAGATAACCTATTTAGGTAATGCAAAAAAGATATACTAGAAAAATGTTTTTGCGCTTTCATTTAATTAGAAACCAACGATAGTATGCGTATGAAAATGGTCACATTTTCTTTAAACCTGAAAAATGGTATGCAGAGTAAGTTATTTGTTAACTCTAAGAAAATGAGGCGTGGTTAGCCTTTGCAGAATAGTTTTCATATTCCTAATAACTAAGGCAGTAGAAAAGAAGAAGAAGAAGAAGAAGAAGATGATGATGATGATGACGACGACGACGACGACGACGATGATGATGATGATGATGATGATGATGATGATGATGATGATGATGATGATGATGATGATGATGATGATGATGATGATGATGACATTGGTGAAGAGCATACCTTAAACTAGCCTGATAGGTAGCCGTGAGTATGAAGTAGGGTGCCAATGAAAATTATAGTATGCATTTGCAATGTCTCAATGTCAATAAATCTCGTGAAGTGATCATCTTTCGTCGACGAACTCGTGACAAGTGTCCTCCTCGACAACTTAGAATAGAATAGAATATTCTTCATTAGAAGCAAATGCAGACCGCATTTTGGTGACAAGTTTAGACAGTTTATATAATTTCCTTGGATTCGACAGAGTAACCAAAATGGTGATCCTTGGAGACGACCTCAGTTCCTCAGCGCATGTCAGTGATCTAATTGTCACCTGCTCTAGCTCTCGGCATTCGATAAGAATCTTACGTGCCCATGGACTTCTTACTAACGCAATTCACGAGTTGTCCCGTGCTACAGTAATCGGGAAACTACTCCATGCCTCACCTGCATGGTGTGGTCTTGCCTTGTCGAGTTAATGCGACAGATTACGGCGGTTCCTACGTAGAAAGCAGACTAGCAGACAATGGACTTTGTCTCAATACAACAAACTGACTTGGACCAAATAATGGATGAGGCCGACGGTAGACTCTTACATGCGGCTATACGGAACCTCTGCCATGTTCTTCGCTCTCTTTTTCCAGATATTCTACCTAGAACACAATCATGGTCTACGCCCAAGACCTCATGATATTGAACTTCCATGCAAGGACAATCACTACGTTATACCTAGAGTTTTGTTCCGACATGTTCTAGGACCTAAATAGTATTCTACCTTTCGTTTCCATTTCATAATCTAAACTAATGCTTTTTTGTACTAAACCTTTTGTGTAAGAAGTTGCGGTTTGTCAACTTTGTTTCATAATAAACGAAATTATATATATATATATATATATATATATATATATATATATATATATATACAGTTATTCCTTTGGTTACTGATAAGAAGGACACAAATGTTGGTATCAGTCAGATAATATTTACTGGTAGCTCAACTTGGTTACAATTTGTAGCATTGGTCAATGTTAAATTTCCATGCAAAATCAACGAGTAACATACATTGCAATGAAGACTTTAGAGAGTGTTCATAATTATTGAGCATAGCATTACTGATAAACAACAGCAGACTTCTTAGTATCAGGAAATGTCTTGCGGTGCCTCTCAACAACTTGTTGTCCTTCCTGGTTAGCGAGGAAATCATTGAATGACTAAATTAGAGCGAATCCCAGCTCGGAGGCGTCACTGACTACCTTTAGACTCTCCAGTCGTTTTTGAGCACTATCGTACTCAAGAGTTATCTCCCAAGTGCTAGGGTGAAGGGCCCGGAAATCTTGTGATATTCCAGGTTGCTGTGACACAAAGTCACATAGCTGCATCGTTGGCAAAAACGCCATGTCCAGTGCAGTGCGCCGAGGAGGCAGTCTGTGCGTTTCCTTCTTTAGGGCTGTAACCATTACTTCCGTAATATCCATTGGGGATCGAAGAAATTAAAACCAACGAGAGTTTCAATTAGATACCACAAATGACCACAAAAGGACTTGTTTGCTGTATCGGCAATAGTCTTTTTGTTTCTTTCTAAGCATCAAACTCACGCAGAAGATTAAGGTCGTTGCGAGGAGCAGATGTGGCACATGCACTTGTGTACCAGCGCCTTATGTACAACTTGAGAACACATAATAATATTGAACTGTTGAAGAGCTGAAAACTCGCGTATGCCTAGGTGGAATTGAGAGTGAAATAAGTAGATTTTTAAACTGTATATTGGCTTTGCCATCCATCTAGCTCCATGGTAGGCTCCATAAGCATGGATGCACACATCTCCTTTCGGTATCGAACGATGAAAGGCCAAAATCGAAATGTAACGATATTCTCATCGGTCGTCTGCTGGATATGCAAATGAGAACTGGTGAAGTGAGGAAGAAAGTCAGTTGTAATGCCGCTTTCGAACACATCGGTTGTGTTGTCGAAATAAAGTCGGTTAACTCCTGGCCAGGCGGTGTTTATTCGAAGAAACTGTCGTGAAGGACGGTGACATTCATCGATCAGTTGGCGATCGAGTTGTTCGAACGCTTTCGAAGAAAGTTAACAGTGAACTTGTCGAGTAAAGACGAGCATTACGGAGTGTTACGGTGATCTTGCCAAAGAGGTCACATCGGTTAGCGACACGATCGAGTTGAGTAAAGTTCGTAATTTGCGACGTGGCGATTCGAACTTTGGAAATCACATTCCGAACTGTTGAAGGAATGAACTTTGTTCGAACGTTAATCGGTCAGAGATCGGTAGGCCAATATCGAGAAATCATCGAATAAAACAGACTCATCGGCGACAATAACCATTGTTCATTCCATGGAAATGGCCATCAAGAACCGTCGGTGGTGATCTGCGAGAGAGGACAATCGACGCCCTACGTTCTACGCTTCAGAAGAATGAACTCTTCACGGGGAGGTTAAGTTAGGTATCTCATAAAATAGCAATCAATAGTGCTGGTCATAGGTAAGAGACTAGGACTAATGATCTAACATTAACTAGAAACATTACTTGACATTATCAACTGCTTTGCATTGACAGAACTTTATTTGATATAATTACATATTCAAAATGTTTACCAGTGAAGTCTTACTATTGGTTGACTTTTGGACACAATTGACCTAAATGCATGTGAATGGTGCTCGGATTGAATAACAAGTGACCGGATACAAATCAGTGTCAGACCCCTTGAGCAGTATTAACCAATAAGGGGTTAAAAGGTTACAGCATCTGTCTGAATACAATTTTTAATGCGTTATCTACATTAGGGTTATAACTTTTTTACAACCTCATGTTCCTGTAGCTTAGTTGGATGAACTTTTGCCTAAAAACAAAGGAATGAACTGTCATTTTCAAATCTTTTGAAAAAAGGTCACCCCGAAATCAAAAATTCGATTTGTGTATATGTCACTGTGTAATGTATTATGTAATATGCATGCATAGTGCATACTAACATGTATTATAATACAGGAAAGAATGAGCTAGAAAATTTTACAATATTTGTACAATATATTGTAGGTACATGTGTACATATGATACTTGTACAATATTTTGTACATTGTACAATGTACAACTGTACAATGTACATCACACTGCTTATTGCTAAGAATAAATTGATGTTGCAGTTTTTCTTTCATGAACTTCCCACATCACTTTGATTGCCCGTCCTGCGCACTGATTACTTCTTGCAATGGTACATTGAGTACGGATGGCTCCTGCTTCCAGTGATTCTCCAATACCCACAATGCTTTTTTGTAAAGGTTTCAATATTTCTGACAAGTTCTTGAAGTCATTTTTATTGTACATATGTTTAGTAAACCAATATGAAACGAATCTGCATAATCTTCTCCAACGTTTTCCCTGTTGTAAGGATAAGAATGAATGAAAGGATAGCAAGAATGGGTCTTGAATTCCACCTGGCATTGCTGATGTTTGGAATTTTCTTAAACTTAACCAGTGGAAAAAACCTTTTTCCTCAAAGATTCTGAGCACCCGTGTAAGATGGTATAACAGTTTCATGTCATCTCTCCAGCCTGCTTTATCGAGGATTTCTTCTGTTCCATTAACAAACTGTGCTTTCAGTTCCTCATACTTGTTCATCAGTTGAGACATAAGCGGGAATTCTATGTTTGGAGACCTGGTGTTACCACCAAGTTCCTCGTCCATGACCACCCTGAGAATCCTGTCCAGAACGTGATGCTGGCAACAGATAAATTGTGGTTTGCTGACACCCATGCCAGAGAACAAAAGTTGCAATTTGACAACAACTCCATTCTTTTTCCTGTGTTAACACTGGTTGTATCAGCAGTGGTCATCTTCGTTGCATTCCATAAGTTAATACAACTTATGGAACGCAATCAAGAACTTTTGCAATTCCTGAAACAATAGTTTCGGCATCGCCATCTTTCAGACGCAGACTTTTACTTCGGTTCTCTCATTCTTCAGTACCACACCCTGATATTCGTTTTTCTCAATATGCTTGCCATCAAAATATAAGGATCACGGTTCCATCTGCAACTGTTCAATAATTTCCTCCTTCAATTTAGCAGCATCTTTGGTAGCATATTTGCAATTTTCTTCTATGACACTGTAGGCCTATACTGCCACTGAATTTTTTCTTAAATTAACAAGTTCAGTTTGCCCACAAACCCTTCTATATAGACCAATATTTGGATTCTTCTAGAAAGTGCTGAACAGTTTTAGGAAGTTCCAGATAGCTGTAAAAGTTCTAAACAGTTCCATAAACTTTTTATAAGCGCTACTACTTATGAGTAGTAACGTTACATATAATATGGTGAATCAAACTTTTCATTTGGGGGTGACCTTTTTTCATAACTGAGAAGAATTAATCACTTTTTCAGTGTTTCTAAGCAAAAGTTCATCCATTTATGATACAGGAAATCGCTTTTTTGAAAAAAAGTCAAAAAGTTATAACCCTAATCTACATACCAAAAGGAACACTTTGAGGGGGTGAGAAATTAGAATAAGTGAAAATATTGTGGACACTATGTTAATTGGCACCCTAGTATGAAGTGTTAGCCTCGGCATAAGAGGGCAGATAGCTAGCCCTCTCTCCCTCGCCGTCTGACCTCCTATCGACAATCGACATCGTACCATCAATGTACTCATTATGGCTGAGTTGGCTAGGGGGCGCAGATGGATTAGAAATCTCTACGAAATTCTGCCTTGAACCCCCGACCTCTCGGTTGAGAACTGAGCACGCTAACCACCTGCTTATCGCGCACCCGTTAGAACAGTACGAGGTGCGAAATGATTGGTTTTATGTGCTATTGTAGAATTGCGACCGCTTCTTCTCACGTCAGGTATTTATTTCTTCCACACGTAAGTAACTAAAAAACGTAAGTATTTTCTTTAGTCGTAGTCGCCAATTTCCTTGCAATAAAATATATTATTGCATATCGACAGTCCAATGTTGCAATTAGAGCCAAGTTAATAAATAAGTTGCAGTCCATGTTCACCACAGACGAAAAAGATGTGTTAGAATTGTCTATGATTTCCGAAGGACAGACAACACAAACAAGAACATACGTACTTTTGAGTGTGGCTCACCTGCTTGACAGCCAAATGTTGCAAGTAGGACAAAATTGATGAATACTTTTGACTCCATGTTCGTCAGATGACTTGCGATTCTTTCTGATTTCTGATGACAGACAACGCAAACAACATATAAATTACTAAGTCTATCCCACTATCGTTCATAAAAAAAACTTTAAGTCTCACATTATTCCAATGAGCGTAAATGTAATTGTTATTTGTAACGGAACATTTATATAGCGCCACTCAAATGAGCGGACGCGTTGGGTTGGTGTAACATTCAAACGCTGTTATTCTGGTTGAGCCGAAGTCTATTTGACTGCTATGATTTTCTCTAATCCTTCTCGGTAGGTAAATGTAATGTTTAATAATGTCTTATGTCTGACTCACTCTGCTACTAATCAAAACTCCGGCGTTGGTGATAAGCGTCTGAACCCGCCTCGCTCGGGCCCTACTCATATATTATTCCAAGACACCACAGTAACTTTATCTTAGCCGTGAGAAGAGGGAAGAAAACAACGGACTTCTGTTATTCTAGATTACAATGGAAAATGTTCGCGAACGCTATTGAACATTTTCAATACAATACAGCAAAATAGAAAGCTGTCATTAAGTTGCAAGCGAAGTTTCCGTCTTTCCTTACCTTAAGCCTATTAATAAAGCCCTCTATTAATTGGTCGCCTCTACAAACACCTATATTTTAAAAAAATGTTGCAGTAGTGTCCCAGAGGTCAACTAAGCCAAATCGAAACGTTTGCATCTAAACATATCCTGTTCCAGTTAGGCCTATTTACTTTCGGCCTGTGCAAATACTTTACTCTGCATTTGAGGTTCGTTGGCTTAGGTTATAGGCTAGACGGCAGTAGGCTACAGTAAATGTAGGCCTGTACTCTATTTGCAATCAACGCAGTTACGATCCGCAAAAATCTCATGCAATAATTATCATGTCTTTCTCTGTCATTTTTGCAAATTTGCTACAGCATGTTATGCAGAAACCAGACATCATCGATCATAATCAGGACACGAAACTTAACAGTATTTAATATGGGAATATTGTCTTATGGACCAACACTCTACTGTTTGGTAATTTTGACAATCCCACTCATAATAAAAATGATATTTCCACTTTTTCCACTGAAGTCTCACCACTAATTCCTACCCTAATCCACCCAATCCTCCGCCTTCGAATCCTTCTCGTCCTCAACGAAACGCGCCTAAGCAGCTACTCTGCCTCCTCTCTCTGGTCTCTCTGGCAACCGAAATCGGACCTCCACTGGACATCGATCACCGGACAACCGTTCTGATATGACGTAACGCCCGTTAATAAGCTGGTGTTCTGCGCTTAAATTAATCGCAGTGTTTCGGAAATTTAGAGTTTGAGGTTACGATTACTTTCATAGTGGAACCCAAGAATAGGTAATTGTATAAAGACAGTTTAAAGTATGACCTAAAGTTATTGTTTCATTTACGTCCCTTGGATACGGGCGCGACAAGTAAGCAAAGATGCTTTCCAGTCGATTTTCTCTGTCCTGAAAGAAATGCCGCCAGGATTTCAGTCTGAAACATTATCGTAACCGTGGCACTCCTTTGAACCCATTTCACATCCTAAATTTCTAACTTAGAATTTCCGTCAAAAATTTCACAATGAAACCTATGCTGACTGCGTGAAATCTAATCTTAAAACTTTTCCTTCTTTGTTAAAAGATAGTTAGATGCCAAACACAACAAAATTTGTTTAGCGCCTATTGGAGAAACCACGTGCAGATTAAGACCTATTATTTGGACCCTAAGCAGAATATAATGTTGGTTGTTTCCTATCGTCGGCGGTTCCTCTTTGGCGAAGCGATCTGGGGCATGCTCATCCACCAGGCGAGTATGGTCCAACGCCACAACCGCAAAAGAGTTTTCGTGCACATAACCTACACGCTAATCTGAACTTTCTGGAGGTCATCTAGATTGCGATTTATGTGCAGGATAGATCTGAATAATTATGGCAATTGTAATTGCAAAGTCCCGTTTCTATACTGTAATTCAGCTATCAAACTTATTGAATTGCCAGTAGGTCATCATTAGGCCTGAACTGCGTAAATATAGGCGGCTAGGCCTACGCCTTTATCTTCGGGAATTCAATCGATAAAATAGAAATTAGTTCATCTTAGACATAATTTTACGCCACTATCCATTCAAGAACACATGGTAGGCCTACGTCATACTTATAGTATCGGATGTTGTTATGTAGAATTAAATAAGTAACCACATTCTGGATAGCATTTCCAACCTAGCATTATATGGGCTCCATACGGGACCTACTTGGGAAAATGGGCCCTATATGACTCTACGTGGGGTGTTGAGAGTTTGAAATTAGTGATCACATGAGTCATACCGAATCATTGGCTTGCTTCCACACTGCATTATCATTAATGATTAGCATTAGCCTCTAACAGCTGGCAATTAAACGCTAGACAAACTATTAGACACCGCCGCGTGAAGACTTCTGTTGCTGCACCTGGCTATTTAATTAGCCTTTTGGGTAAGAGTCGCACAACTAGTGTACGAGACAACTGTGTAAAACTTCATGGCTAATTAAGATAGAGTGTTGTACGAAGAACTCATCCAGTCAATAATTAACGAGCAAAACATTGTATTAATAATTACGAAAGAAGTTAGTACTCGCATATTTAACTCATATCTGGAGAACTTCGTAGTCCGAGCGCTGGAGAGTAACTCTTCACTCCAAATGACCGACGCCGAGTTCCGTCTCCTTCGTTTGACCTTGGTCGCGTGACATCGAACACGTGAACAGTCATTTTTTACAGGTAGGTGTCGTCATGAGCGGCCACTGCTCACTGACACTCCTCCAGCTACCATCCGTCATCATCAAAGATCGTCCTCTCTCACCTCATTCCAACTTGACCCAATCACTCAGATAATATTCACCTTAAAAAATCTAACAGATCCATATCATACAATCCACTTTGCCTGGAAATTTTTCTGACCCCTCAGTCAGTCAGTCGATCGGTGCATGTATGTTTGAATGTACGTATTGTATTGTATTGCATTGTATATGGGCATTTATAAAGCGCCTCTCGCGGTATAGACCATTCAGAGGCGCTCCCAGTGCGCGAGACCCCGAGAGAAAGAGCAGGAGTTAAGGTGAGAAAAAGAAGAAGCAACGCTACCAGAGAGAATGGTGGTGCGGACAGAAGGGGGAAGTCGGTTCCAAAGTGAGGGACCTATGCAGGCAAAGGATCTGGACTGAGCCATAGTAGTCCTGACACGAGGAACTAAGAGGTCAAGACGATCAGAAGATCGGAGAGGACGCAGTGAAGCAGCAGAATGAGGAGGTTGAATTAGATCACATAAGTACTGTGGAGCAAGACCCAGTTGAGACTTAAGCACAAGAATAAGCACTTTGAATTGTATACGGGCAGAGAGAGGGAACCAAAGGAGTTGTTCAATTGGGTGGTAGTGAAAACAAGTATTTTTTAATAATGCCCGGGACATCCCCTAGTTCTGTTCGTATTGGTAGTAGGAACTCAGGTGCAAAATCTTTTTTAAATATTCCATTATTTAGGCGTGCCACATGACAACTTAAATTTTGCATATGACATTATGCATCATTGAAGCCGTAAAAAATCAACTTTCCTATTTTTTTAGGAGCTGGATGAAAGTTAAACACTTCTAGAACCTATTATTTCATTACTGTTATATGTGATGAGTGTGATGTACCATGGATAGTTGGATACCTTGTACTCTGAGAATTGTTTTATAAATAAATGATTAAATAATAAATATATAAATTAGAATCAACTGGAGCTGAGGAGTAAATAAATAATTGTAATTTTTTAAACAATTCTCTGCACTTTTATAGTCTGTACATTTAAGGCTTTTCTAAAGCTTAATTTTTTGCTTACTTACTTACTTACATTATCCCACTTTATTCATAATCCATTTCAAATTAATCAAATTTTTGAAGTTGTCCTTGGAGATGTTTTCAAGGCTCTGGTTGGATCATTTGGTGGACCTGAAATACCTATGTTTAAACGATTTCAGAATGCATTTCTTTCGATCGTCCATGACATGATTGCTGATCGTGTGTCAGATGATGTAATTGCTGCAGTGTTTAACAATAACAAAGAAATGATGCAAGATGCTGTTGAATTTGCAGTGGAATGTTTGCAGAAAGAGAGCCAGTCTCGTGATGATTATCTAGAGCTCTTGGAACTTTCACTGATCTACATGGGTCATATCCCACCTCGAGGGTTGCATTTTACAGCCTCTCGTGTCGTGCACAGGGCCAGGTGCATGGCCAAGGCCATCTACTCCCACAAAGTGCTCCTCGTTCTATCTCAATTCCGAATTACCTTCCGGGGAAAATATTTAGTATGTTCTCTGAGCCTGTTCATCTGCTTCGTTTATCTCAGATCCTGGTTCACAGCATAACACTCAATAATTCTCTATTCAATCGCCACAAATGATCTAACATGTTTCCAATGCATCGTGAAATTTAGATTGATAAATGAGGCGTTGAGCGCCAGAGTGGATTATGACCTATATGAATTTCCTATGAGGTTAGGCCACTCTGGCGCTCAACGCCTCAAATCTGAATGTGGCTGATGTGGCTGTAAAGACACTTTCCCGTCATACTTGGTACCTCAGTGAGGAATTGGCCAATTTCTGCTTTCTCGATGACCGCAATAATGCTGCTACCAAAGCCTTGGTGGTGCAGCCAATGAGAACCAGAGTTGGTGCTGGTATTCCATCCAAGTGACCACAAATTACTGTAGACACAGCTTCATGTAAGCCTACTCTTAATCAATGATTTTGTGACATCAAACATGATGAACACTGCGTATCCCCACTGATTGGCTGGAGAAAGATCCAACTTCATGGAAACAGGACAGCATCTATTTGGGTTGTCATCAGACTGTAGAAAATGTTGAGTGTGGTAAATGATTGGGCAGAAGAGTGGCACTGGTCAAAGAATACAATCAAATACTGACCAAGGATGAAGGTCAAAAGCATCGAAAAAAGTATCCGGACCCCAAGAAGTCAATGGTCAAAAAAATGGACCAATAAATATTGTAATGTTTTAATCAAACTGACAGAGTTGAATAATGTTCACAAGTACTCTTTAAGTATTGTACTTTTAATCCTAGTAATTTAATATTTACTTTACGTTACACAAAATACAAAAAAAAATTGATAATATATTCACAGTTATTGTGCTTACAATCCTTGTCTAAGATTTTGAAAACTTCTCATCTCGTGTGGCACCCCTAAATGATGGAATATCTTTTATAATATTTTGCACACTAACTTAGTTCATCAAAAGGAACATAACTAGGGCCTGTCCCATCTATTTGCAAAAAATAAAATTTTTGAGCACCACCCTATTGTTCAACCATGAAGGTGGAGATATGAGAGAACCGAGGGAGGCGGGCAATGAGTCTAGCAGCAGCATTGAGTACGGACTGGAGAGGAGAAAGACGGATCTTGGGAAGGCCAATAAGGAGAGAATTGCAATAGTCAATTCGAGAGCACATGAATGCATGAACAATTGAGGTGAAGGTCGAGGATGAGACAGACCGCCGAATAGCCTGGAGACGCCTTAAGTGGAAGTAAGAGGATCGGGTCAGGTTGGAAATGTGCTCAACATAAGTAAGCGAGCTATCCAGAGTGACACCTAAGTCACGAACACTGGACGATAAAGTGAAGTGAGGAAATTTATCAGACTGGAGCATGAAATCAAGCTTTTGGAGTTGCTGGGGGCTGCCAAACCAGATGAATTGAGTTTTGGAAGAGTTTAGAGAAAGGCGGTTTGAAGACATCCATCAATGAAGATCTTGAGAGAGAACTTCAATGGAACCAGTTAGAAGCAGTTGAGCAGATGGAGGCCCATGGACCAAGGCCTGAACATCATCAGCGAAAAGGTGACCAGCGGCCCCGTGTTTAGAGAGCAGGGAAGGAATGTCAGCCGTATAGAGAATGAAGAGAAGCGGGCCAAGGACCGAAGCCTGAGGAACACCAAGTTTTACCGAGATCCACCGAGTTCTGGTCTCACCGGAGATGATCATTTGAGAGCGTTCAGACAGGTAAGACCGAAACCAAGGGAGAGGAGTGGCCTTAAGACCAAATGAAATCTCAAGGCGCTGGAGCAGGATTTCATGGTCGACCATGTCAAAGGCTGAAGAAACGTCATAAAGAGCCAGAAGAGTAAGTTGAAACTTATCAACAGCAGAATAGATCTGAGATAACAGGGAGAGGAGGGAAGTTTCTGTAGAGTGATAAGCTCTAAAACCAGATTGGTAAGGTAGGAGAAGTCCAGATTGCTCCAAGTAGGGAAGAAGCTGTATAGAAACTAGCCGTTCGAGGGTTTTAGAAAGAAAAGAAAGGTTGGAGATAGGTCGATAGTTCTGACAGAGGTTAGTAACAAGATTTGGCTTTTTAAGTGAGGGAAAAGACGAGAGCCCGTTTTTGTGAGGCCGGGATATAGCCCTCAGAGAGAGACCTATTGAAGAGGTACAGAAAGAACGGAGCAAGGTCATCCAGGATATCGGTTACAATGAAAGGGGGAAGTTGATCTAATTCACATGATTTTAAATTGACAGATGAAAAAACTGAACGAAGAACAGAGTCAGTAATAGGTCGAAATCCATCGAAGACAGCTGTCGTTGAGGTGAACGTCGGAGGAGAAGCATCAGCGGTGGTGGCACGAAGACGGTCGCTCTTGGTAGTAAGCATGTCGAGAAAGTCGTTGGCGGAGAAGGCAGGAGTCTTGGAGGAGCAAGATGATCGGCCAAGGAGACCAGAGATGGAGGACCAGAGACGCTTCGGATTCTTGGCATTCCGAGAGACTAGATTTTCCCAGTAGGCAGCCTCCTTGTGGTGGTAAAGGCGATGGAGGGCACGTAGTTGAGAGACCCAGGCCAACCGGTCGCAGGGATCCTTGGATCGACGAAACGTATCTCGAAACAGCGGGCACGGCGTCGCATCTGATGGCATTCGGCGTCAAACGAGGAAGCCAGAAGACGAATGCGGCTCTTGACGCTACGACGCGGAAGTGCCGCATCTAGGAGTGACGTCGTGGTTGAGGTGTAGAGATCGAACAGTTGGGTAACTGTAAGACTGTCGAGAGTGGCAGATGGCGCTGAGAGTTGTGAGTTGCGGTTGGCGACGCTGAAGGCCAGAGAGTCGAAGGATTTCCAACCCCGATACATTCGAATGGAGTAGACTGGTTGCAGATGAACGGAGGGAAGGGTGAATTTGTATGTATGTTGGCTTGCTTGTGCGTATCGATGCATGTTTGTATGTACGATGTATGTTTGTTTGCATATAATTATGTGTATTTGAGTGTATGTATGTGTATGTATATTTGTATGCATATATCCATGAGTTCATACGTGTCGATAGACCGAAGGTTCTATAGTACGACATTAATCCGAGCGATGAAAAACATTTCATACTAGAACTCAAAATAGAAGTTGAATGTTTGAAGAAAACATAACTGAAACTAGAAGCTGGATGATAGATGAAAATATAGACTAACTTAAATTAGAAGTTGGTTCAACGATGAAAATATTTCTGGCCTCGATGTTGTGCTGTGAGTCGACCAGTCATCAGTATTATTTATACAGACATCAAAGCCTTGACTATATGCATTTAACTCTGCTTACCTTAGAAGTAAAACTGTCGTCGAATCTACTTCGTTCCGTTGTTCCCTGAACAGTGCACAATGTAGGCCTACACCCTACATTCTATAATCTCTCGGTTTTGCCAATTACATGTAGGCAAAGTGTTAATACAGCATGATACAGCCAAATTAACTTCCGCTTTTCTCACGAGATTGTTGCAGCTGACAGTCTGAAACAGACCATTGATCAAATCTTCATATTATAAATACGGAGACGGGTAGAGGAGCTAGAGGTCCGGATCTCTCTTGTGGTCGATGTTTTGAAGGTTAAGTATCTAAGGAACAAACCGCTTGATGTTTTTATTTTATAATTATTGCTAAAATTATTACACCGTTATTATTATTACTATTATCATTAATTAGCAACTTCTACAGCGCCTATTTTTGTATGCGTTTTAAAGAATGTATTCGTCATGCGCTGAGTATTTCAAGAGAACACCGGCAAAAATCCGGATTATATTTAACAAATGGCAAAATTGCATTTCGACCGGTGATAAACTATACACGTTTTTATCAATAAATATTTTATCGATAAATTTTGATCACTTTCTAATTAACAGCATTTTAAGAAAGCGCCATAAAAGTAAAATGTGTATAAGTATGCATGTATGCACAGGGCTGTAGTGGTAAAATTAGAGGTGAGTATACGCTACAGTATTTTGTGAGTAGGCCTATACGCTACAGTATTTTGTGAGTAGGCCTATACGCTGCAGTATTTTAATATATAAATAAATATAAATATTTTGTGAGGTGAGTATACGGTCTCTAGAGGTGAGTATACGCTGTATACCCGCGTATACCCTCGACCACAGCCCTGTGCATGCATGCATTATAATATTCGTGCATCTTTATAAGCATTTATGTAGGCTACGTATGTGAACATGGTGTATACAATACATACTGCCTGCATGCATGTAGGCATAGCCTCGACTGTAACCAAAGGGTCATTTAATTCCGCATGCCTTTCAATTTGGATATCTTTCTCAGTTCCGTGTTGTAGTCTGTGTTCAATCACTAATCTCAATTCATCTCATGACCTCATTTATTCAGTCTCTTAGTGCTGGTGATTCCTTGTTCATGGTTACCAGATAGCATACGTGTAATAGTCACCTACAACATGTGCTACAAAAATTTTGTCTGATGTAATTTCGGTTTATATTAGCAGATGAACTGATAGCGTGATTAACCCAGTGTTTCACGCTTGGCTTGAAAGTAACGCTAGGGACAAATTCACATTTACAAATTACGAACTTAATTTTACGGTCGGTGATAATATCGTTTCTTACTTTTAACCGAGGTCTTTGATCTGTTTCCATTGCTATATTTTCGTCATGGTTGTGGCATATGGTATTATCAATAATGAAGTAAGAATTTGTTATTAGTGATCATGTCGGTCATACCAAGCTTATCGGTTAGCTTGAGCATCGCAGCGTATTATTCATTCATTCATTCGAAATTGTGTACAATGTGTACATCTGTGTTTCTTATCTAAGTCATTTTTACTAGAAGAGTTAAAACAACATAGAATATATTTAGAAATGTTCACCGTGAGATCTCGAATAGATAAGTTTTGAGAAATATTTCTATATAACTATATACGATTTATTTATGACAGGCCAGGATTTTTCTTCGTTCAACCTTGTCAAATGGAAACAAGCCATTGATCTTTCGTGCAGCTGTGGAGCACACTGTCGATGTCTATCCGCAGACTCGTTTCAATGGTGGACTACCGGCTCTTCCTCTGGGTGATAATATCGCTTGTAACTGGCTTGGCACGAAACGCATACGATAGAAGAAGACATTGAAACATGGCGAAAATTTGGCAATATATTCTTCAGATAGCATTGCAAAATCAGAAAAACACACAGGGATCTCTATTGACTGATGAGATCGTGACGCTGCCGCTCAACTTTCACCCGGCAGACCATGATGCGTTGGTGGTCGGCCACAAACCACTGACCGGTTGATGCATCGAAACACGTTCTCCGTGGTAACCCCATTTCATGTTCGTCAGAAACCAATGTTTGCGGTTCATCAAGATTGGAACTCAGGAGCACAGCTCGCAAGTTTTTGGCATCCGAAATCAATATCGATCCATCTTCACCCACAGATAAATACACTGGTTGATTCAATCTGATAGTCGATTCTCTCTCCTCTCTAAAACATTTCTTCAGGATTTCGACCTCATCGGTTCTCCCCGCAGTAGTAGTAGTTGGTTTGGTTGAAAGCAAGCAGACTCTGCTCAAAGGATCATCGCAGCAGACGACAAACTGACCATTAGTTAGCTTAACAGCATGCCAGGTTTCAGTTATGCCAGTACCCGAGCCAAGGTCAATAATACGAATGAGTTCTCCATCTGCTGTGTATTCATGCAACTTAGCTTCAAAGCTTATGTTTAGAATCACATTCGTATCACTTGCAATCGACAGTAGACCTCCACGTCCATTTATATTCCAGGTCTTGATCAGATTTCCGTCGCTTGGATCAATTCTTAGTATCGCAGGCAGCTGTTCCTTGTAGTCCCAATCGAAGGCGTAGAGACATTTGTTAACGGAGCAAGATACGATGTTTTCAGGGTTTGTCATTCCGTCCACTTCCATTCGTCGCTTGAAATGGAATTTCGTTGAGTCGTAGACTTCAATATCTGGACGTTGTAGACGCGAGATAAACACTTTTTCGTCCAGAACAGCTAATCCATATATGCCTGTAAATCATAAAACGCGCATCACCATCATCATCATCACCATCATCATCATCATCATCATCATCATCATCATCATCATCATCATCATCATCATCATCATCGTCATCGTCATCGTCATCGTCATCGTCATCGTCATCGTCATCGTCATCGTCATCGTCATCGTCATCGTCATCGTCATCGTCATCGTCATCGTCATCGTCATCGTCATCGTCATCGTCATCGTCATCGTCATCATCATCATTCATCATCATAATTATCATCACAGTACTTGCTATGGCGCCACTCAAATTGTGCTCAGCAGCGCCGATATTATAAGTAGATGATGATTCTGAATACGATGAACGCGACTGTAATTCTTAGAGTTTGAAAAAATCATTACCGCTATGCAGCGCTCGTCAATAGGATGTTGCCCTGCGTTTGGCTTTAAAGTAGCGCTATATAAATTGGAGTTTACGATGACGATTATAAAAAGGCAAAGATCTTCTTACCTTCCCATTGACCAAAATCTGGTGCAAAGAACTAAAGTTTTGTTTTTGAATTTGTGTTAGAGAAATGCGTGTGTGTTTGTTTCTCAGTTGTCCGTGTGCCGAAAGGAAAATCAACCATCTTTCACCGTTAAGAAAATATACGCATTGGTGTGTGAACTCACGTACTCCATTCTGCAAGAAAATTGTAGAGCCAGGTATATTCATTCTTATTAACTGCAACGGTAGAGAGCAGATATAGCTTAGGTTTGAGAGTCTTTTGTTTGAATTACTTTGCTAATTTGAAGATAAATTATGTTGTTGGTGAACAAATATGTACCTGGTATCGGTTCCTTTAGTTTATTAGAGGCTGCATGGCCCTCCTCGAATATCTTTGTCATGTCCCGACCTCGTAGTTTTGCTATGTCGTCTTTATTCATCATATCTGCTTCATCTGAAATTAAAAACGTCAATAAGTTGTTAGCAAACTTAAGGGATATTGTTAGTTTTAGCGATAAGCTGTTGAATTTCTGTGGTCATTTGAAGAAAACTATGTCGTTGGTAACCAGACTAGAATATATTCATACATCGTAGGCGTTTTGAGTTCGTTTAGAAGTTCACTGAGAGCCATACGATCTCTCCAGGTTCTACTAAGATCGTATTTCCTTGCTTTCTCTGCTGCGCATTCCCACTCGATCCTGAAACTTGAGCTTTTCAAAATACCACATCCTGGTACTGCTCCTGTTACAACCAAGACCATAATCACTGCAAATGTTTTACGATTCCTGTTAATGGTGTAACTACTAAGCACTGATACCACACATATCATATATAGAATAACGAAATAACTCGGATTCTGTTTCCAAAAGTACATGTTCTTAGCCAATCGGCGCTTCTCTTTGAATATCAGACTTTCCAACTACTTCTGCAAGTAGTCACATGCAACTACGACATATAGGACAAAATCATAAACACACATATTTCCACTTTTAATAACTCTACTACACAATAACAAGAGATTTAGATGCTTGGAATTTAACTACTTTAGTGAACAAGATAAACTGCCATGAACTGCAGACACAAAATATGCAGTATGATGTCCTTATTAAAACTGAACTATCGTATTTCAGGTAAAATGAGAAAAATAAAAGTATTTCATACTCACTTTCGTTCTTCGTGAATTCACCCGAGAATATAGTAATATTCGTGGGGACAAGTATTTCCGACGCAGATGACACACTGTCAATGGAAAATTCTTTGAAGATCGTTACTAGTTTTTCAAGAAGGCTGCCCAATTTATGCATTCTCTTCAATTTATTTTCTTCATCCATTGACTGACACCAAAACCAGATAACAATTCCATCGGCCTCCTGATGACAGTTTGGGGCGATACAAATTTCATCATTTGCAGATTCTAATATCGCATTTTGACCGATAGGCCTAGATGGTGGTAATCTTTGCAGCTGGTCCAGTCTTTTTATTACCATGGCTTGCTTTTTTTTCAACGCCTCCGCGATCTCGATAGACGATTTACCGTATGAACTACTCTCCAGAGTTGTCGTTATCTTAGACTTAATAAGAACTGAAAGTAAATTATAGGCGTAATATATAAATACGGAAAGTAAATTATACTCAAATCAAGCAGCTGCAACATATGACTACTTCACAAGCTATAATAGCAAAATATAATATCCTGATATTTACCAAAAACACAACTTAATTTCTAGTTTCAAATGACAATAAGCAGTTAAATATAGAACACTAATTTTATCTCTCTGATAAAAATTATATGTACACGACTGCATGCGAAATAAATGATCAAAGGTTATTATTTTCAAACAATGAAACGCTGACAATGGCAAAGAAAGTTTCTTACTGTTATAATAAGCCTACATTTGTGGCTTCTATTGCTCATTTTCTTTACCCGATTACTTGATATTTTTCTAGAATATAAGACAATTATAATGCATCATCCTACTAACAGCTACCCTGCCACATGCCCTTGTATGCGCAATGCAGAGCTTGTTTACTAGACCTGTTTAACTGTTTATAAGATACGATTCGTTAGCCCAATCATGGGCCGTGCATATGTTTCCTATTCTGTCAACAATAAGCGTTCGTTATGGTCATCGGAACTACGACCCACTCGATCGTTGCGGAAGGCATTATTCAATACTTAGACCTGGCGTTCGGCCAGCTCTTGAGTCGACTTCCTACTGCCTATCGGCTGCTCACACGAAGCAATTCTGGCTTCAACGATACCATCGGCTCCTACCAACAATCCAACATACCCACGACTACACATAGCCCTCTACAGGATTCTATCTGCTCATCGGAGCAACCTTGTTCCCTTCTCCTTTCGTCACTCGAAACAGTCAACTCTTAATCATCGGTGATTCAAACTTCATCATCAAGAATTCACTGAACCTGTTTCATTTAGCTTCCTCGACCTTCTCTCACACTTCGGCCTGAAACAGCATGTGAACATGCCCACCCACTTACTGGGTGACATTCTGGATCTGGCCATAAAGTCTGACGACCACCAGGTGCATGATCTTCATGGTCATTCTCAGACTCTCTCCGACGACTCGTTCATCGACTTTTCCCTCCTTTCATTCGAAGACTATTCATAGCTTTTCCCTTGATTCATTCGCACACTTCATTCCATTCGTAAGCTAATAGGATGGAATCTCTCGATTGTCCTGCTCTTGGCAACGCCCATTGCAACTCCCGGCTCACGCTTCCTTCCTCGACGCTCGATGCTCTATCCATCTCTCAATAATTTGACCTCTACTCATCTACCGCGGATCAGCTTCTTGACGCTATCCTGCCACTTCGAAGCGTCAAGACTCGTGTACGACGTACGTTGGCTTTCGTCGCTCTAAGAACCCAGCCGACCGGTTGGCCTGGATCATCCAGTTCCGAGCCCTCCACAGACCCTATCGCCAGAAGGAGTCTACTTACTGGAAACATCTCGTCGCTCGTAATGCTCACAATCCGAAACGCTCTTGGTCGTCCATCTCTCGACTCCTAGGTCGCTCTCCTGTCCATCGGAAGCTCCTCTCTTCTCGGTGAACAATTTCTAACGATGCAAACAAATAAGATTGACGGCCTTCGTACGTCTGCAGCGAGCTCTTCTCCGCATGAGTTCTCCTCTACTGAATCCATCTTCGACGGCTTTCGCTCCATCGCTGAGGACGAATTACGCCGGGTTATTTCCTCGTCGACTCTTAAATTCCTTGAACTAGATTCTCTACAGCCATTTATCATTATTGACAAATTTTAATGACATTTTACCATTTTTCTTCATTTATTTAACAGATCACTCTGTGAAGCCATCTCCCTTCTTCGCAGAAGCGGGCAGTGGTATAATTTTACTGCCCTTAACAATCTTAAGATGGATCCTAGCCTCTGTGAGATTTACCACTAAATTTCCAATCCGACTCTCAGTCCCAGACTACAGTTGCTTCCGAATCTTGAACAATCTGGCCTTCTTCTCTCTTGTCAATAGGACTTCAGAGCAAATCATTCTACCGAAACTGTCTTTCTATCTCTCCTCTCAGACATCTACTCTGAATTAACCTGTCTCATATCTCGTTTCGTGTCTTATTTGAGGTTTCTACCGCCTTTGACATGGTTGACCATGAGATCCTCCTTCAACGACTTGAATTCTCAGGTGGTCTTAGGGGCCCTTCTCTCCTTTGGTTCAGGTCTTATCTCACAGGCCGAACACAAATGACAATCTCGGGCGACTCTAGGACATATTGGGTTGCTGTCAAGTTGGGTGTCCCTTAGTGATCAGTATTTAACCCTCTACTTCACCTTCTTTGTACAGCTAATATTTCCTCTCTCTTTGCTATACACTTAACTACAGGCCACTTTTATGCTGATGACGCCAAGGTCTGTGTGCATGGGTCCCCATCTGCTCAATCTTCTCTCGTTGCTCGCATTGATGCTCTCTCTCAGGACCTACACGCTTGGCTGTCCTCAAACCGGCTTTCTTTAAATCTGTCAAAGAACCAACTGACTTTTTTGGCACTCAACAGCAATTGACCAAGATCGACTACCAGTTTTTGGCTAAATATTTTCCTTCGTATACCTATTCCTATACCTGTCCGTAACCCAGGTATCACTCTTGAGAGCTCTATTTCATTCTCAGATCACAGTAGCCTACTAATCTCGTCCGTTCATGCTTCTACCATCTGAGACGTCTGAAAGCTATCCGAAGTTCTGTCTCTTCCGGGTCTTTGCTATGCCTTCATCTGCTCTCGTATTGATTAATGCAATTACATCTTTGTTGGCCTTCTTAAAGTCCGCCTCTCCCCGTTACAATAAGTGCTGAATGCAGCTGCCAGGCTAATTGCTCGCCATCCGCGCTTCTCCCATATCTTCACGTATATGCTTGAACACCCGCATCCAACAAAAGGTGCTTGTCCACATTTGCCGATCTTACCTAAAACTTGCCAATAAATTCCTCTGCGACCCCATACGCCGGCCCATCACAGCTGGCTCAAGTCGCCCAGTTTGGTCCTCTGATAGTCTTGACCTATTTGTGACACAGGGGCTCAAAATCCGTCACAAAGTCATTTCGCTTTCTAGCTTTTTTTTATTCAGTCAAAGTCCTTAGCAACCATTTTTCTGCAATTTTTTCTGCGCAATAATGGAATATATGCGTTATCAAATGAAGGAAACGGCTTCAAAATCGGATTACTACTTTCAAATTATGGCAAATTCAGAGGCAACTGCTGAATTGAAACAGTATTCAATATTTGTGACCCCTCTCGCCAATTTCAGCTCCTAGCGCGATATCTGGGAAGAGACAACCGACGGGTTTTGAGCCCTGGCGTCACATTTGATCCTCGTGTGAGAACGGACATGGCCCAGTCTCGCGCCATTGTTAGTATTGGCCCTTCACTGTGGAATCAACTCCCTCTTTGGTCAGTGCGGTCCTGCTATCTGATAGTCCTGCCACACTCTTTCTCTGTCTTAAAACCTGTCTTTATTCCCGGGGACTTTTATTAATATTCATTTGGAGAATTTATATAGCGCTCTTCAGGTTATCTACTCAGAATATACTGGGAGCGCCTCTGGTTGGTGAGCACTGGGCATAAGCGTTTCACAAGTTTTAAAATACAATACAGTACAATATTATTTAACTAATTTTAAGATTGGAAGTTGCATCAGCTACACTTATTACCTCCTCCTTTTTCAAGAAGTTCGACTACGAAATTCTGTTCAGCTTGTCGAAAGCATTCCAGAACTTTTAAGCCTGCCTCTTGCTTGAACGGAATCGTTCTCATCCAATATAGAAGTGCATCGTTTCTGTAGAAGTTGCCAGGCTGGTTGCTCCAGTGATCTCGTTCATCTTCTGTGATACAATTTTTTTCACGCAGAAGTTCAATTAAACGATTTGACTTTATGTTCTCCACCAGGAACTGATGATTTCTTCTTATTACACGATTCTCTATACAATGCAAGAGAAAGAAAAGAGACAGAATTGTATTAACAGAACCCCAATTTGTTCTTCTGAAACAAGGATTGGCTCTCATACGATGTGAAATACTTAAGTAATTTGAGTAAACCTACGTCGGTGGAAACAAGATAGAATATAGGCCTATAGGCATTACGAATTCTTTTAGAAGTTCATTTAGGTCATTATGTCCTTTCAAGATTTCACTAAGCATAAATGCAATCATTATTTGTCCAGGCGTGCTTCGTCGATAGCTATTATAGACTCATTCATTAACTAGACCATAAACTGCAGGAAAACGGTTACTTCTTTAAATCTTGCTTGACGTATCTTATTAATTCTAAGAGACAGTTATGTTTGTAGTAACAAGCAATTTTTAATTCTGGTGAGGAATTTTCTACGCGTTACGTAATCTGTTTCTTAGCAACTGCTTTGTCTGGCACAGTGTTAGCAAAATTGCCATTGTTTGGTCGCATTTTTTTAACTAAGATATTTCCCAGTCTTTTCTTCAGCGCATTATCAGCGTATCCATTACGTAATTGCATCTCTTACCTACAATTTCCTTAATAAACTTACCTCTCGAGACTTTCAAATTCGCAGATCGAAAGATTTCCTCCACGTTGCTCATCCTCCACTCTCACCTGTCAATCTAGGCAAGTGCCCGCTTGCTCGCTCTCATGAAGATTTACACTCAAGACTGAAAACCAAACTTTTCTAACTCTTCTATCCTTGTTCAGTTCCTTTGCCATCCATGTGTACACCTTCACCAGCGACTTCACCATAACATCATGCTTTCTCCGCGGCTTCACCCTAGGATTCTGACCTGGCACCGAAGCAGACTAAACATCCTGACTCTTTCAGACTAGATATGATACAGCGCCACACAAAAGACGTGCCACGGAGACCTTGTAGCACGTCTTTTGTGTGGTGCACAGATTTGTTATACATATAATATTTACAATTACAAATAGAAAGAATGAATGCGAATACAGTGAGTCTTCGGCAAATGGTTTAACTCTGTATCTCTTTCTCGATTCTTCATCGAGGTCTTTTTTATATTGCGACCATCTCGTTACTGTCTACACGATAGACATAGTGAATAGTGACGCTAGGGATATTCGAGAAAAATGTGTTCGAACATCAGCTCCCCGTGTAGACACAATTTGTCTGTAGACCCAAATTACCGAGTACCAGTCACAAATAGTTGGTCTAGAATATGTAAAGCAATTAAATCACCCGGATGCTGTTTGTCCAGAAGTGGATTTCCAACTACAAAGTAATTAAACACACTCATAGCATAAACGATAACAAACACGAAGGACTGTAAACACATTTCTTCCACTTTCGTATTATATTAAATTTAATCCTAACAAGAGAACCATATAATTATTTGCTATTAAAGTTTTAGTGAACTAGAAAAATTAACGCGAATGCTATTCGTTGTCGGTGTTGTTTTCATTTTTAAAAATTATTTATTAACGATACGCGCAGAACAGAGGGCCGAAAATATAGCCAAAGCATTATTATCTGTATTATTGAATGTTTGAATTGTAGAGCTTCTCTATTGTGAACCCCTTGTGATGATATTGCTGTATTGGAATTACAGAAAAACATTCAATCAGATTGGTGGTGATGATGAGTTCTCTGCCCGTAGGCAGGCTTTACGCCACCCGGGGACGAGAGAGATGAGTGAGGTGGTTTCCCGTTGCCCTCCTCACAGACAATTCTGGGTGAGCAATTTGTCCAAGGTCGCTACGCAGTGGCTTGAGGTAGATTCGAATCTGCGACCCTCCGGTTACAAGGCACAGAACATACCACTACACCACTGCGTCCCACCAACCAGGTTGAAGACGTGGTTTAAGAACAGAAAACATCAGTTTCAATCGCAACATAGTTTTGATGAAACGTATACTAAAAGACTGTTGACTCCCTGATGTCCCCTTGATGTCCCCCTGATATCCCTCTGATCTCCCCTGATGTCTCCCTGATGTCCCCTTAATGTCCCCATTATCTCCCTCTGATCGCCCCTGAGGTCCCTAATGTCTGCCTGATGTCCCTCTGATGTTCCCTTGATGTCCGGACTTCTGATAACCCCCTGATGTCCATCTGATGTCGCCCTGATGTCCCCTTCCTCCACCGAGACGGCACCTCTTTGAAGACCGTCGGCAGCCCTGTCTTCCTCCAGTCCCTCTACTGTCCCTCTGATGCTCCCCTTATGCCCCCTGCTCCCGCCGAGGTGGCACCCGTTTGAAGACTGCCTGCTGCCTCTCAGGTTCCAGACTCATCATTACGTCTCCATCTCTTCCTCTTGCCCCCTCTGATGTCTCCATAATGTTAACTTCTCCCCGCCGTCCTCTCCGAAACAGTATATAAAGCGAACGACGACGAGAGTAAGGGAATCTATCGGAGAGAGAAGTTGAAACGGAAGGTTGACAGAGGTTGAGATAGTAGATTAAGAGAGAGCAGATCGGGATTGACGACGGCAAGATAGGCGATTCACTGAGAGATCGGATGTCGTCGATGATCTCTCAGTCAATCGCCTATCTTATTTATGTGTTTCCCTCTAAGGTTGTGTCCACTGCTGCGGGGGGGGAGGGAGCAGGTCACGCAGCACATGATTGGGTGGATGGGACTGGGTCGACGCGACCGAACGTTTGCCGATTACATTCTTCACGTTGCAGAGTGCGGCGCACAGTAGAGGCGTCGAACCGGAATCGAGTACGGTTGTTGAGCCGCTGCTGTACTTAACTAACAAAGGGGTGTGTAGTTCGACTGTGGTTTCGGCAGACATAAAATTGGAGACCATGCGAGCGGAGCACACGCATAGCATATAATGAGGATGAGCTGGCGAAGAGGATCTGGTTTACATGGGTTGTCATTCCTAGGTCCGCTGCAACGTGACGCCTAATATTTTCATGGACTTGGCCTTTTCTGCTCCGGTAATAACTTCCATGGCAGGACCACACTTATTTCGGGGTACTGGGAAGGGGCATAGAGTGATGGTAACGCTCAAGGCCAGAAGTGCAGCAGTATGCGGTTCGATTCTCGCAATTAGATTTGCTATATTTAGGCGAACGACACTCGCGTTTTAGACATAATTCTCGCACTGTCAAATATAACAAACTAGATGTTTTCCAGTCCCAAACCGGTGTTTCAATAGATTAGATGAAATCCTTCTATAGGCCTACACTTTGAGGCTCCCTATTTATCGTTACGACAGCCACGTGGCGAATAAGACTGCTACTACTTTCGCAGGGTGCCCAGTATCAAATATACCGTCGTAAAATACTCGAGAGTCGTAATAATACCTCCAGCCGTTAAAACAATAGTAAAGTTAATTATTCTCGCCCCAAGAGGGTTAAAAATATATTAAATTGTACAGGCGGTATTACATTTCGGCGCTATAGAGCCTATATCAATGAAGTCGCGAATAGCCGTTTTTGGTCGCTTTTGATTTCTTCCCTTCATTATAATTATTTCTGGTCCGTTTAAACACATTAAGGTCTTTCATTTTCAGCTTTTTGCAACAAGAACAAATTATGTTAAGCGCGTTTTAAGCCGTTATTTTAAAAGAGCAGCCGTTTACGGTATATTGAAGTTTACATTCAGCGAAGTGTTAACCGCTCGCCCGTTTGAATGTGGCCATATTTATCGTAGGCATAAACGAAGTCAAACGCTCAGAACAATCCAAGGTCTCGCATCACCTATTCAAATAGAGTTTTAAACGGTTTATTTAATAACCTGAAACATCTTCAGTCCATGGCTGCGCGCCAGTCCTCGATAAAAAAAGTCCGGGCACTGTATAAAACACTGAGTAAATAGGAAAATATATAAACAACTGACAAGTCACATCAGAATGAACGAAAATCATCCAGCAAAATCTGCATGAGACCAATTATTGCTAAACTGGCACGCAAAGGAAACACGTATTCTTCGTGGCCACTGCAATATATGTCTCTCCGAAGTTACTTCTAGTAAGATTACTTAATAGTTTACTTACTATTTAAGGAACGTTTCAAATTATAAAAAAAATATGAAAATTGTTCTTAAAATGCATCAGCTAGGATCCTGTTGTCCTGTAGCTTGAAACCAATTAGGCCTACCTTTTCTCCTAAGGATCCAAATGAAGACCAATATCAATGCACCAAACACTACCAGTGTAGCGACCACAGAGGTGGTTACTGTACTCACTAGGCTCGACTCTGTAATAAATATTCTGTACACATTTTACAAAAGAAAATCTTCCCCTCCATTAGCACTAGGCTAAATAACAAGTCATCGTAATCGTAATATCCACACTTCTAAAGCGCCACTTGAAATGCCAAGTGCAGGGCACTCCCCTATTAACGAGTGCTGGATATTTGTAGGTGAGGAACTCGTCCAAAGTCGCTCTAGTCAGGTAGATTCGAACTTGCGACCCTCCGGTTACAAGGCACCCAGTGCCGTCTTAACGGTATTGTAGGGCCTGGGCAAAGCAATGCATTGGGACCTCTACTCATCCACAGGGATAAAAATTTAAACGGTCAATTAAATTAAACCTATGGAATTCTTCGTACTTTCAACATTCACTTTGTAACAAATAAATGTTTAAACAAAGAGAAACACACTACAAAGGGAAGACTAATCAACACAAACTTTTTTTAAATTTTGGGACCCTAGCATCTTGGGGCCCCTGGCGACTGCCCAGCGTGCCCATGCCTTAAGACGGCACTGAAGGCACCGAACATACCACTACACAACCGCGTCCCACAAGTCATATTAAAATGTCTCTTTCAAATTTTTTGGCTTTAGCGAAACCATGACTAGATAATCAGCTAAGATAATTATAACCGAGTCTTCGATGCCAAGTGTGGCAAATTATACGAGTGCACAATTTGTAACAAGGAAATGGGGTGAGGCGCCGAGGCAGTCACTGTGTAGGAACCTTAGAATAATTCTTAATTCATAAAATTTAAAATTCCAAGTCATAAATAATTGCTCATTGCCACAGACTGATACTTTGTCATTTGAGAGGGCACTAAAGAAATACCGAAATTACAATAATAACAATAATAATTATGCCAAGTTTCCGTCCTGGAAGTTGCTATGCAGTCACACTCCATCCAAACTATTGCAACGTTGCGCAATATTCCAGTTAAAAATGCACCAAAATTCCTGCACCGGAATCAAACCCATCCCACACAGCCACATTCACTGGGTCCATAAAAAACCAGCATATTGCTACTGGTGGATGGGGTACCCGGTCATGGGACCAGTGAATGTGGTTGTAAGGAATCGTGCCTTCTTCTGTGTTGGATCTTAAATCCTCTTGGAAGACTCTTCCGCTATGCATAGGCCCTGGTGCCTTTGACTATAGTCAGCGTGCATTTTGAAAGTGTCTTAAAACGCACTCGTTTAGAACAGAACTAAAGTCATCCATTCAGCTCTTTTGAGAGGTTTAAACAGAACTACATGTATCTCAAGTCGTAATCCACATGTTTTATGTATGTGTGTATGTAAGTACGTATTTATGTACAAGGACAATTAATATAAAGCATTTTAACCTACACACGATAGAGATCTTACACACTGGCTGGCAGCCTTGTCAAATGGCGTTTATAGTTTTGATTTATTCTAATTCAGTAAGGTTGAACAATCAATTAATTGAGACCAAATTTAGCCAACACCTGATTAGGACATATTTTTCATAAAAGAGCAAAAAGGAATTTAAAAGAAATTCACATGCATGTTCTGGTAGTTGTCACAATGCAGTTACCTGTTTCACCATGAATCAATGCACGCATAACGAGCAGATTGCAAGTTTTGTTTCTTAGGTAGCATTCAGCTTCACATCTGTGCCATCCTGGTTTTCTGGCCTTTAGTACGGACGTTGAAGACTCAATCGTAAAGTAATTGTCTTGTAACCACCTCCACTTATATCTGCAAGACTGACTCGTGTTTACGTTGCAATGTATTTCGTCGTTTATTGACTGATTTACTGTTGAGTTATCACTTAGTGCATCTGAAAGCAAAAAACCAATGCTATATTTACTGGGGTATAAAAAAAACAATTTTTTTACATTTAAAGTTGAGTCATGTATAAATTGTGCCATGAGATAACGAATTGACACGTCATCCTGGAGTTAAACTTAATGGTGCCACAAATTAATGTAATTATCATGGAAGTCTCCCTCAAAATGATAAGAGTGAGCTCATTCTTCCTATTTGTTGTTACCGTATGCATGTTAAGTAGAAATACTTTGCAACAATTGGCAAAAGCCGAAGTTGTAAGCTTACACAGCTAAGTGTTATCGGCGACATGCGATGTCTAGAAAAATTTGACTCTAAAATCTCTAATTTTATGTATTTCAAAGTTGAGAAGAATTACATGCTGCGAACTAGTCCGATCGCCTGTATCGCCTGGTTTCTGTTTTAAATCTGACTTTGATTTGCTCGACAAAAATGGTAACACTATTTGCAAGTGTGGCAAATCATTTGATGAAGTCAGTCGCTCATTGCCACAACTGTAATGTACCGATAACCACTGTGACTGAATTCCACAATAGTTTGCTATCAGAATGTCCCTAAGGCCTGAACGCGATCCAAGTTTAAAAAGTTAAAACTCAACAGCTTCAAACTTGCATTAATAGTCCGGGCAAGACTCTATACGAAATTATGCTCTTGTAGAGAAACGATCAGTTTGCCCATATCCCTTCCTACAGCTGAGACTCTCTTCATTGGCTAGTGGCTTCCCATTCACCAGCGCATCCAATTTAAGATCCTTTCCCCTTATCCGCAACTGCCTTGCTGGCTCAGCCCCACTGCATCTCATGGCTTGCTGCACCTTGGTTTCAAATTTCCCTGGTCGGGTCTCTGTCCGGTCATTGCTTGGTTGCTCCTCGGATGCGCACTGCTACGGCTCAGTCTAATAGTTTTGCAGTTGCGGGTCCTTTCAGCTGGAACCGTTTGCCTCAGGCTCTTAGGGTTGACCTCCTCACTCTTCCTCCTGTCCAGTTCTGCAAACGCCTGAAAACCTTTCTCTTTAAGACACTGACCCGGTCGGGAGAGCCTCTGATTTTGGGTGGCGCTATATAAATTCTCGATTACAATAACAATTACAAATACACCCGTTCACTAATTGTATCAAAGTTTAGAGAATGAGAGGCAAAGATGAACCATATTCTACGTACACAATATTTTTATGACTTGGGAGGTGCACTTGTTTGGTTCCTGTGTTGTTCGTTTTGTTTCACAAACGTAAGAGGAGTGGTTCAGAGCGATGTCCCCTTTAATCTTCAAAGTAGAGACGAACTGATTCCCTGAGTTAACAACTGAAACCTCTAATGGTGTGGAGTTGCTCTCTCCAAATTTTGTCCATTCCATCTGAGGAGGAATATTGCCATGGTATGTTACGCTGCATTCTAGTTCCACTTTATCTGGTTCTATTTTGCATGTATTTTGTCCAATCACTTCGTCTAGTTCTATGTTAGATCGACAGATGGGATCATCCCCTTGAAAACGAATACATCAACGGCAATACAATTTTAAGATGTTTGCACCGTTATTATATGTCAATGTAATATTATTGAAACAAAGGCATTGAAAGCAATTCAATTTGACGCTTTTTAGAACCGCTAGAACTGTATGCCAACGCAATATTATAGAATATTAAGGCGAATATTTATAGCAATATATTGATAAGATACAGTTCTAATTTAAAATATCAGACATTTAAAGTGAGTCAAATAAATTCTTAGACTACTGTCACAATTTTAGACAGAAAGATTCGCAAAAAACCAAAGCCAATACATGTACCCACATCGCACGACTCTAATACATTACGCAGGAATTGACAGGGCACACAAAAGATTGATTTTTAAAGCGTTAAACGAGAGACCTTGTCGTCAGGTACATTAACCAATAGAACAAATGTAGCGTCATCTGTTTTGTTCAAACTAAGCCACTAAGCTAAGGAATTTTAATTGCACCTAAGTTTGAGAGTTATTTAATTAAACACGACTTAGTAGCTCTTATTCCTCCTCTCTTTAATCTCTCGGATATTCCTTTTACCATCTCTGGAATCCCTCCTGACACGACGCAGAGCTCGTGGATATACCAGCGCTTTAGAAATTTGGGATCTGCTCTCTTTTGAACAAAGAAGAAACAGTTAAACCTCACCTAAGACAACGAGTTGAACCGAATATTTCTCTCCAACTCCTTCATCTTCGGCGCAGATGTATTCTCCGGCGTCGCCAGGTTGCACAGAATGAATGATCAGATTGTAAATGTAAGTTCCATTCCACACAGTTCGATCAATACTGAATCTTTCATGATATGGTTCCAAAATAGCGTTTCCGGTATAAACAAATTTGGTTCCGTGAAACCAAAAGTTGGCCGTAGACCCATAATTCGTGGAACAATTAAAATAAGTTGAGTGGTTGACCTTTACATCGGTATCCTTTGGTTTCGTAATCAACTTCCCCGCTACAAGTGCAAAATAAACAGTTTCATTAAACCTTTTCAGGTAATGAAAAAAATATACTAGAAAACGAGGCAAGCAAGGCTAGGCATATTTTCAAGTCTGTCACCCCTTTATCTCTGAGAAATACGTAAACTACTCGTAAATATCTAAACTAGTGGTATTTTCTTGTCATGGATGCTGCAAAAAGTCATCGACTGCTGACTAGGGTGTCAATGGGACAGATCTATCGCTAAGGCTGGAGAGAAAAGATTAATAATGGATGGGCTGGCGTGGTCATAGTATGTATATACTGGTAGGAATTGGAATTATGGGAAGGCCTACTAATTACGTGGCGGGTACGTGTCTACCGCGGGTACGGGCCGGGTCGGGTAGTAATTTTGAGTACAGTTCGGGTACGGGTAACGGCCCTGTGTTACGGGTACGGGTCGGTTAGCAAAGATGCTCTACCCGCAGTTTGAACCTCTAGTTTGAACCCCGACCTATCTGTCGATAATCGAGCATGCTAACCACTAATCCCTATCGCGCACCCGTAAGAAAGGTACGAGGTGCTAAATGCTTGGTTTGATGTGCTATTGCATAATTACGATCGCTACTTTTTACTTCAGGTATTTAGTTATTCCACACCTAGTCGCCAATTTCTTTTACAGTAAATACTATTTCATACTGAGAGCCAAATGTTCAATTATACGGCCAAGTTAATTACTTGTTTGCAGTCTATGTTCGTCATGGACAAAAAGATGACACGATTCTTTCTGATTTCTGAAAAGAGACAACACAAACAAGCACATACTTTTTTGAGTAACAAACTGTTTTGGAGCTCACCAGCTTGACAGCCAAATGTTGAAAGTAGGACCAAATTAATAAGTATAATTTTCATGTTCGTCAGATGACGTACGATTCTTTCTGATTTCTGATGATAAAGAAGAAAAACAAAATATAATTTTCTAAGAGTCTAACCAACGATCCTTTATTCATTCTTTCATTCATTCTGAAAAGTTACCTAGTGCCTCTTGAAGGTGCCCACTCAGAAGCGCTCCCAGCCCAGTCACGACTAAAGAAGAAAAAGATTTATGGAACAGAGGAAGATTGCTCGAAGGCAGTAGACGCAGTTCCAAGGGGAGCCCATTCGATGTGGAGGGACGCACAACTGAGAAAGTCCCAGATACGCTGAGTAATAGGAGCCAGGGCAACACATTGCTTGATAAAGCAAACTTGAAACCCACAATATTCTAATGATAAATGATTCACAATAAAATTATGACCAACTAACTATCCAATATGAATGCAAACGTTATCTGTGTTCACTTTCTGTATCATAACCTACCTCTAATCCTCGGTGTTGTTGATGTAAAAAATGGTTACAATGGTTATTGGAGCATGGTTACGGAATGACCTACATCTTAATATAACCACCTGGAAGCTGCTCTCCGTGGTTTCTGTTCTGCGTCAGTTTATCTCATGAAGCTAAGTTTCGCTTTGCAGATAACAGCCAGATGCATTAAAAGTTGACACAAGAGAAAATCCTCCGATTGTAAATTCTGAGGTGGGGAAAGACTGCTTTTCCTCTTTTAGTAACGGTTTTGGTTCTTTTCTTTACTGAAACGCAAAAACACGAGAATTCTTTGCACTTATCAAAATACACGTATTCTCAATGTATTACTGGTCATATGAACGTTATTCAACAACGAATACCAAGACTTTTAGTGTCAGTTGTCGGTGTATAAAAAACTCATGGAATTGTAAAGACGCTCTGCAGAGTTAGAGCCCTGAGCAAGCTGCTAAAAGTTTCATCCTAATCCACAAACCTTTCCAAACAAGAACATGTTGTATGGCAGCCTAAGACAGTAGCTAGGGATGCGGCCAAACCATGAGGCAATAGATAAAACGATGGTTGGTGTGTATTTGGAATAACCACAATTACCTACAATCGAGTTTCCCTTCCTGCAGGCAGCATATCAAACGTAAACAGATACAGCTTTCGCATACAACCGTATAGACTCCCTATATCTCGTACCGTAGCAGGTAGCCTATTTCAACGGCAGGCACTGCGTTCTTCGAGAGCGCCTTCGTACACCGAGACTACACCGATGGTTGAACTAGACAGCCGCACAACTGGGCGCAATGTATACGCAACATATACTTTATGTCTAAGTAGGGATATGCACGCATGTATGTATGCATATCTGTATAAAAGCACCGATGTTCAATGTCAGACAAAGTGATAATATTTTGAACCCAAAGAAACGAAGAGGGAATGTTTAGATTACAGAACTTTATTAATTAATTAATTCATTCATTCATTTATTCATTTATTCTGAAAATTTATACAGTGCTCCTTCAAGGTGCCCACTCAGGAACGCTACCAGCACAGCAACGACTAAAGAAGAAAGACTTAACTGATTTATGAAACGCAAGTAGATTGTTCGAAGGCAGTAGTCGCAGTTCCAATGGGAGCCCATCCAAGTGGAGGGACCCACAACTGAGAAAGCTCGAGACACACTGAGTAATAGGAGCCAGTGCAACATAATGCCTTACAAAACAAACTTTAAACCCACAATATTCTAATGATAAACAATAAAATTATGACCAACTAACTGTCCAATAGAAATGCAAACGTTATTAACCGGTGAGATATTAGTTCTCACTCATTCTCAAACTGCACACACACATATACAGACACAGACCTATGTTTATGTATGTGTGCATGTATTTATTTACATGAATGTAAGTACCATTTACGTACCTCCAAAAAGCTTTCCTCGTATAAAGTACTCACCGTCTATCTTTAACATTCAGATTGATTCTGCCATTTATGTTGCTCCTCAGTGATTTGTGTTCACTTTCTCTATCATAACCTACCTCTTCTACTCGGTGTTGCTGATGTCAGAAATGGTTACGCGTCATGTGAAGCATGGTTACGGAATGACCTGCATCTTAATATAACCACCTGGAGGCTGGAAGCTGCTCTCCGTGCTTTCTGTTCTGCGTCAGTTTCTGTTATGAATGTTGCAGCTAACCACCATACACGACCGATGGGCCTCATAGAAATAATAATAATAATAATAATAATAATAATAATAATAATAATAATAATAATAATAATAATAATAATAATAATAATAATAATAATAATAATAATAATAATAATAATAATAATAATGAAATGAAGGACGTGATGGGCGCCTTGCATGGCTGCCGTATACAGTTAAATTCGACTCCTGTAATAACTTGTGATCATCCGTTCATACTGATTTGTAATCATACTGCTTGATTTCCTGGGAATAACATATCGACAAATTAATATCTAAGTCCCCGAGGGATCATATGTACCTTGGACATAAAAAAGGAAATAATAATAATAATCGTGTTTATTGTCAAGCTCACTAACGCACCGCAGTAAGTTACATTGAAACAATTGAAACATGACTATACAATTATCAAGATCTCAAATAACACACGTCTTGGCAGCTTGTAAGGCGCCCGCTAATTTTACTCTCTAGGGAGTGGAGGGCTGAGTCGACCTAGATGGGGCTTACGGGTATCCAACCGCGACTTTTCAAGATCTAATGCTCTTAAGGCTAGAAGGTTATCATTCATCTATCCATCCTCCCATCATTATGTCCAGCTTGCCAAATGAGTTATTTATACGGGACTTAGAGCAGACCAGAATGGTATCGGAGTTATTAAGACCAACTAGTTAACCAGTATTACTGAGGTAACGGGAAAGTCACCGCTCTATATAGTTCACATCGTATGTCAGCTGATACAAAACACAGTAGTACTGAGCCACAACAGCGAATAAATCTTTTTCTTTTCGTCGTCAGTTTTACTGGAAGAGTTAAAAATAACGTAGTCCTTATACTACATTAATATGCTGACCGTGAGCTTTCGAATAGGTAATAAGCTTTGAAAATATTTGTGTACAGTATTCGATATAGGTTATAATAATATAAACAAATCTCTCTTATTTGGCAACATATTCTTCAGATCGAAACGCTAAATCAACAAGGATTATCTAGTGGTCTATTAAATTGTAACGCTTTCGCTCAACTTTTCCATCTTTCACCAAGCAGACCATGACGCAATAGTATATCGACACAGACTATTGACCGGTTGATTCATCGAAACACGTTCTTCATGAAAATTTCAGTCCATGTTCTTCATATTACTTGTGGTTCATCAAGATTGGAACTCAACAACACAGTGCGTTTTTTGTTTGATTCATCCGGATCCAAGATCGATCCTTTTTGTCCACCGACGAGTAAATTGATCCCACTAATCTCTTAATCGGTTTTCCCTGTTTTCCTCCAAATACTTTCCGGAATTTCAACCTCATCGATTCTCCACGTATTGCTAGTATGTTTTGATTGAAATGACAGACCGATCACTATTTACCTTTACAAAATCGATAGACAGGTCAGGTCAGGTCAAATAAGTTCCAGGGCAAGATTTAAATGGTGAGGTAGGCAGATAGTCAGACTGCTATGGTGGATTAGGTTTTAATTGAAGCGCCGAGAGGGGTAGGGGATGAGGTTTAATCAGGGTAGGAAAAAAGTATTTCTGCGTTTTCAATTTGGAATGAACGCCCACTGCAGACAGTGCAGAGATAACAGAAGGTGGGGCTATGTTATTTATATTTTACAATTCAGGTTAAGTAACAAGTGGACAGGCTTTCATGATAATATTTCTTACGTCTCGCTCAAGCCTTTAACAAGAGACTTGATAACGAAACACTGAACTTACTGTAAGAACAAAACGAGTCAAGTCTCACAAAGTCTACAAGTTTGCGTAGTTCAATGTCTTACATGTTGTAGGCAGATAATGGTTAATGTCAAGCGAACGTTTCTCATTGATGATTTTCAGATGCGAGGCTTTAGATGGTAGAAAATGTAACCATGCATTCGTGGCTTACTGTGTGTTATATCAAACAGATTTCACTCTAAATCAGCTAGGCAAATGCAATGAATTCCGGTCATATTTAAATTTCATCGGAGCGCTCATCAGGTTTTGCAGCCCGTGGGGATTTGCTGATCCTGTGATGCACTGGATCTATGACGTACAGGAGCCTTACTTTACAGGGACACTGAAAAAATAAAAGCATAATCCACTGTTAAGGTTCCTTCTAGAAACTTGGTCTAAACGCCAACATCCATTATCTTTTCACAAATCGTAATCTGTGTTTGACAGTGATAAGTTAGCCTTTGTCAACAACTATGAAGGCAATTAATTACTTTGAGACATGACAATTAAAACATTAAAAAAACGAAAGTGCAATTCTTTGTCTGATTCTTACAGTTATAGGAAATCAACTAAAACAAAAAGTACGAGTTTCGTTCAGAAGCAATGTTAATCTGTCACAAAAACTGTGTAGTCCCACATGATAAGACTAAAACTAGACTTCGCGGTATCGATGACGACGAAGATGACAAAAGATGACGATGATGACTATGATGATATTGTACTTGCAACGACGGCAGTGATACCCAAGCTGTAGTCATTACAATTACAGAGTCAACATCATCATCATTATCATCACCACTATCATCATCAGCATCATCGAGTTAGATTCCCCTCAGAATAATAATACATTGGGTTTTAGTTATTCTTCAGAAAAACTCAACAATTGCAGTCTTAGAAACAAGCGTTCTAAACAGCCAACAAATTTGGAATGCGACGGAGAGGATTTTTTCCAATGCCTTGAATTCATACGTCTGTGAGCTTTGCGGAATGGCCATTATTTATCATTAACAGCTTCATTCAGCTACAAAAGGACAAGACTCATTATTGACACAAGACACAAGATTAAGGTCATAAAAGCAGTATAATTGAAATGATCTCTAGGATGCCATAAATGAATGTCCAGACACACACACGCACAGATATTAGGTATGATAGTGATAATAATGATGACGATGATGATGATGGTGATGAATGATGATGCCAATAATAATAATGATGTTGAATATGGCAATGAAAATGACGATATAATAATAAAAGAGAAACAAAAATAGAATACTTTTAGAGACATCTTCCTCATTTGTAAGTTGCTGCAGTCCAAAGTCCACTTGATCTCTGTTCTCATCAAGAGAAGTCTTTTCCAGCTGTCCAGTGGAAGTGTAGACATTACCCTCGGTTCCTTCTCTTGTTGCTACTTCCTGATGCTCTGACTGAGAGAAGAGCTTCAGTTCGTTTATAGCCTCAGCTGTTGTGGAGTCTACTGCGGTAACGTCAAGAAATACAGAAACATCAAGAGCGAAACGTTCATCATTTGGGGCTTTCCATTAATTAATTAACCAATTCACTTGTTCAGTCACACGTTCATTCGTTAATTTATTCATACATTTATTAATTCATTCAAATAATTTATATATCACCCGTCTTAGAAATAAGCTCACGGGTTATATCAGCCCAGACCTCTGTAGAAAAGCGTTCTTGTCTCATTCCTGGCATATACACTCTTAGTTCAGTAGCGAACACTGTGAGAGGCGCTTTATAAATGTTTAGATACAATACAATACACTTAACTACATCAACTGTATATCTGTAAAATATATATATATATATGTGCATATATATATGTATATTCGTCAAGGGTTTAAGATCAGACGGTCACTCAGGGTCATAAGTCAGTTTGCTAACGGGGTGCAATGTGACTCAGATTAACCGTTTGTAAAGGACTCTATACTCTCATCTTTGCATGGCAGCTCAAAGTCATGTTTGCGTGGACGTAGACCGCTTCGTCGGCAGACAGTTAGGGAAAGAGACTCCGTAGCACGTGGGACTCACTCCGTATAATTGCTTGTAGAAGACGATCCTCGGCGGCACTCACTCTCTCCTCCACCCTCAGCACTTCCGATGCTAGAAATTCCATCCGCTTGGATCTGGTCATAAAACGTGTGTCTTCAAGTAACGAAAGGCTGCTTGGTGCTTACTTATATCCGCGTTTTCTTGTGCATTGGAAAGTTTCGTATACACATTTGAAGAAACATCGTCAGGTAATCTCAAAACGCACCCTGGATGTGCTACATCGCCATTAATTCATTCATTCATTCGAAGATTTTTATAGCGCCTCTTCAAGAGAACTACTCAGAGGCGCATGTTCTAATGCTTTAATTTAGTCATTTTCAGAACAACCGTTGACATTATCCGTAGGCATACATTCTTAGATACACACGTATGAAGTATCCGTGGGGATCACAATTTTTCTCTCATCATCAAGTTCCTAATAGGAAAAAGTGTTTAACAAATATCTACATAGCATTAGCAATCGTTGATGGACTAGAAATTCAGAACTTTTTCAGCCACTGCTAGATTAAAGTGTTATTAAAGATTCTTACCAGAGTTACGTTTTGGTGAATTGTCTTTTAGAGATATCATTGAAAAAACTTTTATCATCGCAACCATCAATTCCTCGTCACTGACCCCACTAATGACTTGCGATGTAGCATTCCGTATAGAACGGGCTAAAAGATAACATACTTGTACCATAAAAAAACAAGCCACGAAGTCCCACAGTGGAACGTAGGAGAGGCACTCATACCCTGCTCTTCAACCGTGGCAATGGAGGAATTCCAAGGTCATAGACATCTAGGGAATTTCCATTAACTACGCAGCGTACGCCGCCGCCATATTGTAGCGCTTGGTGCCAGGAGTCTAATCAGCGGACTTGAACCTGCAGTCATTGGGATCGAAACCCAACGCGCTAGCCCAACAGACCATCGTGTCGCACAAAATATTATTATGCTTACACTCGTTTCCGGCAAATGGTATACTTTGAATACGACGACGACGATGACGACAGTAATGAAGATTACGACAAAGACAACGACAATGATAATATGAATGATGATGAGTCACATCCGGCAAAGCAAACAGGGCTAAGAGTGGCGATTCAAAACTTTAAAATTAAATCAATTATGTGAATCCTTCAGAATATTAATCCTAAGATCTCAATTGTGTCATTATCCATTTGTATCGCGCGGAATATCGGTCAATCTGAATATGGGACAAAGTATCGGTTTATGATAGAGGAAAATCACCATAACTGCATCTGCACTGTACTGAAAGTTCAACGACATTTCATGGCTACCAAAACGTTGATCATCAGCTTCCTTTGTAGAATTAGTGAAAACCCTTCGAAGACACAATTTAGATAAATGTTATTTCTGAATAATTTTGTTTATTATGAAAATCAATGTCTGGTTTCCATACCATTATCTGACATTCCGGTTTCTTCTGTTTGGAGCAAAACATCGGCTGAGAACTTGATGCATTTTAAAGCCTCTTTGACATTCCTCGGCTCTAAAATAAATATGGAGCAAAAACAATTATAACATATAATTGAAGCAATAAATTAAAATGCATTCTACAGTGGTCTACATTGAAGTTATATACGTTGGCAAGTCACGAATTCCGAAGATCTGAACATGAGACAAGTGCATTATATGTTTTACCGTTTATTTAAAAAATTACCTTAGTATTAAACGCCAATGCTTAACGATTCAGCAACACTGTTTAATGGAGTTTTCTAAGTTATTTACACTGATTCCGCTTAGCAAAGTCGAACTTCCAAGAGTGGGATTATCAGCTGAATTACCGATATTGTAACATGCAGCTGTAGGCTATCAATATTAGTTAATATTTGAAAAATTTCAGCGTCTTGAACATTTATTAGTAACAGTACAGTAGACTTTGTCCGGGAGAACCCTATGCGACAGTTGACATCACATGCTTTATTCTGATAATCTTTCTCACAGATTGCTTGTGAAATTTGAATACATAATATTATGATATGGTAATTATTTACTCAACTTCTTCACAGGGACGTCATTTGGGGGGGCAAGGGGGGGCATTTGCCCCCCCCCTGATTTTTGAAAAGAAAAATGAAAAAGTTAGAACAAGAAAAAGAGGAAGAAGAAAGGGGTAAAAAAGAAAAAAATTATACTCAAATTCATGGAATTATTATACTATTAACAAAACTAGAGTCTGGACAGGTTCTTTTCACAAGATCACACCTCTTTGACAGTGGGGGTGGCACATTATGCATTTTTGTCCCCTGAAAGTTTTTGAAGAAACACCCAAAAACTGTAAAATTTCTTTGCGCAGAGCGCGAAAAATTTTTTTTACCTCTTTTTTGACGTCCTTGCCCCCCTGAAAAAAGCTGAAATGACGTCCCTGCTTCTTCATAGTTGGAGACTTTAATGTCATTTTAACATTGACTAAGCTTTGGGGTAACTCATGGCATGAATGAGATCGTTTGATGTTGTAGTAAATCAATTGCATTTTGTGACTATTTCCTAAGGTTAGTAATTTATACTACGTCTCAACAGCAAAGCTCAAGTATGGTCGATTTCTAGAGTGTTTCTCTGAGCACAAGACAGAATGGCCAAAAAGTCTGTTTTGGAAATATCCACCTAAAGCGTTACTTTTAGAGCAGCTATTTAATCAAATTTGCCGGAATAGTGCGTAAATTTGGAAACCGTAAACAAAACAGAACTTTATAAGGAGTTAAAAGGACATCATATTCTGACGTTACTAGCAGAAAAATTCAGTATTTACTCTTTATTCGGTTGAGATAGAGATATATAGCAACTCCGATTGCAGTAATTAGACATGAACCCAAAGCGACTATAACTATCACAGTAAAACCATCCCTTCTTCCAATCGCATGTTCTGCAGAAACCAAACGCAGCGAATCAAACCAAATGTCTCACGAACTTATTCTATAATTTTAATCAGAGTAATCAGCAAATTCCTGCTGTACATAAAAACCTTAAAAAGTTATTAACTAGCAGCTATTCAACCTGCACTCTTTTAATGCAAGCCATTTATACAGTGGCGTAGAAAGGTTTGGGGGGGCTTGTGCAGAGCTTCGATGAACCCCCTTCGATTTGAAACAATAAATGCTCTGCAAAAAAACGGATCTTTTTCGATATTTGCTTATTTCTCACCGTGAGAACATGCAGATATCACAAATGGCACGCCAATTAAATAATATTTAGATAATTGCATTTTAATTATTTTCTCCCATTTATTTTTATAAAACATTTTTTGTTATTTCTCCCGGCTAGCATAAAATATTGAACAATAGAGATGCTTAATTAATCTAAAAATATTGTTCCATCTGCTGTAAATAATCCACAATTAAATTCTGTCAAATTGTGAAACAGTTGATAGAAATAACGAAACAATTTAACAAATTAGACAAGTGTTTAGTCTACTGTAGTCTAAGAAGAAGAATCCGAAAATTCCAAAAAGTTAAAACGTTCGTTTGCGCACCTTCTCTTGCGCAAAAATATATATATAGAATTTTGTTATGGCACACCGGTTGTTTACTATATCAAGCTTTTGGACATTCCAGCTTAAGATTCAGCCTACAAAACTATTGAGTCGAGTCATTTGAGTGTGTAGTAGTGTACGCTGTTGCTAACTTCCTGTACATGTAGATTTACTTTTAGGCTAAAAGTGACTCTACTCGCTGCCAGGGGCCCTTCTGACCGACGGGGGCCGATGTACATTGCACAACCTGCACAACACATTGCTACGCCACTGCATTTATATGCTGGTTCATGCAAAGTAGCACGATTCAAATTCTAAACACCGATAAGAGAAGCAAACATCTGCTAATGGGTCTCCAATTGGTCCATAATGGATAAAATACACGAACTCACAAGGTAACTTGTCATAATTAACACGTTTTCCAATTATTGAGATATGGTCACACATTTGTAATCTTATGTCAATTTCTCTTCTAAAACTTATTCTGCTTTGACACCGTGAACCATACTTTAGGTTAGAATTTTTCGCCAAGCGGAAGAGTGTATCAAAAAGTTCATCTTTCGCTTACCTATTGTGTAGTCAAAAAATTACCTGGGTCTGGGATAACAGAAACTTTCATAGCAACAAATGTGCAATCTTTTCCTCTAACAACACACTTTGTCTCACAACTGTACTCTCCAAGGAAGTGCGCTGTTACGTATTGATTGCATGAAACAGGACATATAGAATCGTTCCCATGGAACCATCTGTACTTGCAGTTGAAAGTGGTGTTGGCAACGCAGGTGAGCTTTGTACCTCTTACTGCAGAAAGTACTTCGCCACTCTGAAGAGCATCTGAAATAATTTTACATTGTATTCATTTGTGATATTTCAGAGCAAATCCACTTCAGGTAATTTCAATTCTAATTTGTGACTGAAAGCAGACCAATTAAAAAAATTAGAATTTAAATCAGTATTTCGATTGAAAAATCTGATCTTGGGTTTCATGTTTTAGAATATGCGCCTCAATATCAACACATCTATGATCGATAAACTCACTTAACAATGTCTTTTGGCTCAGATGGTAAGCAACTGCTTAAACTGAAGGCATGGCAGTCACAGCTTGAATACTTAAGAGTCCAAGTAAACCACGAGATTACGTATTCAGAAGGAACGAAAGTGAAAAAAATATTATTTCACGCTATCCATAAAATATTAAAAAAATTGCTATAGGCCTATTCTCGAAAACATGTGTACAGATTGTAGGAGAGTATTCAGTGGTTAATATTGGCAGGAAGGACATTCGCGCATTGATATGTAGTGCAAGAGAACCAGACGATCCCGAATTTATAAGCGAAAGAAGAGAAAATCTCTAACTATTCAATGTTCTACTCACAAGACATTCGTATGACTTCAGAAATACATTTGTACTGGTTCTCCGTTGTACCGTTTATTTGACAAACGTAAGCGGAATTGTGGAGTGAGATGTCATTTTCAAGGATCAAAGTACTTTTGTACGTGTTTCCAGATATCATAGGGGATATCATTCCTGTAATATTAATGTCATCTTCTGTTTTCTTCCATTCCACACGAGGTGGAATGTTTCCGTGGTACGTAACGCTGCAGGACAATTGTACTTCGTCCCTTTTCAAGTCGCACGTATTTTGTCCCATGACATCGTGTAGATTTACGTTGGACTGACAGATCGGATCATCATCTTCAACAAATGATACGATACAGTGGAATGGCAATATTTGATATAATAAACTACGCTTGTGTTTATTCTAAATACTTGTCAAAACTACAAACGGGATCATAAGATAAATGAGGAGGAACTGCGCTAGGTGGAAGGAGACGTGACTCTGTTGAATGCTTTCGAGAAAAGAGAGAAATGAATTAAGTCGTTCAAAATTTACTTAATCGGCATTCTCTTCAAAAGACAGTGCTTGGAAGAATTGCATAAGAGAAAGTAGCAGAAAAGGTAGAGAACTATATTACTGATCTTGGCGAAAAAGGCAATCAAACGAAATTGCAAATATGTTAATGAAATGGCACAGAGCAGTGAAGAAAGGCGTCGTTGAATTCCTGAAGCTGTCTGAGGACAGAACATTGAAGAAGATTTCTCCTTGACCAACGAGTGGAAGCTGGATATATTCATTGTAGAAATTTCGTAATTTATTCTCAACCAGTAGCGGCGAGAATAAATTTATAAATATCTATAAACTGCTCTACGTGTTGGGGTTTTGGTATATGCCAACCGCAACGACAGAGGGCAGGACTGAAAACTGTAATGATGATGACTAATGTTTTTATAGCTCCACCACCCGCTTATGTTCCTAATAGCACGCACGTTCAACACCAAGGACAGGTTTACACTTACATGTGGCTGAACGTTACGCCTTTAGTGGTAAAGTTGAAATGAAAACAAGTTATGTAAGTTTCCACAATTTCTTTGTGATATTGCACTAATAGGAATGACAATAACTCACCTAAAACAATCAGCTGAGCAGCACTTTTCTGTTGCGTCCCTTCGTCTTCCCTGCATTTGTATTCTCCTGCATCGTTTCGTTGTACCGAATGAATGATCAGGTTGCATGATCCTGTCGCCTCTTCAACATCAATTGTTACTCTTCCACTGTAGTCTTCATAGATGCGTCCAGTATAAACGTTCATTTTACCGTGATACCAAAAAATATCCTTAGCCACAAGATTGGTAGAACAATTAAAGTAGGTCGATTGATTGACTCGAGATGCTGTATCACGCGGTACTTGGATCAGTTTACCGGCTAAAATTCACAGAAATATTATTCTAAATATTATTGTTGATGTGTATAATATTTGTGTTGAACTAAAATAGTTACTGCTTGTGAATGAAAGACTGATTGTTTTCCATATTATATATTCTAGTTTTATGCTTTTACTAAGTTCTAAAACGTATCGTTCACAACTCGTAAATTCATGCCTATTCAGTCAATTTCTAATTGATTACATGTATAGGCTATGTTTCAAGCTGTTGAACATTGATATATAATGCATTAGTCTACCTTACATGTAGATATTGCAGGTACTTGAAAGTGGAAAAAGACAGAATATCGTTCGATATTGACTAAAATTTTAAAATCTTACTAAAATGTCAAACTTAGTGTATATTGTATAAGATTCTTTTAATTTTCATGATTCAAGTAAGTCACAGATTTCTTGTAGTTTACCTGATTGATAAGACATGATCAAGATTGTAATCATGCAGATTACTGCCTTTGTGTCCATCCTTGACCAAGTTCAAAATGGTGCAGCGTTGACGACAGCAAAACTACTGCACTACATAAGAAAAGACGTGCAAAATTATTTGATCCAGGTCAGAATATTACTTACAATATTTAAGTTAAAATGTAATCTGATGTGATTTATTACGTTATCTGATCTCATCTTAATCAGTCCAATCTAATCGAATAAAGTCTAGTCTAATATAGTTTAGTTTGATCAATTCTTATCAACATGTAATCTACTCTTTGCTGAAGTGGTCTAGTATAGTATATTTCAGCATAGTCAAATGTGATCTAATTCATGATGGGTATGTAGACTTCTATCTGAGTGGTTGTATTTACAAAGGACTGTTGAAGGCGCTAAAAGAGTAGTAGGGTCTGTTATCTCGGCAACATACTCCATGACATGTATACACAAATCAAATTGAGACGAGAATATGCAAAATGCTGCAAAAAATCATGAAATCAGTGGGTAAAATTCAGTATCATAGCAAGTACCAAATTGAAACAAATTTGAAAGGCTACCGAGAAACTTTGAACGTTAATGATTATGCGCTTATTTTAAAATCGAATTTTATTATGATACAATCAACCGCCAGAATAAGACCAACCAACCAAATTTTATGTGACCTACTTGGATCTTCGCATGGACTGAGTCTGGAGGCAGAGTACAATAGGCTGTAAGCAGCTATCAATGTCTACAGTTATAGGATACATGTTAGCATCTATTAATGAAAGACAAATAGGATTCAGTCGGGGATACCCATAAGTGAAATATATATAGAGCAGGTTGTAACCATAGGAAACGAGGGTAGAAGCTAACAGGGCATAGACTACGTGGACTGCAAGTTCATCGCTCTCCTCACAGCATGTTAGGCTGCATTAACAGGATGTAAGGCCAATCCCTTTAATATGCCTGCTAGGCGCCCTGCTTCATGTTCTAATTGCACCGTGGTAAGTTTCCATGCACGTAGATTCTAATCTATTCGTTTCTTTTTTTTATTTGAACCACTTATTGCGACGCGTGCAGTCAGTCAGACGCGGATGTAGGCCTACGTTCGCTATAGTGACAAGGCGGGTCATGGCTTTGAACGTTAAGATTTCGTGCTAAGCTCTAGATTCTAGAACGAAATAAAAACAATAACCACCTTGAGATGCGCTCACCGATTAGGGTTGACAAAGTTTATGAAGAAACAATTAGCATGACAACCAACATTGGTAAGACTGATCCAAACCCATACATAGAATCCGAAAATATTCCGCATTATAGCGACTGGCAGAATAGGCGAGAAAGGAGCTGCTACTCAGTTATCTCTACATTAAAGCACACGTCCAGGGTTTTACAATATAAACATACATGACCTATATCTAGGCAGACAGCTGAGGCCTGCAGTTAAACGAGCGCAATCATGCTTTGGCGGAGTAGGAGATGCTACAGGGTTAACGGTCGATATAGTTTCATGTTAAGATGGTTATGGGTATGAGAACTGGCTAATGGGATTAGATGGTTATGCATTTGGATGACTGCGAGAGCTGGCTTGTGGTTTAGTGGCTGTGAACGTGGATGTTAATGATAATCGGCGGAAGCTGTAGCACAGACCACACGCGCAGAGTAGTATAAAATGTAAATGTAGGCCGACACGTTTTCTATGGCGACCGTTTGGCCTCAACTCCGCTCATTTCACAAAGAACAGATCGGGTGAGATCATTGACAACCGTTGCCATTTTGTAATAGATGCTACGCCAATTTACATTGCCGTATACCGAACCGGCATCCTCACGCTCAGAGCTGCATGGGACAAACGCTCTAATCAATGTAGTTAATAGGGCCATGTAGAAGATTTAGTAGCCGAATTTACTCCTGCCTATGTTTATTTGACCTGCATCATAACACGTAAGATAGGTACAACGTGGATCCAACAATCTGTCGTTCAACGTACAAGAAAGGTGAAGCAATCTCGGTCAGTCTTTTGGTCATGATAGTGCGCCAGTGGGGCGTTGAAACCAGAACTCCGATTCGTATTCTTTATCAAATTTAAAATGACGATAAGCCTGCCCCTATACTTGCCCAAGCAGCCCTGCTCGTCAGCATCTCACACCTACTGAGCTTGCTCCCTGGAAGCATTTTCTGACTTTTGCGCCGTGTCTTTGTCCGTAGTTGATTCGCAGTAACTGGTCCAACCTTTTTAACTTTCTACCTCCATATATTTCAGGGTGTCACCTAGATTAGCTTTAGCTCTTGACTGAAAACTGACCTCATCCGGTCTGCTTATGGTTCTTACTGTTTCCCGTCGCCTGATTTCAATGTGAAAATGTTACTGCAAGCTTGTAAGTTAGCGTTATCAAATTTAAATCGTACTGTATTGCATTGCGTCTTTCTGATGATACGCAACTCCTGTGGCCTGTTAAGCTCCATTTCACATTAAGGAGCTTTGTATTTATTTATCATCTGTTCCTGGTCGCAGATCTCTGCAACACTGTCTGATATGGCTATCGGTCTGTCTTGTTCGTCCGGAATTCGACATTGAAGCCTCGTGTGGTCGGCTTCTCATTCTGGAACAGACTGACATACAACCTGATCTTCTTCTTTACCTGCCTCAGTCAGATGTACGATTATGTGTTTCTTAGGAAGCGCTATGAAAATGAGCAGTTACGCATCACACAATTCCAAAATTGTATTGTATTGTATTATGCATTGATTAGCCGATAGACCATTTCTCTATAGAGAGACGGGCTTTACACTTATACCTCGACAACCGACATTGTTAACCTGCATAAATAATAATGTATGATTTTGTTCATTTATTTGTTTTACTACCTTTTCACTCAGGTTGCAATTTCTTGTTATAACTTCTTACACATTTCGCCCTGTAGGCTACTGGTGATGCATTTGTGAGAGTAAGTCCACCCATAAAGCATATTACGTACACAAGGATTTTCAACAGCTGGTTCATATTGAATGCTCATTTCAATTCCCAATAAGAAGACCATAAACGAAGGAGATTACGTGAAAAATGAAAGCAACTGGGTATCAGAGTCTGCCTGGGAGAGTCTAAAAATAACTCTGGATTTACCAAGCAACAATACACTGCTTTTGCAAAGCATAATCTTTTTCTTTGATATGTGTATATGGAGTCTTCTCCATGTGTAGGACTATAATTGTGAGAAAATAATTATTTTACTAAATATAATATATTTAAAACATACTATGTGGAGAAGACAGCAATATGCAGTTATCTATATGGTTATATTTATAGCCAAGAACAAGACCATTGAGCAACGAACAAAGCTGTTCTTCCGTTAAAAACAATATATCTATGAGACATTTTACAACAGGCGTTTAATGACATCGAACTATAAAATTCCATGTGCAATGCTAAAGACATGTACCCTGCAAGCCTGCAATAGATTGGGTTTAGGTTGAGCTAGAGGAGAAGTAGGCCGATTTGATGGTTAGAGGAAGGAATTCGTGATTATCAAGTTAGCAGGACACGTAAGAAATCATGAGGTACGTCTGTATGCAATATAATTATGAATACGATTAACAGTCAAAGCTAAAACATAATTAATCAAAATAATTATATTGGTTTATTAAATTTAAACTGACAAGTATCCTACATAGTCAGATTAAATGACATACTAGTAACAGATGATAACAAATCTAACAGGAGTCGAATTAAACCGTAAGGCAGCCTGCAAGGCGCCCATCTGTCCTACTGCTAATGCAACTATTGCAACCTAAGGACTGGAAGTCTACCTTATGGGACTAGCGGGAATTGAACCCCCGTCCTTCTGATCTTCGTGCCAACGTGTTACCATTCTACTATCTCCACGCCAACTGCATACATGCTCCAGTCTCCAAGCAGTAAATGTTACACCGACTTAAGCTGAGAAGTAATGGGACGTTTTATGATGCACTGATGTCCCGTGTCCAGGACCATTGAATTCGTCCATTGCAGGATCAAGGGCAGAATGAAGGAAATAAGCGATTCGCCCACGTTCCACATGGGTATCGGAGCTTTATTATTATATGCAACTGAAAGTATGAGAGAAAATCTTTTCATCGTAAAAGCAATTTGCAATTCCAATTCAGTTACACATCTGAATTGACACATCTGAACGAAAATCACGAGGCATGAAATCTAGTGTAAACAGTCTGTAAGGTAAAACGCTGTCTACGGTTTTCGAATATCTAAAGTAACCAGTATAGTAGTCTGCTGAACTACGTCATAAAATAATTGCAAATTTGGACAACAATATCGGACAACGACAGAGATGTTGATGTTGCAAGCAGGTAAATACACGGGTTAAAATAGATTACGCAACAAATATACTAAAAATTATACGACACCACAGCAAATTATTGTTTATTTCCATTATTTAAGTTGAACTCCACTTATCTAGGACAACCAATAAAATTCACGCAACAGCATCATTTACAAATATATCGTCCATTAACCGTTGTACTTCTGTAACAATGGTTTTATGTTGAACACCAAAATTCTGCAGTCTGCTTCTATCTGTCTCGAGGCGTCAACATCTTTTGTTATCCGTTTCTCTGCCTCCCTAAGCAAAATATTATTCTCTCTCGATGTGTCATCTTCCATTGTGTCTTCGCTAGAGATGCCTCCTTCTTCAAGGACTGTTTTCTTGTGGTAACCGTTCTCTTTGATCTTCCCTTCCTCTGCCCAACTCAGCAAGATATTAGTCCCTGTGGAGACGTCATCATCCACTGTTTCCGTGTTAGGTCCGCCTCCTTCTTCAAGGAGTGTTTTCTTCTGGTAACTATTCTCTCTGATCTTCCCCTCATGTGCCCATCTCAGCAAGATATTGGTCTCTGTGGAGACGTTATTTTCCACTGTTTCTGTGTGACGGACGCCCTCTTCTTCAGGGATTCTTTTCTTTTGGCAATCGTTCTCTTTGATCTTCCCTTCTTCTGCCTTTCTCATCAGCAAGATATTATTCTCTGTGGAGATGTCACCTTCCTCTTTTTCTTCGCCAGAGCATATTACATCTTTAGAGAGTGTTTCCTTTTGATCACCTGCGGCAATAACCACCACGAGTAGACCTAGATTCTCATCCAAAAGAACTCTTTGTGGACACAGGAATCCCTGCTTGTATTTCGCAACAATTTTCGCTTTAAATTCCAAATTCGAATCGAGTAGCAACACTCGATTGTTGCATAGGTCCACCACCATCACGCAGTCACTTTCTCCGATAGCCAAATAGTAAGGTATATTCAACTGATTTCCTGTTGATCCAATCCCATGACCAAATGACTCAACAACATTTTCTTTATCCACAAGACACACTCTGTGCACTGAGTCAAAAATCGTGCCATGACTGACAACGAAACGATCATTGTCCAGTTTTATCGCATGCCATAGACTGAATCCTGGAAACTTAACAACACGCACACAATGTCCATCACAGTTATATTCATATAACATGTGTTTCTCTTTGGCAGTTAGAATCACATTCCCTTCTGCTGTGGCAGACAGAAAACCCCAAGCGTTGTCCTTTGTTTCCCAGTTTCTTTGCAATCTATTTTTACTTCGTTTGACAATATCAACAAATCTTATTTTGTTATTTTTTTCTGTGCTAATTTGCACGATTTTCTTGGGATTTTTCTTTTCCATGATGTAAAGAAAACTATTTTTCTTGCATGCACAGATATCAACTGCCTCAACTAGTTCCTTCACAATTATAAATTCACGACTGAGGTTGAAGTTACTACAGTCGTAGACCTCAAGTTTTGATGTCCTTTCGCGCGCAATAAACAGCTTTCCACTTAAGATAGCCACTCCAATAATCGCGTTTAAAGTTGCATCGAACTTTATCTTGTGAAGTAATTCAACTTCCTCTTCGACAACTTTGTCTAAATCACAAATGAAACAACGAAAAACATACACAACCAACAATTTTTAACAAAAGTACAACTTTACAAAGCTTAATGGACTATGAAATACCCTCAGTCTGTGATGAAACAGATGACGACAGGTAATCAGACAATGAGGATTATGCGTGTGATGGCAATGTTTTTAATCATACAAATTGAACATAATTCCAGCTTCTTATTTTTGTTCGCATGATTTCCATATATATATATATATATATATATATATATATATATATATATATATATATATATATATATATATATATATATATATATATATATATATATATATATATATATATATATATATATATATATATATATATATATATATATATATGCTGGACTTCACTGGCTCAATCTAGGTGTTTTCCTTCCATTGGCCCTGCTCTTTGGAATGAGCTTCCTCCGTCCGTTCGTTCTTCTATTCTCTCAGCGTCTCCTCCACTTTTAAGTTTCTTAAAACTTACTTTTTCTCTCGGGCACTGGGAGCGCTTCTGAATGGCCCACCCGCTAGAAGCGCTTTATAAATATGCGAGTACAATACAATACAATTTCATTTTCTTCTTTCTTGAAATTCTGCTAAATGATGAACTCCGTAGTGTCAATGGTGCCAGTATTGTCAGTCCCAAGCCTGGAATAAGGAGGAGGCGACGCTCATGGAACTGGTAGCCGTAAGATGTCGTTAAATATTGGAATAATCATTAAATACAGTCAAATGATGCTAAACGTCTTTAGAATAAGATGTAAATTTTACAGTGAAAGATTATAATCATGATTTACCATCTGTCTTTTCTGGTTCATCAGTTCTGACGAATGCATTTCTCGCCAATAGATATTCAATTGATCGAGGAATTTGATTGATAAATGTTTCTTCAGAGTCATTTGCAGATCTCCTTGCTGAAAATACAAACAATACGCACCAATGTCACTGTATATTTAGAACATATGTCGAATAGTTGATTGCTTGAGCGCCCTCCTCTACCAAGAGAAATACTCTGCAGAGACCCAGAGCAAGTCCTTCACACACAAAGATAGATCAGCATCATGCATAGGCCTAGTCATTAAACAGTTACGCCTAATAAATGCAGGACAAAAGGTAAAATAACCATAATATTTTCTATCATGCACTTTTTTCAACACAGTTCAACACACTGCTAAAAAAATGTCTGACATATAAGAATTTTTACAATGGCAATTCAGAGCAGAGGAGGTCTGTGGAGTAAAACACAATATAAAGCCCTACGTGTATCTCGTGCGTTTTGGAATTCTCTTTCATTGTGTTAGTATCAATTAGGACAACTTCTAAAGCGCAACTACATTAATGGGTGAGGCAGTCATCGATGGTAAACAGCAAATCTGGTCTTGATACAGCTATGAGCTGCAAAATAGCATCTAGTAATTTGTGACTTGAACGTAAGTCATAAACTTGTTTAAAAGCCTATTCTATCACCAAATATTGTAACCAAACGACCTCGCTTGACTTTTGGTTACCTCAGCAAAATCGAGTTTTATGATCAGTCCAGTGCTGCTGCTAATGAAGTTAAATCATAATAAAATAGGCAGCTTAATCCAAGTCATGTTGGTACCACATATTGATAATTATGTCATTGCAATGTCTGCTGTTAGAGTAACGCACTACAAGTAACTAGGTGACGCAGAACACTGGCAATATCCAGCAATTAATAGTTGTAAAGTAATACCAAAGAAGGAACAAAGTAAAGGGGTTTGAAGATGCTTACGAGATGAGGAGAAAAAACAGTGGAATAATGAAACCCCATGGACCATTACAAAGCTTATGCTTCCGAATACAGACCCCAAATCTTTAAACCTAGTGAAACTCAAGATGTTTTAAAGTAGTTCCGATAATTTAAAGTACAAGGGAATAAATCTACCTCTGTTTTGTAGACGATACATTTTCAGCATTACATACATATAAGTTGTAAGTACAAATTGAATCCCGGAACCGAGAGCTACCAGCAATAAACCAAAGTCTTCTTCTGTCAATACAAACAAAAAACAATTAAATTGAACTAATTTAACCAATTGTTTCAGTGGGAAAGCGTTAGTCTAGTGGTTATAATGATGGATAATCAGTGGAGAGCTCTGGGTTTAAATCCTATAACGATAGAAATGAGCATAACAGACGGTGCTTGTATACTGCAAAGAAGACAAGTCGGGAATCTTCAGGACCAATAAAATCTCATGGACCCAGTTGAAAGCGTTTCAACTAAAAGAGATAGAGGAACTCGCTGCAATAAACGGAGTTGCAGAAAAAGCAAAAACTGGTGCTTTTAAAGACAGAGCGAGATGAAGGAAAGACAATTTGATAAATTTTAAGTATGATTAGATCAAGATGAAAAACGTGATTCTTACTTGAAGAAGTATGAAACTGCAAACTAATACGTAGGAATTTATTAATTTAAATTAGATTGAAAGCGTGTCAGCCTGTTTAGTCATCAGAATTGGTGATCGAACGATCTCTCCTAACTGGTAATTTATCGCTTTATAATTTAAACTATATATACAACCAACTTCTAGCTTGAGTTTCAGTATGAAATATTTTCATCGATAATCCAACTTCTAGTTTCAGTTTTAGTATGAAATGTTTGCATCGTTCATCGAAAGTAAATGATTTGGGACATTAAAACAATAACTTGTCGTCTAATTTCCGGCTACCAATTTTTTAATTCGTTCTGAACTTCATGTGACAGAGCTTAGGCCTATGCATAAAATATTTGGTGGTTCATATTAATGGATGGTGACAGCAGATATTTTAAAACTTATTGCAATATCTTTTGCAAATATTACTTAGAATAAAAATGCAGCAAAGTATTTAAAACAAGTTAGGTACAGTAATGCGTTAAAAGTCAAGAGTTAACGCACCACACTGGAAATAACCAGTAATGAATTGTTGACCAGTTATAAACGATAATGCAAGTACAAAAATTAAGGACTTCGAAATATGTCAACAATTTGAGAAGAAAGAAATCATGGAACTTCGTGTTTCGTAAACTATATGCATTCTGTAGATCACAAAATAGCATCCAATAAAGGGTTGAGCAGAGCCCAAAACTTATTTTAAATTCGTTTCTATGAGTCAATGTACAAGAGAGTAACGTTACCTGGTACTTCGATGTAATATATCGCAAAAAATAACTCCAATGCATTCAATATTATAACGCATGGATAATGTAAGCCTACGTAGTTGGAAAAAGATTCAACATCGATATCTGTAAAACACGAAAAAACAGAAAATAAAATAGAAATAGAACTAGTGTTACCTTAAGTGTTAACAGCTGTTTCAATGCAAACGTTACTTGAATTTGATGTATATAACTATCATCTTCTCTGAGGAAACTGTGTGCAAATAACCCACTCCAACCTTCAGAAAACAAATCTTCGATGCTCCGCTTCTTTGTTTCTTCCATTCTCCGATTCTTGTGCAACCCTGTTATCCGTCGTTGGCCAATTGACTCATTTGAATAACGAAATAGTAAAACAGCGAGTAGCTATAATGCCTTTCCTGAAGAAGCCATAAATGGACCCATACATTAATTACAAACTATCGGCTAATCTATAGAATCCTGCGTTTCAATCGAAGGTAGCAGAGAAAGTTGTTGCTGAGCAGACGGTGTGCCACCTAGAAGCAAATAACCACGTCCGAAGCAACAGTCCAGCTTGAGGCAGGGACAGTCTCAGAGACGGTCATACTAGACTCAGCTCAGACTTCTGTTGAGTCCTTTAATCTGAACGTGTCATTCTGCTCATTCTTAATGAATCAGCAGCTGCTCGCTTCCTATCTCTGTAATGTCTCTGGCAACCAGACTTAGATCTCCATTGAACATATCTGGACAACCCCTGTGACAGGAAGCAACGGTCGTGAATAAGCTGAGAGTCGTGCGCTTAGCTTTAGAGTAGCGCTTTAGAAATATGGAATTCACAATTACAATTAATCAACCGACTTTTCTCCTTCCTGGACGGATGGATAAGAATGAGATATGACTGTGACGAGATGAGTTGTAGTGGGAAGGATGGAATGAGGGTAGCTGAGACAGTTTATGAATGGGATTAAATTAGGCTGAATGGGATATGATGGCATTGAATGGTATCAGGTTGGATGAGATGGAACTAGATGGGATTATATGGGGCACTTTGGTTGATTGAATTGGATTGAATTTTATATGAACTGGATTGAATAGCATGGGCTTCGATGAGACAGGAATGAATGGGATGAGATTGAGAACATTGAATAGAATCAGTGGCGTCACTAGGGCTGGTGTCACCCGGTGCGGTAAGTCATGGTGTCACCCTCAAAAAAAAGATGACTTTTTTTAGGAATTCGTCTCCCAAAAACCCTTTTTCTAGGATTTCATCTCCCAAAAAAAGTTGATGACTCTTTTTTTTTTTTTTTTTTTTTTTTTTAGTCATCCGCCTGTTTTTGTACTTCTTACATCCTTCTTTTCCGGTCTCCAACCATAATGCCATCATTACCTCTTTACCTTTGACAGGAATTCGTCTCCCAAAAAAAGTGATGACCTCATGTTTAAAAAAAAATTTTTTCTCATCTAGGGTGTCACCCCCCTCCTAGGGTGTCACCCGGTGCGGTCCGCACCCCCCGCACCCCCCTAGTGACGCCACTGAATAGAATGGATTTCGATGGAGTAGGATTCGATGAGATCAGTGTGATTCTCGTTGACGATAAATGCAACGAAAATGTAAATGTAACTAAATAATATAATTAACTATAACTATAACGAAAATATCACTAACGAAAATTCATTGTTATTTGATATTTTCGTTACATAAAATGAGACGTGCAATATATCGACAAACATGAAGCGTATTGGGAAAGAGTGTTCAGTGTATGCGGGGATCAATGTAGGCCTAGTGGAAATCGAAATCGGATGTCTGTTAATTTGAAGCGTCCTGTATTCATGAAGCATTCTTCAAAGCCTTACCAAGCTCTAAGCAAATTGTGTAGCGTGTATTATTATGCACAGCTGCTGCGCCTGTAGGCAATTTCGCTTAGCCTTATTGTAAGTAAGACTAGCACTAACTAAAGTAAACTTCAGTAACTAGCCTCTAGCCTAACTATAAGTACATATAAAAAATAATACTAACTATAACTGTTACTGTAACTAAAATGAAAAACCATTAACTATAACTGTAACTGTAACTAAGATAAAAATCTGTAAGGAGAATCACACTGGATGGGATTAGATAGTATGCGAATGGTTGCGACTGGTTTGGATGGTACGGTATAGGAGGGGATTAGACTGAGTAGGATTGGATGACACTTAATAGCATGGAATTGCACAGGTGTGATGGGAAGTTTTGGAATGGTTTTGGATGAGATAAGATCGGAAAGTTAGAGAGGATTGGAGAAAAACTCCGAGGCGCTGATTTTCAGACACCATGGTGGCAGTAAGGATTTGAAATGACTTCAGGGTTTCAATACATGAAGAGAAGTTTACAGGCTTTAGGTTTGGCTAATGAGGGAAATTAACTAGGCTACTCTCCGACCGAGGTTGATTTGGTAGAGGTGTAGGAAGAGGTATGTCCGATATGAAAGGAATTATTTCAGACGTTTTGAGCGAAACGTCTCTGAGAACGAGAACATCCACTGATTGAACCAATTTTGTAATTCCAAACTGAATGAGACTTTTGACTGGATGCATGGAACGGAAATAAGGCGGCAGAAATGTATTGTTTCACGGGAGGACCTTGGCTTCGATATATACAAAAACGAATGATAAAGAAAGTAAATCTAATAAATTGTAAGTATGACTAAATCAAGATGATATGCACGACATTTTCTTGAAGCAACTATGAGCTTGAAACAAATATATATATTTATTCATAACTTAAACGAAAAGGAGAAACATGCCTAAAACCTATTTAGTCGCCGGATGTTATAAGTTATTTCAGCGTCTGTTGGTAACATAAATTAGAACTACACAGACCTATTAGTAATTTATAGTGGCACCTAATAACTAGCACGCTAACTCACAACACTAGAAACAACCAGTAACGAATAATTGGCTAGTAATGCTAAAGCAGGTAACACAAAATTGAACTCTGAAAGCTGTTTACTGCTTGACACGTAAAAGAAGAACCGACGCTACCTATAGATCCCAAAAAATAAAACTCTATAAAGGGTTGAGTCAAACCCACAATATGTGTTGGAGGAACATTATTACTATTATTTTATACAGATTTATAAAGCGCAAGTTTTATAGCTAAATATAATTTATCGCATAAAAGTTTCGATGAGCTGAAGTACAAAAAGGATAAATTTACCTTCAACTTCTTCCCTGAGTGTATGTTTCATCGATGGCCACATTAAAATCGATGTCGCCATTATATATGCTTTTGTGAAAACAAATGAGACAAAAATCAGAAAATAAACACAGAGATTGAAAAATTTTGATAATGTAATTGACATTTATGATCATCACCAGCACCTTGCGAAAATATGCACAATTCACACAACTACCTGCCAATCTCTAACCTTACATTTCTATCGAAGGGTACAGAGAAAGTTGTTTCACAGGGTATACACTATACAGTGATACCCGCGCGTTTAATTATACCACGCCGTTTAAACTGCGCTGTTAATAGCCGCCTCCATTGGCGGACTTTCACCGCCTTTGACAGTTTTGCGCTCTACGCAAGGGCAAAAATGCCGCCGCCTACTCATAAATGCTGATCAATGATCAATCATGAAATCTACACGACGTAGGCCTACGAATAAAACATTTTTCTAATTTTGCCGGAATTTTCCGCCCCTTGAAAAATGCCACTCTCTCCATAGAAAACCGCAAATTGAAAATCGCGACTTACGGGAGGGAGGATAGCATAACAAGAAGTAAAGCTAACAATTATATTGTAATTCATTGTCATTTTTGCTGTAACTTACTATACAATAGACTATATATTAATATCATTTTTCATCATTAGCCTACAATAAGAAATATAAAAGAATATAAGACCCCTATAATAGAATATATTGCGCGATATAGTTCCAAAATATGGAATTTAAAATTTTCCAGGATTGTTTTTTCTAAACTCTCGTCTAAACGCGCAGAGTCGGAGTCTGTAGGCTTAGTCAAGTTTGCTTAATGTTCTAAAACGACGAATGAAAAAGTTGACAACTAGACTTAAATAAAGAGCTTCACCTAATCTTGCCAAGAATCGCGGTGGCTTCTTGGAAGTTATTGATTGACCTGTTCTAGTATTTGGAGGTAACATTTCGGTGATTTCACGGACCACTGCACACAACTTAAATTTACTCCGGTCTTTGATTAAATGAAACACATTACTACAAACGAGGACAGTCGCAATAATGAACAACACGCGGTAATTAACGGCGCCGTTTTGTGCGCGCGTTTTTTAACGGGGCGGTATTAGGCTATGGAGCTCGCGGATTTAATGTAAACACGCTGCAAGGCCGACGGTACGTAATTCAGAGGCTAGTGATCAAATGCCGAAGCAAAAGACTTTTGTACGTATCTCATGTTAGTCTGTATGTAAGCATGTCTATCTGCGTGTTTGTATGTCCTTGTATCAGAGTGCCTGCAAGTAATCATAGCCTATAAGATAAGAAAAGATAATAAAATGATCACAAGAAAATAAAATAATCAAATAGGATAAGATAAGATATGCATGCATGCATGCATTCATACTGTAGGACGGCAATGGATGTAAGCTTGTTTTATACGGTTATATATGTGTTTATCAACGTAAAGAAGACCAAAGTAATGTGTATATATCAAGGAAAAAAAGTCGATAGGATGATGATAAAGATTGATGGGCAACTGGTGGAGCAGGTTAACCAGTTCAAATACCTGGGTAGTGTAATTTCAGAGGATGGATATTGCAAAACAGATATTAAGATCAGAATAGCTGAAGGTAAGTGTGCTTTCATGGAAAAGAAAGGTATACTAACTGGAAATATGAGTCTAGAACTGAAGATAAGGATGATAAAATGCTTGATCTGGACAGTTGCAACATATGCAGCTGAGTGCTGGACAATGACTGGTACGGATAGGAAGAGAATAGAGGCTTTCGAAATGTGGACTTGGAGACGAATGCTGAAAATAAGCTGGAGAGACAAAGTCACAAATCAGGCAGTTTTGGAAAGGGCAGGGGTGCAGAGGGATCTACTACAATCAATAAGTAGAAGAAAGCATCGGTGGCTGGGCCACACACTTAGGGGGGAGGGTATGCTGGTGACTCTGCTGGAGGGGCGTATGGAGGGGAAGACAACGAGAGGCAGAAGAAGATTAAATATGATGAGTGATCTCGATAATGGTGATACATGCGGACACACCAAGTGGAGGGCGCAGGACAGAACAGAATGGAGGAGGTCGGAGGGGAACACGAGGTCGTCCATGTCACAAACCTGCTGAACAGCTGAAGACTGAGCAGAAGAATGTTTATATTTATGCATGTATCTATCTATCTATTTATGTACGTTGGTATGTATGTATTTATGACACCACTTCCATTTGATATCAGCTAAAAGTGTGGTACTATTTAAATTGGTGTCCCAAAACCTACTGAATGGTGGGTTTATATTGTCATTAAACACTTGCCTAATACTATCAGTGCTTGTTGAATTTCTTTCTGCTTAACAGAAGCCTTTAGAGCATCAAAGGTGTAAGCAGATCCTCGAATGTGACACTCAACCCTGCATAGATAGTCTCCTTTCAAGTGTGGTTTGAAACTTTGACCACAGGATAACGGGCTTGTGTTGTTGTTATGATACCACTGGTTCATACAAGGGAACGTGCTTCTGTTTGCAGTGCAAGTAAGGCTGTCGCCCTTGTATGCACTGAGTTCCGTAATGCCATCGCCGACAAAATCTGGAAAACAATATTACATGGCTGTGTTTTCCAATTTGCACAGGTGCAACCCAACTTCGGATAATAATCCAATTGATATATTTAATTAATTACATTTAAATTCGCAATAATGCATGTCGTCTCTTAACGGGAGATATAAATCATTACCATTTTGTCCGAAGTGACTTGGGGTTCAAGAAAAAGGAAAAACCGATCACTAGACGAAGAAAAGGTGTGTATGGTCAAATATAGGCAGGATGAATAACGACAGAATAATTAAAGGCGTTGTGTTTTGGTATTATCAAAGGTAGGGCGGAAGTAGAAGAGACCTTGCAGAAAATGACCCCATGTAGAAAACTTGTGTCTAATAAATATCGAAGAATTGACTTTGGCAGTGCGCATTACAGAATGTGGAGGAAACGATTAAAGTGTGTCATAGCCACTTTAAACCGCTGAGAGAAGCCGCTGATGAAAAACCTACACAGAATGAGAGTCAGCTGTAACACAATGTAAGTAACACGCGTGAAACAGCAACTATTAAAAACCAGCACTTTTCAAATCTTAAGCTGATTATGCGCTCAACTGGGGAAGCTCGGCTTTAGTATGTGTAATGTTTCATATGCATTATTCTTCTTGTGTCGCGATCCTTATCCCTGGTAGGTCTGCTACGTTCCCAATGGGTCTTGTGCAGATTCATGTGAATAGGAGTGTTTTATTTACTTATCTACCTGTTAGCCAGCAGAATCATTAGATTGTATCGCCAACTCGGTTAGATATCCAATCAAGAATTAGCTCAGTGCAGCAGTTAATAATAGGAAGACAATAATTAACATAATCAGGGATTCAATCATGCTGCAGGTTTCATAAAAATGACGACGCAATTCACTACTTACATAATACTTTAATGGTATCGGAATTGCATTTGTATTGATTCTGTGTTGACCTCGTTGTTTGGCAAACATAAGACGAATTGTCCAGAGAGATGTCACCTGTAACCTTCAAAATGTTTATTAAACGATTATTCGATGTTACATTAGACGTCACGTTTTCATGGATGGACTCATTATCTCCAACCTTCTTCCACTCCATCTGAGGAGGAATATTGCCATGATAGGTTACAGTGCATGTCAGCTGAACTTCATCCGGTGTTATGTTGAAGACATTTTGCCCAACAACTCCGTCTGGTTGTATGTTCGATTGGCAGTCTGGATCATTGTCTTGCAAAACATGGAAGAAGAAGACAAGATCAAAGCACGATACAGTTACAACCGAGGACGTCATATTTTTCCAACTTATGCACGAAGAAAAACTGAGGTCATTTCATATTTTGATTAGAGAAATAGGTTCTGCTTTTTGATAGAAGAGCGTTTCGCCATTGAGGAATACAAGTCGCAGTTCAACTACTTCTCAATTTACATTGCTAGAAAAATAAAATATGAAGTGGCAAAACAAAGTCAGCTAACATTATAATCCTTGTCAGGATATCCTAAATAAAGAAATGCATTGTTCGACTGTGGTTGGGCTGGGAGTGCTCCTGGGTAGGCAATCTGAAGGGGCGCTGTATAAAACTGCTGTAGTAATAATAGTAGTAATAGTAGAGGTAGTAGAGGTAGTAGTAGTAGTAGTTGTTGTTCTTGTTGTAGAAGTAGTAGTAGTAGTAGTAATTATAGTAATAATAATAATATTTAATCGATAGAAAGGTAACTTGTATATTGTCCTGGACAGAGATCGGGTAGATGATAAAGCAATTAAAAAGGATTTGTCGGAACGATGTTTGGGATAGGCCTATAAATGTTAAAGCTACTTCAAAAAATTTCCAGTTAACTAAACTGCTGAAAATGATTAAATTTAATCAATGAAACTCACCTATTACAATGAGTTGAGCTGATCTCCTTTCTCCAAACCCGTTGTCATCAACGCAGATATATTCTCCTGCATCACCTGGATTCACTGATTGAATCTCTAGATTTTGTAAACCTTTTGACGCATTATCATCAATCGTGAATCTTTTGTCATACGGTTCATAAATGACGCTTCCAGTATAAATGGATTTGTCGCCTTGATACCAAAAAATTACCCTAGACTCAAGATCCGTGGAGCAATTAAAATAGGTTGTGTCGCCAACCTTTGATTCAGTATTACGAGGTGTCATAATCAGTTTTCCAGCTACAATTAGGCCTAAAAGAGTAATAGATAAATATATGTAAAAACATAAAATACACAAAATGGTTCTGTTTACTTGTATTTGTTTAAACTCAGAACGTTACAAATTAGACGAAATGGTTTATTCTAAGACGAAACATAAATACATAATATCCAGTTTTTACAATTAGATACGCAGATTCCGAATTTCTTGTCTCTTACCGGATTGAAAGAACATCATAGTAATGACAATCACGTAAACAAATGCTTTGCCGTTCATTCTTGAAAAATTGCCAGCACAAAATAGGTTCAAGATGCTTAAGATTCACCTAAAACATACCACGACAATAATAGGTAACAGTCACAAATAACACCAAAGCCTAATTAATATTATTGTATCACCAGTGTCTTAGAATTTACTTCGTGTAGTTCTTCGCACTTTCTCACCGAATTGCCGGAGAGTAACGTTCTGCTAAGTTAGGCTCTCCTCTATATGGGTCATTATCCGAAATGTTACAAATTCCGTCTCCGAAAAACAAAAAAATTTTTCCCCCCAAAATTGGTTGTAAGTGTTTTTTTTAGTCACGTACATAGTTAAATTTAACTAATTTGAAAGAAATCCAATATATTTGTAGTCATAAGTTAATTTTTTTTCAGAATTTATAGTCAAAACGCCTCTTTTTTTCATTACAGTCCGACCTTTTTGTGTAATCATATTTAATCACAGGGACCTGAAATATTCCTCTGGTGCTTATAAAATAGCAATTTCTTAAAAGTAGAAGATGCCAGCATTAAGTGGGAATACAACAGGCCTTTCCTTCACATAAAATATTAGTCTGTGTCAAGAAATTAAGACATTTTTCGAAATTATTCAAAAAAAAAATATTATTTTTAGCTGCAGAAAAAAATCTGTGCAGCATTAGCTAAAACTGTATGTAATATGCATTAGATACAAGTTGAACAGCATTTTAAGAGTTGCCAGTAAATTCTAATTACATGCAATTTATTTTTATATCAAATAATTCACAAATAATACATGTAATTCACTCTTAGCAATGCATCATTACCATCCGTGGCAAGATGCGACTGCCATTAGAAAATAGCAGAAATCTGATGTATTCGGATGGTAATGATGAAAAACAACCGCTGGATGGTAATGACAAAATGATGAAGTTTATGACAGCCGTCAAATATTTTCACTTGAATTACTCTATCAGATAAATAATTTAAATCAGTTCAACAAGAGCGGTAAATAAAATAAGTTATCAATGTTGTAATCTACCTAAACCAGGAAATACAACACGAGATGGTAATGAAACAGAAATTTACTTTTTTGTAATTTGGAACACACAAACTTAAATTAAAAATAAAACATTATGAATTTCAACTCAAATCTGTGTGATTCCATTAACAGTTGACACTATCTTGTTCCTGATGTTTTTCTTTAAGTAAGAAAGCACGTTCTCTAAAAGTTATAGGCTTCCCAAAAATTGAGATGGCTATGATGCTTACTTCTATGGACAAGTATAAATAGGCCCAAAAAGAAATAAATCTTACGAAAATGAGTCTAAATGTTTAATTATTGCATATGCTAGCTACTAATTAATCAAAATAATATACCGTTGTTACAGGTTGTAATGGTATAAATTTGCGTAAAAGCTGAATTTAAAGCATTGTACACCGTCTCGGACATAGGATGGTAATGATATGTTGTATACATTTAGTAATTTATTTCTAAATTTCCAAAATCTAGCAGCTAAAACAATGATGGGAAATGTTAAACTGCTCATTCTTTGATTCTGCACTTTTTGGATAATGACCCATATATCGTGCTTGCGTAGTATGGACACAGGCAAAGTAAACAGTGCAAAGTACATGCTGACACAGAACGTCCACATCGCGTTGTTATGGTAACGTTCTCTTAAGCTCTGTCTAGTTTGAGTAAAGTGGACACAGACCTAAGCACACACGGGGCGGCGATAAGCAATACAAGTAAATACACGAGTCTCTGCTTCTATGGCATAAATATCCGTTCGATCGATGCAAAGAAAAACAATTATTTTCACTGTCTAGCAATACGATTCTTAAGATTATTGTTCAAACCACACACACACACACACACACACACACACACACACACACACATATATTATATATACACATATATATATGTATGTATATATATAATATATGTGTGTATATATATATATATATGATGATTTGACCTGAATGGTCACAATTGTAAAAACCTTTCGTTGCTTGCTTAATAGCTTGTTTGTCTGCAAGAATGCCTGTTATCGGTGTGATGATAGATAGATGTGCTGAAAGAGAGGCTAGCTGCAACCCTTAATAGATGAACATGCATCTTTAAAGACCCATCAGAGGGATTTATAATTATAACACTGGTCAACAAATAAAATTTTTTTTCTCATTGCCAAGGATATTTGAACAATTCTTTGGTATTTTGGGGTCGCTGAATTCAAAAATGGAAGTGGTTTCTTCGAATTGGCTCTAGTTCTTGAGATAACGGACCCCCCCAATAAAGAACTAAATATTTTGATTTTGTGTTTCGTAGCAAATTTCCCTGACAAAATTTTTGTTTTGGCGTGGCTTTTCTGTTCTTTCCCGTCTGTGCCGGTTCGGCTGGCCAGTGGCGATCCTTTTGTCGACCAGCTGGTCTCCCCCCCCGTCGCCAGTTGCCTCCACGGATGTATAAGACGTTCATCGCCTTCACATCCGACCCTTGAGCCGGACAGCATGGCGTCCGTGTGTTTATCTCCTTGTATGTGTGTTTGTATGCTTCTTTGTATGTGGGCGTATGTGTCTTTGTATGTGTGCGCATGTGTCTTTGTATGTGTTTTGTATGTGTGTGTAGGCCTATATGTCTCCGTGTATGTGTGCATATATATACTTGTTTGGCTCGGATTATGTCTTGATGTTAGTTGCTGTCCCTCTGTACTCTGTGAACGGTCCGGACACCCTGTCCGGACCATGTCCAGACACTGCTACCTACCCCCCACTACGGACACTTCGAATGCTATATAAGCTGGAATCTTTGATGGCCCTCAGATTCGTAAACTTATCATGGATTCTGATTTCACAAAATGTATGAATGGTCCTGAAGCTACAATTTTACACAAAGGGGAAAGAAAAAATATAACAGTAATAATGACGTTAGATGATAAATGAAATAATAGAAACAGACCCTAACTGTACAGCATCCTACACAGGAAACCTCGTCGGGTAAGGGAGTCAAATCTAGGGAGAATTGGATTATGGGAACGAGGGCGCAAATCATACCCGGTCTTTAGAACGGGAGGTAGAAGGTCATGGAGGAGGTGACTAGGGTTTTGAGAATGTTATTAAAGAGATCACGATCAGCTTTTTTGCAGAGTTCCTCAAAAGTAGGAAAAGAAGGAGGGAGGTAGCCAAGACGAACCAACTTACGAATAATTGCGCCCAAATGATCAAGTTCCTGCTTGTTGGCAAAGCCTAGACGTACCTGCGAACAGTATAGCATGCGGTTGACAGTGGTAGCCCGCATCATGTCATGAAGCCTGGGGGCCCGACAGCCCATGAGAAATCAAGATACGATGAGCGTAAAGGGATTGTTTAGCCTTTGTGCTTAGTTTTTGGATATAAGGAGAGAATCAAAACTTATCGGTTATTTCAATTCCTAACATTTTTAATGAAGAGACCCTTGAGATTCCGCATATAGGTGGTGGATAGGATATAAGGATCGTCTTGGGCTTGGTGAAGATAATGTCGCTGGATTTAGAATGGTTAAGATGATTGCATCTCTGGGCCCAGGCATTTATGTGATCAAGTTCTGCAACAGTGGTGGAGATATTAGAAGCCAGTATGAGAAGATAGCAGTCATCTGCATATTTGAAGATGCGACTAAAGTGGAAGAGAAGTTTTAAGCCAGACATGGCTACAACAAAATTGGTGGGACCCATGCCGAAGCTCTGCATGATACTTGCATTAGGCCTAATTCTGGCCAGGGACGATGTGATACCATGGAACTTAGTGCAATAGCTGCGATTACTAAGGAGGAAAAGGATCCAATTATGAATATTGATGGAGATGGGTAAGAGGGCCCTGGGCCAGTTGGTCGGCCAGGAAAGAGTGTCTGACAGTGTCAAAAGCCTTATAAAAGTCTAAAAATCGTGATTTTTATCAATCAGCTTACCATGTTTAAATGTTATCAGACCGGACAATGCCATTATGTATTTTATGTGTGCACTTTGGTACAAAATTTGAGACAATATCAATGCGATTTGTTACTGTGCTCCATTTAACCATTAAATTCTCATAATTAGTCGAATAACTCAAAAACTAGAGCCAATCTAGCAAAACCGACTCCAGATTCGGAATAAGCACCACAGGTTTACCATAAAATCGCTCTAATATAATCGGCAATAAAATCATTGTTGACCAGTGTAATATAAGCTAGTTAGGAGTTATTTACATTACATTACATTGCATTACTAGTACTTCTTTGTGTAGTCGATGATTTAACCTGAATGGTCACAATTGTAAAAACCTTTCGTTGCTTGCTTAATAGCTTGTTTGTCTGCAAGAATGCCTGTTATCGGTATGATGATAGATAGATGTGCTGAAAGAGAGGATAGCTGCAACCTTTAATAGATGAACATGCATCTTTAAAGACCCATCAGAGGGATTTATAACCATAATATAAGCTAGTTAGGAGTTATATACATTACATTACATTGCATTACATTACTAGTACTTCATTGTGTATTCGATGATTTGACCTGAATGGTCACAATTGTAAAACCTTTCTTTTGCTTAATTTGCTTGCTTAATAGCTTGTTTTTCTGCAAGAATGCCTGTTATTGGTATGATAGATAGAGATGCGGAAAGTTAACCTGATGAGAATTTAGTTGACTTTGGTGGGTAATGCCCCTCTTGGGTTCAAATGGTGACTGGTAACCGGAATGAAAGTTAGGAGATAAACTAGAATGATACAGTAGACCGAAGCTAGGGATTTTGTTATAAAATTAATTAACTGCAACTGCTTAAAGGTTGAAGTAATTCATCTATCATAAACACTTTACTCTTGGGTTGATTTATGGGCTGATTTATTTACATAGGTATTAGTAATGATTCAGATTTCAAGTCCTGAATGCAGGTTGACTATTAGACCGAGTGCACTGAACTTTAGGCATTGGAATATTTGATATGATATATATATGTGTGTGTATATATATGTATGTACTTGTATATATATATGTATGTGTGTGTATATATATAAAGCCATATAAACAGGACTATATACTAGAACTGAAATGCTAGGGATAAAAATAGAGTCAAACGCAGGAATGACCATACGCTGGAACTAATTCAGCTGGCGACAGATACTCGCGGGCCGGGCCGATGGTGCACGTGCAGCCAATTAGTGGATACGCACAGGGAGGGGAGTAAAGACACTGTACACGATGGCAACTATACTGGCCCAGTTAATACAAAAGGCAGTATTGTAGATACTCACAGGGAAGGGAGTAAAGAAACTGTATGCGATCTTAATTATGCTGGGTTAGATAACACAAGTGGAAGCTCTAACGCTCGAGTCTCAAGAACCTGTACTATCTGTAATGGAACCAGGTTAAATTTATCAGAGGATAGTGATGAAAATACGAATGAGGAACTCAGTGAGGAACTCAGATTAGAAAGGGAGTTAATTGTAATAGAAGAGATAGAAGGGGAGGAAGAATTAGAGGTAATTTTGAATGAAGACGAAGAAGAAACCTTGAGCAGCATGAATACAGATCCTGACATTAATTACTTTAAGAATGTGAACTGGTCAAGTGATTACATATCACCACCTATGCTCGCTAAAAAGATTAAGGAGGAGAGTGAGCACGAAGGAACTAACTTAAGACTGCTCCACATAAACTGCAGAAGTGTACTGCATAAATTAACTGAAATCAGGGAATTAGTGGAGGGACTCCAAATATCAATTGTTGCATTATCGGAAACATGGTTAGATGGTAGCCTGGAAGAAACTATCCAAATCCCTGGTTATGACTTCATAGGGAAGGCTAGGCTGGGAGAAAGAGGTGGTGGAGTGGGACTATTGGTTAAAGATACTCTAAAATTTCAGCTGTATGAACCTAAAGAAGGCTACAAAAACCATAAAACGTATGAAAGTCTTTTTATAAGACTGCTTCTAAAAAATTCGAACCCAATAATAGGAGTAATTTATAGAGCACACGGTCTGCAATTAAAAGATTTCAATGAGGAATTTGATGAATTGGTAACTGGAATCCGGGATAGCTCTAAGCAAATAATAATAATGGGAGATTTTAATATAGACTTACTCAAACTAAATGAACACAGAGATTCTAACATATTCTATAACTCTTTAATAGCACATCACTACATGCCAACCATAACTAAACCAACTAGAATTACCTCCTCCACACGTACTTTAATAGACAATATATATTGTAGCTCATGGTCCAAGTTGCAAAACTCATACATAGTCATCTCTGACATATCCGACCATATGCCGATTTACGCAAGTTTTTCCTTGGAGAATGTATATAAAAGAAAGTGCGAAGATAGGACTCAAAGAGTAATAACTGAGGCAGGAAAGGATCAGTTTCAAAGAACCCTGACAGAGATGAATTGGGATGAGGTTATAAGTCTCTGTGATAAAAGAAACACGAATGAAGCCTATGAAAGTTTTTTGGAGAAATATATTCGGGCCTATAATGAAGCCTTTCCACATAAAGAAGTGACAAAGCATAAGGTAAAATCTAAACAGCCCTGGATGACGGCAGGACTGCTGAAATCTTGCAAAAAGAAAAATCTCTTATACATAAAATACCTGAAATGTCCAAACCAACAAAATAAATTAAAATTTGTACAGTATAGGAATAAATTTAAAACAGTTCGAATTAATGCCGAAAAGAACTACTATGCAGAGGAATTTTATAAACATCATAATGATATGAAGATGACATGGAAAGTTATCAGAGCAGCGATGAACATAGAAGACAAAAAGGTAAAAATGGACTCATTAACAGTAAACGGAGATAAAATAGATGACCCAGAGCAAATAGCAAACATGTTTAATAAATATTTCACCAGTATAGCGACCGATTTAGCGAGAAAATTCAAAACTCAGTTTGTTCCTTCGAGGATTATATGCCCCCTTCACGATGTAATTCAATGGGACTGACCCTAACTTCACAGGAGGAGATAATGAAAATAGGAAAGATGCTAAAAAATCCCATGCAGCAGGAGTGGACGAGATTGACCCATATATCGCTACCCCCAATTTATCTATGATAGTGTATCCTTTGGTGGAAATAATTAACTGTTCTCTTCTAACCGGTGTGGTCCCAGACTCACTCAAAATAGCTAAAATAACACCAATTTTTAAAAAAGGAGATACAGAAAATGTGACCAATTATAGGCCAATATCAGTTCTCCCATATTTTGCTAAGTATTTCGAAAAAATTGTATATGATAGAATTAGCAATTATATAAATTCGGCGGATATAATACACCCAGCGCAGCATGGGTTTAGACAGGGGCACTCTACTTCTATGGCACTTTTAGAAATGGAAGATAGAATCTCTAAGGCCATAGACAATAATGAATATTCAGTTGGAATATTCATCGACCTAGCAAAAGCATTTGACACTGTGGACCATAACATCTTGTTAAAAAAGTTATCTAACTACGGAGTAAGAGGGACACAGTTAAAATGGTTTCAAAGTTATTTACAAAATAGAACCCAAAAGGTGGCATGTAATGGTATATTATCAGATATTGGGTATATCACTCATGGAGTTCCACAAGGCTCAAACCTCGGACCACTTCTATTTCTTTTATATATAAACGACCTAGCAAACACCTCAAAAGTCATGCATTTTATACTATTCGCAGATGACACCAATATTTTTTACTCAAACAGCTCCTGGGTGTCCCTTACTGAGATTGTTAATAAGGAACTAGCAACTATAAACACATGGTTTGCAGCAAATAAACTCACCCTTAACATTGATAAGACAAATTTTATATTATTTAAATCGCATAGAAAAATCAAAGTAGTTGATGTGGAATTACAAATTGATGGAGTACCCATTACCCAAGTTAAAACTACTAAATTTCTTGGTATATACGTTGATCAACACTTAAATTGGAAGGACCACATCAATTATATCACATTGAAAATTGCCAAAATTATAGGGATAATATCTAGAGTATCATACTTGCTTCCCAAGGACATCAGACTGAACCTATATTATTCACTAATATACCCCTATTTAAGCTACTGTAGTATGATATGGGCTTCTAACTATGAGTCCAGACTTAATAATCTAATGGTACTGCAAAAAAAGCCGTGAGAATAATAAATGGGTCCCCTCGAAGAGAACACTCTGACCCAATATTCAAGAATTTAATTATATTAAAAATCGATCAAATTAGAAGAATGCAAATAGTAGAATTCGTATATCGGTATGAACGGAACTTACTCCCAAATTCGTTCAGGGGATATTTTACCATGGGATCACAAATCCATGCACATAACACTAGAAGAGCAGCTACATATCGCCCAATACGGGCTCGTACAAATATAAGAGAATTTAGTATGAAAGCATCAGGGCCACAACTCTGGAATGAGACTCCACTTCATATTCAGCACTCTAAAAATCGCTTCGAATTTAAAATTCAACTAAGAGAATATCTAATTAATGTATAGCTCCCCCCAGTTTGATATGACAAAAGCCTTAATTAACAGAAGAGACATCTCCAATTGGTGGGCGTGTACGTGCACCGGGGCCCGGCTGTTGAGCCATTTAGTTAAGAATTTAGTTAAGCGAGTTTGAGCTTAATTAAGAAAAGCCAGCCATGAATTTATAAATTGTAATACGTTGTATGGGTGACCCCGCCTAGCGGGATTATATCCCTTTGGGGCCACCCTTTGCAACCTTTAACCAGTATTTATACGTTGTATTTATAATCGAAAAGATGTATTTTTTCTTGTGGTTTTTTACGTTGATATATGGAAAGCTTGTTACGTTTTGGTTTTTTTGGTTGCAATAAAGACTTTTTGATTTGATTTGATTTGATATATATGGTACAAATATACACTGTGTCCCGATGAAAAGTAGACCAAAAGAAAAAGTGTCATAACTCGGTCAAAACGTTTACCATTTGCCTGAAATTTTAATAACAACAACAATAGCCATATTACCACCAAATCCTAACGGCGTTTGGAAATGTTGGTGAGTTTGTGACGTTTATCAACGTTTGAGATGCAGTACTGAAAAGGGGAAATTTCCAACATACAAATTTTTGACAAACGTTTAGGGGTCTACTTTTCATCGGGCGGCTACTTCACATTCAACAAGACAGTGCCCCTGCGCACCAAACACGTGAAACCATTGCTCTGCTGTCTCGGGAGACACCCGACTTCATATCCCCGCAGCTGTGGCCGCCCAACAGTCCAGACCTCAATCCTGTTGACTATCAAATCTGGAGTGTACTGGAGGAGCGCGTGTATCGTTCCCGCATTCGTGACTTTGATCACCTGATTGAAGAGTGGCAGCTGTTTGACCACGTGATCATCGACCGGGCCATCAAAAAGTGGCGTCCACGTCTACGGTCGTGTGTCCGTGAACAAGGAGGACATGTTGAACGCCAGCTGTAGCTGAACTTCACTTCCTCATGGCTCTTGTATGTTGGAAATTTCTCCTTTTCAGTACTGCATCTCAAACGTTCACAAACTTGACAAACTCACTAATATTTCTAATCGGCGTTACGATTTGGTGGTAATATGGCTACTGTCGTTGTTTTTCAGATTTCAGGCAAATGCTAAATGTTTTGACCGAGTTATGACACTTTTTCTTGAGGTCTACTTTTCATCGGGACACAGTGTATATATGGTACAAATCGCCTACGCATGCCGAGACTAAGGAAAATGAAAATAAACCTCATGATCATGAATGCGTCTCGAGGTAAACTAAATGGAACTGCTCATTTAAAATTACTAGCCACGTGGTGCTCTGTAGTTGGTATTCATACTGTTTAACCAGTACGTGTCTTGATAAACCTTCCAGAGGCGTAGCTAGGAGGAGCAGGGGGAGCGGTCCATTTTGAGACTCTGAGACTCTGAGACCATTTTCCAAAATGTGGGGCCTTTTTCACAGTTTAGTTTAGTTACTGTTTCACAGAAAAAGTTTACAACCGAAGTTTATTTACTCAATTTATCTTAGCATCGTCTCAACGGTTTCATTCCTTCTCCTTTTTTATAACAAAATAAAACATTAAACTAATTGAAAATCAAGTAAAGACCTAGTGTGATCTGGAAACTGAATTCTGGCAGTTTACCTCGCCTTTCAGTATTAAAAGAAGAACAATGCAATCGTATGGAATCTTTCGCGTTCACTCTAAAAATACTTTGCGATACCAGATGGGCATCCAGCAAATCATCAGGAGATGCACTCTTGCAGAAATTACCTGCACTAATAGTTGCCCTGCAAAGAAACTTGGATGGTAAGATTAAAAACTGCATTACTAAACAGTTGAGGTTGAGGCAAAGGGTATTCTTGTAACACTTGATAATTCAAATTCTTAGTTCTTTTAATATTCATTTAAACAGTGTAAGAGAAGGCTTTCAGTTTGTCCATATATTTACAAAGAAGTAGCATTGATTCAGCTATTTGAAAACGATATGAAAACATGTGAAATGAATTTGAGTCTGAGTTTGAACGGATTGAGAATGAAGCAAACTGAGCTGGCTCAAATATGTGATATTACTACTAACTATAAGTAACATAGAGTTCGAAAAAGAAAGAGATTCCACGAGGATATGTCAGTGGATGACGGACTATCTGATTCCAAGAAACAAAATCATGGTTGAAACCTACACAGTGTCAGTGACACTGTGTCATTAGATTGTGTCGTAAGTAGCACAACTAAAAGATTTGAGCATTTTACAATGTGGCGTCTAAATTTAGTAGCTTAGATCTAAAGCATTTTAGCAATGCGAATGCCAATAATGTGATCAAATTAGAATCTTTGGCAGACATGTACGTATATTCGGACGTCATGGAAAGTCGAAGTGAAATTGAAATTGTGCAAGAGTTTCTTTCATTTAAAGACATGTAAAAGGAAATGATCAGTATAATTAATAAGGAAAATTCCAGTGTCGAAGAAGTGACCAAGAATAATTGAAATTCACGATCGCCAATGACACGTGTTCCATTTATCCTAGCCCGTTCACATTTTACCGCATTTTTCTGACCTTGCGAATAAACAACGCTAGTGCGGAACGATCTTTCAGCCAACTCAAACTCATAAGATCGAAAGACAATTCCCTAGTGAAGTGGATTATGGCGAAGTAATCGATAACTTTGCTAAAATGAAGCCTAGACAAAAAAAGAGGCTGTTTTAATTGGTTTGTGTTTTACCGTAGTCTGTTATGTTATAGAATAGCCTACTATGCAATTGCTCATTTACTATATTGCTTTTGTCACCTTTTGGGTGATTCGGAGTTTCTATTTAAAATACAAAAATAACTACGTATAACCATAATGAATGCAATTAATTGAAACTATATATTTTAGTAATTTGGGCTGTTTATATGCTCGCTCCCCTGGTGTGAAAACCTGGCTACGCCACTGAAACCTTCTCTAGATAAAATATATTATCAGATAAAGAGCGTAGGCTACTTGCATGCTGTCATTGTTTCCGCAAATTATAGTCCATCAGATTCTCTGTCTTTCAAGCTTTCTCATCTCAAACGAAACCCGCCATAACAGCTGCTCTGCCTCTTCTCTGTGGGAGCTTTCTGGCAACCACTGTACTCGGTTTTCCATTTCACAACTCTCGTGAATAAGCTGCTGTCGCCGCCAGTGATATTTGCAATAGTTTTAAACGTAACAATTGTCATGGCAAATCATATAACACAACGAATCAAATCTCGGGCCAACACGGTCCGAACACGGGGAACTTACATGGCCTGTCACCCATTCAAGCAGGCAGCATTTGTGTAGGATCTCACCCAATGAATACGTTGAACAATGAGCAGGGTCGCTGTAGAAAAACTTGTACGTTTACATTTCAATTTAATACAGTAATGTTGCAAAAACACAGATGATGGATCAAATTGCAATAGTTGATATCTTATGCACCATTTGCAATTCTACTCATGTTTAATTTACTAGCAATATAATAAACACTAAATGGATTAATCCAAGCGCAGTAAACAGCCATCGCAAAATGGCGGTATGTTAATGCAGCGCAAAATAATTCTTCGCAGGCCTATATCTGAGCGTGCTGCAGCTATAGTAGCCAGCCTTTCGGATTGCAGTATGTGGCCTATGCTTGTTTTCGTCAATTGCGAAAGCGAAAGCAAAACAAACAGACAAGAATAGCTTCGTGGTGCTGGTCTGTGCAGCTACCAAACTTAGCGTTGCGGTATTCTAAGACCAAATTAGTTAGGCCTACTTCGTGAGAATTAACCAAACATATTAGGCCTACACGGACGCTAATTCTACTTTTCTAACCCTGCCAGCATTTCCATTGGCATTAGCTGGGACCCAAATGGGCTGTTTAAGAGTTACGGGCCCCAAACATACAGCCAAAAGGGGAAAGGTCTGCAGAGGCTACATGCATACTGTTATAGTTTCCGCCCGGCGGAATCCGCCGTGCAGTATTCAGATGGGTGCGGTGATTTATACAATGCTCGAGAATAGAGGCGAAGATACTACGAAAAGCAGCTCAGTTAGTTTCTCTCTTTTTATATGCAAGTGTCAAACTTTTAATTATTTAAAAAAATTATTCCAACGAAGTCCTTTATATTCCGGAAATGTGATTCACTGCGTCGCTCGTGAATAAGTTGATGCTTTGCGCTTAGCTATAGAATAATGTGACGAACGCTAGTTCAGATGTTATTTTAAAAAGGTACCGCTATATAAATGGGGATAGGCAGGCGTAAACAATGCCTTGATGCCGAGAATTATTTATGACTCGCCAATGATTGACGAGAGTAGCAGAACGTCGGGCGCGCCAGATTAAATGGACCTGTCGGCTTGTCATTTGCTGATGTTTGTGTATTGAAAGCTGCAACATTCGACGGACTTTTACTTGTGCAACTTCAAAGATGAAGTTGTCGATCCGGATTGTAAATTAATTTGTGATGTCTCAACAATTTCAATTATTCTGTCAAGTGCAACAGTCGATGTCGATCGCACTGCTAAAAAAAGATGGTCTTGATCCTTCAGATCTGTCAAACCTACGGCCGATATCAAACCTCAACACCATCTCCAAGATCCTAGAAAAACTCGCACTCGCCAGACTATTCCCACATATCACCAGCTGTCCCAATTTCAACCCTTTTCAATCTGGTTTCAGACCTGGTCATTCTACTGAGACAACCCTCCTGAAAGTTACAAATGACATACTCTCGAACGTTGACAACGGCTCGGCAACCTTTCTTTTCTCACTTGATATCTCGGCCGCTTTCGATGCTATGGACCACAGGCTGCTGGTCGCCCGTGCACAAGAAGCTTTTGGCGTTACCGGCACCGCTTTAAACTGGCTGGCATCCTATCTTGAAGGGAGGCACTTCTTCATCGCCCTAGACTCTGCCAAATCTGAAACTTTGCCCTCCACCACCGGAGTTCCACAGGGTAGTGTTCTTGGTCCTTTTCTTTTCTCCATGTTCATCTCACCAGTTAGTTCTCTCATCCAATCTTTCGGGATCCAACACCACCAATATGCTGATGACACGCAACTCTATGCCTCCCTCACACCTGGGGACAATAGCTGTGACAACATCACTCGCTGTGCAGATGCCGTAAACCGTTGGTTCCTGGAAAATGGTCTCCTTCTAAACCCTTCCAAGACAGAAGCCATAGTTTTTGGAACCAGACCACAAATTGCCAAACATCATCCTCTGAATCCGACTTTCTCAAACACAGCAATAAACACGTCAACCAGTGTAAAAATTCTCGGCGTGAAACTTGACTCGACAATGTCAATGGATCTCCAAGTTTCTGAAATCATCCGCTCCACAAACTTTCATACCCGGGCTCTCAGGCACATCCGACCTTTTCTCACAGAAAACCTTGCAAACACCATCGCTTGTGGGATAGTCAACTCTCGCCTTGACTATTGCAACAGCCTTCTCTACGGGACATCATCAAAAAATCTAACCTGTCTACAACGCATCCAAAACAACCTTGCTCGTGTCGTATGCAACTCCCCATATCGTGCCAGCAGCAAGCCACTCCTCAAATCCCTCCACTGGCTACCCGTCAAGGAAAGGATCATCTACAAAATCTCCGTTATCACCTATAACTGCATCACAACACATACTCCGTCATATCTCTCCGACCTTCTTCACAACCACATGCCATCGAGAAACATGCGGTCATCTGGAACCCGAACCCTTGTCCTTCATCGGTGTCGCACTACAACTGCATCAAAATCTTTCACCTCGTCCGCCCCTCGAATCTGGAACAACCTACCAACCAACATCAGGATCTCTATGACTCTGGCCACTTTTAAGAAAAACTTAAAGACCGAACTTTTCAAACAGGCCTATCTGGACTGATCTCCCTGCTCCCAGTGCTTCTGAATCGTTGCATCGATTTCCTTTCGACTGTTTACGAACTATGGCACTTAAATCTCTGCTATTATTATTATTATTATTATGTCAAACTTCGATTATGTTCGTCATTTTTCCCTTCAGGCAATCTGTCAAATTTTCATCCTCAGATTTCAGGTACTTACAAATCCCTTTTTTCAGGGATTTTGTAAAGTGCCTAAGTGACTTATGGATTTTACAAATTGCCTAAACATTTCAAGCAAAACTCCATGATATTACAAGTCGCCTGTAACATATACAATTTGTGTGCTCAAAAGCGTAGAGAAATATCTAATTGTGAGTCGGTTTAAGTTTTAGAGGGTTGCCCTTAACACTTAATGCAATATACAGAACCTTTAAACATATTTGTATGAACAGCTTAATTAAGGCAATATACAACTCTTAACCACAAGTGTGGGTAACCTTAAGGACAACAGAATTCGAGCGAGCTACAAGATACTGCCTTATGTTGATATCAATAATTATTTGACGAAAATTAATTAAATGCATTAAGAATCCCAGATTCATCTTCTGCGCTGTTTGCATACGTGGCTATTATTAGATAGGCCTACTAAAACAGTGTGGAGAGTCCAGTGACCAAGAATATGAGTATACAGTAAATATATCCTGGGTCGTACGTTGAACAGGTCATACACTACAGGCCAAGAGTGGATCGGTGACTACTCGCAATGGATCAAAAGTTTAACGAACCTTTAAACATAATTATTGGTATGAACAGCTTAGTCAGGTAGACCTAAAGAGAAAATAGAAAACTCACCGACAAATGTTGGTTAAGTTAACGACCAGAGAAATCGATCGATAAACGACTTAAAAACCTATTGCTGATATCAAGATGTAACTGAAATTTATAGAATGCAATCAGAATCTCAGAGCCATACTTCTCCGCTGTTAGCCTCTGTTTCCGTTGTAAGTTTAAGCCGATCCACTAAAACAGTGTGCTGATTCCAGGGAGCCCCACACTAAGTGCGTACCATGAGGATAAGCCAGCTAACCCGCAGATTGGCTGGAGCTAGACGAGAAGTGTGCAATTTTTTTAAGAGAAAAAGTAGCCTAAGCAAAAGGCTGCAGCCCATCGTCTTAGAGTCATGCAAGCAATGGAGGCGAACGGTAGATAAGATTGAGTCTGCTTCATGACCTATTTTCATGCAACCCTCATCCAGGAATTGTACGTACTGACAAACAGTAAACACAGGCATACAGGGAAATATTATGTTCATGCACAGCCAGCTGTGCGTATATACATGTGCAACTGTGCATAATTTCGGAGTAATTTACAATGCATTACATATTTATACGTATGTAAGGAAACTCATGTATCTGGTTATGTCGCCGCTCCACTAACATTAATATATCCTTACTTTCTGGATCTCTTCCTAAATTTTAACATTAAGTGTCTTGAGCTATTGCCCAGAGGCAGATGTGGGTTTAAAATGCATAATGCAGACGGTTTCATTTTTATTTTGTTGGCTTCGGCATAATATATGTGAGCAGCCTATCGACAGTAGGGTTGACAATTCAACACACTGGTCCCTAAGTTCAATTTTTGCTGTTGAATAGTGAATGATGATGAGAACTATACTTATCTAATGCACAGAGAATACGCCGAATACTCTAGGCTAGTAAAATGTAAATGCAGCTCTATATACAAATGTAACTATAAATGAAAAAAGTAAATGTGTATATATCTCAAAGGTAAAAGTGCAAAACGCTTATAATTTGTTCATTGCTCATTGTCATTTTGTGGTTTCAGGATACATCGACAGAACTAACTGTTGAAGAGAATTGAAACTGACTTATTGATGATGTTTTATAATTTCTAAAACTTGTTGTTTCCTCTTTACACTTAAGCAGTTCTAATGTTGATTGTCTAAAAGAGGACAACTAGTCCAATTAGCGCCTCAATCATCATTCTTCAGCCTGAAAAGAAGACTTATGCCTTAAACTGAAACAAAGTACAGCTGCAACATCTGTTCAAGGTAACATCGGTAACTGGGGAACATTGTTACCTGTGGATTTATTCGCAAACTTTCATAATAAAATGCAACGCAATTCCGTTACGTGGAAACTCGTTCTTCTTTACATGTATTTTGTATTTGGTAAGTGCATTCATTTGCTAAGTATCAGTAAAGCAACATCTAGCATGACGTATTGTTCAACTCTGCTTAAAATTATTAGCCTACTATGAGCCTTAGTAGGCTAATCTCATCAACGCCGTGGTCAACCCAATCAGTAAATTATTAGATGAGGTCGCTAAGAGGCGGCATTTTTAAAATGATCGTAATTATAATTGCAAATTTGTATGGTGCCACTTCAAAACAACCTCACCGGGTGCGCTAATAGCATATACAAAGTCTCTTTCAGCGCCCAAAAAAGCGAAGTCACTGGAACTAGCTTATCACACATGTGAACCCGCGAAGGTCGGTGACTTGCTAGGTTAGAGTCGATTTATCGTAGTGGCAATAGTGTGCGAATACTATTGCTCAATATGTATGTCTCAGCTTATAGGTAATAAAGCGACTAAACAAAACTAAGACTAGGAAAATGGTAATATCAAGGCGTCGCTTACAAAGTCTAGTCTCTCAGGTAATAATCGAGGCCGAGCGAGTTGACTCACTGAAGGTTCTGGGATTCACTCTCCGACATGACCATAACGTCGTTGCTATTCTCGTCTGTCGTCGTTAACTCAATCTGACAACGGTGAGAACTTCTTTTAGTATTTTGGTGACAAGCGATGCTAACAGTTTGGCGGATGAATCTTCGGAGGTCTTGGGCCTTCACTAACACTTGGGTCTCGTTGGTATCGTGGAAAGAAAACGAGATGTATTTTGTGGTTTCTTACAGGTATATTAAAGAAATCTGTACATCGTATTTAGAACCATAGCACAACGTAAATCTGTACATCGTATTTAGAACCATAGCAGAACGTAAATCTGTACATCGTATTTAGAACCACAGCACAACGTAAATCTGTACATCGTATTTAGAACCATAGGAGAACGTAAATCTGTACATCGTATTTAGAACCATAGCAGAACGTAAATCTGTACATCGTATTTAGAACCATAGCACAACGTAAATATGTACATCGTATTTAGAACCATAGAGAACGTAAATCTGTACATCGTATTTAGAACCATAGGAGAACGTAAATCTGTACATCGTATTTAGAACCATAGCAGAACGTAAATCTGTGCATCGTATTTAGAACCATAGCACAACGTAAATCTGTACATCGTATTTAGAACCATAGCACAACGTAAATCTGTACATCGTATTTAGAACCATAGCACAACGTAAATCTGTACATCGTATTTAGAACCATAGCAGAACGTAAATCTGTACATCGTATTTAGAACCATAGCAGAACGTAAATCTGTACATCGTATTTAGAACCATAGCACAACGTAAATCTGTACATCGTATTTAGAACCATAGCAGAACGTAAATCTGTGCATCGTATTTAGAACCATAGCACAACGTAAATCTGTACATCGTATTTAGAACCATAGCACAACGTAAATCTGTACATCGTATTTAGAACCATAGCACAACGTAAATCTGTACATCGTATTTAGAACCATAGCAGAACGTAAATCTGTACATCGTATTTAGAACCATAGCAGAACGTAAATCTGTACATCGTATTTAGAACCATAGCACAACGTAAATCTGTACATCGTATTTAGAACCATAGCAGAACGTAAATCTGTACATCGTATTTAGAACCATAGCACAACGTAAATCTGTACATCGTATTTAGAACCATAGCACAACGTAAATCTGTACATCGTATTTAGAACCATAGCACAACGTAAATCTGTACATCGTATTTAGAACCATAGCAGAACGTAAATCTGTACATCGTATTTAGAACCATAGCAGAACGTAACTTGAAGATAGTCCGTGGTTCGCATTGGCCAAAGAAGGTGCGTGCGTGGTCGATCCGTTTATGATATGCACTTAATCGCCGGCTCTCCGATGGTGACCACTAACTTGACCCTCAGTAAACGTTTTTCTCTCACTTCTCCCATATTAACATCTCATCTTTCGCCTTCATCTGTCAGTCATCAACCTCTGCCACAACCAATCTCTAATCAGCACTAATAATTATGTGTATTAACTAACAATTTCAATAATATGGCACTGTTACAGCGCTTTAGTATTGCGATTGCTGTATTTGACTGCAATTTATAAATGTCTTAACATAACCATGATACCTCATCCCTCAAACACAGAGAAGCTTGATTTTCCTCTGTTTCTTATATAGTCGACGTCTTGGAGGTTAGTGCCTAGCAATCGCAATCGTAATCTTGAGATTTCTACAACGCCCCAAAAGTAAAGTCGCAGGAACCTGCTTACTCAAAGGCACTTTTGGATTATATTTATAATTGAAGCACCGAGAGATGTAAGGAGTATTTGGGTGTTTTCAGTTTGGAATGAACGCCCACTGCAGAGATAGCAAGAGTTGAAGCTATGTTATTTTATGTTTTATTACATTTCATTTTAAGTAACAAGTGCTACAATGATATTTCTTACATTTCACTCTAGCCTTTAACAAGAGACAAGCCGTTCAAAGAATATGAAACAATGATACTGGAACAGGCAAGCGAGTCAACTTAGTCAAGTCTCACCAAGTCTACAAGTTTTTGTAATTCAATGTCCTACATGCTGTAGGCAGATGATGGTTAATGTCAAGCGAACTTTTCTCATCGATGCTTTTACTATGCGAGGCTTTAGATGGTAGAAAATGTAACAATGCACTCGTGCTGTATTATGTGTAGGCCTAATATCAAACGGATTTTACTCTAAATCAGCTAGGCAAATGCAATGAAATCCAGTCATTTTTAAATTTTATTGCAGAGCTGATCATGTTCTGCAGCCCGTGGCAGCTTGCTGATTCTGCGATGCACTGGATCCATGACGTATAGGAGCCTTACTTTATAGGGACATTGAAAAAATAAAACCTTATAGGCCACTATAAAGGTTGCTTCATGAAACTTGATCTATGCGCCACCATCCATTATCTAGTCAGCCAGCAATTAAAAAGACAATTAATTACTTTAAAACCGAGGATGCCAATTGAAACATGCAAAAAACGAAAGTGCAATTCTTTGTCTGATTCTTACATTTACAGCAAATCAAATTATGCAAAAAGTACGAGGTTCATGAAGAAAGCAATGTTAGCCTGTCATCAAAATGGTGTAGTCCTATTTGATAAGACTAAAATCAGACTTCGGGGTATCGATGATGACAAAGATGACAAAGATGACGATGATGATTATGATGATATTGTAATTGCAACGACGACAGTGATATCTAAGCTGTAGTTATTACAATTACAGAGTCATCATCATCATCCTCACTATCATCATCATCAGCATCATCGTCACGAGCACTTTTTGTATGATGCCGACTAATAATAATAATCTTTGTTTAATATTTTCAAACTGACAATTACGCAGAATGATTACAAAACAGTATGAACGGATGATCACAAGTTATTACAGGAGTCGAATTTAACTGTATACGGCAGCCATGCAAGGTGCCCATCACGTCCAACATCTCATTTTTAACAACGTGCCATCTCGCGAATGATAGGCTGAGTGGACCATTGGGAAGGTTGAGGGAAGCGATCCCGCTACCTACTGCTCTTCACGCCGGTGATGTTACCACTAGTCTATGGATCTCACCCCAGACTAAGATTAATATTATTATCGTTTTTTCTGAAAAACTCAACAATTTCGGTCTTAAAAACATACGTTCTAAACTGTGGACAAATTTAAAATGCGTCAAAGATGATTTTGCCCAATGCGTTAAATTCATACGTGTGTGAGCTTTGCGGAATGGCCATTACTTATAATTCACAGCATCATTCATCTACACAGAACAAGACGGATGCCATAAATCATTGTCCAGACCTACACAATGTCATGCACATTATATACGAAGCTATTGGTGATGATGATGATGATGATGATGATGATGATGATGATGATGATGATGATGATGATAATAATAATGGTGATGATGATGATGATGATGATGATGATGATGATGATGATAATGGCGATGATGATGATGATGATGATTATGATTATGATGAAGTTGATAATGAAAATGACAGAAAATAATAAAACAAAAATAAAAAATAAGATACTCTTAGAGATATCTTCCTCATTTGTAAGTTGCTGCAGTCCAAAGTCCACTTGATCTCTGTTCTCATCAAGAGAAGTCTTTTCCAGCTGTTCAGTGGAAGTGTAGACATTACCCTCTGTTACTTCTCTTGTTGCTGCTTGCCGATGCTCTGATTGAGAGAAGAGCTTCAGTTCGTTTATAGCCTCAGCTGTTGTGGCGTCTACTGCGGTAACGTCAAGAAATACAGAAGCGTCCTAAGTTTAGGAATTCGGTTTTGCCCATATTGTCGTCCCACTGAAATTATGCTCTTTTTTGCGCAATGGCGTGTGTGATATCGTATCTAGAGATTTACAAAGCGCCTCTCGCAGAATGGCATATCAGATGCCACTCAGAGGCGCTCATTAGCGAATAATTATTTGGGAACTTGAATAGGTTATTGTGTCATTTTTGTGGTGGCCTCGTGTGATTCATTCCGTTCGTTCATATTAGGCTTGCAGCGAAATTGAAATAATTATGGCAGTTATTCTTCGCGTAAGTTTGGAATAAATGTTACCTAGTTTTCTTGCTGTACTCCTTGAAAATCTCTGGGTTACCAGGTGATGATGGGCTAAGGTGACGTTTAGTGATTATCCCAGTTCATTATTGGGATTTTAGTTGTGGGGGTTCTGTTAGTTCCTACTTGGTTACTACATATATTGAGACCAGTCTTGTTGTCCTCGAGACCAAGGTCTTGGTCTCGAGTGCACTGGAGTTCGTTTTTAAAAGTCTTGATCTTGGTCTTGGTCTTGAGGTTCAAGGTCTTGGTCTTGGTCTTGGTCTTGAGGTTCAAGGTCTTGGTCTTGGTCTTGGTCTTGAGGTTCAAAGTCTTGGTCTTGGTCTCGCAAGACCAAGACCAAGACCGGCTCTCAATATGAACAGTCATTTAACAGAACTCAAGAATTCTGTTTCAAGCCTGCTTGCATCATACGACCAATATCTATGGATGGATACAAGTCTTGTTGGTCAGGAAAACCCATTGGCAGCAGCAACAGTTATTCTGTATCAGACGGTATGATAAACCATGGGAAGATTTCAAAAGGACTCACTATCTGTACATTTACATCCAGTGCTTGAAAAGCTACTCTGTGTGTGTCAGCGACTTCAGCACCTGTAGAACGTATTTTTCACATGGCGGAATTTTTATGAGGCCCACCAGCCACGTCTTGGTCAGAAAATTCTGAGCGAATTGGTTTTTTATAAAATACAAAAGGCATTTGGTATAAGAGTTTGCATGGAGGACTTTTGAATGCAAATTCAGATTTCTCTGCAGTTTGCACTTAAAGTTAATTTGCTTGAATAAAATAAAAGACTCGTATGTTTTCATTAAAATAACGATTATTCCGACTTGACAATTTTTAGAAGTCTTCACCTGATTTCGATTTTTTGGGTCTTGGTCTTGGTCTTGGTCCTGAGGTTCAAGGTCTTGGTCTTGGTCTCGAGGTTCAAGGTCTTGGTCTTGGTCTTGGTCTCGAGGTTCAAGGTCTTGGTCTTGGTCTTGGTCTTGAGGTTCAAGGTCTTGGTATTGGTCTTGGTCTTGAGGTTTAAGGTCTTGACAACAAGACTGATTGAGACACGAGGATGCACGAGGATGAGTGCATGTGGGTAAGATCAATATGTTTTTTAGATGACCTGCTCTTCCTAAGTATGGTAAGATACTAAGATTTTCTTATGACCTGAATGGGATATCTTGCCGCTAGTGCTGGTAGTCTCCCTCTAGTCAACGTTCTTTTTACTACAGTCATTGTACTCTTGCCAGATGGTTTGGTGGCTATGTCAAAAAGTGTGGGATAGCCGTCTTATTGCAAATCCATGACCCTCTTTTTTGCGGAATTGCGTTGCCGTCCTTTTGGCCTTGGCTGTCCTTGTGTACTTTTAGCCAGCTCTTAGACTTCTGATTGTTAAAAATTAAGGATTAATTCATGCCTTGAGGTTTCCATTTCGTCCCTCGTGTTTATAGGCACGTTGTCTCTATGTAAAGGAAGGGCTGCTGAAGCTTTTTTCGCTTCGTGTGCGTTAATATGCGGTGAAATGCTTGGGGTATAATTGGTCCTGAAGATCTTGTATATATGCCAGAGATGAATCTAATTTTGTGTGTTGGGATTTTGGGCCTTGTTAAGGTCTCCCTGTAGTTTTCTTGTATTTGTGCTTTGTCCTATTGTGTCTAATTACGGTCAATCTGTAGTTCTCTTGTCAGTTGGGCTGTTGAGCTTGTTATGGTCGCCCTATTAGTTTTATTGTGGAGTGATTCTATGCTGCAATGGACACTACTCTTGAACCGTTCTTCTGACTTAAAACTAACTAGTCAAGGTGCTGTTATTCGAAAACAGTAATTGATTGGTTTGCCGTTTGTGAGTGTATGGATGTTAGGCATTATCTGTGTGTTTCATGCTGGGGAGTGGTAGTGCTGCAGTTACTTTAGACTGCGATTGTGTTTAAAGCATTTTGTTCTTGCACTTTCACAGTGGACTTCAGTTCAGGTAAGAGCTTTGAGCTTACTCGGGGACGTTGTGATGCCCTCTTCCGTGTGATGGAAGGGTATGTGGCATGACTCGTCCGAAAAGTACTGGTAAGGTATTCGTTAGGCAACACCGAGGACAAGAGACCGAAAATGCCCGAACATGACCGACGGTTCTTTAGAAAATTGAGTTATCAAATCTGCAGATTTTTAGAAAAGCCTGTGCCACTTGCTCTTAGAAGGAAATCTATAGGGTTCACATTGCGGGCACGGTTGCTGCAGCTGAAGTTCAGTTAAGATGTGGTTTTTTCTTTTGTTTCATTTTTGTCATTGCATTTATTTCGTTCAGTGCCGGCCTTAGGGGCGTGCGAACCGTGCGGCCGCACGGGGCCCTCAACTTGGGGGGGGCCCGAAAAGTCACAGAAAATCAACATGAATAAAACACCATCATAATAATAATATTATGGTTTGCATTAAATCTTTTGTCAATAAAATAAGTCAAATCGTCTCTATCCCATAATTCTCGAGTATAGTTAAATTTGACATGTTGTACTTCTTAACAATCTACTAAAATAAAATGATTAGCAATGAAAAACAATTTGACTTGTGTCATGGAGGCCCCTTACAGTATACTCTGCACGGGGCCTGAAATATCCTAAGGCCGGCACTGCTTTCGTTCTTCTTAATTGATGCACTATGTGCATTTAATTGAATATTATTGTCCTGCTACCATCCCTTCTTGTTGCAGTTCCTTCTATTACTTACAGTTCACTTTTTAGCCTATCATTCTATCCTCCATCATTCTTACTACACTTAGTAATTAGGAGCCCCTACTAGCGGGATCTTTGATCCATTCTGAGTCCCCTCTGTAACCAACTAGTTATGAAGAAGACATTCTTCATTGATGCTGTTACTTTTCTGTTTATTTTATTGGTTGCAGGAATAAATTTTATTTGATTTGATTTTGATTTGAACATTCGGGTAGTTGACTTATTACACCCCGGAAACCCTGGTACCAAATGGTAAAGTTAGGCGTAGTGAGCGCCTACGCTTTAAGCCTAAGTCCAGTTATAAAGCCTTAGGATATCGTTTCCGTCTGCCTCATTCCTTCCCTTGGATTCAAACCCTACGCCTAGTGCAGAAGATCGGCCTTTCTCCTCACCTATTGTGGGACGACAATACGTAGGGTTGCTGCGTCTGGGGAAGTTTGCAGTAGGTTACTTTTCCACGGGGTTCCAACGAAACATAACGATAACATTTACTGCTATCATGGTTTATTTTAAACAGTTCGTTTTAATAAATTCAAAGTTACAGTTTTTCAAGCTATACAGCTTTTATTCTGGTATTTATTGTCTTTTTTTAGATGTAGCATATCATGAGGCATAATGGGAAAAGTATATCCCATCTTACCCCTTATGGTGGGGCATAACGGAATTTTATGACACAATACTAGGATAGCATTATCTTCAGTCTGGGTGATGCTAAAGTTGATTAAGCTAATCTTTGCTGCACCCTATGTCTGCTGGAATGGTCTGAGAACAAAAAGCTCTCAATCTTTATTAACTGTACGACGAAACTTCAATATGCCTCAAGTACCCCATCAAGCCCCGGTGTTTCCTGCGTTCTGACTTTAGACTATGAAAGTGCCTTATTCTGTGTGGAATGTTACTAATAATTTCTATTTTGAATAAATTTTGTAAACGATTTGCGATTTCATAGTTTGTCATAGTGATGCACAGGCAGCTGAAGCATACATAATTGGCTCATATCCTCAGACCGTAGGAAAGGTGGCGGCAGAAGCAATGCCACACTGGTTGTTGCGGTTTCGTGACATGTATCCGTATCCTTTTTCGCCCCATGAAGTTCCCCAACTGAAACAAAAAACAATTATGTTGTTACAAAGATCTCAATAGATTATTTTAAATGCCTCCTATCATTTTCATGTACAGCAACAGACCTGGGTCTATTGCAGCATCTTTTTTCAAGTATATAGTCTACTAATTTAAGAATGGGAAACAATTAACTTCATCGCTGTTCGGTCACTCATTTTTATTAACATTCGTCCATCACATATTCGTTCACTTATTAAAATAACATATCGAATTTCTGACTATGCACAAGGCGAATTAGCCTATAAGAACATGAGTAATATTTTATACACAAATATGCATACCCTAACTAATCCTAATTAATAATGATCAATTCTCCAAATTAATTAATGAACTTAGGCCTATATGTTATCATATTTTAATTCCTACCTATTTTTGACAAGCCACTAATCGACGCCATTTAATGTTCCGTAGCCAACAATAAGGACAAAGTGGTTCAAGGCGGCTCCTGTACAGAGGCTGTCGTGGTAGATGCCTATAATGATCGATAAATGAATAAATAATAAATTATTTTCTTAAATTATTGATCTTTGAAACTATAAAATAAAAGGAATACATATAGAAATATTTATTTTTACTTACAAAAATGTTTATCTATTCAGTAAACAATGACGATTCATCTATGTTTGCTCATCATCATCATCATCATCATCATCATCATCATCATCATCATCATCATCATCATCATCATCATCATCATCATCATCATTTCCTGATGCCAGCCAGTTGGTGGCGATGGATACGAATAAATGATCTCCATTGTCCTCGGGCACTTGTCAAGACCATTGCTCTTCTTGGTGTTAGTCCAAATGATGCTATGTCCTCATTTATATTATCTGACGAACGTAGTATTAGTATACCCTTATTTATTTTTCCTTCAAATCTTGCATGTAGTAGACGCCACAACAGCTGGCATTCTCTCTACATGTCCAACCATCGGATTTTGTCTAGCAGATTTGTTTGGATACCTGATGATTGTCTTATGTCATCCTTTCTGTTTCCCTATTCACATAGACCTAAATATTTGACGCATTTGTCTGTTCTAGAATCGACTATTGTAATTCGATTCTTATTGATCTTCCTACGGGCCGGTCTCCTCTCCAGTCAGTTCTCAATGCTGCCGCCAGTCCGATTGCTCGTCTTCCTAAATATTCCCATCTCTCTTTTTCATGGTCAATCAACTTCACTGGCTCTTTCTTCCAACTCGCATTCAATTTAAAGTTTTTGTTCTTGTCGTTAAGTCTAAACTGGGTTCTACTCCCAAATTTCTCAGGGACCTCATCTGCCCCCTCTTTCTACAGCTTCTCACCGACCACCCCGCTCTCACGACCGGCATCTCCTGTTTGTGCCTCGTAACAGGACCACTCGAGCTCAAACTAGATCTTTTGCCAACATAGGGCCCCTCTACGGGTAACCTTACTTTCTGGATCTCTTCCTACGTCCCTTTTCGTGCATAACACCTTTTTCTTATCTCCGAGCCTTCACACTCGGAGCGCTGTGATTGGCCTCAGCTGTGAGCGGCGCTATACAAATCTCTAAAAACGATACGATACGATTCTTATTTTCTGTATTCTTTAAATGCCTGCGATCTTCCGCAGCCAGCTCATTTTTGCTGCAAGAATATTCTTCTCTCATCTTGTTTTCGCATTGTCTAACATTCCGAACCATAGAGAAAAATCGGTTGTATCATCGTCCCGCATATTTTTGTCTTGGTTTTCTTGGTCAATTCTCTGCTTCTCCTGTTAATTATTCCAAATGCTTCTGAAGTGCGCCCAATTCTCCTTTGTGTGTCTCTTTCGTTGCGTGTCTTTTCCTTGTTGCAATGGTAACTGTAATTGTAGCTGTAATCAAGAATTTATATAGCGCCACAACCCAGGGGCGCTCACGACCCGGGTCAGTGTCTTCACTGACAAAGAGAAATGTTTCAGGCTCTTAAGGTACTGGACAGGAAAGAGAGAGGGGGTCAAAATTTAAGGCTGGGCCGTAGCAGTGCACATCCGAGGAACAACCAATTGGCCACAGGCATATGACCGGAGAGAGACCCGACCAGGCCAACTGGAAACCGGGGTGCAGTAAGCCCTGAGATACAGCGTAACTGAGCCAGAAAGACAGTTACACATGAGGGAAAGAACCCTAAATTGGATGCGTTGGTGAATGGGAAGCCAATGAAGGAAGTCTCGGGTGTAGTAAGAGATATGGGCAAACTCCATGCTGGCCCGAATGAGGCAAGCAGCAGCATTAAGAATGGAACTTATGTGCATTAGTAGAGGAGAGGTCAATATAGACAGCGTTCCCGTAGTCAATCCTTGCGCAGATCAGAGCATGAACCAAGGTCACAATAGAATACAGCGGAAGGGACTGGCGAATGGCATGGAGTTGGCGTAGATAGTAAAAGCACGAGCGAGAGACACTATTGACATGATAAGATCGAAATAAACGAATCCAAGATCACGGATAGGGTAGAAAAAGTGCTCATTGGGAAACCAGAGGCGGAGGTAATCAGCATCGATCCTGGCAAGCTGGACATGATTACCAAGTCAAAAGTACTGGGTCTCAGCATGGCAAAGGCGGACACAATTTGAGGACAACCATAGATCAAGAGCAGAGGAGCTCTCCTATATAGGCGAATTCTTCTACTTGCTCAATAGCTTTCATTGAATAATGTTTGGATTGTGATAGTTATTGTTAGTCGCCCGGATGAAAAAGGTCCGCGTCCCCAGTTGGGTAACCGGGGCTGGGTCGAAAAATTGGATACCGGAAAGCTAAGGGTGGTCAAGGAAACTCTGATAATCGGCACATGGAATGTACAGACACTAAACAGCAGCGGGAAACTGGAGCTTCTGCGGAAAGAAATGGACCTTACAACTGTGACATACTGGGAATGGCGGAGATGAGATGGACAAGAGCAGGAGAGATGAACAGAGGGGAGGTTATAATGGTTGGCGAGGAGGAACGACACTACAAAGTAGTGGGCTTCCTGCTCAGCAGAAGGGCCAAGGATGCACTGCTGGGATACAACCCAGTGAATGCAAGAATCATTACAGCAAGATTTCGCGGAGCACCACTTAACATCGCAGTGACCCAAATATACGCGCTTACAGACGAAATACCGAAAACAAATAATCATGGGAGACTGGAATACAAAGGTAAGAAAAGACAACAAAAACTGGGAAATGGCTATGGGAAGATACGGACACGAGAGAGGCGAGAGACTCCTCGAATTTGCCACCAAACACAACATGTACATTAGCAACACAAGGTTCCAACAAAGGGACAGCAGAAAATGGACATGGCTGGCCCCAGATGGGAAACACACGAACATGATAGATCTAATATTGGTGGAAAGAAGATGGAAATCAGCGATTTGGAACTGCAGGACCTATCAGGGAGCTGACATATCATCAGACCACAGCTCAGTAATGGCGAAATTCGAGATAAGACTAAAACAAACAAGGGAACGAAAGAAATTCGAACAGCACATAGATATGGAGGCACTCAAAGCAAAGGAGATACAGGTGGCCTACTACAGGGAACTAGAGACGAGGCTGACTACCCAAGACGAGGAAGGAGGAGCGTACGATTTGAACAAAAAAGTCAGCAACCTTAATAAGGCCATACAGCAAACTATGGAGGCCACAGTGCCAGCTGTCCGCAGACGAAACAAACCATGGATCTCCAATCACACACTGGAGCTGGCGAGGAAAAAGCGCGCGACGAGGCAGGGACGACTAGTTTCGGACGCGAAAGCTGCTGAATACAGATGCCAATGCAACAGGGTCAGGAAAGCGGCAAGAAAGGATAAAGAAAACTGGCTGAGGGAACAGCACAGAGCCATAGAAGAATCAGCAGCGACTAACAGATGCAGATAAACCTACCAACTCAATGAGAAGATAAGTAGACCATGGAAGCGAAGACAGACGGCAATAGCAGACAAGGCTGGGAATATCTTGCAGGACAGAGAGGAAATAAAGAAGAGATGGACGGAATACTGCAGTGAACTGTACCAATCAACAGAGAACAGCGATGATGTTATCAAGGATCTTGAGGAGATAGCCCGCTCCCCCCAGCAAAGGAAGATGAGAAAGACTATGTCCTAATGGCGGAAGTGGAAGCAGCCATAAACAAGTTAAAAGACAACAAGGCGCAGGGAACAGACCGCATCATGGGAGAAGCCATCAGGGCTGGAAGTGAGGCACTAACCAAGAAAATCCGTGTTATCTGTAATCAAGCTTGGAGAGATGGAAGAAGAATCCCTGAGTAATGGACGCGCTCGATCATAGTGGCCATGCCAAAGAAAGGACACCTATCAAAATGCAGCAACTACAGAACATTAGCGCTGATGAACCATATGAGCAAGATACTGATGACCATCTTACTAGAACGGCTGAAGCCGCAGGTAGAAGAACATCTGGCCTAAGAGCAGGCAGGTTTCAGAAAAGACCGTAACACAGTACAACAGGTACTAATTATGAGACTCATAGCAGAAAAAGCGAAAAGAAAGGGGAAAGTAATACACAACTGCTTTATCGATTTCCAAAAAGGCGTTTGACTCGGTGAGACACGATGTACTTCAATCAGTGCTCAAGTCATTCGGAGTGGGGAGGAGACTGACGCAGATGATCAAACATGCGTGCAGCAAGGCAAAATCAGCGGTCAGAGTGGACAAAGACATCGGCGAATGGTTCAACATTGCAGTATATAAGCACAAAACAAGGCGACCCCATCTCCCCGACAGCATTCATCACATACTTAGAGAGAGTGATAGAAAAAAATTTAAAACAAAAAAACAGGAATCTCAATACATGGGACATTGGTAAACAACTTAATTTTCGCAGATGACATAGACCTGATAGAAGAAAATATCGAGAACATACAGAAAAACGTGGAGACCCTACACAGGGAAGGGGAGGCGGCAGGGTTAAAAATTAATAACAGCTAAACAAAAGCAATGATATTTGGGAGAAGGGATAATACGAAAGCGGTGAAGGTGAATGGAGAGTCACTAGAGAACGTGGAAGAATTTGTCTACCTGGAGAAGCCTGCTGACGTTGAAAAACCTCATCAAAACCAAAAACCAAAAACTCCCAAAAAACTCCCCAAAACGCCCCCAAAACTCCCCCAAAACTCCCCAAAACTCCCCACTCCAAAACCAAAACCTCACCACTTGCTATATCTCCACAGGTCTTTCACACAAAACTGAAAACACTGCTCTTTCACAAATCCTATCCCGATTCCTCCTCCTCTGTCTACCTCCCTCGCCGTCTAAGCCCTAAACACCAACCACCTTAGCCGTCTTTCTGTCTTCCTGACTGACTCCTTTGGATCTTGACCTGGAACCGATTCGACCCCACCCCCGCCTATCGATTTTGATTTGTCTAAGCGCCTGTGAATAAGCTGGTTCCCGCGACTTCGCCTTTTTGGGCGCTGTAGAAATCCGGAGATTACGATTACGAGTTGAACAACGACTGTGGGAAGGAGATTGGAAGAAGAATTGCGAAGGCGGCATGAGCAATGAGATGCTACAGAAGGATATTACACATCTGGTGGCAACAAAAGATAAGACACAAAGAGATACGGGTAAGAGTTGGTAACACCAAAAATATTAAACAACTGATAATGGGAAGAAAACTCAACTTCTTTGGACATGTGTGCAGAATGGACAACAATAGATTTATCAAGCAAACGATGTTTGGGTTAATCGACGGTACGGGGATCAGAGGGAGACCAAGCAGAGAATGGTTGGACGATGTTAGAGATTGATGCGAAATGGTCATACACAGGCTAAGCCTGTCGGCACAGGAACGCGACGTATGGAGAAAATAGTGAAACATGCGATTGGCACCAACGGGCGCTGAGCCCATGGACTATGATGATGATGATAGTTATTGATGTATCTTTGATCTTTTCAATCACCATTGTTTCGGATTTTTCTGAGTTGATCATTACGTCAAATCGTCTATTGGTTTCGTCTATTTGTGTAGAAATATCCTGTAGGTCAGTTTCGCTTGTAGCGAGGATGCCAACGTCGTTCTCAAATTGGAGATTATTCACCAGCCCTCCATTTAATTTGATTCCTGCCTCGGTGTTGTTGAGGCTAAGTGACATTACTGCTTCTAATACTAGGTTAAATACGTATGGGGAAAATACCCCCGTTTTTGTGTGAAAGTATTCTATGATAGTATCCTATAGGAGGTTCATGTCATCGTACCATGACTAATGTGAAACTAAGTCACCCATCTTAAGATGTTGCTTTTCAAAGCTAATTACAACCCCTATAACAATAAATAAAATTATTTGTATTACCTTTAAGGCTGAATAGATATAAAAACACTGAACTGCGTGTAGGGTTGATCAACTTTTATGGGACTTGATGATTTTCCATGTCACTTGCAGAAGGTTGATCAATGTTCTCCACATCCCATTATCGGGATACTTTTTTGAAGTCTATGAAATTTATACAGACTTTGTGGCTATTTCAATGCCTTTTCAGGCATCAGTCTCACTGTGAATATTTGGTCAATTGTGCTTCTCCATGTGCACTATTCACGTAATACTTCATTCTCTGTAGACTTAAGCCTCTGTAATTTTTTAAATCTTGCGATTCTCATTTTCTTTTCTATTAAAATGACAATTGTCGTGGTTGCCCAGTCTTCTGGTATTTCTTTCTCTTTCTGACTCTTTGAAAGACCTGTAGGCCCTATGCACATAATAAAAGCTGCTTCTCTTCCTTCCTCTGTTGTGATTTCAACTATGCCTGATGCCTGATTCACGAAATATTATAATAATCAACTAATCATTTGCATTGACTGATTAGATTTTTGAGCCATGTAAACTGGGACAAGAGACATACAAGTAACCAGCAAGTAAATATAAATGCAAGCAAGTAAGGGAAGGAAATAACGAAGGAAGGAAGCAGTAAGGATGTAAAGCACTAGGGCGAAAATATCTACGATATTGTTTCGTTTACGTATTGGCTCACTGTCCGCTGAGAAATTAAACAAGAAAGAGCAGAATTAGAGGCGATTACAAGGGTAGAGATGGAGAGAGTTGGGAAAACACAATGTTACCTATTGACCCTATGTGTAACCTGATTGGTAATTTTGGTAGAGAGAGCTGGGAAAACAATGTTACCTATTGACCCTATGACTAACCTGATCGATAATTTTTAAATGACGTGTGATTGCCGTCCATAAGAACGGCGATTGGTCCGATGGTCGCCACGGCCTGTTTCAGAGCCAGTTCGTTTCCATACGGTAGGTTCATAAAGCCGGTGATCTTTGCTCCAACATTAGACGCATTGAATCGGCAGGTGCTTTGCTATGGTACATGAAAACGATGAGGATATGAAATTCTAAACCAGACAAATTCATTTAAGATATTTATCAACAACTTGAAAAAAGCAAACAAATTGCCAAAACCTCTTAATATTCGCAGTGTAAATTGCACCAATTCATGAAAATCTTGTCATCTTTGTAGAGTGGGTAATAGGGATTAAGGTCTAGAGCAGAGTTTCCCAAACTGTGGGTCGCGACCCAAAAGTGGGTCGCGAAGCTCTGGCAAGTGGGTCGCCAAATTTTTTCGAGAAACATAAATTTTTTTCCAGCAACAACATTTGACTATGATTGGGCTATAAATATATCTGGATTGCAATAAATTGTAAACTGTTTTTACATAAATTTCCTTTTAATGCCTCAAATTTCTAAGCGCTGTACGTAAATCCGCATATTTCGATACCAATATACGAAGCAAATTTTAGTACACAATGCTTAATTTTACACAGTGGGTATTGAGCATGACAAGATATTCACAAGTGGGTCGCGACCCAGAAAAGTTTGGGAACCGCTGGTCTAGAGTTTTATGGGTTTGCAAAGTTATAAAGTGTTTGTTCTAGCAATTCTGCTAATACAGTTCGCCTAAGAACATAATGTCGAAATATAGGCTAATGGTTTTAACCTAATTTATTGACTTTCTATGCAGTATGCTGTTAGACCGTTCCATTTTGAAGCCATTGATACCATCTGAACAGTTTCACTCTATTGCTTGCATCCTGCACAATAAAATTCTGATATAAAGCTGTTTGTAACTTGTCTTTCTAGTATAGCCTTATGTAACTACAAGCAATCGATCGTAAAAACTTTCGTATGATTGGCCTATTGGACGTCTGCTTGGCAAAATATTCTGCTTCAAGTGTGCTAGAGACTTGCCTCTCCTCTGAAGACATAGGCCTACCAACATACCTGTACAACGTCGATATCAACTTCACTCTTTGTCATTACAGGAAATCCGGCCTCATGCACTTTTGTCTAAGCTGAATGTTTCATAATGTTTACGTGTAGTGCTTGCCAACCTGTAACTTCGAATGGGCTGACTTTCCAATCTTTCTTTGGCTTCTAGTCAAGGAGCTAGCTCTTGTTTCGTGTGCACTTCAATGTACCCTCAGTTTGACCTCACAGGGTTATTATAGATAGTCAAAGTGTGTTTAAAAATTGGTCACATGATTCGCTTATTGATCGCTTAGTCGCCATATTAGATTCAAGATGGCGGAAGAAGGATTTTTAAATCGCCTGTTTCTCGGTCATTTTTTTAAATTCCAATTTCGACGTTTTCATTTTTAAATTGTAGGTCTTAATTAGAGCTATCTTGTTTGTTCCTTATGTATTTTTTGCTTCTTGTAACCGTTTTTGAGAAAAGAATAGCCAAGCGTATCTTTTTTATACCTGTTACATAGCTGTTTTTTATTCGATATCGACGTTTCCTTCATTAAATTGTAGGTCTTAGTCAGAGCTATCATTTTGTTTCTATGTATTTTTTTGCTAATTATAGCCGTTTTTGTGAAATTAAACAAAACTGTTTTCAACAAATTTTCTCTATTAATATTTAAATCTTTATTTTTTGGCCATTGTCCATTCTCTTTGGTATTTTTTATGAAATAACATGAACATAATATCTCAATTAGCAAAAAGAGTCTCAATTTTTGTAGGCGTTGTTGCAAAATACACAGCAGGACCTTTCGATTGATCAACACTTACAACACAGTCTCACGATTGCACTTTATACATGAGCATATATATATATATATATATATATATATATATATATATATATATATATATATATATATATATATATATATATATATATATTAGGGTGGTTCTGAAATCTGAAATTTTGAAATGTGATTATTTCCGCTCATTATCTTGTTCCAGTACACACTAAAATATTTAGAGGTAGCTCAATGAGGTTGAAGTCAGAGCTTGTCTAACATAGCCTAATTACTGTGCATCCAAAAGATAGAGTTTCAGTTTTACGATTGCAGTTACGATTAGTAATTATTATTGGATAAAATTAAAGAAAAATGCTAACAGGAAAACTGAGCCCCAACAACAAAAAATTAACAGAATTTGTTGATGCCTTAGATAATTTATTTGACATTGCTCACTTGGATGCCTTAAACATAATCGAAATCTAAGAGGATAAATAGTGTCTGCTTGCCCAAAGAGAAAGAAGTCGCCGTTGCTGTATGGGACCAGTTGATATGGTACTTACTTCAAAAGAAATGAGGGCAACTAAAAGGCAAAGATCAAGCATGGAGAGAAAGCAGAAAGAAGATCAATATTTGGAAGCCATGAATGAGAGAATTATTCTTGAAACCTCTAGTAGTGATGATTCAACTGAAAAATGCAAAGATGATGGCAGTCAAAATGTAAATTTAGTGAAAAGGAAAACTCCTTTAAAAAAGCCACTAACAACAAATATTGTGACACCAAGACTGGCAGCAGCTTTGGACAGGACAAAGTTAAGTGACAGGAAGGCAACATACGTGTTAGCAGCTGCAGCTCAGAGTCTAGGCCACAATGTAGACGAGTTGAAAATCAGCCTTTCTTCAATACATAGAGAACGAGAACAATATCGAGAAGAAACTGCTAAGAAATTAAAAGATATATTTAAAAAACTACATCATCTACACTGGATGATAATTCCTTCCGGATCTGACAGGCAAACATTTAGTTGACCGTTTACCTGTCATTTTATCTGATGTTGGGGAAAGCCAACTTCTTGAAGTTACCAAGCTACATTCTGGCACAGGAGAAGCACAGGCAGCCGCTGCTGCTAAATTGTTGCTGGAATTATTTATGCTTACTGAAAACTCTGGTTAGCGATCAACAAGAAAATCCTGCTCTCTCCAAAGTATCCAGCAATATATTTGCAGGTCATCTGTGGTACCTTAGTGAGGAGCTCGTGGCTTTGGCATTTTTTTTATTTGGCATTGACAGCCAAGTCCAAACGAGCAATGGTGAAAGCTTTACATGAGCGACCAGGCCAAGATGATCCTCCTAAGAGAATGTAGGTAAATGTTCAGAAATCTGTGGTCATGAACATACAATGAACATACAAATAAGCATACAATGAACATACAATGAACTCCATGCTATTTTTGACTGGCAAAGAATCTCTAGTGATTTCCTGAAAAGCGATCCTGAAACATGGGAACTTCAAGATGATTATAAAGTTGCCTCAGAAATTATTCATCATCTACAAGTTGTAAATGACAATGCTGAAAGAGGAGTTGCTTTGATTGAAGAGTACAATTCCATAATTGCAAAGAAAACCAGAAACAATATCTGTTTCAAGTAGTGCATGATCACAGAAGCAACTTTCCAGAATGCAAGAAAGAAATGCTTAAGTCAAAATAAACTTCAGCAAATGATTTGTGAGCCATATATTATAATTACATAATAACATAAAGTCATACTAATTAATTGAAATTATTTAGAACTACTACTTTAACAGTTTGTTCACTTAATAATAACAACAATTAAACATTGTTGTTTCATTAGGTAAAGAAAATATTAAAAATAATGGAAAAATTTCTTTTAAAATACCTTAATGTCAAATTTAAATGTTATTGAGCTACCCCTAAATGACAAGATAATGTTCTATAACTTTGCACAAATTTCTTTTATATTCATTGGAACACAACTAAAAGCGGAAAGTCAAGAAAAAACAATTTTTATTTTTTTCCATGAAAGTCAGAACCACCCTAATATATATATATATATATATCGACGTTTTCATTTTCACATATATATATATATATATATATATATATATATAGAGACAGACAGACAGACAGACAGACAGACAGACATACAGAGACAGACAGAGACAGAGACAGAGACAGAGAGACAGACAGAGACAGAGACAGAGAGCGAGAGAGACAGAGACAGAGAGACAGTCAATCGTTAAATTCTTGTTCAGTAGTGTCTTTAAATCTGTCGGTATTGGCAACTGCCTGTGGTTTTACATACCACAGCTGTGTATGGGTAGGAGGCCTCGGTGTCAATTCCCCCGTTGGCCTTGATGTAGTCATAAGCGGAGCCAGCACTGCCTCCTGCGCATCCATTGGTTCCGTATGACGAAGAACAATCGATAAGGTTTTGTTCGCTCAGAGAAACGAGTGACCACGTCGAACGATAGATCTGACCCTCCAGCACACCCGTCTAACAAACCAATTTGACATTTTGACACTTCAGAGAACTTTGCATTGATAGGATAGGACAAATGAGGACGAAGATGGCGTTGTGGCTCTATTCTCATGTCTTACTTGTCTATTCGCTACTATTGGATAGTGACTATTATGACTCTTGCGACCTTGGACCGCTCTCTGAGTTCCATTTACATCGCCAAGAATGGATACCAGTGAATATACACTGGGCCGACAACAGCATGCAAAACCGTAGCACTTAGTCGGCCTGTGGCGACGTGCTGTTGGAAGGACGGATGATCTTAATTTGGCGAGAGGCTATTCACCATACCGTATATAGATTCGGCTCATTTACTTTAATTTGACAGCGGCATTGCTGATAGGCATCAATATTTTGACCGTAAGTCCCAAGAAAAAAGGCTTTACCAATATAATATGTCGACACCATGCGAATATGCTAGCTTTTTAGATATTATAAATAGTCCTATATTTCGGCTACCCGCAACAGCAACGTTTGTAGTGGTGAGTTAGAAATTTGAATAATGCGCATCCTGTATTCATCATTAAATTTAGTACAGAAAAAATTGAGTAAATTTTGTTTTGATTAAGTCTTACGTTAAGTAGCTTTTTGTTCTCTCTTGGACGGATATGTGTTAGAAATTCAGAGAAAGAATTCAAATTTCCAGGCAATCGCTCAACTGAATCTCGGTTGAATATCAAGAAATTAATTGCACTGGTCGAGATCAAAACATAACTAGAAATCGATAAATCTACTTTCTACGTCGGGCAATAACACAGGGACATGTCTATTGTCCAAAAGAATCGGTTTATTTTCAACGAGCCTTCACTCTAACCTCCACGTGATTGCGGCTGTATAGGGCCAATAACGGACTATGTATAGGGGATCTACATGAATTCCGATTAAATTGGGGAATAAACCGAATCCCCGTAAGCAGTTTTCTACCAAGAGTTCGATATACCAAAAACTAGTGCGGACCCGAATCCTCGAAAGTGAATAGAATGCGGATTAGAAGAGGCGTCTATAACAGAGGTTTTCAAACTTTTCGGACCAGGGACCTTTATTTTTTCTTGGCATAGCTCGCGGACTCAAGTATTTAAAAAGTAAAATTTTACTTTAAATTTAATCAAAATAAGAGGCAGACTATTTCCACAATACAAGCTCGCTTATGACGGTAAGGACTATTATAATATAAATAGTAACACTGAATAAATTGTTATTAACTTCCTGCAGTAATGTCAGTGGTAAGAATGTGCTTGCTTTGCACAAACTATCAATTCTTAGCGCTATTTTGGATAAGCACTGTTTTCTAACTTTTCAAAAAGTTATCCATTCCCTGCTACAATAGAATCTCGCGTTCTGCTGCCCGCCTTGTAGACCGCATTCCCAAGTTTGGCAGAGTGTCTGAGTGTATGAAGGATGTTCTGCACTGGCTCCACTATCCACAGCGCATCACTTACCGAATCTCTGCCTTGATCCGGCGGTGCTTTGAAGGCTTGGTCCCTTCATACCTGCGGGAGCTCTTCTGTCCCACCTCATGCTCGCAGCGCCGTTGCTCTCTCCGCTCTGCTGCACAAGCTAAACTTATTGTTCCCCGCGCACGGACAGCCATACGGCAGCGCCGTGCCTTCCCTTTAGCTTCCCCATGACCTGGAATGGGCTCCCTAACACCCGTCGCCAAATCCTACCGACTGGTCATTTTACCTTGTTTCCTGCTGTCCTCAAAACTGTGTTGATCGGCCGTGGTTGGGCTGGGAGTGCTCCTGGGTAAGCAATCTTGAAGGGGCGCTATATATGAAACTGCTTTAATGATAATACTAAAAATCTGGCGAAATCCACAAATTTCTACAAGTCCAGATTTACACAATCAGGAAACAGCACATTACACATAGGCCTACAACGCGCTTACCTTGGGTGCAGAAATGATTAACAGTCGATGAGCAGAAATTATTTATTAAATTTATTAAAACACACACGTTTTATTAGACTAGAAATGTAACGTCATCATAGGCCAAGAATAAATAAATACCCAGTTGGACCCGCATGGATCATACAGTTAGGCCTACAGGCATACAATAAGTATAAGTAGTGCAGTGGTGTACGAAACTGAAATGCCGCCCGGGGCGAGGGCCCAAAATTCCGCCCTTGGTCACTTAATTTTCTACATGCTATTTTCTGGAAGATATTGCATGACGATCGTATTACATATACAATTTTATTTTATACAGTTTATAGCCTTTCTGGATTTTTCATCTTCACTGTAGTTTGCAATTATACGTTTTAGCTATACATTTTCAGCTTACTGAAATCTATTTTAGCCTATCTTATAATAAAACATGTTTTGTATGACTGGCGACTGTCGCTATTATGTGTACAGTACAGTTCATACATACATACATAGGCCTACATTCATGCATATTATCATGTTACAATTATCATAATTATCATTATGCTATTAACGTTATCTTTCGAGATTTTACGGCTGCAAAGTCATTGATGACATCATCAAAATTAATTGTTTCAGCCGTCTCTGTTTAAAAAGACAGCAATGCCAAATTCATCAATCACGTCTCGTTCATTGTGCACCCTCAATAAGTTTTAAACAGTTTAAGTTTTGAGAAAACTTCTCTCACAGCTAGCAATACTGACACACATTGTTAACCCCTTCGCTGCGACGGCCTTGTAATCCCGTGTGCGTCATGTATGTATGTTTGTATGCATGTATGCATGTATGTATGGATGGATGTATGTATGTACATTGTATGTATGTATGTAACTATGTATGTATGTATATATGCATGTGTGTATATATGTATGTACGTATATATGTATGTATGTATGTATATATGTATGTATGTATGTATGTATATATGCATGTATATAATGTATATGTAGGTATATATGTGTACATGTATATTATGCATATATGTTCATATTATGTTTGTATGTATATATATGTATATTATGCATGATGTATGTATATATGTAGTTGTGTATGTTTGTATGTATGTATGTATGTATGTATGTATGTATGTATGTATGTATGTATATATGTAATTATGTATGTATGTGTATATGCATGCATATATATATATTTGTATGTATGTATGTATGTTTGCGTGTATATATGTATGTATGTATGCATGTATGTATATATGTATGTATGTATGTATGTATATATGTATTTATGTGTGGTATATGACCGGGCCATCAAATGGTTACCTATAATTTCAGTGATGAGACATACTCGTCCTTCGCGTATGGCAATAGCATTTCCATGACGAGACATACTCGTCATCCGCAGCGAAGAGGTTAAAAATAAGCGTAGTACAATGGTAAGGATCGAGATATACTCCGCGTATTCCCACTTCACGTTCCATAACTGAATAGTGAATAGGGGCCTACTATTACTAAGCTCTGTTAAAAGAATAAGTGGTTATTTTAAATGAGAAATTCATGCAGTCAATTTCTGTCAGTACCAGACCAATTTTAAAATTAATTTTACAAAGTTCGACTAAACAAAGTGGTGAAAGGCTGTGATCGTAATATTGATAGTTTGTTATTAAATTTTATTCTAAGTCAATAATTTGTTTAGGAACCTATACATATATAGGCGTATATAAACTATATATAATTATATATTATGATTACGAAGGGCGGCATAACAAGAATATGCTATTTGTAATCCGTTACTCTGTTTACAATTTACTAGATAGGAATACGATTCCGCTTCCTTTTCTGCGATTGTGCTTAGTGTTTAACATAGACCTGTGAGAGTGATGCCGCGGACCACAGTTTGAAAAACTTTGGTCTATAAAATAGTATATATATTATAAAGGTTCCACACACAGCAGCATTTTCGGTTAGGCCTATAGGTTTTTTCTTTACAAACTAGTTTCGGGGATCCGACGGTAATACCCGTTCCGGGATTTGGGAATTCGCTACGCTGTCGATGAAGGTTGTGTGTCATGAGGAGGCCTAATTGTTATTTTAAGTGCTAATCTATGTAAAGCCTCCTCAAGAAAACTCATTGGCGGCGCTCCCGACCTGACTAAGCAAGACCATAATCGAAAAGAATTGTATTTCAGCTGCTGGTGAAAAGGAAGAGTACATTGAATATAATGAAGTAAAATGAACCACTACAGAAAAGAATTTATAAAGAATATGGTGTGACGAATCCGGCAGTGATAGTCGACGCCTTCAGTTTCATTCTATAAGCATGTGTAGTTGTGCAGAGTAAGCATAAAGTTTCTCCCTAGCAGTTTATTACTTACCTGATTTGTATAAAAAATATATGAATGCGTTAAATCAGTATACATTCTTGTGAGTTATTGTCTACTTTTATTATGTTGCAATGTTGATTTTCAACTACATGTATTACACAAATAATTATATATTCACATCCGTACTCTCAGCGCTCGTGAATAAACTGACGCCCTGCGCTTAGCTTTAGAGTAGCGCTTTAGCAATTTGGAGTTTACGATTACGAGTCTTTACAAATATGCCTATAAACATTCGCCCATGTTTCCATATGGGCCATCATTTGTCTCATGTGGAAATAAAAGCAGGCCAACAGAATTTCTGCTTCCTTACAAAAAAATTTTTACTACAAGGTTCTGCCCCCACCCTGCAAAGATTTCTGAAGGTTCTTATGGCTAAGATCATTAGATCATCGCTAATGATACAAGTAATACTCACCACACCGAAAGCCCAACATGATCCGCACCCGCCCTGGCAAAACAGACACAGGACACTGTTTTAGCAATAATAATATTAGCTACAACTTTTATGAATGAACGCTAATGTCGCTGGATCGGAAACAAGCGCGTGTGTTAATACACGAGATATGCTGTATTAGGTCGGACATATTGTGACATTATAGTTTAGAAAGTTCTTTCGACAGCGACGTTCGGTTTTATTACCAGTAGTTTGGCCATTTTGCCATGCTGATGCACTTGAGCGCAAAGCGGCTAAACGTACAGTTTATTGAACAAAATACCAATTATAGGGCTATGTTACATGGGTGGCGGCTTGGCGCTGTGGATGCGACTAATTAGGGTAAGTAGTTTAGGCAAAGCATTGATGAACGCGGATGGTGATGGAATAAGTGACGGTCAGTAGACTAACAGGACACAGTCCGGGGTCGGTTAAAGGTGCCCTATTTTGAACAACTGGGTGGCGTTTTAGACGAAAGGTACTAAACGTTCAATAAGCCAGAAAACAACTGCGCTTCTAAAGATAAATACCTTTAGGGCCTACCTTTACTTTGACCTTTTCTCCTTCATACTGAAAAATTTAAAATTGAATACTTCTAAATTACATTGTAACTGTCTCTGCGAATAAGCAGGTTAATAGCTACGATCATCATATTACCTGGTCCTTAACTGGTGTGACGTAGCCTTGGCTTCTCCAGTCAACCGTGGATGGAAGTGGAATGGGGTGCTTGTCTGGGAATAGAATTTGCCGAACGACGAGCCTTTGGTCCCAGTCAGACTATTTTGCTCATGACCATTCATTTTCTGCGAGAACTCTTCCAATGTCTGGACAGATATAGAGAAGACTAATATATTCGATTATTACTATTATTTTTATTATTACTATTTTTATTATCATTATAATCATCGTCACCATTATAAGTTATTGTTACTATTGATCAATTTTATTTGCTTTAAATATTTGTCCCGATGTGGTTATGATCACTCATGCTCTTAAAGCAATGTTCGAAGGCAACAGAATTAACGTCTGTAACGGCTTATAACTTGTTAGTTCTGGCTTTGCAATTGCAAAGTGCCGCGGAAGGTAATTGCGTTGGAAGAGGTAGAAGGTTACTTTCGAGCCTCCAGAAATTTGGATTAGGCAGTGCCCCAAGTCCTTGATGAAATCCAGCCAATTGATATTGATAGGCCTAAGGGTCTCAAATGCTACCGGCACGGTGGTAATTTGTAAGAAGTTGGCTCTACTTGGCATTTTCTGGATGCCGCTAGTTCCGCAGCTGCAACGGATGATGTAGGCGTTGCGTGCAAGTAGATGAGACTAGGGCTCATACTCCAGAGGATCAGAGTGAGTCCATTGGATCTCTTGTCATCCCCTCGACAGCCCAGATGGCTTTTTAATATTAGGGAAACCGGCGCGTGTGAGACTTCGGTGGATCATATTACTAAGAATGGCATGCCTGGAAAATCTGCCTCGGCCGATACCACACGAGAGCCCATGAGATCCGTCCGCTGCCACCAATGACCTACAGGGACAGTCATGCGGCTCGCATATGCTTGCCCCAGGCGAAGGCCGACAGCATTACTTACGTCGCGTCGTCCAATCTCAGACCACAGGTTGTTATAGGGAGAGCAAGGGGTCAGTCGCCCGTATGAGGTGCAGCGGCCTCATCGAATCAAGCTTGATGGTATGCATCAATACAAGAGACGCCAAGAGTGGTTGCAACCTTCTGCATTTATGGCTTGTCCAAATATCGTTGTTTTTGGGAAAAATTACTGTCCATTTGCAAAAATTGGTTCTCTGCGCACCATAGCTGCACCATCGTTTCGAACTGTGCGACCGAGTAAGTAAAGGATAGATGTGGGAAAAAGCAATGCCAAGATAGCGGACATCGGAGGCGAAGGTGAGAGACGATGAGTTGGAAGAATTAGTCGATAGGCGAATCGAAGGGTCAGGGATTTCCTAAATTTGATCAGGAAGGCCTAGGATGATGAATTCTATTTTGGAAAGGTTAAGGCAGAGGCAATTGGATGACATCCATTGAGAAATTGGGTTAGTCACGTTTAGTAAGTGTGTGATGGAGATGGAAAAAGATCTTAGGGAGAAGGATATTGTGAACTGTGTTTTGTGTACAGTCTTGCAGTGCGAGATATTAGCGTATATATTTACTGCGCTTACTTTAGTTTCACGTGTATATGTATATATGATAGATGCATCACGTTTAGTCGTACTGTCTTAGTGACACGCGCGGCCGGCCGATCTTGGCAGCGGCGCGCTATATGTATATTATTAGATTTCGCTTAGGCGCACAGAAGACAGGTGTGTCAAGCGGCGCGAAGAATTATGCTGACTAGAGAAGTTTTGAATTCGATGTTCGCTGTAGTAGTGTTGCTGACTAGTTGAGTTGTAATCGAATTGAGTTCTGTCTGTTTGTTTCTTATTAAACTAAAAGATATTAAACTGTGTTGCTGATTAATTCAGGCGAGGCTACACAGTAGAAAATAAAGCTACTTATACGTAGAATTAGTGTTCAAAAGGTGAACGTTAAATAGGCGTTAAGTAGACAGAGAACAAGGATTTAATCAGAAGGATTGTCAACGGAAGAATAGGGTTGACATTATTGGTGGCAGCGGCGGGATGAATAAGAACTCACGGTGGATAAGAACTCACGGTGGAATAAATACTCACGGTGGATATAAACTCACGTGGATAACAATTCTCGTTATCGCCGAAGGAGGTGATAAAAGAATTTACAACGGTGTTAGAAGAATCTACGACGGTCTTAGAAGAATCTACGCGTTGTTTGCTGTGTGACGTGTCTACGATATCAACGACGGTGGAACACGAGAAAACGGTATAAAAAATTTCGTTGTTTTTCACGAACAAATACAAAAGAAATCCCGTTTGTTTATCGATTCACACACCAAGAAAAACCGTGACTTCTTTGAAAAGAGAAATCACCAAAGTAAACAAGTAAGATGGAGAAACTAAGTGCTGAAAGACAAGCAGATATTAAGAAGATGTCTACGGAAAGGCTGAAACAGCGTTTGTTGAAAGCCGGTTTTAAAGAAGAACAATTAGAAGGTATGTCACCTGGTGACATGATACAGGAACTCGCTGAGGTGTGGGTTAAAGAAGAAGTCGAAGAAGAAGGTGCAGTAGGTGGTGCCGTAGAAAAGGCTATTGAAAAACCTCCGGCGCCTATGTCTATGGAGATGTTGATGCAGTGGATGATGATGAAAGAAGATAGAGAGGAGAAACGGAGACAAGAAGAGAAAGAAAAAGAGGAGAAACGGAGACAAGAAGAGAAAGAAAGAGAGGATAGACGAAGACAGGAAGAGAAAGAGCTGAGACAGGAAGAATTACGTCTTCAGAGAGAGAAAGAAGAGAAAGAATTGCGCTTGCAAAGAGAGAAAGAAGAGAAAGCAGAACGTCTGCAGAGAGAGAAAGAAGAGAAAGCGGAACTTGCAAGGCAAGAAGAATTGCGCTTGCAGAGAGAGAAAGAAGAGAAAGTTGAACTTGCAAGGCAAGAAGAATTGCGTCTGCAGAGAGAGAGAGAAGATAAAGCAGAACAAGTGCGTAAGGCAGAACTGGAATTGCAAAAGCATCAGTTTGAGATTCAGTTAGAACAGTTGAAACGAGATAGGGAAGATGCTGAAAGAAGAAGACTGGAGCAGATGATTGAATTTGAAAGAGCTAGAAAAAGTGATGAAGAGGTTCGTCAGCAACAGATTGAAGCAAAGAGAATGCGTGAGGAAGAAAAAGAAAAGTCGCGAACGTTAGAATTGGAACGCGCAGAACAGATCAGACAGGAAGAACTCAAATTTCAGAAAGAAAGTTTGGAAAAGGCAGAGGCCGAAAGACAAGAACGTCTGAAACTGGAAAAATCAAAATTGACATTGAAAGAAACGCAAATGAGAGAAGAACGGGAAGCAGAAAGAAGGAAACAGCAAGAAAGTGAAACTTTGGTGTCAAAAATTAACAAAATAGGTGATGCAATGAAGCATGTATTGCCTCAAATGCCAACTGATATGATGGAGGTGCCATTATATTTTGAAACAGTCGAGAACGCGTTTCGCAGTTTTGCTGTGGAAAAGCCGTTTTGGGTTAAATTATTACTACCATTGATGACGCCGAAAGCTCGAACTGTTCTGAATAGATTGTCATTCGATGATCTAGACAATTACGATAAAGTCAAGCAGCACTTATTAAAAGAATTTAAATTGACCTCGAGAGAATACAGAGCCAGATTTGTGGATGCTAAGAAGACAACAGAAGAGACTTATACGATGTTTACGGCAAGACTGAAGAACTTGCTAAACTATTACGTGAGAAGTCGAAACGTGAACAGAGAGTATGATACGCTCTTTGATTTGCTGGTAGCGGATAAGCTGAAAGAATGTTTACCGCCAGGTCCACTACAGTTTGTATTGTCGAAGGAAGGAACTGACTGTCTTCAAGCTAGTGCAGTGGCAGACCTAGCAGACATTCATGTAAACAATCGAATTGGGTTTGCGATCCCAAATATAAACAGTTATCCTTCTCAACGTTCTGTAAACCAAAGCCAGAGTGGAAAGTGGAAAAGTAATCCAGAATCAGGGAATCAGTTCAAAGGTAAAGAAGTCAAGGCTAGTGTCCCTGTACCCAATGAGACCAGAGAAGTGACGTTTGGTCGTCAAGGATTTAACAAATCGTCAGCGCCGTTTGTCAAGAGGGAAGGCAACACATCGTTTACGCAGTATAAGAGAAATGAAGGAAATGAACAGCGAGGTATGGTTGTGAAGCGTTGTCACAACTGTGGTTCAGACAAACATTTGGTTAAATTTTGTCCAGTTCCAGTGGCAGCAGCTAGTTCTAGCAGAAATCAAGAACACACAAGGGTGAATTTGATTCAAGTGGTTAGTGATACAGATAATCAAACCGCGAGTCAAGAAAACCAAGAGACTGAAGTGAAGTCAGTAATGAAATGTGGTATTCAAAAAGAAATTCTATTGGATGCTGGAATTCAGAGAGAAGTCATAGGAAAAGATGACAGTCGAATATTGAAGAAATCGTTCTTGCAATATGTCGAGGTCGAGATTCGTGGAGTAGACGATAAAGAGCCAGTGAAAGTCAAAGCACTGAGCGACTCGGGTGCAGAGATTCCGGTGATTAGTGAAGAATTACTGGAAGGCATGAAGGTGGAACAAATTGGAAAAGTGAACTTGCAATGTGTGGCAGGAGATGCCATTCCTGCGAAGTTAGTGAAAGTGGATGTTAGATTGTGTGGTAGTGACGTGGAAGAAGAAGGATTTCCGCGTAAAATCCAGTGTTCACTTACACCTTATGTCACCTTGATGTGTGCTAGTATTGCAATGATGGGCAGTACTGAAAGATTCTTGTTGCATCCAGAGATAATTGCCGAATTAAAAGCCGTACCACAGATGAAGGTCAAAACGATACAAGGAGATGTGAGTGTACGAGCAAATGTAATGACGAGAGCGCAGAGTCGGAAACAGGAAATGGTGGATGTGGATGAGAAGAATGAAACTGAAAGTTCAAGTGATGAGGAAAACGAAAGTAATGAGCAACGAAGCTTATCGCGAGATGGTATAACATCAGAGATGAATGAGCAAGAGATGGTTGCATGCGAGAATGGCACATTAAATGAAACTGAAGAAGACAATGAATGTGATGTGGGGCTAGGAGACTTGTATAGAGATGAAGAGATGGACGAAGAACAAAAGGTGCAGATTGCCGATTCGAAGAAGTTCGAAGAGCAACAGTGAAAGGATGAATCGTTGAAGCCGTGGTGGAAGTTAGCACAAGAGAAAGAATCTGAATTCTGTGTGATCAACGGTTTATTGCATAAGAAATATCAGATATTAGACCAGACAATATATCAACTAGTGTTACCAAAAGAGAGACGAATTAAAGTGATGGAATTGGCGCATGAATCAGTGTTTGGAGGACATCTAGGAGAAGAGAAAACAAGAGAACGAATAAAGTTGTCTTTTGTATGGCCAAAGATGAGAAGAGACATTGTGAAATTTTGTAAGTCTTGCGAGAAATGTCAACTAAAGGCAAGGAGTCTGGTGATGGATAGAGTGCCTATCACTCCAGTCTCAAGAGAAGAGGTCGCCTTCAGGAGAATGACGATGGACCTCGTTGGCCCGATCGATCCAGTATCTGCTGCAGGTCACAAGTATTGTTTATGCATTGTGGACTCGTGCACCAGATGGCCTACAATCTTTTTATTGAAATCGCTGACAGCGAAGGCTGTGTGTGAAGCGTTGACGGAACTGTTCATGAACGTTGGTGTGCCGTCCGTGATTACAAGTGACCAGGGAACGAACTTCACAGCCAGTTTGACAAGAGAATTTCTCAATTTAATGGGCTGTAGTCCACGATTCGACACACCAGGACACCCAGAGGCTGCTGGATTAGTGGAAAGATGGAATCAGACATTTAAAAAGATGATCCATCATGTGATAATAGACAACCCGAGGAAATGGCACAAAATAATTCCTTTCACAGTGTGGGCATTACGAGAAGTGCCGAATGCAACTACTGGAGTATCACCATATATGCTTGTCTATGGGAAAATTCCGAGAGGACCATTGGCAATATTAAAAGAGAGTTGGACTAGAGAAATAAACTTACCACCTCATGTTGGAGTTAAACCAGAAAAGTATTTGAAAGAACTCAAAGAAAATATGGAGAAAGCATTATTGTTTGCAGAATCCTACTCTCGAGAAAAGCAATTACAATACACGAATCAGTATAACAAGAGAGCAAAGCACAAAGAATTTGAAGCAGGTGATAAAGTCATTGTTTTGTATCCAACGTCAACGAACAAACTTATTTCTCGATGGCATGGTCCATGTACGATCATACATCGAAGATCAAAGTACTCTTATTTAGTCGATATGGGTGAAAATGGTCGAAAAATAATTCACGCCAACAAGATCAGAAAATATGTTACTCGAGCATTAAGTTGTGGTCTAATCGTTGAAGAAGATGAAGATTTTGGTTCAGTGGTTGAATTACCAATGAGGAATGAGGTTCAAGATGGCAAGAATTCACTTAACCTCGATCCTGAACAAATTAGCCATTTGACAGTAACTCAGCAAGAACAGTTGTTGAACGTTTTAAACAAATACTGTGACAGATTTTCAGAAAACCCGGATTATGTACATTGGTTGAACATGAAATTGAACTAAAACTAGGATTTCATGGAAAGGAATTTGCAGCATATCGAATTCCTTTGATTTATCGATCAGAAGTGGAACGTCAGATCAAAGAAATGTTAAAAACAAACATTATTAAACCATCATCGAGCAGAATGGCAAGCCCTTTGGTTATTGTTAAAAAGAAAGACGGATCTTTGAGACTTGCCTGTGATTACAGATACATTAACTCATTCACTGTGGATTGTAAATATCCGATGCCGATTGTCAGAGACGTTTTGAACAAAGTTGGAAAGTCTAATGTGATTTCTATTTTGGACTGTCGAAGTGCTTATTGGACTTGTCCTGTAAAACAATCTGATCAATGGAAGACAGCTTTTGTAACACATAATGGACTGTATGAATTTACTCGTGTTCCTTTTGGAATGATAAATTCAGGACGAACTTTTGTTAAGGCGATAAATTTAGTTTTACAGCCTATAAGTGACTTTGCAGAACCGTATGTTGATGACATTGCTGTGCATTCTGACAATTGGAAAATTCATTTACAGCAGTTAGATGCATTCTTGAAGCAAATGAGATTGCATAACGTTACCTTGAATTTGAAAAAATGCATATTTGGTAAGAGTGAAGTAAAGTTTATCGGTCATGTGGTTGGGTCTGGTAAGATAAAGATGAATCCAGACAGAATTGAAAGTTTGAGTAATTTGAAGATCCCAGAAACTAAGAAGCAAGTTAAGCAACTGCTTGGATTTTTTAATTATTACAGACAGTTTATTAAGGACTTTGCACAGATTGCGAAACCTTTATCTGATTTAACTAGTAAACGTGTTTCTGATAAGATTGATTGGACTGTTGAACATCAGCAAGCATTTGATTTACTTAAAGAGGCTGTGCGATCCAAAGTAGTTTTATATGTTTTTGAAGTGGGAAAACCATTCAATTTGTACTGCGAGAGTAGTGACTTTGCAGTCGGTGCTGTTTTAACACAGATGGACGACAAGGGAATAGAACGCCCTGTGTCATTTATCAGTCAAAAATTAACTGATACCCAGAAGAGATGGGCTACTGTGGAAAAGGAAGCCTATGCTATTGTTTGGGCTTTAAACAAGTTAAAAGAAATTATAATTGGATCGAAAATTTTTATTTTTACTGATCACAATCCTCTTACATACTTGACTGAGTCAATGTCTAAGTCTGCTAAACTTGTGCGTTGGGCGTTAGCCTTACAAACTTTTGATGTTGAGGTGAAGTACAAGAAGGGCAGATTGAATGTTATTGCTGATTGTTTGTCAAGGTTATAAGTAATCATAAGACTGTTTGATTGATTAGTTAGATATGTATTTGTTTCATATATTTTGGTAATTTCGCAAATTTTGAAATTTAATTTGCTCAATTCCAGAAAAAGGAAGGAGGTAATGTGAACTGTGTTTTGTGTACAGTCTTGCAGTGCGAGATATTAGCGTATATATTTACTGCGCTTACTTTAGTTTCACGTGTATATGTATATATGATAGATGCATCACGTTTAGTCGTACTGTCTTAGTGACACGCGCGGCCGGCCGATCTTGGCAGCGGCGCGCTATATGTATATTATTAGATTTCGCTTAGGCGCACAGAAGACAGGTGTGTCAAGCGGCGCGAAGAATTATGCTGACTAGAGAAGTTTTGAATTCGATGTTCGCTGTAGTAGTGTTGCTGACTAGTTGAGTTGTAATCGAATTGAGTTCTGTCTGTTTGTTTCTTATTAAACTAAAAGATATTAAACTGTGTTGCTGATTAATTCAGGCGAGGCTACACAGTAGAAAATAAAGCTACTTATACGTAGAATTAGTGTTCAAAAGGTGAACGTTAAATAGGCGTTAAGTAGACAGAGAACAAGGATTTAATCAGAAGGATTGTCAACGGAAGAATAGGGTTGACAGATATATATATATAGAGAGTTGGGTGTCCTCTACGTAATGGTCGTGGTCAACGGAGGATTATATTATGAGGAGGCTTAAAGGTGTGATATATAGGATTAAGAAGAGTGGACTCAGGATGGAGCCTTGATGGACACCACAGGATAGAGGGAGAGGTTGCGAGCAGTGACTGGAGTCTTTAACAGAGAAGGATCATAAAGACAAGTAGGACTGGAGCTAGAGAAGAGCAGTGCCAGAGACGACAAACTAAGAAGCCAGTCGTTGAAGAAAGAGGCTGTGGTCGAATGCGTTGGAGAAGTCAAGGAGGCAGAGGCCAGAGAATTGCTGATGGCTAACGGCAGAGACCAGCTTATTGTACAGAGACGCGAGTAAATTTGTTGTGGATATGTGTTAGTGAAGCCAGGTTGTGGGACTTGAGGGTGAATTTAAAAAGAGGTACAAGAGAGGTAGTCGTGTAGCCGATCAAGGACAATTCGTTCAGTTAACTTAGATAGAAAGGAAAGATCGGAGATAGGTTGATTTCCTTGTCAAGATTTGCTTTTTGTGAAGAAGAGTAAGGGAGTGACTACAGAGTGCTTATAGACCACTGGGATTCCACCCAAATCAATAATAATAATAATAATAATAATAATAATAATAATAATAATAATAATAATAATAATAATAATTAGACTTATCTTTAGCGAATCTACCCACGACTTACAATCCATATTACCGACTCATAATAACTTTTTTTACTAAAACGCGATTCTTTCCAAATATACGCATTAAATTGTTTTGAATTTTTTTCTCCATTCCTTGTTCTGAACTAATCTATGAATATCCAGATTTTCTCTTTAAAATATCCCTTAACAGCAAATATAACTATTTTAGGTGAGCACTTTAAAATTTAAGGTCCTCACGAGTAACGCGATTAATAACGACTTTTACTTTTATAACGAATATCTCCTCTTCCTAGACTTTCACCCACATTAAGGCGACATATCCGCCAGTTTACACGGACACCACGTTTAGATCCTCACGACTGTCGCCCTATTGGGGATTATAATACACCTATTATCCTGCTGAGTAGCCAATCGCGATGCAGAGGGCGTATTAAGCCGTGTCGACCAATTCATGAAATCCTTCCCTTATTATAGGCTACTATTGAATATTAAGTAGGCTGGTCTCGTAATTCCTTTGGCGCTTTATTTGCGGAACGTCTCAACGACCGTCTCGATACTCCTAATTATAATACAACGGACAAAATTAGTCTCCTGTGGGTTTGAACATTGAGATAAAAACATTAAATCATCGCGTAGTATAAATACCAGAATTACATGCTTTCATTTTTTTCAAGATTTCTAATGCAATATTTAGCGGAAACAAGATATTAAACACTGAATAAGAAGCACTAGTGAATGGCCTGTTTAACTTTACGTGTGCGCCATTGAGAAATAGTTAATAACAGGAAAAACTATGTGGACTATGAGAAATAGTGATTTTGCTTAAAGTGGCTTTAACATGAACGAATCGCGATTTTCTGTGTATAGATAACCTCTAGTATTACGCGCATAAATTGTCACTGTCGTATTTAAAAAAATTCTTACCCATAGGTCCTATATGGTTTATTTCCATATGACGACTTTCCAATGAGCCGTGTACCGATTAAAGCACACGTCGACCTAATATTGCTTTCAAAGAAAATAAGTTTGTTGCTTCTTATCTTTATTTTCACGGTTTCAAAAATACGATGAATGCTACACATGTAAATTAGAGAGCGCTGACAAAATATTCCATCAAACTGATACAGACTTAAGATTCTGAGTTATGATTAAATGCAATACAAATATTCCAATATTTCGAACCTAGAAGGTTTAATATAGCCTACTGCCTGGAAGATCAGTAAGGACCTTAAGTATGTTTACCTTATTCATCAAACTGCGCAGGAGTATTTAAATAGGCCTACAGCCGGCGCTGAAGACCGACAAATCCCATGGAAATTAAGCGCGGCCATAATTCAATGCAATTCACGTTGTTTGTTCGGCGCGGCCTTCATTAGCATAGGAATCGCAAGATATCACGACTAGGCCTTCATAGAAGTGTCGCCTTTGTCGCGGTTTGAAGACTCTTATTATTCTATAGCTGAGTTAATAACTTTAAGCTCACTATATCACGATTGGGGCTACACAATTTATGTAGACTAATAAGCATGCTGCGAAACCCACGTTGTTTCTATAGCGGGGACTTAATTAACATTGGAATGGTGAGAATGATTGATTGATAACGAACGATAACGATTAATACTAACTATACGGCCTATTTGTAGCGATATGAGACCCTTATAAATTCCAAAGCTGAGTAAATAATTTTAAACTCGTTGTTTGTCCAGCGCGGACTCTAGTAACATAGTTATGGCAGGCTATCGCGATTAAGTCTACATCAGTGTGTCACCTCAATCGCGATGTCACGACGTTTATTATTCAATAGCTGAGCTAATAATTTTAAAATCACGAAATCACGACTACGGTTACACAATCTGTCGACCTAATCGTGGTTTAAAGTAAGCATAATGTGACTGGAATCCGTGTTGTCTGTAAAACTCGGACTTCAGCAATATCGGAATGTGTCACGATTTCAGAGACACTATTATTTTTCCCAAGCTGAATAAATAATTTTAAGATCTCCAATTCCCGATTAGGGTTACAGCAGTGTAGGACATTATTCCCTGCACATAATGCCCGGACATTATCCTTTCGGACATTATCCCTTCCGGATAGAATCTCCCCCATGAGGACATAATCCCAGGCTAGGTAAATCGGACATTTACCCCCTGGACATATATCCCGGACAGTTACCTCCTGGACACTTTCCTCCCTCTACTAGGACATTTCCCCTCAATGCATCATACAAAAAGCTCTCTGTTTAAATGATCAAAACATGCATACATACATACATACGTACGTACATACATGCATACATACATATATACATACATACCAACACACATGCATACATAGATACATATATACACACATACTTCATATATGCATACATACATACATACATACATACATACATACATACATACATACATACATACATACATACATACATACATACATACATACATACATACATACATGCATGCACACATGCATGAATGCATACATACATACATACATACATACATACATACATACATACATACATACATACATACATACATACATACATACATACATGCATGCACACATGCATGAATGCATACATACATACATACATACATACATACATACATACATACATACATACATACATACATACATACATACATACATACATACATACATACATAGTTCCACAAAGGGGGAATTTGGCTGGGTGGAGGGTAACTGTCCGGCATTCCCCAGGCTAGGATATAATCACCTATATTTCCACATATAATATCAGGTAAACGGACACTTACTCCCCTGGACATTTTCCCTCCCGGACAATTTCCCCCCGGACAATTTCTTCCCCGGACAATTTCCCCCCATACTAGGACATTTTCCCCCCAGTGCAACATACACAAAACTTTCTGTTTTAATGATCAAAACATACATACATACATACGTACATGCATAAATGTATACATGTATACATACATGCATACATACATACATGCATGCATACATAGTTACATGCATACGTACATACATACATACATACATGTATGCATACATGCATACATACATGCATACATACATACTTACATACATACATACTTGCATGCATACATACATATATACATACATACTTACATACATACTTACATGCAGGCATACATACATACATACATACATATATACATACATACTTACATGCATGCATACATACATGCATACATACATGCATACATAGATGCATATATACACATATACATACATACATACATACATACATACATACATACATACATACATAAATCCACAGAGGGGGGAATTTGTCCGGGGGGGAAAATGACCTACCTAGATTCGGGGGGGAAAGTGTCCGGGGGAAACTGTCCGGCGGGGAAAGTGTCCGGGGGGAAAGTGTCCAGGGGGGAAACTGTCCGGCATAAACGGACACTTACCCCCTGGACATTTTCCTCCCCGGACAATTTCCCCCCGGACAATTTCGCCCCCGGACAATTTCCCCCCATACTAGGACATTTTCCCCGACAACTCTCACTCTGTTTTGTTGTAGTCGTACTTCTCAACTTGTGACATTAATACTGTTTTGGTGTAAAAAAATTGAAGTTAAGATCCGAATTATTCTGGGTGCGATGCACCCACTGAACTTTCTCTCTGGGTTCCCAAAGAGCTGGCGCCTATGCTTCAAGGCCTAATGTACAAGTCATCATCGGATGGATTTAATCCGAATTAAGAATTGTAACCTTATATAGCCTATATTAAGAAATAGTGGCGTATATAGGCCCACATATATTAGGCTACTTAAGCCTATTCCACAGACTTCGGCTTGGTTTTGGTATGAATTATTATAAGTTATAGATTTATATACTTCACATTTACTATAAACCTACCTATTCTCAGGGTTGCAAAATTTTTATATCACGACGTCGCCATTGGCATTTAGGTATGTATACAGTCTACAAAGCATGTCGACCTACTTACTAGTGACTCAAACAAACAAGCATGGTTTGCTTGTGCATTTTGAACTTCTACAAGTGGTTTTTGCTGAACGGCATACTATTCAACTATTCATCATTGATAAAAATTTTCCAGAACATATACAGGGTGGGCCATAAAAAAGTAAACCCTACAGGTTTGCTAATATTTCGGCCAAAAGTAAGAACTGTCAAATCAAGTTTTACTGGCTTAAACGTAATTCATATATACGTAAAACAGCCAAATTTCACCAAAATATTTCAAACAGAACCAAAGTTATATCACTTTTACTGAGTCCACCCACTGTTTGTTGATGGTCCAAAAACATGTAGCGCAAGAAAAGTAAAAAAGCGATTTTATTAAGTCACATCTGAAATAATTGGTATCAAGCAGACGGCAGAAGGTTCACGACACGAAACGAGTGTTATTCACGGATGAGAAGAACTTCTATCTTAATCCACGAACGCAACCCAAACAATCGTATTTGGTCTAGCGGCAAGATGTCACACCTGATCGCTTGATCGCTGAACGCGAGAAGTTCGCTCCACATGTTATGGTATGGGCTGGTATTTTGGTGGCAAAGGTCGACTGGCAGACTGCATTTTGTTCATGAAAGACAAAGCTCAAATCTGCATATTACGTTTCTCCCCTGCTTCCAGAATTAATTTCAGATTGCAAGCGTCTGTTGCCAGCTGGATTCATCTTTCAACAAGACGGCGCACCAGCGCATACTGCTTGTCTCAAGTAAGATTGGCTCAATGTCAATTACCCTGGTTTCATTCAGAAGGACCAATGGCCCTCCTACTCTCCGTATTTGAACCCGCTGGATTATCACGTGTGGGGAGCTATGCTTGATAAATACCACAATCCGCGACCAAAGCCAAAAACGATAAGATAATTGAAGGTCGTGTTGAAGTTGATATGGAAAATTTACTTGTGGAACCTATCAACAAGGCCATCAAAAACTTTATAAAGAGACTCAGAACATGTGTGGTTACTTGTGGTGGACACATTGAACTCAAGTTGTGAAGCAATATCATGTCTGTCTGATACCAATTATTTGAGATGCGACTTAATAAATCGTCTTTTGTTAGTTTTTGTTGCATTATATGTTTCTGGACCATCAAAAAAACAGTGAGTGGACTCAGTAAAAGTGATATAACTTTGTTCTATCTAAAATATTTTGGTCAAATTTGGCTGTTATACGTAAATATAAATTATTTTAAGCCTGTAAAATTCGATAAAAAAATTGCTTTTTGGCCGAAATATTAGCAAAAATCTGTAGGGATTACTTGTTTGGCCCACCCTGTATAATATCATGCTTTAATAAATTTTCTATAAAAAGGAAATTTTTGGGGTCCATAGAGTAGTGGTAACATCACTGGCGTGAAGAGCAAGAGGTAGCGGGATCGCTTCCCGCTACCCCCCAAATTTAGGTCCACTCAACCATTCATTCGCGAGATGGCGCGTTGCTAAAATGAGATTTAGGACGTGATGGGCGCCTTGTATGGCTGCCGTGTAGTTAAATTCGACTCCTGTAATAACTTGTGATCATCCGTTCATACTGATTTGTAATCATACTGCGTCATTGTCAGTTTGAAGATATTAAACGAAGATAATTATTATTATTATTATATATTTCTACGATTTCAGGATAAATGTTTATGCCAAATCGCTATTAAACACAATGTGCAACATATTGGTTTTTAAAAAACTTAGAAGGAGCAAAAATATGCTATAATGGCTTACTATAATGGCCACAATAAAATCAAATGAATCACATTGAAAATATATAGCCTATAAATTGCATGATTTAAACAACGGAGAAATCTTATTAAGGAATGCCAAAAAATAATGTTTCCTACTAAAATCCAATTATGCAACCCTGAAAATATATACCCCGGTAGGTTAGGGCATAACCCGAAATCGCCTCGGACATTTGCCTCGGCCGAATATTGTAGTGTAGTAATCTCAGATAAGTTTATATACTTGTTCAAAACAAGGCATTGTATCTTTGTATCAGTTTAAAACTTTACATGCCTTGTCTTCCACGGAATGCCGGACAGTTTCCCCCCTGGACACTTTCTCCCCGGACACTTTCCCCGCCGGACAGTTTCCCCCGGACACTTTCCCCCGAATCTAGGTAGGTCATTTTCCCCCCCGGACAAATTCCCCCCTCTGTGGATTTATGTATGTATGTATGTATGTATGTATGTATGTATGCCTGCATGTAAGTATGTATGTAAGTATGTATGTATATATGTATGTATGCATGCATGTATGTATGTATGTAAGTATGTATGTATGCATGTATGTATGCATGTATGCATACATGCATACATACATGTATGTATGTATGCATGTATGTATGTATGCATGTATGTATACATGTATGTATGTATGTATGTACGTATGCATGTAACTATGTATGCATGCATGTATGTATGTATGCATGTATGTATACATGTATACATTTATGCATGTACGTATGTATGTATGTATGTTTTGATCATTAAAACAGAAAGTTTTGTGTATGTTGCACTGGGGGGAAAATGTCCTAGTATGGGGGGAAATTGTCCGGGGGGAAAATGTCCAGGGGGTAAGTGTCCGTTTACCGCCTTGTCTAACTTCATTTCCCCTAGATATTGCTTTGTTGTTAAATGATTATTCACTGCAATGTAATCTCCATAATTTCTCACCAGCACAAAAAAGTTGTATAGAAACCAGCTTTTTTCAACCGACGCTATATTAAATCTTAATTAAATCAGGGTAAGAGTAAACAGGTTGTTTTGGTAATATCAGATCAAAATGTCACGCTGGTACAACTTTAGTGTGCCTTATTGCTGAAACCACAATAAACCTGCAGCCCTCTTTTTTTTAAAATGCGCATTTTCAGGTAGGCTAATATATCATTCAAATGTGTAGACTTTACTTTGATAAGGAAAAAATTAAATTTCTCTTGTTCATTACTGTAATGAGGAATTTTCACCTTCAATTAAATAAAATTGCCTTAGTTTTCGGCAACATTAAAAAATTTCAAGTGACACACAGTACTTAGAAACCTAATTCTCAACAATATTTCATAGTTTTCTAGGATGTCTAAAACTCCGTGGAAAGGCCCAAGAATAGGGAAATACTATGAATGCAAACAATCTTAGAAGTGACAAACATTTGTAAAACATCATGCATGATACATTATCTTCTATGCGTACTGATTTTACTTAACCTTAGGTACATAATTCCTTAAGGTACAAAACAACAAGCATAAAATATAAAAGTTATCAAGTTTGGGTTTTAAAATCTTGTATAGTTGCACACTTTAAAGATAAGATCGTGTGTCAAAGTCCAAGAACAAGATTTATAAATAAATATCCAAAGTGCTGACTCATTGTAACAATTGCTGCATTCTTCTATCAGCTAGTCATATTTCATTGGATTTGTCACTGATAATTTTGTGCGTATTGCCTGCCATGGTTGTGTGAACTGTGGATGAAGTTCTTTAAACTATTCAATGTCCACATTTCCTTAAACAGTTAGCACAATCGAGCAAACTAAACTTGTTAAATGATAAAACAAATTGCAGGCTAGGAAAAATTTGAGGCATAACTAGGAACGGTGTAGTGAAATAACACATAAAACTGAAAGCAACTGAACATCATCCTCGATTTTGATATTTTAAAGCCATTTTGGAGCTCATACATTTACTGGATGTGTTGGCTCCCTGAGTTTCTGACCCAGTGTAAATCAACACTTTACTCTTGTCCCGTATGCATCTTCATCATGAAAGTCATGTTGTAATGCCTGACTTGATATTCTTAAAAGCCTCAGACATTGGTTTTCAGCAATTGGTTTTGACAGATGCCAAATGTAATGGTTATTATCTTAAGTCTTGGCTAATGGTTGCAATTCACAAGACAATAGAATCGAGCTGCCTGCATTATGTCAAACCTGTATAAAGTTATTAGTTCAGTTTTCTTAGTCTTGCTAATAGGTTTGGCAATTTCCATCTTCCGGGATTCACAAACATCGCTTCTAGGATTTCCAAATGCCAGATGGTATTCAGTTCTGAATTCATCAGAACAAGTCATACTTGACATTCCTATAGAATTTGTCTGAAACATGGCACATTGACTTTATTGGAGGCTCTGGTGGGAGGTATTTCAATCTAATTTGTTTTTGTCTGCTGTAATAGCAGCTTCGACACTGGAATTGTCAATATGTTGCTTGATTTTCACTTTTGATATGAAGGTACAGTCTGTGCTCCACGTCATTAATCTCTTTTCTCTGTTGTCCCGCTGGAATCCAGTGCCTGGCCAGAATGTCGACTTACCACTGACCAACAGCTAAGATGGCACAAAATGTTGCATGGCAAACCGATATCCAGCTTTCGAATCTAAGCAAATAACAACATAAATTTAAAAAAACACAATAATTTCCTCTGTTGAATTATCCATAAGCAAGAAAGTGACTTTTTAATTTATATATGTATGTATGTATGTATGTATGTATGTATGTATGTATGTATGTATGTATGTATGTATGTATGTATGTATGTATGTATGTATGTATGTATGTATGTATGTATGTATGTATGTACTAGGGTGACACTTAAAATCAAAGTTTTAACATTTTCAAGTCTCACCCTTTCAGATGGTTATATACCATTAAGTAACTACTCAGAATGTTTTTGAAATTAATTGATCAATATTTAATGGTCGCTCAACGCGGCTAAAATTTTACAGTATGCTCAATGTTTAACGCAATGTTAATACAGTTCGTCGTATTTGATACCACTACTATTTAACAAGTCCCTTTATGATTGTATGCTTGTTTGAGTCTGGATCTTCCTTCTTATATGTTTCTCAACCACCTGCAGTAGGCATTGCTTCTGTTCTTCCTGATTTGTAAGCACTCCAGTGAATGACTGTATCAGTGCAACGCCGCGTCCGGCCGCATCATTTACAACCTTTAAGCTCATAGCTCAGCGACGGCCGACGAGCCAAGAAAAAGCTGTCGTTAGTCTCCCATATGCTTGGTTGCAGTTGTAAGAAGCCTGCATGAACATCTAGTGCAGTGAAGAGTTTCTTAGTTTTGTAGTTGTAAAATTAGATAGCTGTCATAGTGGTACTTGCTGCACATTATCTTTGATACACTGAAGAGGTTCATCGCATCCCGGACGTTCGAGGGCTGCAACCATTGCAATCTTGCTATCATGAGAAACAGCCGAATCAAATACCGCCAGGCCAACCAGCATCCCGGTCAGGTACCATTAATGGTTTGAAAAGCTATGTATTGTTGCTGTAGCAGCGGTCTCATTTGCTGCCTTGTAAGCAATGAGCTGCTTCAACAGTTGCAAGTCATTCTAGGGCCTTGAGATACACCTGAAGAAGAAATACATTGAACTCAAGAAGGCTTCGTAGTTCAAACTCAGTCAGACGAACATGAGAACGGAAGAGGTAGATTTTAAAACAATATATCAGCTTCCCCATCCACCGCGCTATGTGGAAAGCTCCAGGAGCTATGATGTGCTGTTCATCAACAGGTGGGATGCCTAAAAATATTAAAGCTAGTCCCAGAAGCTATTTGTAGTCATCTCGTTCATGAAAATTATTCAGCTGACCTTGCACAAAACTGACCCAGTCATCTCTGAGTGGCCCCAGCTGTGCAGCAATCAACTCATCACCCTTAACAATTTTATAGCCATCTTTATCAATGGAGCCCCAAGATTTCGCAAATCTTTCAAACAGTTTTATTGTAGGTCTGCTAGATTTTACCATCAGAGGATCGAAGACTCTCCCCACAATCAGCTCATGCACATGATGTCTGCAGGCCAAGCTTACAAGATCTGCCTTAAGCTTGCGCTCCAGCAGAACACATGCTCCTGCATGAAAGATGGTATTGCTAGAAGTTGTGTCAAGAGACATAGATTGTATGGGCCAGCTATATTCCACTCTCCAAGCAAGTTGAAAACGGCTGAAGCTTGCGTTTCGCCTGTTCCATTATGATTAGGCAGTAATGGAACTCGTACATGTAGGAGTTTCATTGTTCCTTCACCTGATACCAGCACAGCCAGCCGGTTAACATGTTCCTATGATGTCTAAAGCTGGCAATAACTTGCCATCTCAATGAACTGTAAGTGAAACCTCGGGAGCAAATGAAGCATGGATTTCTTTGGCAATGGTCTGATGATGTAGGCGCCGAGCATGTCTAATGGATTCCCGATTGATAACAATTTCAGCAGGATCATGGCCCAGTGTTTGGACCATTGGACTAGCAATAATCTTGACCGCTTTTTATAGGCCTATTAATTTATTGGTTTTTAGTAAAATAAATAATAACTGCACAATGCACATGTCATGAATGATAATAGGGGAAATTAAAATAAGAATTAAAAAATTTCATTGGCACTGCAGACAAAAAATTATTTAGCGTATTATTTTTTAACACTGTTTTCTATTTCGAAATGTCAATGTCCTGGAGCGACCTCTAAATATTTTCGGATTTCACTAAAAACGTTTATCGATGGTACTGATATAATAGAGAACACTTTTGAGGGGTGAGACTTAAAAAAATCTAAATATAATGTTTTTGTGTATTGTTCAGTGTCACCCTAGTATGTACTGTATGTATGTATCGGAACACTTCTACAGCACCCCTTAAGTAACTCACAAGAGTGCTCCGGCATGGTTAATTAGGAATCACTGAACAATTGTGTCTCAAGTAGAGCAAAAAACGTTTCCTAACATGTTAAAGATGCTAATGATTGTATGTCCAGTGGCAGATTGTCCCAGATTGAAGGACCCACAAAAGAAAAGGCGCACCCCAGCTCACGCCGACGTGCAAGAGGGTGGGACCATGAACATTCATATTATGCTTGCATACATGTAACATGTGCATGGAATATCTACTCAACCTCTCAAGAAAAAGTCAATATGCAAAAAAATAAAATCAGATGCATTTTGCCACAGTAGTCAAAGAAAACCATAAAGCAGAGAAAACCATAAAGCAATCAAACAATTTGTTATTTAAGATCGCATCTATTCGTTCATTCAGAAAATTTATACCTGTAGCTCCCCTTCAATATATCTACTCCATACATTACAGAGCGAAAAGGTTCACTATCCTTCCAAAGATCTGGACAGTCAAGAAAGTAATATGTTGTCCTTAAGCTGCTGAAAAGCTTCTTGTGCATGCCGCCTTATAATGCCCCTTCAAGATATCTACATATCTAGCATCCCCTTCAAGATATAGTGTCTGAAGAATTTGAGGTGTCCAATTACATGACTAGAAAGGCAAAGAAATTAGTACAAGAGCAAGCTATTCTGTCGACTCTGAATCCCACAACAGGAAAGACACTACTGACACTGACAGTGAGTGATGTCAATGAATTTTATTATGACAATTCAATCAGTAGGCTGGTGCCAGGAAAGAAACATTACATATCAATTTTGGTCGTCAGAATAAGGCAGCATGCACAAAAGCATCTACTTTTGTGTAGTCTGAAAAAAGCTTTTCATCAGTTTAAGAACAAAATCCAGATATAATTTAATTCTCAAAGTTTGCTGAAATCAGACCAAAAGAGTGAATCCTAGCAACAGAAAGTGGGACACATGTGGCATGTGTGTGCACAATTCATCAGAACACAAAGTTGATGATGATAGGACCAATTATTGAGAATATTTATGAGGGAATGTTCAAGTATTATCGACATTGTATTGCAGTTATTCAGTGTAATCCCACTTGCATTGAATGCTTTCTTGGACAATGTGAATATTTCCCTGGGCTGGATTTACTTCATGAAACACTGGAATGCTTCTTTGATGAACAAATGGTTGATCAAATTCACTTCAAACAATGGACAGCAACTGATAGGTCAACAATGGAAATATAGATTCGGACTGCTTATGAGTTCCTGAGCTCAGTGATGCACTTGGTGCACTTCCCAAACTTCTACATCATGACTTCATATCAAAGCAGCAATCTGATTCCTTTTTGATTCTAAAGTAGCAAGTTGAACAATGGGTGACACAATTTAAGAAGACATAGATATTGAAGTTTGCACGTAAAATTATAGACAAAACAATTATGTCAAAAGAACCATTAGAGATCCCATTATGGTTTCTTCTTAGGATGTTCAGGACACTTCAGTGTTGAAGTGTGAATTTTTCAGATTTAAAGAAACTCGCGAAGGGGTCAAGGTCACGGTTAAAGTTCTTAATATTAAAATAATTATAGTATCAATATTAAACTTTTAAACAGTCGTTGTTAATCTCCCCAAATAGCTCATCCAAAGAGCTGAAGAATGACACCAAGAACACTTTCCTAGTTCTCATACAAGCTGAGATACAGGCGTCCAAATGTACAGGTCGAACGGGTCGGGTCAAAGTTCGTCAATCCGTATCTCAGAATGTAATTTACCAAACAATTTCTACCTGGGTTCATACATGTCTTACATGGTGCAACAGTGGGGAAAATTTCATGTAAATTTGAGTCGGTCATGTCAATATCGTTGGTTGAATTGACATGGAGTCACCCAAAACCAGTTATGCAACGCTGTCAGACACAGAATTGAAACATGTATGCAAAAACACTTTAGAATTTGGTAGTGACGCAGTATGAAAGTAGACCCTAATGCACAGGAAGCAGCCACAAGATTGCAGTGTAAGAGTAGTCTGTGGCATGAATATCGAAAGGCCGTATTACTTTGTCATTGTTTCACGATGCTATGCATGCAGATATGTAAAATCCACCTAAAAAGTCTTCTTCAAAAGATAATGCATTGCAGTTTGCCATTGAAAAATGATGCTATGAGGTATGGTCCAGTGTCGGCCTTAGGGGCGTGCGAACCGTGCGGTCGCACGGGGCCCGCAACTTAAGGGGGCCCGAAAATGTCACAGAAAATTAACATGAACAAGACAGACACCTGGGGTGAAAATTGTCGGGATTCAGCCCTTAGTGTTTATTAAGACCACACAGTTAAGTCTTCATTGCACACCTTATGGAATCGTTTCCAACCCCCTCAGTTGTGATAGTGTGATTACATGTGTATATATTTTAGCATTTTCTTTCACAATTCACTTTTTTGGTTACGAATAAAGTAATGCTTTGGTTTATTGTGAAATTTGTGACCATGTGAATTGGTTACTAATAAATTTGGTGATGTCATTACTTTAAGCAGTTTAAGCTTTCTATTGCCTTTTTTGAATTTTCTCATTTTGCAAAATACGGATAAAATATTCGGTTCCACGTGGATCAAACTCATCAAAGTCTAACCCCACAGTCTGTTTTTTTACAATTCTCACACACTGAAGACACCCTAATAATAATATCTTGGTTTCGATTAAGTCTTCTCTTTTGTCAATTAAATAAAAGTCAGCTTCCTCTATATCTCAGAATTCTCGTGTAGAGTTAAATTTGACTTGTTGTACTTGTTAACAATCTACTAAAATAAAATGAATAACAATGAAAAATAATTTGACTTGTGTCCCTTCAAGGGCCCGTACAGTATACTCTGCACGGAGCCCGAAATATCCTAAGGCTGGCACTGTATGGTCTTGAAAGCGAGAATGCAGCAGTTCAGCAATAGGCCATACTTGGATAAGTTTTCTGCTGCACATGTCAATCTCAAAATTGAGACCTGTGGAATTTCAATTAATCCCAAATATCCATATCTGACTGGCATGTCACATGTTACTGTCATGGGATGTGCAACCTGGAAATAAAAAGTTTCTTTAAGTACAGCTTGAGCAGTAATAGCATGTCAATAAAGGATAGCACTTTTTTTCTTAATAAGCATAGCCAACAGTTATTACGGTGTAACACTTCTCTTAAACTGAAATATCATCACTACACAAGCGCAGGTTAAGTAGCAATTTCAGAACTTGATGTGCTGACTTATTGTGTTACATATGTACATCAGCCTGTCTGCACATGGAACGGATCCGTTACAACGAGATTTTCTACAAAAATATGCTGGTCAGATCAGAATATTTTACACAAAATATGTAATATAGATTTAATGTACTGGCAGAAGGTTCAACACAATGTCAGACCCAAGCACAAACTATAAATGGAAAAAGCAAAGGTAGCACATCAACTACCACTGCCAAACACAGCATTAAATTAAAAACTGGTAGACAGCACTGTGCACTGTGCTTGTGGCTATCACAATAACTATGACAATATGATACCATTTTGCAAGGGCAGCCAAACTAAACGGTACCGTCTCCAGTGTTGGAATCTTCACTGCACCGAAGGGAAAATGGATCTGTCCAACATGTAGGGAAAACAAACAGCTGATTACACTGGTACACTGGTAATTTTTGAAGTGCTGTTACATGCAAACGAAAATTAAAGGAAGAATATTATGTCTTTAGACCAAAATGACTAGACACCTATATTTCTCTTTTATACTATGATGCTGCTTAGTACATGGACAGTGAATTTAAAAAAAATTTAACTTGTTTCAAGACAGTTCCTTTCTTGGTGTGCAAAGGTGTTTAAAATTTTGTATTAAGCTTCACGGTATGGAACGATTAATGTTCACGATGGCTTCAGCTATTTTTACGAATTTCTCTATAGTGTCATAGTGCTTTGACCTTAATTTCTTCTTTAACAGATGTAGGTAAGTAAGTAAGCCATTTATTGACACAACATCAACACAGTAATATCACAATAACAACAGTGAGTACAAACTCAGAAAACTTCCATTAATGATGCAATGGTCAAAAGGTCAATCCAAAAGGGTCATCTTGACCGGTGAGGCTGGATTGCCCCTTTACTGAATAATATCTGGCAGTAGTAACAGTGCAGAAATCAAACGCACTGAGTAAGTGTATAGTACAAAACACTGTAACGAATTAAACATGACATAAACAAACATTAAACACTAAACATAGTGTGAGTTTTCAAACACAGGAATCAAACAGACAAAGTTTTTCTTATAATATGGTAGTTTAATACACCAAGATCAAATACTGTTTAAGCTTATTTTAAAACAGGTTAAGGGTGAGTAGACGTGTAACATAATTTGGAAGACTGTTCCATGTTGAAGGGCCAGAACATTTTATCGAGAATAATTTCATCCTAGTATGTGCAATATCAGTGCGATAATTTAACAAAGTTCTAGTGTAATGATCATGCACAGCGTTTCCCTGACGAAAATAACCACCAAACGAACTAGGTAACAATCTGTGATAATAGCAAAACATGAATAAACCTATTTGAAACTTATTTATATCTGCTAATCGAAGTATATTATACGATGGAAAAATAAGTTTAGTACTGATACACAAATGCAATACGAAATCTCCAAGTTTTATATAGGCTATTCAAATAGCGCACGGATGGGTTTGGCCAGAAGCAGAGGATGTGGGGGACGGCAGTGGAAGGGTTTTTATGAATTAGTAAACACCATAGACAACCACAACTCCAAATACACCTAAAAGTTACAGTAATGCTGTCTCTCAAATTACCTCATTATGGATCAATGTTTATAATCTTTGTTTTGTAACATGCAGCTTATCTAGAGTATAAAGAGTTACTTAAGTACTGGTTGTAATGTGAAATGATACCGGTACTCTATTGAAAAACAAAGCAATGTTCAGTGCTCAATTAGCCATTCAGTCACGGTCACAAATGCATCAGTCCCTCACTCCCTCACACAGCTACATCACTCATTAACACAGGCCTAACATAGGCCTAATACGTTATACATTATTTTTAAATCGACAGGTGGGCAATATTCACTCAGTCTGAAAATAATTTGAGCAATAAATTCAAATAATTATGTTAAGAAACAGACATTTTGTGCTTTCAGTTCACATACACTGGAGTAAGTTCACATTCAATTACCATGTACAAATATGTAATACTGATTGGAAGTTAGAAAAATAAGGTTACCAGACATACATTAATAGGTGTAGGCCTAGCCGCCATAGCTGGAGAGAAACAACAGATACACAGAAACAAAACAGTGAAATTCTGGTAACAGACTATACAGGCGCTTTTGAAACAGAGTAGTAAGAGTGTGCACTCTGCACTAACCTGCATGACAGATAATTAGAAATCTCCAGAGTAACAGATTTACTATTGCCGTGACTGCTCGAAACTTTCAGTTTAATGCTCAGATCAGACAGTATAGCTTTCTCATCCCTTGACAACGGCGATACGCTAGGCCTTAACGAATTTCTTCACACTTTCCTTAGCCTGCTGCCGCCTGAACTTTAATTTTTTACTACTACCACACTGATGGTATGCCATCGCAAGAAAGTTTGGTAATGTTTGTCTTTAGCGTCCGAAATTATTTACATTGCATGAGCGATGAAAACGTTTCACAGTTAAACTCAAACAAGAAGTTGGAAGATTGATGAAAATATTCACGAAACTAGAGGCTGGATAATTGATTAAAATATAACTGCAACTAGAAGTTGGATGAACGAATAATTTCGGACGCTAAAGACAAACATTACCGAAAGTTTATTGTAAACAATACGCAGTTAGCAATAATCCAACTCACTTTTAAGTTTTAGCTGTAATTTTTTCATCAACAGCAACCATAGATATATAAACCATCCGACACACCATAGAATATTTAACATTGAATATATACCGAAGGTAGAACAGCAACCATAGATTTAATAATATACGCAACATAGGACAGCCTGGACCCAAATATAGACGATTAGACGGCCATGTTAATGTGCCAGCACTCGCTGCTCATTGCACACTAAGTTCAAACTAGCAAGCTAGCGTGGAAACTTTATAATCACAACTGTGTACATGTTCTAGCCGAACTTTTCTCCGGCGGCTAGCCGTGAAATAACTGTCGGCGGTTTTTTGGGTAAGCCGCAAAATTTCCGGCGGTTTTTCGGCTTGCAGACAATATTTCGGCTCGGCGGCTAACGGCGGCGGCTTAGGGGTATAGCCATGGCTGTCCCACCCCTCTGGATCAAACTCCACCAGTACTGCGAGAAATTTCAGATCCATCCTACGAACTCATCAAAACCTCACCACTTGCTGTTTCTCCACAGGTCTTGCACTCAAAACTGAAAACACTGCTCTTTCACAAAAGAATCCCGATTCCCTCCCGCCCTCCTCCCTCCCTCCCTCCCTCGCCGTTTGTACCCTAAAGGGCCTAAACACCACCCTCCTTAGCCGTCTTACTATTTACCTGACTGACTCCTCTGGATCTTGACCTGGAACCGATTCGACCCCCTCCCGCCTATCGATTTTGATTTGACTAAGCGCCTGTGAATAAGCTGGTTCCCGCGACTTCGCCTTTTTTGGGCGCTGTAGAATCTCGAGATTACGATTACGATTACGATTCATTCATATCTGCGCTGTTTTCCTTTATTATGAAAGGTAAAAATGGCTGTTTTTCGTGGAAGAGGATAACTGTTTTATTGGCGTCTTTTGAAAAACCTTTTGACTTGACGCAGCGCTCTTAAAATTATCTGGTGTCCTGCGCCTAGCTTCTATATAGCGCGTTAGCAATTTTGAGTTAACGAATACGAAACAATTTAGAAATATAAAATGATCAACAGATGGCACATCTGTTGATCATTTTATACATCCAGCTTCTTGGTACACTATTTAAATTAATTCCGGAAGTTGTAAAAATTTTAAGAAATACAAAAGTCTGACATTGTAAGAGTATTTCCGTTTCATTTTACGCAGAATGTATGGTCGTTTAATTAAAATAAGAGTGCCCATTTATTTTGAATTTTTTGCAAGTAGAAAGTCATCTGTCTATTTATTTCGTAATGACGCCAGCAATATTTCTGTATAAGCGCACAATGGGAATTGTGACGTGTATAATAAATTTATATACAATTTAAATGACTACTACGTCAAAATATGAACACATAACCTCTGTGCCTTATTCTTTGCTTTGGACTCTTGTTCAGCAATGTTGATTGGTTTCAAATTGCAGCATATGCATGTTGAGCTGACAGATGCTGCTTGTCACGTAGGCGTTGTTCGCATTTCTGGCATGTCTCTAACTGACCGTGTAAATGGTATTTGTAATTCATCACATATGTACCGGCACACTCATGACATACACAGAATTAGGCCTATGTCTTCAAGGGTATCTCTGGCAGACCCATTCATATCCAGTCACGTAGATTACTATAGCTTACTTTTAACAGTAACAATGAGTCTGTTCTGAACTCTTTGGAGAGAGCCTTGGCTAATACATCAAAATATGAACATATAACCTCTATGCTTAGAGCTTTGCTTTGAACTCTTGTTCAGCAGATGATTGGTTTCAAATTACAAGTCATAGTTGATAAAACTTTGAACTCTGGAGTTTTGTAGACGTGGTCCAGAGGAGCTGAGATTTGACAGGGTTTGACACCTTGACCTAATGCCATCTGAGCACTGTTAAAATCACTTGTTAAATGTCTTGGAATTCATTTGCCAAAGATGCACATAACATTTAGGATCATCAACATAAAGGCGAGTATATATGTGTAAAGTGCATTATGTGCATGTGTTTACGTATTTATAAGTGTATGCGCATGCCCGAGGGGCTTGGTATTAACTTCGGTAACTTCACCATTCGAGAACTAACTATACTGACTTTTGCTGACTGCACTTGTAGCTGTCAGCATCATATCAACATATGGTGTGGGTCGGTTTACCAGCATTATAGGTTTATGCATATCTAATAGAAGGAATTCCATTGGTTACAGTGTATTAGGTTTACATTCATAATGCTCATTTATAATGGTCTTGCACAATGTGTTCCATCTTATCTCAAAGCACACCTGCCTGAAGATTTCTCCATGGTGCTGCACAAACTGACATACTGTCCTGTTGGCGCAAACTTCCATGATCCAGTTTAGAAGCTTGTTGTGGTTGGTATGTCTAAGATCTTGTTAAAATAGGTGACCATGAAGAGACGAGGTCTTGTTGGCTTCCTTTGTTTCTTTTCTGTAAACGCTTGAAAACCATTCCATTTGGGTATGTTGTTGTCATGCATTAGAGCTCCAATGATGAGTGTCTGTGAAGTGGCACTATATAAATTTGTGACTGTATTTATAATAAGGATACATATATGATATATACATATGTATGTGCATGTACGCATACATGTATGATTGGGGGTAATTTGAATGCAAATCTGAAAGTTAAAATGTAGCATTTCATGTTTCAGCAGACTGACTTTGTTGTCATTCAGGTCCAAACTAAAAAAATTATAACTTTCTAATCTTATTATCCACCATCATAGTCCAATTTCTGGTTATCCAGAGCCCTGTGGTTTTCTTTTGTGAGATTTGTTTGACAGTCATATTAAGGAAAATAATATAATTGCTGAATTTTTTAAATTTTGAAATTTCTCCAAGAAATTTTTGTTGTGATGGCCCTCATTCTCAAGAGCTGTACACCCAAGCAAAGTATCTCAAACTGTTCATGTCTATTGTTGAAGGCGCTCCATATTGTGATTTACACAGACAGTTGGAAGCAGTCTTTGGCTTGTGTTACTTACCCTTCTCATAATCATTGTGTTCATGTTTGTGCAGAATTGTACCTCAGCCTAATTATTCCTGAGACTCGGTACCACATTCCTTAGGAATTACTATTGATACATGGAAGCAAGTGTATATGCTTCACAATTCCCTCTTTCCATTTTTGTCTTTTATATAATCAAAACCAAGGTTGCCTACATGTTCTAATAGTCATAGAACCAGAGTAGTGCTTTTATTTGAGGTAAACTTTTAGGTAAACTTTTATTGTAACCAATTTTTATCCTATTTGAAGACAATGGACTCAAGTTTCATAACTCTTGTAAAGAATTCTGAATCATACCAATATGGAGCTCAGCAAATTTATTCTTCATTTTTGATGCAGCTTATTTTAAAATCTATTAATGAATTTCCGTGGTACATCTTTAAGCTCACTGAATTTGGTCCTGGATTCTGCTGCCAGCAATTTTTATATAATTAACAGAAAATCTTATTGATTCTCAGAGAGCGAGTTTAAGTGTAGCATCATCCTCTTGAGTTTTAGTGATTTCAGTGCTGGCACTCAAACATGCCACAGCAATCCAACAGCATGCTATGCTGTTTAGTCTACACTTTACATAGGTGCACTTTGACTGATCTAAAGGGTTGGAGGTTTGAGCTTGCAAATGAGGTGCAAATTAATGTAAAGTTAATGTATAATATTATAATAATCTTGTGTTTTTAGAGTGGACATTAATTGCAGGCCGTATCATAAAAGATGGTCTAATTAAAAATGAAACTCAAGGTTGCAGTATTCAAGACATGAACACATATCCATAGCTACTGAGTTACTTTGGGCAGCACAAATTACCAATACCCTTCCATAATAGCTTAGAATTAGCATCTTTCCATGTTAGTCAGCTATTTCCAGTGTTGTATCAATTACATTGGAATGTAAGTCAGTTATAATTATGGAAATCTAAATCAGTTATAATTGCAATTACATGCTTGTAAATGTAATTGAAATACAATTACAAGTACTTGATGTCGAAATAATTGAATTACAATTTACAATTTGATTGTAATTCATTTGCCAATTACTTTATTATTCCAACTCTGACTGCAGGCAGGGGCGTCTATCCACCCTAAGTCATTGGAGCAACTTCCCCCATTTCTTGGATGTAGACGCCTCTGGCTGCAGGTTCTTTGGTTCTGGAGCGCAAGGTGATGTGGTTGTCCAGCTGGCTCAAACTTCCACGGACAGTATATAAGCTGTGTTTGGCTTTTCATTTTTTTAAGAAATAAACTGCCAACTGGTCAGATCTTGTTGGCTTTGTTGGCTTTCCTAGCCTCTATTCCATAAGCGCATGACAAACATTCTATTTCATTTTATGGGTTTTTGTAGTCTGGCTTTCAGTGCCTATGAAGTGTTTATCTGAAGTGGCACTATATGAATTTGTGATCACTTTTACATTACAAATATTTACAAATGTTTGCATACATATACATGTGGAGGTAATTTGAATGTAAATTTGAAAGCTAACATGACATAATATATTTTATTGATCCAACTCAAAAGTACATAATTTGTAACAGATTGGTCTGGGTAACAGTTCCCAGATTACTAGAGAAAAAGAAATATATAAAATTAAACAAATGCAGAATACAATACCTGGGTCAAAGTACACATAAGTCCAAAGTTCACGTGAAATCTGACAGGCCCAGGAGTAAACTGCCTATAGTGCCACACTCATAAAGGAGTGCCTTTGAATATAAAGTAATAAAAAAATCAATTCGGATAGAAAGCTAGAAAAGTAACATCTCATGGCTCAGCTGACTGATTTTTGACATTCACCAAACTCCTAAATCCAAATTTTCAAACCTCATGAACCACCATCATAGCTCTCCTTCTGGTCGTTCAGATCCTAGGTTTAACCTTTTTGATTATGATTTTTTTTGTCGTATTAAGCAATTAGAAATAGAAAGTAATTATTTAATTATGTTACTTTTGATTGTTTAACAAAGTTATGTTGCAACGACTTACATTCTCAAAAGTTGTAAACTCAAGCAACCAGCTATTTTAGGTTATAGGGAAAGTGTTGAGTCTAGGATGACTATGAAGTTGGATGACACAAGTGTCCAAGACACATTGGGGTAGTGTGGTGTATGACTGTTCTTGGTGGAAGTTTTGTGTAGTTAAGGAGGCGTTAGAGTTGTCTAGTCTTGTCAGAATTATACTAAAGTATAAATGTTTGTAAGAAAACTAAATCCATTTGAGAACAAAGCAAAAAGCCTTTGAGATGAAAGAAAACGTTCAAACATTTGCAGCAATTTTGGACGTTTGGATGAGTACCAAGTCAAGCGTGTGTAATAGTCTGCAGTTTGCCAGCTCGAATGGATGTTAAATGAATATAAATTATACAATTTGAACAAAAGCAGGCAGTGAAGAGGCAGAATTACAGATTGAGAGGTCAGTAAACTTTTGGCATAGATATTTAGAAGGGCTGTAGGACAAAATCCCCTGGACGTAAGACCCGGGACATAATCCCTCAGACATTACCCCCGGGCATAATCCCTAGATTTTGGGTAGGACATAGTCTTGGACAAAAACCCTTCTTTGTACAATTAACCTATTTCTACATTTAGCTGATAAGCTTGACTTTCGCAGTTTTTGTTCATTGAGTCAGCCTGTTAATTTTGTAAAGGTATAGACTAATGACTTTTTAATGTCATTCAGTTATAAAATTAAGACTTCTTGTTAGTGTCATTTAGGTACAAAGTTAAGACTTGTTAATGTCGTTTAGGTCTTAAGACTTCTTAATGTCATTCAGTTCTAAAGTTAAATTTATACTGAATGATCTTGACCGTTCGTAGATTGGTATGCCAATTTTTTTACAGCTTTCAGAAAAACTTGTATAATAAACATTTCCATTGGTTTGTACTCTTAGGCTAATTGTTAGAATTATACATATTGAAAATATATTCTTCTAGAATATGTTACTAGAATTAAACAAATTGAAATTCAATTCCTATAGATGTTATTGGATGTAATGTATAATTTAGCCACCTTACTTGGCTGAGTTTGAGGTGATTACATCCTAGCCCTGGGGAATTATGTCCTATCCTGTGGATTATGTCCAGAGGGATTATGTTCGTACACCACCAGAAGAGCTTAGAATTTGCAGTGTTTGACATCAACATTATGTGCAGTTGTAAAATCACTTGCTATCCTATCTGACCTCATTGAACCAAAAATGAATACAGATTTTCAGCGTAAGAACAAGGATGTGTGTAATGTGCGGCTTAGGGGTATAGCCATGGCTGTCCCACCCCTCTGGATCAAACTCCACCAGTACTGCGAGAAATTTCAGATCCATCCTACGAACTCATCAAAACCTCACCACTTGCTGTTTCTCCACAGGTCTTGCACTCAAAACTGAAAACACTGCTCTTTCACAAAAGAATCCCGATTCCCTCCCGCCCTCCTCCCTCCCTCCCTCCCTATCAATTGAAGTGATTTATAAATCATAGATAAGCTATAATTTATTGCAACCACTTCCTTCCAATGAAGGGCATTTAACTTTTGGATTCAATGTGTACTTTTATCCAGTGGCACAGACTTTACTCATCTGGAGCATCACTAGATCAGCAGCAACATAAACAATCTAACCAGACTAAAACTAATTGGAGAGAGGTGTACCAGGGTGTTATATAATATTTATGTTACATCACACTTTATATGTTAATTCTAAGTGTTTTAAATGCACAAGGGAACCCTGAGCATTGACGATGTATAGGGCACCTGTAAGAGCTCATGTTAAGTGTTCACAACTTCACACATATATTATACATGTAGGCCGAGGCCTACTCACAGGGCCGCATTAAGAATAGTGTAGGCTCGGGTGCTGTGATTACCTATATAGCCATCAGCGCGGGTACCAATTATAAATACAATAAAAAAAATAATGTACCTCGAACATGCGGGGCCCCTCAAAACTGCGGGTCCACTGTGCAGCAGCCCCCCTCTTAATGTGGGCCTCCATACATACCCGAAACAATGCAGTGTAGGAGTCGCTCATGCACCTTGTAATGCATCATGCATGGCAAAGATCTAAAGCAAGAACTAGGCCTAGATAGTTTCTGATTTAAGAACTTTAAAAAAAGAATTCTGAAATATGTATTAAACACCAGTGACAAGTAATTTCAGTCAAGCATAATGAAAGCGGACATTTTTAGAAGAAAACAGCTTCGGGAAGTTCATTAGGCCTATTTCATGCTTCTTTAGTTAAGAGTTTTATGGAAAAGGCAAATTATGTTTTTTAAAACAAGCACTTTCGAACAAACGTGTGTAGGAGCATAATCATACTCAATGTAGCCGATCCATACTGCCAATTTAGTCACCGAGTGAACATATACAAATGCGTGGTAATTATTTTTGAATCTGTATACGGCAATATATAAGGACGTTGAATTGAATGGTTTGCTAGACGCTCATTGAATAAATCAATAAATCAACTAAGCATCTATATAGTGCCTCTTCAATGAAACTATTCAGAGGCGCTCCCAGCCCAACGCCGGCGAAAGAGAAGTCTTTAGAGCAGAGAAGAGGAGTTTCGAGGAAGATGGTGAACGGACATTTACCCCATGGACATATTATCCCCGGACATATTTTTTTCCGGACAGTTACACCCGGACACTTTTCCCCTACTAGGACATCCCCCAATGCAACACAGAATAAAGCTTTCTGTTTCTAAGAAAACTTCAATGAAAACATTGCCAACAGACAACGAAGCTACTCCAAAAATTATGAAACATACAAAAAAATCTCTGTTTAATGATAAAAAACACTTACTAAATTATTGGCTAAAACGAAATACACATACATGCGGTTAGATGTTTGTCTTCTTCATACCAATTTACTTCAGGTCTTTGATCGTTTACTTCAAAGGTAACGCTTTGTAGCGACATTCTAAGTAAACAACTTACTACAGGCCTTAGCCTCTTCTCGTGATCTCTAGTTTATCATTGTCTAATGCGGTTAGATGTTTGTCTTGTTCATGCCGATTTACCAGAGGTTTATTTCAAAGCAATTGTTTTGTAACATGCGGTATGATGATGTAAGTTATTGGCGAAGTATCTGTGATCTTTTACTTAAAAGCATCCGTTTTGAATTGGTACGATTGCTAAATCCACAGAGGGGGAATTTGTCATGGGGTTAATGACCTACTGAGATTCGGGGGGAGTGTCCGGGTAACTGTCCGGGGAAATATGTCCAGAGGTCAAATGTCCGGCTTTCGAGGAAGAGACCGCAGATCAGGAGGAAACCCATTCCAAATTGTGGGTCCAACGACGGAGAAAGAGCGCTGCTGCATAGTAGCGATGCGTGTGAAAGGAACAGAGAGGTCAACACGGGTGGCAGAACGAAGAGAGCGGTGACCAAGTGGAACAAAGCCATAGAGCTCAGGTAGATAACAGGGAGCACGGCCAAACTGTCATTGCTAGACAATGCGTTGCGATAGTGGTAACCAGTGGAGGACATATCGTATGTATTGAGAGCCTTGGCCGAATATATTCATGCGCCCGACCAAGCGCGCAGCGGAACGTAGTACGCGTTCAAGGCAGTTCAGTCGAGTGAGGGGAAGGCCAATAGAGGCCTAGAGCAGTTGTCAAGCCGAATAAGGACAGCGCTGGTTAACAGATAATTATATATATACAGATAATTATGTATATATATATACATATATATATATATATATATATATATTGTATAGAACCCCAAGTTTCTAGTTGATCAAAGGAATTCCTTGGATAACAGTTTCAAAGAATTCGTGGGAAACAGGGCCCCAGCTTATTCACAAGCATGGCGTCGTGTCAGAATGGATGTAGCAGATTCGTCAGATCGCTCACTTTGTATAGACTATCTCAAACTTCTGCTAGATCAAAGACACTTCTTGGGATACAGTTTCAAAGTATTCATGGGACACAGGGCGCCGTTTGTAAAAACAATACACTTTCCCATTCAATTTTTCCTATGAAGAATGAATTCCACAAGTCATTTGGTCCCAGGAAGAATCAATTCCCCCATTCATCTCCCTTCTTTCAATTAGTTCTAAGAAGAATCAACTCCACAAGTCATTTGATTCTAAGAAGAATCAACTCCACCATTAAATTTGTCCTAGGAAGAATCAACTTTACATGGCATTTGGTCCCAGGAAGAATCAACTCCACAAGTCAGTTGGTCCTAGGAATAATCAACTCCAGCAGTCGTAAAAACAATAAACTCCCCCATTCAATTTGTCCTACGAAGAATCAACTCCACGAGTCATTTAGTCTTATGAAGAATCAACTCCAGAAGTCATTTGGTCATAGGACGAATAAACTTGCACAAGTCATTAAGTCCTAGGAAGAAGCAACTCCACGTTTAAGAAATTTGGTCTTAGGAAGAATCAACTTCAAAATTCAATTTGTCCTAGGAAGAATCAACTCCACAAGTCAGTTGGTCCCAGGAAGAGTGAGCCCCAGAAGTCATTTTGGCCTAGGAAGAATTTATTCTACCAGTCGTAAAAACAAACTCCCCATTCAATTTGTCATTGGAAGAATCAATTCCACAGGTCATTTAGTCCTATAAAAAATCAAGTCCACAAGTCATTTGGTCATTGGAAGAATCAATCCACCAGTCATGGGCGGCGATCCCGGGGTCGAGGGGGCAAGACCCCACCTTTAAGAGTGGGGGGACACATCATTCATCTGCCCCCACACATTTTCAAGAAACACCAAATAAGGTAAACCAATTTTTTCGCGCAGTGAGCGCAAGAAATTGTTTTGACCTCTTTTTGACCACGACATTAAAGTGTCAAACAAGATCGCCGCCAGTGCCACCAGTCATAAAACAATAAACTCCCCCATTAAATTTGTCCTAGAAAGTATCAACTCCACAAGTCATCTGAGAGGCGCTACATAAACCTATGCTGGTAATAGTCTCATAAGAGGTAAACGAGAGCGGCCACAGTTGCAAGTAGGCGTAGGCTCCTACGCTATTTTCGATTTTCGATAGCGGCTCTTACTAACAAGAGAGGTAATATGTAGCTTTAATGCGAGCCCATGCATACTAATGCATGAATATTAATGACGCTATGACCTGGAAAGTCTGCGCTCTGGATTCCTATTGTTCATAAATAGGCCCTGAACCCATAAATACCATTGTCTGTCTATTCAATTGACAGCAGTCGCATTGTCCAACTGTAGCATTCTTAACCAGACTCATATCGGAATCGCCAATGGATATATGTAGTATAATAAACGCGCTACATAAACCTATGAGGGTAATACAAGGCAGTGGGTTAAACGATTTGCCCTATATGGTCCTCTGTTAGAACAGCCACCGGAATACTTACATGCATGCATACACATATGCATACATACATATATACATACATACTCACATACATGCATACATACATACTTACATGCATACTTACATGCATGCATACATACATACTTACATACATACTTACATGCATGCATACATATATGCATACATACTTACATACATGCTTACATGCATGCATGCATACATGCATGCATACATACTTACATGCATACTTACATGCATACATATATGCATACATACATACATACTTAGATGCATGCATACATATATGCATACATACATACTTACATGCATACTTACATGTATGCATACATACATATATACATACATACTTACATACATACTTACATACATGCATGCATACATACATATATACATACATACTTACATACATAGATGCATATATACACATATACATACTTACATACATAAATCGACAGAGGGGGAATTTGTCCGGGGGAAAATGACCTACCTAGAATCGGGGGGAAGTGTCCGGGATAACTGTCCGGGGATATGTCCGGGAAATATGTCCAGGAGATAACTGTCCGGGGATATGTCCGGGAAATATGTCCAGGGGGTAACTGTCCGGAATTCGATCCATTCATCTGTGTATTGCTATTCTATACAATAGAATAGCTGTCTAAAGCTATTTAGACTTGACTACTGCAATTCCCTCCTCATTGGTCTTCCCAAAGTCCGTCTTGCTCCTCTTCAGTCCGTTCTCAATGTTGCTGCTAGATTAATTGCCCGCATTCCTCGATTCTCTCTTATCACCACCTTTATTGCAGAAGAACTTCACTGGCTCTCGCTTTCTGCCCGCATCCAATTTAAGGTCCTCATCCGCGTCTCTAAGGCTCAACTTGGTTTCACTCCAAAATATTTATGTGACTTAATTCATCGCCCTCACTCTGCTGCTTCTCTTCGTCCTCTTCGTTCATCTGACCGCTTGGACCTCCTCGTTCCCCGTGTCAGGACTTCTCCGGCTCAATCTAGGTCTTTTGCCTCCATTGGCCCTGCTCTTTGGGATGAGCTTCCTCCGTTCGTTCGCTCTTCAATTCTTTCAGGTAACGTCTCTTCCTCTTTTACCTTTCTCAAAACTTGCTTTTTCTCTCGGGGTCTCTCGCACTGGGAGCGCTTCTGAATGGCCCTCCCGCTACAAGCGCTTTATAAATATCTGAATACAATACAATATTTTAAAAACCTGAAAACCTAAAGGCGACTGTGACGTCCTAGTCCATGGAAGGATTCTTCGATGGATATCCTGCCATCGCGCCGATCTTGGCACAGCTGCAGCAGACGGGTCTGTAGCTACTTGGACTTACCCGCTCTTTGGGCAGCTTACTTCGCGAGTCGTGACAGTAATAAGGCTTAAGTTAAGAACTAGGCGACATTTAGAAGTCTTGGCTTTATACCTAAGTGACAGAATGTCACTAAAATGGTAATAAAAAGTTTTAATTTTACACCTGAATGGTACTAACAAGTCTTTAGTCTATACTTTTACGACGTTAACATATGTAGACATATGCTATTTGCACAGAGGGGGGTTTTGTCAGTGGCATAATTACCGGAAAATAATGTCCGGGTATTATGTCTGTGGGGGGTAATGTGCGTACACCATATTCAATTACATCTATAAGATTACAAAGAATGCAAAAGTTTATTATACTATAGTCGTCCCAAGTTTGTCTCAAAGCTGTAAACAATATCTTAAAGTGAATATTGTGTTCAAGTCCGTGCAGCGTTTCCCCGATGGATTTCCTTCCATCTCGCTGATTTTGGCACAGCTACAGCAAACGGACCTGAAGCTGTTTGGCCTAAATGACACTAAGAAGAACTGTTAACTGTAGAACTGAATGTCATTATCAAGTCTTGTTTACACCCGATTCGCAGTAGCAAGCCTTTAGTCTATATCTGTACAACATTAACAACCTGACACTACAAATAAAGCAAGGCAATTGTTCAAGGGAGTGTTTGAAGTGGAATAGCGCCTCATTTAACGGAGCTGGAGTGAAGTACGATAAGGAAGTAGCTTTACGAGCTTATGCGTCAGTGAACAGTTATGACCCGAATGAGCTCCATATAAGAAGGCCTGCAGTAGGCACTATGCTCGTCACCCTCGCCCACACATGTTCAATACCTCCTTGTTGATGAATTGGGTTGAATTGAAAGCTTGCTGACACAGAACATGATTTTTGGGGGAGGGAGGCGGGGGCGGGGGTTTAAAGCAAGGTTTTTCAAAAGAACATACAGAATTGTTGTCATATTTTGCTAGTTGTTCATTCATTCATTCTGGAAATTTATATACCGTTTCTTCAAGAGACCTACTCAGAGGCGCTCCGAGCCCAGCCACGCCTAACAGATAGGACTTGCGTTGTCGTAAGAAAACAGTTGTCAATAATCAGAGCGCAGCAATCCTTCTCACGAGATCCATTACAATCCTTCCACAGCTCTGAAGCTTCCACTGACGAAGTGTACATCGTCTTAGTGGCATTCATTTGCCTTGCATGTATCTAATTAAATCCAATACACATAACGCATGTAAGGTAGCTTCTGGTTTATCAATAGAATATCAAGAAGCGAGTTTTACATTCAGTTGTATAGTTAAATATTGCCTAAGTGTTTTATGGAGAACTGATTAAAAGTACTGAATTTAGGCAATTGAGTTCCATAAATATTTCGTTAGAAATAATAATAATAATAATATTTATTCTTTAATTAAGCGCCTGCAAACGCACTGCGCTGTACATGTACATGTTATGCGATAAATCTTAACTACTAACAGAACAGACAGCCTGCAATACACGGCGCAAATTGCAGCCTACAAAGCATGTCCGCCTATGGGACTCGATCTCTGTACCTCTCGCACTCTACGCCAGATGTTATCCAATGCGCTATCGAAAGTGAAATGAATACAATGTGACTGATGTTTCATCATTTTGAAACTTTAATAAATCGCAACAGTGTAACCATACTAATACTGCAATTACAAAAAAGCCAGTAATACGCCATTAGCAGCCTTGTGGGTTTCTATGGCAAGAATCCACAGGACAATAAACCTCGGACAATAACTTTGGACAATAACGCTTGGAAAATAACCTACAGTCAAGACCCATTATAGATAAAAACTTCCAGGAAAATAGCCCCTTCCTAGTCAATACCTGCAATATTAAACGTTATATATATATATATATATATATATATATTATTTAAAGCCTACTTAGGCCAAATGAAGTGCCTATTAAAATAGGGCCTACTAATAAAGCATCAAGTTGCAAATAATAGTAGAATTGGTAAGCGTACATCAAAGCAACATAGTATTCGTGGAAATTTCTTGTTTATTGTGTTAAGTAATTATCGAATTTCGTCTACTCTCTATAGTATACCTGATACCGATCGCTTTTCAAAGATAAACTTGGAGATAAACTTGGATAGTCGAAAGAAACAATGAGGTTGAAGTTGATCAATAGTAAACCAGCAAATAGGTTGAGATTAATCCGGGTTTATTGGAAATCGACGTAGGCCTATACTCCACAAGCTTAATTACCCTTTATTAGCCACTTGTCGAGTTGATTACAACTTGGCTTTGGTGCCCATATCGATATTTGATTATGTGCACCGTCGATGTACATCTTGCTAAGTAAATATTTGTAATTGGGCCTATGCAGTACGCCTTGTCATAGATTTGTTCAAGCGTGAAAGCCTGCTGGAATATGTAGATTTTATCAATATTCCAAGAATTTTCTAGATTAGCTAGCATATGGAAGCCTGAGTGTTCTCTGTTAGTATAGTTCGCTTGTTGACGGAATACTAGTGTGACATGAGCATTCTTCTGAGTAGGTGTTGTAGTTTTCAAAGTTTATGTTCTGAAATTGCAATTGGGTTTGACATTGATTTTGGTAAGTGTATTAAGTCGTATTAGAATCATATCTGTGTATCCGATGTCTGCAAATTATTAGTTACATTTACTGTTACTACTGAACACAGGTTGATAGCTTCACTGTTGCTTATTACATTGCGCTCGTGAGTAGTATGTTGCCCTGCGCTTGACCTTCGAGTGGCGCTTTAGAAGTTTGGAGATTATGCGCATAATAATGAAATTTTAGTATGCCAAACTGAAATTGGGAAACATGAAACAGATTACGTGATGAACTTTTCCCAAGCAAGCTAATGGTATAGTTATAGGCCTATGTTTGTGTGTGCTGCTTTATTCTATAGGGCAGGGGTTTACAGCGTGGCAAAAACTTAGTTAACAAGAAATAAAACATGTTCTTGTTAAGTTTGGGGTTATTGGCATGGGGTTTTTGGACTAGTGGGTTATTTTCAGTGGGGGTATTGACCGGGGGTTATTTTCTTAGGGGATTTTTGCCAAGGGGTTCATGTTTCCATGTTTTGCTATTTCATTTAGACATAATTAAATTTCATTATTTTGCGCAAAATAATAAACAGCATTGAAGGTATGAACCTGTGATCAGTAGTAGCAGTAATTGCAAATATTAATTTTCTAATTTTGCAGTTTTGTCCTATTTGAAAGTCAGACAAATTAAATTTTTTAAACTGCGTTTTGCCAGGGAATAGGCTGTCCTTAATAGAAGGCTTTCAGAGAAAGAAAGCCTTTGACGTTAGTTCACGCTGTTTGGCAATCCATGTAAGCTAGATACTAACTCACATGCTTATATTGACTGACTCACACTGATTATCTCACTTTTACTGATTCTCTCACTCACGCTCACTGGCTTACTCACTTATGCAGTTGTTCATTGCGTCGCTCACTGACGCGTTTACTTTAGTAAGACTCGTCGCCCTTAACTACCGTGGTAGCTTAGAGCGTTTCCACCTAATGGAACATTATCATGCGCGCATGCGTGGTGTAGCCCCGCCCCTAAGACCAATAGCCTTCAGGCCTGTTAAACTTGACGACCGTTGCCTTCGAGTACGAGATTAATAACAAACGCAAAAGTAATTTAAGTTTCTCTCTATAATTTCTGCAATCTGCGAAACAAAATGAATACATTTAGATAGGTAATATATCAATAAATCATAAGCGAAGCTTCCCGTACATATGATAATTCCTAGTTTTAAAGATATTTAGCAATTAAGAGCGTGAGGACTTTATGGTGAAAAAAGTAAAGGACATATAATAACAGGTCTGATTTCTAACATAAATTTCTTCTAGATAGAAAACACAAATATAAAACTTTCTTGCAAAGTAACTTATTTTAGTGTGTTTTACCAAAACCAAACATTACTTTTTCTTGGAGTGGCTGGAGGAAAGAGAACTTTGAACTTATATATAATCTACCCACGACGGTGAGGACTTTATCTAAATGTAACCTTTCTCGTGGAGGTATGCAAGTAAGTGGTTACTTTATACATGGGCAAGGATAATAATAATAATAATAATAATAATAATAATAATAATAATAATAATAATAATAATAATAATAATAATAATAATAATAATAATAATAATAATAATAATAATAATAATAATAATAATTCCAGGTCACGATGAAGATGGTCACTCCAGAGATTAATTTTTACACACTTAGTATCTGACTCCTGAGGGATTATTTGTACCTCGGGGAAAAAATAATAATAATAGTAACGTTACGGAGGACGAGGCCTTCAACAACAGCTCCTAGCAAAATGTTTTAGACTCCTGAGGGATTACACGTACCTCGGGGAAAAATAATAATAATAATTTAATAATATTTAATCTTGTGTAAGATACAGCGAACGTTATTTTAACAATGAAGTTAATACATCCTTAGATTTTCATATAAAATCCTAGTCTCACCATGTCTGTGAGATGGGTGACTCCCATCTTAAAGCTTATGAGTCCTTTGTCGTGTTGTTCGTTTTGAGCAAGGATTAGTCTCAAGTTGTCTTCAAATATCGACTGTCTAGATTTCTCCTCCTCAGGAGACTCGTATGTCTTACCTAAAAATCGACAATGACTTAGTCGTAATCTTAATCCCAATCTCGAAATTACTCATATAGCGCCCAAAAAGCGGAGTCGCAGGAACCAGCTTATCACAGGTGCTTAGTCAAAACCAAATCGATAAGAAGGTCGGAATCAGTTTCAGGTCAAGATACAAATGTAGAAGAAACTATGCAAAATGGGTTACCTGGTCAATGATAAAATAGGCAAAATTGTGTGAGAAAAAATCGAGTTCAGGGTTCAATAACTGTTTAGACTTGAGAAAACAGAAACATCATACTAACTTTTGCACGTAACAAAGTATGCGCGCGTGTAGTCTATGCATGCACTGTTTTACCAACATAAAAAATGATAAAATTGTGTATTTTTATGCCTTAGTTCCTTGAGATTAATTTTTCATGAATTGTTGGTGTTGCAGACGCGTTAATGATTAATCTAACGTACTAACAGGGTGTGCCTTGAAGGCGGGAAGATTAACTACACGATCTGTTACCTCCAATAAAAGCAAGCGGACACACCTTGCGACCTCGCGCACATAACCGAATCATCCCACCTGCTGACAAGCTAGCTCGTAAAACATATTATTAGGATGATTTATACCTGATAAAACTTTCATGTACACCAAAGTGCGGTTAGCAGTTGGTTCAATAAAATATATACTTACTACTTTCTGACTCTAATTACTCTTCAAAATGAGATGCTTTCACCATACATTATGAGCTTCTGTCAAGAGGTAACCTCAATGATTTCCAACCATTAATAAGATCCCACATGTTAAAAGGCATATTTATTCATATTTGTTTACCTGTGTATAAAAATTGTAGGCTACGAATGCATGCATGGTTGGCTGTTTACATGCATTGCTCAGAGCTAGTTTGCACTCCAAATATTATATGGATGTAACGATGAGAAATATGATGTTATATATTTCGTACCGAACTTCTCTTTGTATGATCGCCACCGCTTTTCTGAATCTGGTTCTTGGATGACGGCATCCTCACGAAGTGGCTCTTCGTTTGAGTCTTCTGCAACAGTCGCACGAGTCATGTCAATCAATGGAAATTAATATAGCGCCTTTTCAAATATCTACTCAATGGCGCATGTCTAAGTAGAGGGTCAGGCATATACTGTATGTCAGGAGGAATTTAGTTCGACAGATTTATAGGTTTGCCTGATTAACTAGGTGTAAAGGCCGAAATACATTTTTGAAACAGTAACCATAAGTTAATTAGTCAACATACATGTTTCGGCATTTGCATGTTGTACCGAGGTCCCTCTCCCATGATGCTGCAGTGATCTTATTTCATGCATTTGTCTCTGGTAGAGTTGACCACTGTTGCTCTGTCCTTATTGGTCACTCTAAGGGCCTAATAGGGCGACTTGACCGGGTCCTTCGTTCTGCTGCTAGACTTATTGGTTATATTCCAAAATATGCCCCAGTTTCTGCCTATATGCGTGACGTCTTGCATTGGCTTCCTGCCTCTGAGCGCATCTCCTACAGGATAGCAGCACTAGTTTGGCGGTGTCTCTCCGGTAGCGCCCCATCCTACCTGTCTGAACTCTGTCGCCAGATTTCTGACTTAGCCTCTCGCAGAGCTTTGCGCTCTGCGACTAATGAGGAGCCATTGGTCCATCGGGCCCGCTCCGCAGGCAGACAACGCCGAGCCTTCTCGATTGTTGGCCCGTCTACCTGGAATGGTCTTCCAATCGCCTTACGCTGCTTCCCGGGAATAATTCACCTGTTTTCTTACGACAACTCAAGTCCTATCTGTTTAGCCGTGGCTGGGCTGGGAGCGCCACTGAGTAGGTCATCCACACACCACTGAGGCAATTACCCTGTAAGTAAGAAAGTAAATGACTGAGGCAATTACCCCGCTTCGTCCTGCGAAGGTTAAACAGAACAGCGAAACAAAGCGTATTCCACAATTATTACAACTATTATTCATTGTCCTAACATTGTAAACGTAAGTAAGAAAGTAAATGAGTAAGTAAGTAAGTATATTCTTTATTAAAATGAACTAGCAAACGCACAGCGCTGAGCACGGTGAACATACATGTACTACAATCGAACATGGTAGAATTGTTATAATAAAACAATTATATAAAAGAAAAGTTATTACGAATCAAGTTGGACGTAAAGGGGTCGAAGAGGAGAGGGATAAGGTAGCCGGATCCAGGAACAGCATAGTTATTTGTATAGATTCCTGCCGAATTGTCAATAAAGTACAATCCAGGAGTCTCTATATCATCATCAAGGTTGCCTGGAATAAGTCAGCTACAGATATTTTCGCCTGAAAGGGTTCGTCCTCATCCACAAGCATCGGAAAGGAACGCAGGCAGCCAAGAAGAGCAGAGGTTAAAAAATGACATGCAGTCATACTGACTGACAAACCAGAAAAGCTGCAATTAGAGAAAGAATGTAGTGGCAGTAAAAAAACAAATGTCAAGTGCATTCAGTGCTAAAGGAAAGTCAAGTGCAGTCATTGTCAAACAAAAGTCAAGTGCAGCCAGCGTAAGAGAAATGTCGAGTACAGAAAACGTTAAATTAACCATGAAGAACTTGACACCCGAAGAAGCACATAAGGATGATAAGGCTATATTGGAGAATATACTCTCCAATCTGAAACTCATGAGAGTGATGACGAGGATGATGAACTAGCTGAAATGTTATGAGATGATGACATGAATACAAATAAATCCAAGAATATTTATAAAGCAATATAGAGATCTGCGGTAGACCATACCACAGCAAATGACAGTTGCAATGTGTGTGGGGCAGTGATATTTCAGTTAAGTGAAATAGAAACTGAAACGAAAATTATGAATTTCCGTTTAACGAAAACTGAAACTGAAACGGAAATTATTTGCAAAACGGAAACTAAATAGAAACGGAAATGAAAATGTCAAAACGGAATAGAAATAGAAACGATAATTAATTCCGAACGGAAATTGTTGACAATAAGTAAAAATTTTCAGCGTTTGTATGAGTTTTAGTTGGGCTAAATCGCTGACTACGTAACTCTATAGGTTTGGGCGGACCATTTATTCTGGTTATTATTCGATATCCATCCATCGAAATCTATGTTGTCTGTCAGAGTTAGGTTGCTAAGTTTTCCATTGAGAATGAGTTTATCGCGACTATTGGCCCTGACGCAAGCGTGAAAGCGGTCTGGCAGTATTTTGTTTATGATGAGAAAAGGAAAGAGTTCGTGTTTAGTGAAAGTTGGATCATACGTTAACAATAAACCATGTGGACTGTAGCTTGTCGGCAAGAACTCGACTAATCTAAAGCTAAAATATCTATCATACTAGTTCGAAACTTGCGTGTGTCACGCCTTAGGCGGGCGTGTTACTGGGCCTGGGCCGCAAATTAGACAGGCCCAAAAACAACAGACGCATAGCCAGACAGACACCTCTTCACATTCCCTAATTCATCTAATCCTCTGTCTTCCAAGCGTTCTCTAGGTCAGAGGTTCTCAAACGGTGGTACCCGTACCACTATTGTACCACCAGGTCGCAAAGTGGTACGCGAAGAAATGAAAAAAATAAAATTTTCTAAGCTTATGAGTTTATACCCATCTTTATCAATTTTTCCCATCTTTCTTTGATTAGCAATTAACTATTGAAGCCACTATTATACGTAGGCCCAACCGTAATTGTAATCTCCAAACTTCTAAAGTGCCAATGGAAGGCCAAGCGCAGGGCACCAACCTATTAGGAGCGCTATTGACGTCCACCATGCGCTTCTTTTTCTTTAAATTTTCTGAGTTTATGCCCATCTTCTTTCTGCGTCCACCATACGCTTCTTCTTAAAAGTTTAAATTTCTCTACGCTAATTGCAAAGGGACTTCGCACTCGTCTGTTGTTTTTGATCTGACCTTTGCTGGCGGTATGCCAAAATTCGATTTTTTTACCTGGTGGTACAATAAAAAGAGTTTGAGAACCGCTGTTGTGTGTCAACGCAAATATATCTATGTAGAAACTGAAACTGAAATTTTCCAGAAACTGAAACGAAAACGGAGATTATTTTAAAACTGAAACTGTAATAGAAACTGAAATTATTTCAAAACTGAAACTTGAACTGAAATAGAAATTACGAACCCAAAACTGAATAAAAACTGAAACTGTAATTATTTTCTAAACTGAAATATCACTGGTGTGGGGAGTTTGGGAAGGACGGATAATGGTGTTTCAGGTGCACTGCAGGCTATGTTGCTGTTGGGTATATAAAACATGTAGGCCTACTGATACAAATCGTCCAGAATCACCTGTTCCTGATCATTACAATTTGCATATCTAATTAAAACGCTCATATATACTGCAGCCTAGATACTAGGCTACAATAGGCCTAGGTCTAGGCCTAACTCGATACTGAACATTACAACAATAACCAACAATGCCGCAATGTATGTTTTTTTCATGTTAACCCTCGGGCTACCAAGGGGGTGGTTACCACCCCCTACGTTTTTCTTGAAAATTTTTTTTAGCACATGGAATATAATTTTGACATTTTAGGTAGCTGTAGGGGGTCCATTTGCGCAAATTTTGAGGTAAAAGTCGTGATGATATCCCACGCCATAAAAAAGTTATACCCGATATAGCCTAGGTACCACTTATGAAATCAGGAATTTCTCTCGGCAGCTGTTAGCTGTTGTCGACTATAAAGGTATTCATTATTCTTTCTGGAAGAGAAACAACTATGCCATTCTTTAGAGGGAATGTAGGGCTATATTTACTTGCTTAGTTGTTTGTCTTTTGATAACCGGAAGTGATCATAATGAATAATAATACGCTTTTAAAGTGTGAAAATCACTGATGCAACATCACAACGTAAATCGATATGGTTGGGTATGGGGAAGGGCTATAAGCAGTTGAAGCAGAATACTAACAGAGTAAAGCAGTGCTGTGAAGTGTTCAAGAAGCCGGTTTGAAGGAAGCATTCGCACAAAACAATGAAAGTAACTTGCAATAACTGCAAGGACCACTGACGTTTTGACTGCCGGGAAAAATTACATAATTTCTTGTTTCATGTTGATATAGCTGCACGCCTTTAGGTTTTGCCTGTAACTAAAACAGACTTTGGAATAGTTTGTATTGTTGAAAATTAAGCCTCATTATATTTATTATATTTAGAATATTCTTGGATACATAGTTCATTTTCAAAACCCACATCATTTATATCTTATTATCCAAATAGTACAAATTGTGTGGGATAATATCAGATATCGTTAAATGGACCGGTGCCTTTGTTAAAAACTATATAATTTCGAGATGCATTCATATATTTTACAACTAAATAGACCATTCTTTTCAGAAATGAATGCTGAATCAAATGCTGTATTACATGATATGATATCTTAAACCAAACACGAAATTCCGGGGGGTGGTAACCACCCCCTTGGTAGCCGATGTCGCAAAAAAACCTTGGTAGCCTGAGGGTTAACGTAAGAACAGGGTAATTTGACAATTTCTGTGTTTTTAAAGAAACGGTCTACCGAAGTATCCAACACTGCGTAATGACCTAACTAACATGATGGATTACTTTTAAGTTGCGGTTACAACAATGTTTTCCTGGCATGATATAGCAAAAAAAGCAAAATTTTCATCCCTAAAATCACTACAACGTGCCCCTGCTCATGTTACATGTTACCCCAATACCGGGATAACTTGTAACACCCGGCAATGCTCACTATTTTGATTGTCTCGGCTATATTTGATGTAGAAAGCTTTTAGTACTTTCCATTATATAGCCAACATGTTAGGCCATAGTTTAATTTAGAAAAGATTACAATTATCATTGCTATAAATAATCAGAAACATGACAAATTCGAAATTTGTTACTTTCATCCCCAGTATCCCCTACATTTCAAGTTATACTAAGTTAAACTACGTTACACAACACTAACTAACGCTACACTATGCTACATTACATTTCATCGCACCACATAATTATACCACACTCTGAATTAATTTGGCCTTCTGGAAACCGGACTTGGATCTCCTTTAGACTACTCTCTGGAAAACCTCCTCTGATTTGACGTAGCGCTCGTGAATAGGCTGGTGCCCCGCGCTTGGACTTCGAGTAGCGCTTTAGAAGTTTCGAGATTACGATTACGTCTACAATAATAAACTATATATATATATTAGGGTGTTTTTATTGTACACGTGATATTTTTAACTCAAATATTTTTTAACGGCCAGGTAGAAATATCATGCCTATTCATATATAAACTCTATATCCGAAATTATATCTAGATAGCTGAGCATTTAGAACTTGCGCCCGGCGACCGAAACTAGGACCCGTGATCTTCCTCGTTATGGAAGAACATTTTGATACCACGATGTCTGTTCTTCGTGTTTTCGATCTTCTTCTTATAGTAACTAATTATTACGTTAAATTAGTGTGTTATTGCTCATGTGAGGTGGCAATTTTGAATAGAAAAAGACTTAAATTTGGTTGATTCGGAGTAATAAAGATTACTTCGGTTAACTTCCAAGGGTACCTTCACGAGGTGGTGTTATTCAATTTCCACACACAAAGGTATCAGAGTCTGGATGACATCGTGAAAGAAACGGTCGCTCTGGTGCTTTAAATTTCGGTAAGAGCACGGATTCCAACGAGGCATAGGAATAATGTTTGGGGTAAGCTTCGTAAGGAATGGCAAACATCAAGAAATGTATATCGAGAAAGCCTGAAACAGAAGAGGGAAGAGCGATGCTCAAGGATTCCTCGAAGGATCTCTTTAATTGTGCGCATCAAGATGCCATGACTATAAGCAAGACAGAAGGGGATCGGCAAGTTTTGAAAATACAGCGTGAGAAAGGAAAAGGTTTCGATCCAAAGGTTTCCAAATTATCCACTGGATCGGTAAGATCATGCCAGATTTTACCGGTATATGGTAAGTATGTGAGCAAGCTATTGGCCATTCCCAGACTCCAGACTGCTGCTATCGTGGTAGATGTGTGTTTGGCTGAGATCAGAAGTTGGTGTTTGAAAGACAGAACCGAGGTCGTGTGTTCGACACAATTAACAGCGAGTAGGCTGCAATCAATCTGGAAAACGGAATCAGGAATATAGGACCTCTTGAACCTTGCCTGTCAACATTATGTTTCTGAAATTGTTCTAGATGAGGTGTTTTCACTGCATCATTCTGCAAGGTCTCCAGAATTGAAACTCTCCATTCATTTCCGTGACTTCTGGCCTGTTAATCAATCAGGCCAGGTATCGCACAGCCATTTAGGACAAAGACGCAGTTCAGATACCCAGAGGCATTTCCCTTTTTCCAGCGAGGGTTGGATGGTATGTTACCACAATGTACATAAAGTAGGCCTACTGGTTCACCTGATCGTCAATTCGATCTTCAATTGTTGAAGACAATCCAAATTTACCCAGATAAGGAAATCTCAAAGGTCGCCATAAGAGCAGTTCCCCGAGACCTTTGGTATTTGTCGGAGACTTTGTTTGCCTCGACCTTTTTGACGATTCAGTCACCGTCGACGAAAACAGCGCATGGTCTACACTCTACAGCATGCACAACAATCAGGGATCAATTCTTTACCAAACCACAGAGACTTCCTCTCATACATTATCCACCTACAAAAGCACCACCCCATTTCCTCACTTCTTCTACCACCACACTTTTCCAGATCCTTGGATTGGATTGTTGGGTGACGCTTTTCATTATCAAGACCGGCAACAATGGGAGTCGGAATAATCATACAGTGAGGCAAAAAGTCCTTCAATGAGACCCTGGTCCGAAATGAGGAAGAGTAGCAATTTTGCTCTTAAAGTGGTCCAGTACCATCCAAAATAAATTCCCAAAAGCACAAAAGGTAATAAATAAATATAAATGGCAAAGAACTCAAGGTTTTTCGTTTGATTTTGCTTGATTTTTTTATTTTTAAGTGTTGAAATTGTTTCGATTTTTGAAAATTACAATGTCTCACATTGTTTTCTAAGTGATAATTTTTCCCGGGCTTTGCGCAAGTTCTAAATCTATTACAATTTCTATATAATTTTGCAAATGTTAATCTCTCTCAATGTGAAACACAAAAATAACCTGGCCGATATAAATTTTGAAACTTTAAATTTAAGACACACCCTAATAACATAACATAACATCTTTCTTTATATATATATATATATATATATATATATATATATATATATATATATATATATATATATATATATATAATTCGAGATTACAATTACGTCTACTATGATAATATATATATGTTGTTGGTTGTGCCAATGTGCCAGATGTTTTTGCTTGTGGAAGTTTCATCGTTTACTGATACCCATTTATCAAAACAAAAAGCACTTACCAAATACAAAACGAATTAAAACAAAAATGAATTTCCATTTAGCAGAATTGCGTTGCATATAATTATGAGAATGTTCTTATAAATCCATAGATAAGAGTGTTTTCCATATGCCGATGTTAATATGAACAGATTTTGAAAGCACGAGTCTTCTTTTTAGGCTGAGAAATGATGGTTGAGGCGATAATTAGACTAACTGTTCTTATTTTAGACAATCAACATTTAGAGCAGCATAAGCGTAAACAGGAAACCAGTTTTCACAATCATAAAAACCATCATCTATGAGTCAGTTTCACTTTCTTCAACAGTTCGTTTTGTCCCGTCTATCAAACCAATGAATTGGCAATGAACAATTAAATTATAACATTTCCCTATAAGAGATTTACACATTTACATTTCAAGTTACATTAGCATTTACATTTAGTAGATTTCGGTATCCTGTGCGCATTAGATAAGTTTAATCCTCATCGTCATTCATTATTCAGCAACAAAATTTAAACCTGGTGGTCATCGTGCTGAAAGTAATCCCACTATCCATGGAAAATTAAATTGCTAGCATTTTATATTCACGTCTGCCTCTTTGGATTACTTCAAGACATTTCTTATTTTTCTTCAAACATGTTTATTGTCCATGCAGAAACTAAATGTTAAGAGGAGCGTGTATAAATGTGTAGGCCTATAGCTAGGTGGTGGCGCTACGACGTGTAAACACCGTCGCAACTCGGCTGTGATTGTTTTTCCTTTTGTGCGTTAGACCTACACGCGGAAGTAAAGCTCTGACTCTACGGAAGCCCATAAGTGACATGCGATTTTTAGATACTATCTAGTGCGCACTAGATACTATCTAGTGCGCACTAGATACGATCTAGTGCGCACTAGAAAACTATCTAGTGCGCACTAGATAACTATCTAGTGCGCACTAGATACTATCTAGTGCGAACTAGATAAAATCTGCAATATGGCCGACGGGTAATCGCGAAGACTAAGTAAGTAATGAACACTAACTATTATAATTATTACAAATAAGCTATCAATGGTTCTAACCTAAATGAACATAAATAAGCGGACTGACTGTATTATATGGACTGACTGCAGACGTAGAGGCATAGCTGGTATATGAGTCACTAGCATAACTGTTCTCTGCAGCTACAGCTGGGCGAAGTCGACCGTACCGGTCGACTTCGCCCAGCTGTAGCTGCGACAGCAGCTGTGGAGCACAGACATGTGCAGGGAGCACAGGCATGAGCAGGGATCGCATTTGGAATTACCAAAAAGGAAAGAAATAATGAGAATGAGATCGCCATTATTTTTATTGTGCTCCGGCTGAGAAAAGCAACCTGTAAACCACAATTTCTCACAGTAATCTTGGCTGCATCACACCGAAAATTTACCTACTCCTCAATAAAATTCACTTGTGTTCAATAAACTGTCACTTTCTGTATTTTCGCCAACATGAACTAGATTAAGTGAAAGCGGTTTGAAATTCACATCATATTCGACCCTCGAGAAATGCAAATGTGCCTTTCGGTCGACCAGACATCCTCTTCTTCATGTCCGAGTCGGCAACTTTGCATCACTACTTGCGTCACGTCATTGCAGGGGACATAGAAGTCAGCTTTGAAGCAGCTACAGTGTGTCCTATTGTACCATGCGACGATGTTTTTGAACTGTGCTACTGCATTATGAATAAGAGTTAATGGATTTTCCCGTATGAAATTTTCCAAATGCTTCTGCTGTATAGGAATCTAAGCAGGGCCAGATTAAGACTTCCGTGGGTCCTAACTTCCCAAAGCCAACAGCCGGGTTAAAACATCCTCCAGGGTCCCTAACCTCTAACCCCAAAGCAAAGCAAATTACCAAAGTAGGCCTACAGATATCTGAACACAAAGTTCTAAACGTACAAGATAAGCTATGTTTTTCTAATGATATAGGCCTACAGACTAAATAATAGTGCTTGCACTGCATGCGTACTGTTAACTAATCATTTTATCATTTTATAAACATTTTATAATAATTATTTACAAATTATGTTATTAATTTAGGTTGCACAACTTGCACGTTACAGAACTCTGTATGTTACTAGTACTACTGTAGGCGTATTATTGTACTAGGATTATTTAAACTTATATACACTTAGGAATTTGCTCTGGATTTTGTGGAACTTGTGGGGACCTAAACCATGGCTTAGTTGGCTTATGTTTTAATCCGGCACTGAATTTAAGGACTGAAGTCAGTTTATTGCAATTGTAACTGTGTATGTTAAAAGAATGCCATAACAATGAACTCGTATTCAGCTTCATTCATATTTTTAACACTACACACAGTAATCATAGTAATGTCTTTAACACCAAAAACAGATGTCTCTTAAATCTCGTCATGTTAGCTAGAACATTAGCACTTCCAGTAATACAGCAGCCAACAGTCTATTGTAAAGAACTCTAACCAGTGGCAAATCCTGGAGAAGCATCCATCGTTTTGCTCTGTAGGGTGACATATAACAAAATACCAATATGGGATGCTTAAAAACACCTTTCCGAAGCTGTTAGAGAGCGCAAGAGTAGAGCCTGGAAATCAACTTCAGTTACATTAACTGGCAACCACAGACACAAAGAACAAGTGCTTGCATAAGGAAGGCGACCAATATCGTTATAAAAGTCCACCAACAGTGGCTTATTTAATGACGACTGACTATCATTCATCATCAGGGCAGTAGTTCCAAAGCCGATTAGGGGTTCAGCTTCAGAACCGGTCCAGAATGCCAAGACTTGACTTAACACGATGCAGTTAGGCCTAGTGCCACCTGAAAAAGAAAATAAATCACATGAAGATTTTTATGGAATGTGACACAAACACACACACACACACACACACACACACACACACACACACACACACACACACACACACACACACACACACACACACACACACACACACACACACACACACACACACACACACACACACACACACACACACACACACACACACACACACACACACACACACACACACACACACACACACACACACACACACACACACACACACACACACACACACACACACACACACACACACACACACACACACACACACGCGCGCACACACACACACACACAAACACGTCATGCTGTCTTTGATGAGGTTCAGTCTAATACACCAAGTATGAACACATAACCACTATGCTTAAATCTTTTGTATTGGTTTTCTCTTCGGGAAAAAATTTGGTTTAAAATTGGGGCTCCGAGTTTATAAAACTTTGAATTCTGGCCAGCCACGATACTTGAAATCAGTTCTTATTCCCCAGACTTATCATTAATCAACAAGGTCATCTGATTATCTTTGTCTGGTTGTACCTAAATCAAGAACTGTTCTTGGTAAACGAGCTTTTTCAGTTGTTGGATCTACTTTTTGGAACTTTCTCCCTGTGTCTGTGCACTCTGCTCAGTCGCTTGTTTCATTCGTTCACAACTTAAAACTTACCACTTTCAAACTGCTTATCCACCATAGACTGCCTATCTGTCTTACGAACTGATCTTCTGAATATAATAATAATAATAATAATAATAATAATAATAATAATAATAATAATAATAATAATAACAATAATCTTTTCTTTATTCAAGCGCCTGCTAACCACACTGCGCTGTACAGTGAACACATGTAGTAGAAACGGCAGCCACACAGGGCGCCTAACATACATGCATACAGTAGAAGCACATGATAACAGTCTTACAGGAGTCGAATATAGCTGTTTATACGGCAGCCAACAAGGCGCTATTCACGGCCTACTATTCATTTAACTACCGCCGCCACCTAGCGAGTGGAAGGCTGAATAAACCTTACGGGTCTACGGGATTCGGTCTTGGTACCTACTGCTCTTCACGCCAGTGTGTTATCCATTACTCTACGGACCCTCTGATTATGGCTTGGTTTTGGTGTGCCTTTTGCATTACACACCGGCACAGTAGAAGTTGCTAATCAGTTACCTCATTTTCAACCATAATTACTGCCAAATTAAATAGACCCAATTTTACTCACTCTGACAGTTCTACAGGAACGTCTCAAATTTCTAAATAGCATCTTCCTGCTGTCTTCGTCTGTGACTATCTTGCGCAGCCCAATTGATGAAGTGCGACTGCCTGAGCCTTTGAAAGGACATCAAGACGTCATTGACCAGGAAGATGTGTTTTAGGATACCAGGGTAAGCCATGAACAAGGTCCACAACTCTCCCAAACCAGTAGTGAACTGTGACAGTTCACCTGATATCTTAAGGTAAACGAAGAAAGTAAAATTACTGTCAACATTCCAAAATTGTAGTACTGTGCTAAGGTAACAAGAACATAGCACATCTTACATTTGAAGTACAATTTAAAGCATTTTACATTAATTTCTTATGTATGTAGATGCTTTTGCTCTTTCACTCACAAACTTATGTGCTATCTGCAAAGGACAGCATTGCTTATCAGCCGTTTCAGTTAATTTTCTTAGCCATCAGCCTTTTCAATTACAACATGATTGTTACAAAACATATGCATTTCATCATCATTGAAATCACTGACAACATTTCAATACAGGTCTATCTCTGAAAATGACAACAACATTGAAACAAAACAAGTATACTCATAAGCGTTATTTGTGGGGGGTACGAGGGGTACCCGTACCCCCCACTTTTTGGAATGGGGGGTACTGTACCCCCCACTTTTTAAGCAATGTCAATCAATATTTTATTATTGTGCCTTCTCAGAGAACGCAGTCACCACCAAAAGTACGAAAATACTTGGATACACAGGTAAACCGAGAGCCAAAATTAATGAGAACACTGGCAGGGAATATGTTCAAAATGGGCGCTATGCGAAAAGCTAAAGCGGAGAAGAAATTGGTACCCCCCACTTTTTAGACCAAAGTATTGGTACCCCCCACTTTTTAGACTAAATTTACGCCCATGAGTATACTCCTGTGTCATTTCAATGTGTCTATGCATAGCATCACTGGTATAAAGTTGTCCAAAATATTGGTGGGGGATTTGGTTATTCATTCTACACTTTATTTATTTATTTATTTATTCCGGATATTTCTATAGCGCCTTTCGAAGTCTACTACTACTCAGAGGTGCTCCCGACTACAACATTTGATACTGTGTCGGAATTTTCACGCCGAAGCGCCACGAGCAATTGCGAGTGAAGGACTTGCCCAAGGTCCGTACGCAGCGGCTAGAGTGGGATTCGAACCTGCAACCCTCCGGTCACAAGGCGCCGAACTTACCACTGAGCCACCACGCCCCACACTTGTTGCATTGGGTGTACAGTACATCTCAATTATTGGGGGAGGAGGCACGTGCCCCGGCTGCCCCCTCAGAGTCTGCAAGGCCCGGCCAGGCAAAGCCTGGCCTACACAACTGATCGCTCTCTCTCTCTCTCTCTCTCTCTCTCTCTCTCTCTCTCTCTCTCTCTCTCTCTCTCTCTCTCTCTCTCTCTCTCTCTCTCTCTCTCTCTCTCTCTCTCTCTCTCTCTCTCTCTCTCTCTCTCTCTCTCTCTCAAAGCCAGGCCTGCAAGGCCTTTTGGGCCTGCAAGGCCCGGCCAGGCAAAGCCTGGCCTACAGAACTGATCTCTCTCTCTCTCTCTCTCTCTCTCTCTCTCTCTCTCTCTCTCTCTCTCTCTCTCTCTCTCTCTCTCTCTCTCTCTCTCTCTCTCTCTCTCTCTCTTGCTGGCTGGCTGCTGGCTGCACGGGTTCAGATCCTGAATCATTGAATGCTACGGTTACCAGTTGTTTAAATAAGTGTTTATTTGAGTGTTTTTAATAACAATGATGACAATTACTTAGGATTTAGGAATGGATGTAAACGGGCCCGCGTGATTTGGTGTATCTCTGGCTAGCATTCACCTACACGGTTGACCTCTCTCTGTCCTCTGTCTCTCTATCTCTCTATATCTATCTATAGATAGAGTGACAAGGCAAGGCCCGGCCAGGCGAAGCCTGGCCTACACAACTGATCGCTCTCTGTCTCTCTCTGTCTCTCTCTGTCTCTGTATCTCTGTCTCTCTGTCTCTCTCTGTCTCTGTCTCTCTCTCTCTCTCTCTGGCTGGCTGGCTGGCTGCTGGCTGCACGGGTCCAGATCCTGATTCATTGACTGCTACGGTTACCAGTTGTTTACATAAGTGACCTCTCTCTGTCTCTTACGTATTTTGTACATTTTTACTCTCAAGCACATTAAAATTTCTAAACTAAATTTACATACCGTGATTTTTCATGGGTTACAGCTAGTTAACTAATAACTTCTATTACTTGTATTGGGCAGTACCTGCTTGACTCTTGAATGTTGACTTGGAACCGAACCATTCCTTCCTAGAGAACTAGATGGAGGAGGAGGAGAAGGAGGAGGAGGAGGAGGAGGAGGAGGAGGAGGAGGAGGAGGAGGAGGAGAGGAGGAGGAGGAGGAGGAAGAAGAACAGCAGTCTCTTAAGCTAGTCCTAAAGCAGCCATGGGCATGAAGTGTTAGCGACTTCATTTTCTTAGCCTTGGCATATGAGGGCGGCTGGCCAGTCCTCTCCCTCGCCGTCTCATCTTCCCACAGACAGTGTAGGTCAGTGTACGTATTGCTGAGTGCGCTAAGGGAGCGCAGATGGAGCAGAAATCTAGAACCAAATTTCTGCTGTGGCTGGGATTTGAACCCCGGCCTCTCAATTCACAGTCCAGAACACTAACCATTGCACTATCGACCACCCTTCCTATAGACTTTAATTTAACCGAGCGCCTGTATTGTAACGAAAGCCAAAAGCAGATCATATACAGCCGTAGAAATCGCGAGCTTACGGTTTCGATACCAGCATTTACAACAAACTAACGCAATAGCACGATGCAGAATAAATCACTTAGGGCCTAACTTTCGTGTTATTTCTAGCGATATGCCTCTCAATGACAAAACTGCTCCACTATTTCAAACTCTTCCACGATTTTTACGTAAGGCTCTTATTCTCGGCTTTTATTTACATAGATATAATAAACCTATGTTTATTTACGTCGGCCATATTGCAAAGATTTTATCTAGTGCGCACTAGATAGTTATCTAGTGCGCACTAGATAATATCTAGTGCGCACTAGATAATTTTCTAGTGCGCACTAGATAACTATCTAGTGCGCACTAGATCTTATCTAGTGCGCACTAGAAAATATCTAGTGCGCACTAGATAAATAAAAAAAATCGCATGTCACCCATGGGCTTCCGTAATGACTCCCTGTCTTGCAGCTGATTGTTTATCGGGTCTCTGCCTCTATGTGGCGCTGCCTTATGAGCGAGGCCCCAGTGCATTTGCAAGAGTTTTGCTGCTCCACCCTGAATGTCAAACGTCGTGTTTCTCTGAGCTCTTTCATGCAGGCTCAGCTTCTGGTTGCCGCTCGCAGGCTGCACTCGGGCAGCGCAGTGCTTTCTGCGTCGCGGCGTCGCTAGCCCTGCAGTCTGGCATGTGCTTCCCTTGGCGCTTTGCTTAGTCCGTGTAGCTAATCTTATGACTGCTCTTCTGCCGGGGTTGGGTCGGGCTTCTGAATAGACAACCATAAAAAGGCACTATATAAATTTTCGGTATGAATGAATGAATGTATATTCATGCATACGAATAATTATGTAATGTAATGTAAATCTCCGAAAGTGTGTACAGTTGCACATGCTCACACACGTAGCTGGCCTTGGATGGTCATGCATTCTCTCTATATTGCTACATGCAATCCCTGAATGCGTGTGTTACGTGAATATAGGTCAGAAAGCGTACTGCTTCCTTACCTGCCGTTTGCCTGAAGTGTTTGTATGCCTCTAGGACGATACATGTAGGATGCAATGTTTACCAGCGTCTACTGTTTGTATTTTTTTATACAACTGTACAGTTTCCTGCATGATACAAGCTGCTCTGTGCACATACTTAGTATGGATTCAGTCCACTGCTGTAGTGGATCGACTTAGCCTCATAACAGCAACGGAGTCGAGCAGCGGAGAAGGATTAACTGAGATTTTGACTGCATTGTATTAATTTTATTTACATCTTGATACCAGCAAAAGGTTCTTGTGTCGTCTCTCTTCCGAATTCTCTGGTCGTTAACTTTACCAACACTTGTCGGTTAGTGCTCCATTTTTAATTAACGTCTACTGTACATGCAACGTGAGTACATACACACATGTACAAATTATTTAAGGGTTCGTTAGTGTTATCACGGTTTAACATTTATAAAATATACATATTACGCATTAGTATATTTATCGTTGCTTGTCTGCTTGGATGGGTGTTACTTATTTTTGGCTTCGGTGCCTAGTCAGATAGAGTTTGCCTCAGGCCTATCTGCATACTACCTCTGGCTTCTTTACCCTGCAGCCGTTAGCTCAGGCACGCGTGCAACTCCTTAGAAGGGGTTGCCTGCTGGGATGCTTGATGCTTGAGCCAAGCTGCTCTCACTGACTAATCTCTTGTCTATATAAGATCATCTCTTCTCTTCTTTGGCCTGATTGCTTGGGGCTCGTTCTTTCCACAGATCTTCAGCTCTGGTAAGACTGTCAGTGAGTAGATCATTTAGAATTTTAGATCACTCATCCTTATATATGTTACAGGGAATGTGTATTTTCAGGGAATATGTATATTCCCTGAAAATTTCAGGGTATATGTATATTCCCTGATTCACTCAGGGAATGTATACATTCCCTGAAAAAACCAGGGTATATACATATTCCCTAAAATCTTCAAGTGATTTCTATACACATTCCCTGAAAGCTTTCAAAGACACAGCGACATAAAGTCAACAGTAGGCCTAGTGCTTAGCTAGGGTTATAATTGGTCACTAATTGGAAGGTTCTATCACTGCGTACCTCCTTTGATGCGCATATGCCCCCATATTAATCAATATTAATATGTAATTATGCATTTCACATTAGCTTTGAAGTGTTAATAATCAGTTGATTAGTTTGTTATTGTTATAATTAGTAGCTAATTGGTAGCGAATTGGAAGTTAATCGGTGTGATTCTCGTTGACGTTAACGATAACGAAAATGTTCGTTAACGAACAAAATATGATTTCGTTAACGATAACTATAACTGTAACTAAAAAATATCATTAACTATAACTATAACTATAACGAAAATAACACAAACGAAAATTCATCGCTATTTTCGTTAATGAAATAAGAAGTGCATATCGATTATTATTATTATTATTATAATTATTATTTTTTTTGCCCCGAGGTATACAGGATCCCTCAGGGACTTCAATATTAACTAATGTAAAAATAGTGTCCGGAATGGCCCTATTCGTCCGTTTCCTGGCTGGCGAAAGTACCTGTAAAAGCTACAGCGTTGAAATAATAATAATAATAATAATAATAATAATAATTATTATTATTATTATTATTATTATTATTATTATTATTATTATTATTATTATTATTATTATTATTATTATTATTATTATTATTATTAAGGGTTCCTTTCAAAAATCTGATATTTCGAGTTTCTTTTTGATGGAAAGATAATTTTCTCTTTCGATTTATAAAAAAGTTATCGGTTTCATGTTCAAATTAGAAATGTTCATAATAAAAATCAAATTGAATACACATTTAAAAGAAAACGAGATTGTATTTTTAAGTGGAAAAATCCATTAAATAGGCCTATCTGTGACAGCCAGTGATTCCACATGTACTGTAGCCATTCAGTATCAAATTGAAATCTGAATTACAACATTTTGTTTCTTCGGCAATTTCAGTTTCTTCATTTGTTAGAGTCATAGAAATTTTCTGAGGGTTGGGTAATTTTCTTTGACATAATTTTATTAAGGGGTCCTTGAATCTTTGGCAGTTGTTGACAAGGTGGAAGAGATCAAAAACTGTCTAAAATTTGTTGACATAGTTAATCGATGACCCCATAGGGACCAGGCGGAGCGCCATTGGGGCCAATTGTAACTATAATTATGTACTAACTAAAATTAACTAAAATAAAAGTCCAGTAACTATAACTGTAACTATAACAAAAAAATAATACTAACTATAACTGTAACTATAACTAAAATGAAAAACCATTAACTATAACTGTAACTATAACTAAAATAAAATCTGTAAGGAGAATCACACTGAAGTTAATAGTCCTACGTACCTCCTTTGATGCGCAAACGCCCATATATTCAATAACTGTACGTAAATATAGGATCAAATCTTCAGAATAAACAACATCTAACTTCATAGAAGAAAGGTTTTTTCCCGTTTAGTATAAAATGGCCCTGAACTGAGTGCCATACAAGACACACAAGCTTTTGCAGCGATCGAGTTAAGAGTCAAGAAGAAAACTTCAGTAGAGGTAGGCAAAGCATGCTGTCTTATGGATTTCAATCTCGTTTTCAATCTGGTTTCAAATATCATTATATTGTACTACAGCACTTAATTCAGACTTCATTTCTGGTCAAAATGGTATATTTCTAGAAGAAGCGCTATAAAAATTGATTGATTGGTTGATTGATTGATTTAGAATTCGCTACCAATTAACTACTAATTATAACAATAACAAACTAATCAACTGATTATTAACACTTCAAAGCTAATGTGAAATGCATAATTACATATTAATATTTATTAATATGGGGGCATATGCGCATCAAAGGAGGTACGAAGTGATAGAACCTTCCAATTAGTGACCAATTATAACCCTAGCTAACCACTAGGCTTACTGTTGACTTTATGTCGCTGTGTCTTTGAAAGCTTTCAGGGAATGTGTATAGAAATCACTTGAAGATTTCAGGGAATATGTATATACCCTGTTTTTTTCAGGTAATGTATACATTCCCTGAGTGAATCAGGGAATATACATATACCCTGAAATTTTCAGTGAATATACATATTCCCTGAAAATACACATTCCCTGTAACATATATAAGCCTTCAGCATAATCAGCGGCATAACTTTGGTCTAAAAAGTGGGGGGTACCAACTTCTTACATACACGAAGAAAGGCTGAGATTACAATCTCTCGGAAGGCACAGTAATAAAATATTGATTGGCATTGTTCAAAATGTGGGGGGTACGGTACCCCCAGTCCAAAAAGTGGGGGGTACGGGTACCCCTCGTACCCCACACAAATTACGCCTATGAGCATAATTTTGTTTGTTTCGCCTCGGTATTAAACATTTTATATTAATAATGTCTCTTTTATCCTGTGAGTTAGTTCCCTTGTAAATATTGTATCATAGTCATCATCATAGTGTCAATATCCAAGGGTCAGGCAGGCTGACGTCAGACGGCTACTGTAACAGTGGATGGTTTTACAACTTAACCGACGATAGCGATAAAGGAAGGAGGATTCAGGATAGAATTTTATAGGAAAAGGAATGTTTTCAGTTTCGTTATCGTAACCCCGAATTTCTAAAGCACTATTCTAAAACTAATCACAGAGCCCCAACTTATTCCCGAGCGCTGCTTCGTACTCGGCGAAGGGACCTGAGACTCAAAGGAAAGCCTCGAACTCCATGGCCTAGAAATTGAGCAGCAGCAGCCAACAGATGTGGTTCTTCCCTGTCAGTGACTTTGGTTCGATCCAAAGCTACAGCTCCTGCATAGCCACAAAGGGTCGCTTGCTTAGCTGTTTATAAGAGGGTGCATCTTTATTCATCCTCTTTGTTAGACTACCACAATCTCAGTGACTGTTTTTTCTCAGACGTGTCCTTATTACTGCTGCTCGACACCAGATCTACTGTGCTTGTTTTTGAACTTTCATATCATTCCTTGATCTCACGCTGCTCTTCTGCAGCTCTAGCTTCAATAAATTGTGTATCCATTTTACAAATCAAGATTCTATCCTCTCCTACCACATAACCCCTTCGACCTTCTCCATGAGTAACTAAAGGAAAACCCAGTTAATAAAAGTAAGCATTAATCATTAAAAGCAGACAAACACGTGTAAGAAGAATTAAGCATACAGAATTTTTCAGACGGTCCATCGAATAGCAGGGTGCTTGAAACTTTCAGTCACTTGTGAAACCCCTAAATATTGTCAAATATAGGTGATATTGACCTGAATTAATTTTGTTGTATAATGGACTAAATTGGCACTTTCAAATTAGCATCAAAGTTTTCCTCGCTGGCGTCTTGTTTCAACTTACATGTTGAAATTTTACCACGCAAGTCAGTATTTCATGCAACTTAGGAATCGAACATTAAGAATTTAGTGTACAAGGTGTCAAACTATGCAATGTTTCACCATAACATTTGTAATTCTAATGTATAGTTCTGTATTTCAAACACCTTAGAAATATACAAGTTAGAAGGTTGATATAGAAAACTTCAAACGATGCGCTGTTTCACTATAAGAGTTGTAACTTGGGTATACAAGTCAATGGCTCATACGCCTTAGGAATGTAAAAGTTGTGGTTTTAGCGTCAGAGTACCCAACTCCATCTGATATTTACCATACAAGCCCTTTTCTCCATGCATTTTAGCTACCTAAAAGCATAACTTTACTGTGGAAATCTCGCCCACATCTAAGCAACAGGTCTTTGCAAACTAGAAAACCAAAATTTTCATGTTCATTCCATTTGCACATGCGCATCTTAGGTTTATCTCACACGTCTTTATAATATACATTTGAAATTTTAGTGCACAAGTCAGCATTTAAGACGTCTTAGGAAATGAAAATACAGAATTTTGATAAAGAAAACTTCAAAAGCTGTGATGTGTGTGTGTGTGAGTGTGTGTGTGTGTGTGCGTGTGTGTGTGTGTGTGTGTGTGTGTGTGTGTGTGTGTGTGTGATCGGACAGACGTGTCACAGTTCCATGGTGCATGTCTTAGAGCCCTTTGCAGAAAGTAAAATGTGTCTAAAGTGCAAAGACTCCAACCGTTATAATAGATTTCATTGTGTGTGGTCTTGCAAGCCATGTGGTGTAAATGCACAGTTCAACGGCCATTAGTCGGACAGACGTGGCACATTTTAGAGTCCTTTGCAGAGTGCATGATGTGTCTATAGTACAAAGATTCCAACCGTTATAATAGATTTCAATGTGTGTGTGTGTGTGTGTGTGTGTGTGTGTGTGTGTGTGTGTGTGTGTGTGTGTGTGTGTGTGTGACACTGTGTGTGTGTGACACTGTGTGTGTGTGTGTGACACTGTGTGTGCATGGTCAGCTGACTGTGGGTTTTTACGACTGCTCCGTTAGCGGCTCTAGGGTTTTAGCGACTGATCTGAAAGCCACCTATGGGTTTGAGCGATTGATCTCAAAGCCACCCATGGGTTTGAGCGACTGATCTGAAAGCCACCTATGGGTTTGAGCGATTGATCTCAAAGCCATCCATGGGTTTGAGCGACTGATCTGAAAGCCACCTATGGGTTTGAGCGATTGATCTCAAGGCCACGCATGGGTTTGAGCGACTGATCTGAAAGCCACCTATGGGTTTGAGCGATTGATCTCAAGGCCACCCATGGGTTTGAGCGACTGATCTGAAAGCCACCTATGGGTTTGAGCGATTGATCTCAAAGCCACCCATGGGTTTGAGCGACTGATCTGAAAGCCACCTATGGGTTTGAGCGATTGATCTCAAGCCACCCATGGGTTTGAGCGACTGATCTGAAAGCCACCTATGGGTTTGAGCGATTGATCTCAAGGCCACCCATGGGTTTGAGCGACTGATCTGAAAGCCACCTATGGGTTTGAGCGATTGATCTCAAGGCCACCCATGGGTTTGAGCGACTGATCTGAAAGCCACCTATGGGTTTGAGCGATTGATCTCAAGGCCACCCATGGGTTTGAGCGACTGATCTGAAAGCTACCTATGGGTTTGAGCGATTGATTTGAAAGCCACCCATGGGTTTGAGCGACTGATCTGAAAGACACTCATGGATTTGAGCGACTGATCTGAAAGCCACCCATGGGTTTGAGCGACTGATCTGAAAGCCACCTATTACTTACTACTTGCGTTAGCTTTCAAGAACACCAATCGTTCCATGACCACTATTCGTATTCGGTCCGACAGCTACTATTCGGCTGAATACCGAATAGCTATTTGGCCAACTATTCGGCCCCGAAGCGAATGCGAAGCGAATATTCGGTACAGCCCTATTTATCAGGGCTCTGTCTGACACTGAAAATCGGGGCTTTGATAGAGATTTTCATATATACATGTTTTATTATCGTACGTACTTATTCGTATATACATACGCAGATACTGAGCCCATGTTGTGCGGTTATTGCGTTGGCTTCCTGGCCAAGCCTGGTTGTGCCATTTTGACAGCTGCAGCCACCGCTGTGCGAGAGATGGATTTCGCGATGGTTTGTCTGCATGGTCACAGTCTAGATGTACAGCAGGAACGACCTCTCGACAGCAGAAATGTTTATTCGAAGTACACCTCAAGTACAGCAAGGCGCGATGCTGTCTTATAGCCTCATGCCTTTATCATCCCCCTCTCCTTCCATCCCACTGTACCGATTTTCTCCCCAATATCAGCCTTTTAAGCGTCTAACATCTTTAAAACGGTGATTGATGTTCATGAGAGTTAAACTGACGCAGAACAGACCACATAAGTGGTTACCTTAGGATGCAGGCATCTGTGTATAACCATACAAGCTGTAACCATTTCTTGGCATCAACAACACTCAAGGATTAAAAGCAGGCCTTTATAGAGAAAGTAGAATGCAGAACAGGCTACATGAAAAGCAGATTCCATGTGGCTATAATTTTTAAGACGCAGGCCACTTTGTAACCATGCTGTAACCATTTCTTGGCATCAACAAACCCGAGAAAAAAAGGAAGTAGGTTATGATAGAGAAAGTGAACGCAGACCACGACGCAACAGTATAGATGCGAAAACAATCTGAATTTTCAAGGTAAGCTTTGTGTAATTTATATATTTAAATCTCTGAAAGGTACGTAAATGTTTTTGTATCTTAAGTACTTTGGTAAATGCAATCATACATTCATGCACAAATACCATATATTTTCAAACATTCATCATACGTGCATACGTACATAAATGTTTTGGATTGCCATTGGATGTAATAATCTAGTTCTAAGTGATATTTGACATCACCTAGACTAGCGCAGAGAGGTAGCCTATTCGTTTTACAATTACTATTACCTAGGTCATACATACATACTACTTAGCAAAGTCAAGTCAGAGAGGTAGTCCAGAGATCCTACGAACGCACATACTGACTTTTAGACTAAAGTGTAATATAGTTCGGCTTAATTCGACGTAATAATAATAATAATAATAATATTTATTCTTTAATTAAGCGCCTGCAAACGCACTGCGCTGTACATGTACATGTTATGCGATAAATCTTAACTAGTTAACTACTAACAGAACAGACAGCCTGCTATACGGCTACCTACTAGCATAAAATAAAAATTAAACAGGATTAGCGCAATTAAGGTCGCAAATCTGCAGGATGTAAGTGTAAGCGAGAATTTTTTGTCACTGTTTAATCCCGCTGATAGACATAATGCTTGTCTGACGGTTTTCTCGACTTTATCATTTTTGAACTTCTGTTATCACTTAGGCAGCATGAATTTACATCAATTCTTATAGTTTTTTATTCATGCAATAACTTCAATCTTCTTGTGTTTCATCACGAGCAGGAAACGATTTTTATCAGAAACCGTCAAATTAGAGTTCGTAATTTATAAAGAAGAAAATGTTCTAAGCCTAAGCCTAATTATAGGTCTAATCTAAGCGTGAGGCACAAGATTTTTCACGAGCGCTGCATCCAGTCTGATGGGTTGTTCAGAGACGCTACATATAGCAACGATTGATCCAGTTGCATGGAGATCGGAGGGAAAGGAAGCAGGTGAATACGATTCAGGGTGAAAAGAAATTGGAAGGCTGCGGTTAGGATCGATCCGGTTAAGATCTTTTCAAGGTGGAAATTCAGTTCTGAATCAAAGTCTGACGAGTGATACAATATAGAGAGATTTGAGCTGGTGATTGTTGTTGATAAAAATGTGGTATGAATGAAAAGAGAATTTTCGTGAGTCATGTTTGAGGACTATTCCAGAGGTGAAGCGCAGTGTACGCGAAGAGTTACTATTATTATCAACTAGCTGCTTAACCCGGCGTTGCCCGGGTTTCGGAAATACTGGGAACGGAAGCAAAGCGCAAGAAATCAATAATAGTTGAGTGAAGGTTTCGAGTAAAAAGCTCCAAAACTGTAGAAATGCATCCCGGTCAAACAGACACACACACACACACAGAATCTTCTCTTTATTTATATAGATGATGCTCTCAAGTACATTATCTGCAAATCACAAATGCTTATATGTAGTGTGAAGACGGTTTGCGGTAGGAAGTTCTTTAAAGAGAAATCGCACTATCAATATCTGATAATTTCCAAGTTGTGATAACACTAATGTAAGTTTTTCTTTTCTTTTCTTTTCTTAATGTGTTATATTGTGGAAAATAAGGTTATGGCTGCTTTTGAAAATATTAGAAGGAAAATGTAGCTATAAGTTTCAATCCCTCTAGCGAATAAGGAACAAAAGTTAATGTGAAGTGAAATCCGTACTCTAGCTGCTTAAGCGGCGCCATCTGGCGAGTGAAAATAGGTTGAGTGTTCCTTTTTGGGAGCAGCTATAAATGCGTTGCCCGGGTTTCGGAAAGGTTTTGGCCCGGGACACCATGGTAGCGGTGAAAAGGGGGAAGGCGAAGCCCACCACTGGGTGGCTCGTGCCCACCGCGACACAGTAGTGTCGAGACCAAAAGAAGCGAGTGCGACGCCTAGAGCGCCGCGTACATAGTGCCAAGACTGAGGCGGCCAGATCTTTGCGTCGTGCAGAATGGCTCGAAGGGAACCGGCAGTATCGCCATACTTTAAACACCAGACGGTCTGATTTCTGGCTACAGACGATCAAGACCCAGCGTTCTGCACCTCGCAAACTCTGGCAAACGATTGATAAGGTGCTTGGTCGGGGACGCACGCCAGCGGACAATCTCATTTCAGCTGACGAATTCCACCATTTCTTCGACAAGAAAGTTGCTGATGTGAGAGAGTCCACCGCTGACGCTGCTGACCCAACCTATTAAACCACACCTCACCGCCTATCTTCGCTCTCGCCTGTTTCCGTCGATGACATTCTGGGCCTTATCCAGTGCACTCCAAACAAGCAGTCAACGGCCGACCCGCTGCCTACGTGGCTGCTAAAGGAATGCGCTGGTACTATTGCCCCATTTTTCACTCAACTGGTCAACCGTTTCATTTCAACTGGCAGAGTCCCAACGGCCTTCAAAGTTGCAACCATAACTCCGCTACCAAAGAAACCTGGCCTAGACACCTCAGATGTAAAAAACTATCGACCAATCTCCAACCTGTCTGTTCTGTCTAAAATGCTAGAACGGGTTGTAGCCAGGCAACTTGTCAATTACCTCAACATCAACCAGTTGTTCCCCGACAGACAGTCAGCCTACCGTGCTTCCATTCTACTGAGACGGTTCTTGCAGATATGCTGTCTGACATTCTTCTTGCGATTGACTCTGGAAACTTCTTTCTTCTTTCTCTTCTAGATCTGTCTGCTGCATTCGATACAGTCGACCACGACATTCTGCTTCATCGACTGCACTTGTCTTTTGGTATGTCATCTACTGCGCTAGAGTGGATGACGTCCTACCTCACTGGCAGACAATAATGTGTCCGCCATGCCGGCACCTCTTCCACAGCAACTACCCTCACCTGTGGCGTCCCTCAAGGCTCAGTCCTGGGACCCATTCTCTTCCTCCTTTATACTGCCGACATCTTGACCATAATATCCAAGAACGGTCTGCAGGGTCATCTTTACGCAGACGACTCACAGGTCTACGGATTCTGTCGTCCTGATTCTACCGACGTACAGCGTCTGCGGTCCATGTCAATGAGCTGCATCAGTGACATCGCTGACTGGATGAAATGCAATCGACTGCAGCTCAATTCATCGAAGTCAAAATTCATCTGGTGTTCGTCCTCACGCAGGGTTGAAAAATTAGATCGAAGTCCTTTCGTCATTGGTGCGGATGCTGTCGAGCCAAGGAACGAGGTTCGCGACCTCGGCCTTTACCTCGATAGAGACCTATCAATGACGTCACACGTCACAGGGCTTGTGAGGACGAGCTTCGGAATCCTGAGACAGCTGAGAGCTGTTTCTCGGTCTCTCACACAGGACGTGACTCGCCATCTGGTGTAAACTTTAATCCTGAGCCGAATCGATTACTGCAATGTCGCCTTTGCTGGCTTGCCACAGCGCAGCATCATTCGGCTTCAGGCGGTCATCAACGCTTCTGCTCGCCTGGTCATGAGACTTAAAAAGTTCGACCACACCACAGCCGTGATCCAAGATCTTCAGTGGCTCAGAATAGGCGAGCGGATCAAGTATAAGCTTTGCATCATGGTGCACAAATGCCTGAATAACTGCGCACCACGCTACCTCGCACACAATAATCAGGCCGCTATCGGACGACCCTAATCGGTCGCGATTGCGATCAGCAAAATCCGCAGATGTATTCGTGCCAGCGACAAAAACCAAAATGGGTGATCGGGCCTTTCGGGTCGCTGGCCCGCGTGCTTGGAACAGTCTTCCTGCTGATATCCAGGAAGCCAAAAGCATCTTTGTTTTTAAAAAACAGTTGAAGCTTCACTTACTAAGCAAAACCTCCGAGCATTAACCTTGACAGTAGCCTGTGTACATGCGTTTTTGTGAAGCATCCTAGAAGTAGCTTGCTACCAACGATGCTATACAAATTGTCGTAATTTACAATTTACAATTTACAATTTAGTGAAGGTTTTGAGTGAAAAGCTGGAAAACTGGAGAAATGCATCCCGGTCAAACAAACAGAATTTTGGCGGTCAAACACACAGAATCTTCTCTTTATTTATATAGATTATATTTTGTAACGCGCACACGGTCACACCGAAACATGAATCTGAGGCGTCGATAGTCTGCCGACAGGAGAAGATGCAGTTAGATATCCAAGTGTTTGAAAGCCAAAGAGAAGTAGTGGGTTTTGAGCCGCTTTGTGAAGGTGGGACGTGAATTTGAGCTACAAAGAGTCGATTCCATTCCTTGACGGCAGAGGATGGAGTGAACGTGAGCCCATAACTGTTCTGCGTGGTGGCTCAGCTGAAGACCCGTACTTGATGCTCACAGGCAACGAGGATGGATGTAAGGATTTAAAAGTGATTGAAGATAGGGAAGTGCTAGTGAGGGCTTTGTAAGTCAAACAGGTCAATTTAAATTTTATTTGGAATCCAACAGGAAACCAATGCAGCTGGTGGAGTAGGAAAAATGAGTTTGCTTGTTAATGTGACACGCAGCAGTAAGCGAGGCAAAGAGCGTTGGATGCGTTGCAGCCTGTTATGTTCAAGGTCTGAGAGACCCACAAAAAACGAAATAGCATAATCAAGGTGAGAGGAGACAAGAGAACAGGCTATGGTTTGCGACATATTCACACACTTCAGAACAGAAGATTCGTTGCGATCGTCCTCTATTTTTGAAATAAATTGCCACAAATTTTTGTATGGGTCGTGTTGCTAGGAAATGAAACTCGCTGTCTCTGTACCTTTTCTTGCTAAGCACAATTAACGATATCAACGAACAGAAATATCACGAAGGCTGTCATCATGTGAACATTTGTATGCTACGCTCCTCTCATTAACCGCTTCCAACTAATGAATATTAATGCTCAAAGACGTCACTGTCTACAAATCACGACAAACTAACGGACGTTCGATTCACACGTAATTCAATGTAAAATTAAATATACCGTAAGAGACTGCTCTTTAAAACTAGCGGACTAAAACTGGATTAAGCCTACTTAGCTGGCGAACAGGCTGAAATGAATGCGCCTAGAGGGTTTAAACGGGCCAATATACTTGCGCCGCACGGATCTTTTAAACACACGGATTCAAATGGGATTAAACTAATTTAATTACTTGGTGAAAGTGACGTGACACTGAACATTGCATGAAGGATAGGCAGTTAGACTTTGCATGGTTTCTGTAGTTTCGAATTGTTATATTATTGCCGTTTGTCATATTCATTAACGGATTGCAGGCAGACACACCTCTTGTTTTGGTGACTGTCATGTTTGCTTGATATAACAAATTCCATCATCTTACCATAAAATCCGCCGCCTTTCCCTCTAGCTCAATTTAAACACAATCAATCAATCAATCAATATTCGTGTTTTGCAAAAATTCCTGTCGACACAGACGCGACAGAATTACACAGTCTTTAAAAAAGAGAGACATTAATTGCAAATGAAAATAAATCAGATAACAGTCAACTAGAGAGTTTAAACAGATGGGGTTTTAAATAAGCCATACACATAAAATAAAACAATATGCTAAAATAGTTAATTGTTAGTAAGTGTTTTTATAGAGCATACGGGATATAATGTTTTTTGTCATTTTTATCAGGTAATGTGAAATTATGAGCCCGTTGCCGGAGATTATGAGGGATATTACGATCAGGTGGAAAATAGGGTCGCAGAACATGGTCTGATCTACTGATCTTCATCCTGCTTATAATGTTAATAAAATGCCCAAGTTTGCTGATGATACCTTTCTTATCATTTTATCATCTCTGAGAGATACTGATGAAAAGGAACTGGAAAATGTATCTTCATGGGCCTTACTTGAAGAACAACCTTCGCCTTAATCATTCTAATTCTAAAGAGTTACTTATTGCTAGATGTGGGTTTTTAGATCAACCTTCTCCGCCTAGTGGTTTGCTCAGAGTTACCTCTCTCAAAATTTTAGGGGTTACTGTTACTGAAGATCGACGTGCTTCTTCCCATGTTAGTGAGACTTTGAGATTATGTTCTAGTCCTCTTTATGCATTGAAAGTGCTAAGATTTCATGGTCTTTCTGATAGTGCATTACATTATGGTTTCTTTTATGACTACTGTTGCTCGACTTGCATATGCTGCACCAGCTTGGTTGGGATTTGCTGCTGCTGATGATTGTGCCAGAATGGAGTTTTTTGCCCGTATGTGTAAAATGGGTTACCTTTCGCCTGATGTTCGGGGTGAAGATGAATTGGTATTAGTATGCTTATGTTTTTACTGTAATGGTTTGCGGTGTCTCAAAATAAATTTGTAATAATAAACGAATACTGCTACTAGATTTGTAATGGCTGCCTTAAAGAGGCATTCATCTGCCTGTTTTGCCAATTCCGATGCGCTTTGAATGGATGGGGAAAGTAGACCGGAACGTCGCATTTTCCTCAGCAGTTTTTCAACCCTCTCTCTGCTCCTACTTGGGTGTAATCCCACCAGGCTGGGGAAGCACACATCAGAGAAGCTATGGTTGTGGCCCTTGCTATTTCCTGTAAGACATGAGGTGGAAACGTATAAGATAAGAGATTATAACGGAGAAGAAATTCAGGGCACTTTTTACGAACAGGAATTACAGAAAACGAATCAAGAAATTTATAGGATCGAAAAGATCATAAAAAAACGCGGAAAGAATTATTTCGTAAAGTGGCTGGGATATCCCGAATCTTTTAGTTCTTGGGTTGATAATGAACCTTGACCACATTGTGATACTGATCGCTCTTAAACACACATTCATTCATTCATTCATTCATTCATTCATTCATTCATTCAAAGAAGTGAAAATCATCGATACTTGTCTGATATAGGCTATGACTCGCCGCAACAGAATTCCATAAAAATGGCAACCAGCACGACACTCGCCGAAAGTGTGGGCACTTCCACGAGCACGTAATTGTCCAGAAACGTCGTACTGTTTATACACGCACACAAATACATTCACAAATACATTCACACACGTGACCGATCATCATTAACCGATCATCATTAACCGATCTTCATTATCTTAACTAGCTAAATATTACCACATCGTATTTTACAAGTCAAGCGACGTCAACAGATCACTTTCGCTCCTCCGATAGCCAGAAAAATGGCTATATAATTAATTAATTAATTAATTAATTAATTGGCCTATTAATTAATTAATTAATTACCTATTAATTAATTAGCGTAATTGGCTAATTGTCCGAGAGGCCATACGGTCCATATTCCCATCAAAGACCCATATTCCCATCAAAGGCCCATATCCTCGACTGGCAGCCATGATCCGCAGCCATCGATCCAGCCATAACGAGCGCTTTAGCAAGAAGTTTGACCTATTTAGAAAATTTTCGCGACCTCTCTGTGCATGTGTAATTTCTTTTACACGAAAATGTGCTTGACCTATTTTGGCGACCAATGATAGCTTACGTTGCCCGACAACGGCGAATCACCGAATGCAATGCTAGAAGATGCATTTACTATTACAACACGACAAACAGTCTAAGGATTACAGTACTGTTGAAAACATTATTATGTTGTATAAAAATAACATATTTAAACATATTATATCAAATATATCAAATATTGCGATAGCAATAATTTTCTGTTTCTCTACAAACACTCTTATAACGCGTGCCATTCTTGCACAGCCAAATGACATCAATGGCGCAGTGGTGTAGGTCAATGCCTTAGACTTAGAGCCCTACGGCCGTCGGTTCGAATCCAACTAAGTCGGTGCTTATTTATGTTTTTTTTGGTGGAGAATGCGAACAGAACACCGAAGATACATACATACATACATACATACATACATACATACATACATACATACATACATACATACACACATACATACATACATACATACATACATACATGCATACATACATACATACATACATACATACATACATACATAATTATTCCTACATAGGTTCCTTATTCATAACTGCACCAGCTATGACAAGACCCATATTTCAGCTGTGTTATATCTGCCGTATTATGGAATGATACCTCATCCATCCATCCACCTACTCTGACTTTTGACGTTGAATTACCTTGGGCTTGACCTTGACCTTGGCCTTGGTCAAGTCGCGTGACACTATGATGAAGTTCGAGCTTGGAAAGTCGGCCATTCATTCATTCATCCATTCACCTACTCTGACCTTTGACCTTGACCTTGAAGTTGATCGTGACCTTGGATGACATTGGCCTTGACCTTGGCGGAGAATGCTACAAATATATCTACTTATAACAAAAGACGAGAATCAAAAACAATACCTTCTTCAAGTTGCCAGCGCTCATCGGAAGGCCATTCCAGAGCCATCAAAGTCTCTCTTGAAGAATATCTCAAAATAGACTTGTTTTAATGTTGTTCTTGTTAACTATAAACTTATTACTATCTAACTATAACTTACTAAGCAGTAAACACTAACCAGTGACTTAATTTTTGTTTTTATTTTATTTTAAAAAGTTTTTTGTTAAAAAACTTGAAAATACTAAATCTGAGGAAATTTCTTCGTAACAACATTTATCGTTCTAAATTGAGCCACCTCTAATTATTCTTCTAGAGACACAAAAATTGGTCCAAATATTCCTTAAACTCAATAGAACAAGTACAAATGTGACCCAAATCAATTTTCAAAATTTTATTTTTTGGACCACACTAATATATATTAGGATAATTAGGGTGTCTCTTAGCATAGTGCAAAAAAAATTATTTTTATTTTTCTCCTTCTCACCCTCCCAAGTTGTTAGGTTCATAGAAATAAAATTCTGCAAAAAATTTCATTAAAATTGGATAATATTTATGGGTGGCCCTCGAGCTTTAAAGTTTAGAAAATTAATTATACTTCGTACAATGGGAAATGTAATGTTACATAATAATTAATCGTCAGTTGTAGTACTAGTTAATCAATTTGTATTGTTTATGAAACAGAATTTCTACTTTCTGCGTGTATATTTATGTTAAAATTAATATCTAATGTCCAGAAACATACTCTCATTCGTTCCTGAATGAGGGCCATGCCTCACTCGGCCCTGTCATTGACGACTGCCAACCCGTTGATGATGTGCAGAGCCTGTGGAATATTTCGTTTCCTCTTCATCCCATTCAGTCGGGCCAAGTGCAAGGAAAGTCTGAGGAAGACCAAGCATGGAAAAGAGTCGTTTTATGTTTATCATGCAGAACTGCTAAAGGGTCACGGTGCACTTTTGGTCCCTTTAAGGATGATCCGGGGCTGGATCTTCCATGGTGGCTAACATCAGTCTCTTCATCTCCACAGACAATCTTGAATCAAAAAGAGCCAGTCCGACCAGCTCCTCAGAAAGGTACCATACATGAAGTCCAAGTTGACATTTCCTTGTTGTGCTGGAAATGGCTTCATGTGAGTATTTTTTAGAGTTCAACCATTAGTTGGAAGTCGCTCAGAGGTACTTCAACTCCGACTGAGACAGTAATCCAGGCCTAGAGGTTAATGATAACTGCAAAAGTTGCGAGATCACGAATTCCTCTCTTCTCTGAAGTAGTAATCTGGAACTGGTCAGGAAAGAGCCATATCTTAATTGCATGTCATAACCCTGACCATCCAATTTGCACGATTCGTAGCGCCTGGCACCTGGGAATTCCAATTCATGATATATTGTCATCTCGTGGTTGCTTTACTTCCAAGTTTACTTGAGAAAAGTTAAGAATATCATCTCGGGTTGATGCTCGCCTCTTTGGGGCTGTCCAGATGTAACCGGGCCATGTCCTGCACCAGCTACTACCTCCAACCAAACCTACCTACTACCTCTGTCCCCGTGCCCATGACTGCATTATTCCCCCAGCCGACAGCCTGATATGTAAAAATTTATTGTTAGGATGTTATATACTTTTTAACTGGGATGTCTGTACAACAAAGTGCGATTAGCAAATGGTAAATAAAGAAGATACTTACTTACTTACTTACTAACCATGTTGACTTCATGTAGGGCAGTGCTATGAATAAGGTAATTGATTAAAAATAAGCAATGGCTTTGTCCCTAATCCAGAAATCATGCAGGTGGTGTAATTCATTAATTTCCACTTACTTTCCGCGAAAGTGCATTTATTACAAATTTCTTTGAAACATTTTAAATTTGAATTTTCAAATTTGTTGCCTGCAACTTGTTTACAAATTGAACAGGAGCTAAGAGTTTGCCTCCCCTGCTTCTATAGATTGAAATTGGCAAATTAATAAGGCAATCTGTCCATCTTTTAACAATGAGAACTATATAGCTTGGTTGTAACCAATAGGCCTACAATGCTAAAACTTTGACATCAAAGGGCCACCTCTAAATATCATCCGATTTCCACCAAATTTTTTTGTAAATTTTTTATCCATGAACCTAACAACTTGAAGGGGTGAGAGATTGAAATTTTCAACTTTCAATTTTAAGAGACACCCTAATATATATATATAAATATAAATAATATATATATATATATTGGCACCTTAATATATATATATATGTATATATATATATATATATATATATATATATTAGGGTGAGAATCAAAAATGAATTTCCGAATTTTTTCTGTATATATATATATATATCAATCCAATCAATTTCTTTATTGCTTTCGATGACAGTTAACAATAACGAAACATCAATAGAGCAGCTACTAAATTGACAACATATAACGATAACATTATTGAAGAAACTATAATCAAGATGAAGATCATGCACATGAGTCCATTTGAGATAAACTAGAATAATGCATATTCATATATATATATATATATAGTAGCTAGATGAACCATCAGTACATGCAAAATTACAACAAAACTACATCAAAATTACATCAAAAGTACATCAAAATTAAATGTAATATAAACAAATTAATTTTATTGAATAGTATAGACTCATTTTGTTGCGTTATTTTATATATAATTATATTTTTTCTGTCATCTACGGCAAAGGGCGCCCCTAAGTGATATGAATCCCGCTAAACAGGGGTACCCGACTAGTGGTAATTACAAATTATATGATGGCTTAAGATTATTTTCTCTCCAAGGTTAGGAGGAGGTTAAAAATAAAGAACTGAGGGTAAATTAGGAGAGAATTTACAATTTAGTAAACGACTTAACTATACTTAATTAAAGAATATGTTCCGGGGCCAGGTCCCAGCAGTGACATTCAGTAGGTACGATAAGCGTGTGCCTGATTAGTTATGAGATCATTTCTGGGATATAAGAAATAGCTTTAGTGATTTTTTAAACACGTATTTATTTGTTGCGGACTTGATCTCGAGTGGCAAAGTATTCCAGATTGTCGGACCTGTTGATTTCATGCAGTTTAATCTTAGGTTAGTTCGTGCTTTGATTGGTCTATATAGCGTAGCACTTCTAGTGTAATGGTTATGCATCGTGGAGGCTAGAGTAAAATAATCTGCGAATGTAGCAGGGAGTAATTTATGTTCATACATGTAGAATAGTAGTCCAATTTGAAATATTCTGATCCGTTTTATATCCAGGAGACCTAGTTCATCAAAAATAGGTTCAGAATGGGTATTCCTCCCAGCACCCACAATCATCCTTACTGCCTTTTTTTGTAGGATTATTACTTTTGTTAGCCGGGAGTTGTAGTTAGAGGCCCATATTAAGTTGCAATAGTTTAAATATGGGAAGATCAGGGAATAGTAAAGACTTAGTCTGATTTTTGTGGGGAGTAAGTGGGTAACTCTAGAGATAATTCCAATGTTTTTTGCGATTTTTAATGAGATGTAGTTAATGTGAATTTTCCAGGTGAGATGCTGATCAATGAAGACTCCGAGGAATTTAGTAGATTCAACTTTATTAATGGGAACGCCGTCTAAAGTTATTGACCAGTTTATAGGTTTAATCTTTCTATGCGATTTAAAAATGATGAAATTAGTTTTGTCAATATTGAGTGTTAATTTATTAGCGATGAACCATTTATTAATTTTAGAAAGTTCGATATTTACAGTTTCCATAAGGGATGTCCAAGAGCTATTTGAGTAAAAGATATTAGTGTCATCTGCGAATAATATGAGATAGAGTGAAGAAGATACTGTCGCAATGTCATTAATATATAGTAGAAAAAGTAGCGGCCCTAGGTTCGACCCTTGCGGAACTCCCGACTTGATATAACCTGGGGCAGAGAGAGAGCCATTACAGCTTACCCTTTGAGTGCGATTTTCCAAATAACTTATGAACCAGCTGAGTTGGGTTCCTCTAATTCCATAGTTACTGAGTTTACTTAGTAAAATGGCATGGTCGACAGTGTCGAAGGCTTTGGCTAGGTCGACAAAGATTCCAACTGAGTAGTCATTATTGTCAATTACTTTTGTGATTTTATCTTCCATGTCTAAGAGGGCCATGAAGGTGGAATGTCCAGCTTGGAAACCATGTTGAGACTTGTGAATTATGTTATTCTTTGTGATAAAGGAGCTGAGTCTATTGTACATAATTTTCTCTAAAAATTTTGCGAAAAAAGGAAGGACTGAGATAGGTCTATAATTTTCAAGAGTCTGTTTATTTCCTTTTTTGAAGACCGGGATAACTTTAGCAGCTTTCAATAAATCTGGAACAATCCCGTTGTTTAGTGAACTGTTGATAATTTCAGATAATGGTTGGGTAATTAGGTGTAGAGTGGGTAAGGCTAAGTAAGGATCAATATCGTCTAGTCCCTTAGTATGGGTTTTTTTTAAGGATAGGCCTATATTCAAGATCTCCTCGGACGAGGTTAAGTACAATCCCAAGGAGGCAACATTAGGAGAGGGCAGGTAATCTACATAGGAGTGGGTAGCAATAGGTAAGTTTTTAGCCAGTTCATTTGGGAGATTGATGAAGTAATCATTAAACCCGTTTGCTAGAACTTCCGGGTCTTCCATTTTGGTCCCATTAATTATTAGTGAGTCAATCTTTTTTCGACTTTCTTCCAATTGTAAGGCGGATCTGATTATCTTCCAAGTGGATTTTAAATCCCCCTGGTGGTTGAGGAACTCCGATTGATAATAATTACGTTCTGCAATTATTCTTATGCTTTTGAATTTATTTCTGTAGGTGGTAAATATTTTCTTAGTAACTGGGTTGGGGTCTTTTAGATATTCAGTATATAAACGGTTTTTCTTTCTACAGGATTTTAATAAACCAGGAGTCATCCATGGCTTATCGCATTTAGCCGTGTTGCTCCTACCTTCATTTTGAAGGGGAAAAGAAATATTGTAGGCAAGCATATAATTCTGTATAAAATATTGATAAGCTTCGTTAACCATTCCCTGTTGACAAAATTGTGACACGGGTTCCCAATTCCTTTCTAGTACCGCACCTTTCTTTTACCGCCGCGGTGGCCGCGTAAACGCAAGCTTATGCGGTTATAATTTCGGATAAGTTGCTAAACTTCCAATCAGACGGTCAGAAAATGAGCGTGGTGTACTAAACGTCTATTTGAAAATACATTTCTTGTTTAAAGAAAATCTTTTACTATATAAAATGAAACTGCCAGAGTTGCAAAAGTTAGCGAAAGAGAATAAGATTAGAGGAGCATGTCAGCTCAACTTATCGCTATTAGCGGATCAAGAAAAACGAAAAAAATATCAAGAAGATTATTGGAAGATTACGGACAAAGCGCTCGACTAGTGACGCAGTATGACGGGAAAGTATGGAAAAACAGATGCAAAATTAAAGTGTACGATGCAAACGAAAACGATTTAGTCGATAACGAGACTGCTAAAGGATACGATAAAACTATGGAGGCAGTTGCAAACCCAAGCGAAGAGTCTTCTCGACAACAAGAAGATTTCTACATTTTTAAAGAAACCTATCGTTTGTATACATGCGATAGGTTTCTACTCTGTAGTCGAGGCGGAACCTAGTACAAAAACTCCGCCTGAGGTAGATGACGGTGAGGTTACGTTCCTCATATATCCCCAAAGTTCGTTTCGATTTATCCCGGTAATGGTATACGTGGCCCCTCTGGACTTATTGTAAACACCAATTTGTCCTAATGTAAAAGTCACAAAACCGGGTAATCTATATATACCCGTACGAGGAATAGTTATTAACTCAACCTCTGTTGTATACGCCGAATCCGTATTTATAGCGACGGTAGTTAATTGATCGTGCGTTACTTCGTTTGGTAAGTCACAGTTGCTGCATTCTATAGTTTTCTTCGTCGATGATTCTGCTAACGAACAAATAGCCGATCAGGTTGTAAGTCGTTATAGTCCCAACCGTTCCTTTAAACCTGTATACGAATCCGCTCGTCGTATGTCGCACCAGACTAACCGGAGATACCCTCATACCCGAAACGTAATCTCTAGAAGCAAAGCGACGGTCCAGGTATTTCTTATTAGTTAAACACTTTTTTCTCCGGTTGGAACGACGCTATTAGTCGTGATTTTATCGGTTATTAAAGCTGTAGCCTGAGCAAAACTAAGGCTTCGTCGCCGGTACCCACCGTGGGGTAATCGGTCGGTAAATCTACGAGAAGATGGCTACCCATATCTCCAACAACGTCGTTACTTCCATCGCCTCTTAGAAAAGTATTGTTTGCCTGAGTTAGCGTAAGGCCACCGGAAATTACTCTTTGCGTAGCTCCGCGATCCGTATATCCAAACTTATCGACAGGCATATTTTAATAAGGCGATTTATTATTTAGTGCAATTCGTTCATGGTTTCTTTAAATTTGCATAAGTCGTTCATCGTCTTCTTTAGTACATACAAACACAAATGGCCGCAAAACACTTCGTTACCCGGTTGTATTCGTTCGCTGTTATAAAACACTGATCCACGTAAATACTTTAATAATTCCGTAGGGGGAGAGAGACCAAAACTATCGAACGAAAATCTAGCGTTACCTATCTTTATCCACGCCAACCAATGCGTTCCGTTCCCTTTAGAATCGTCTAGGTTAAGGATTCCGCATTCGTTCGTTCTAGGCTTCTTAGGAAACTCGTTTCGTACGAAAACACCTCTAAAGTTCTCGATATTTAATTTCTTAGCTGACTCCTCCCCTTATTCCCTGCTTGATCATCAGTAACATATCGTTATAACATAACAACTCCAACTTTCTACCGGTTAACTTCAGTGCAGCGTCCCATGCTAGTCCGGGTGAAGTATAATACCACGCAGGATCAAGCCCATAATGTTCGATACACACGTACCTACATCGGCTTATAATAGAACATCCGAAACGTTATACAAGTCGTGATATTCTCTTAACGTTTTACAACGTAGGCCTAATGCTTTCCATACCACTTTAGCGTGCTCGTAATCTTCGCCGCAGATCTCGGAATCGTTTAGTTTAGAATACAAGTTATGCTTCGGAGGCAATTCGGTTTCGTTTAATCTTTCAACGTCGTCAACGTAGTCATATGGATAAACGCCTTTTTTCAGTAGTCCAGTCACTTAGCGTTAAAAAAGTCATTATTGTGCAACTTGTACGGTTGGAGCTACAAACAAAAAATTTCCATTTTTGTGCTCAGAATGAAATTCTGAACAAAACCTGATATAGTGCCAATTGAAAAAAAGAAAAAAAAATCGGATTTTTCTCCACGTTTACCTTATTGGATCAGTCTCAAACAAGTCACTAGGGTTGGTGTAAAACTTGCTCATTTGATGATAGAAGCATGAAATTTGGTACATGGTAACAACATATGATTAGGTCAAATGATAGCTATAGGGCCATCGCAGATTTACCCCGTGGCCTCAATGGCAGCCATTTTCCAAAATGGCCGACGCAAAACATAGATTTTTCAATATCTCAGCTTCTAGTTCACTTAGAATCGTGATCTTGGGGTCTAAACATACATATTTAGTTACAAGGATTCCAAGTAACGAAGAAAAGTATATATCTTTTAGCCGAGAGATCGTAGTCGATAAGTTTGCAAATAAAGAGGGAAAAGAGATAACGGTCAAGCGTGAATTACGCTTTATCGATAGTTTTAGATTCATGCCTTCGAGTCTCGACGCGTTATCGAAGAACTTTCGTAAAGATCAGTGTAAGAATTTAGGTGATTTTTTAATGGCGAGAAGTTAGATCTTTTACTCAAAAAGGGTGTGTACCCGTACGATTACGTTGACGGCATTGATAGATAAAACGAAACCGAGTTGCCTCCGAAGCATAACTTCTATTCTAAACTAAACGATTCCGAGATCAGCGATGAAGATTACGAGCACGCTAAAGCTGTATGGAAAACATTTCGTTGTAAAACGTTAAGAGAATATCACGACTTGTATAACGTTTCGGATGTTCTATTATTAGCCGATGTTTTCGAAAACTTTAGGAACGTGGCCATCGAACATTATAGGCTCGATCCCGCGTGGTATTATACTTCACCCGGACTAGCATGGGACGCGGCGTTAAAGTTGACCGGTGTAGAGTTGGAGTTGTTGAGCGACTACGATATGTTACTGATGATTAAGCAGGGAATAAGAGGAGGAGCCAGCACGATTTCGAATCGATACGCGAAAGCGAGCAACGAGTACATGGGAGACGCTTTCGATCGCAGCTAGCCTTCGGTATTCATTCCTTACTTAGACGCGAATAACTTGTACGGTTGGGCGATGAGGAAAGCTCTACCGACTAACGGGTTTAAACGGATGACCGATGATGAATTGAATGATTGGAGAAGCGTTACCGAACGAGATGGGGTGGGATGCGTGTTAGAAGTCGATTTGGACTATCTTAAGGAATTACACGACCTGCATAACGATTATCCTTTAGCTCCCGAGAGTATAAAACCTAGAGGATCGGACGTGACGAAACTAATTCCGAACTTAAACGATAAAAAGAAGTACGTAGTTCATTACGGTAATTTAAAGATGTACGAAAGTCTTGGTTTGAAGATAACGAAAATTCACCGAGGGATAATATTCGAAGAAAGCGCTTGGCTGAAAAAGTATATCGACTTGAATACGGAATTTCGAACGAGAGCTACTAACGATTTTGAGAAGGACTTTTTCAAGCTGATGAACAATAGCGCCTTCGGCAAGACCATGGAATGTATCGAGAATCGAGTTGACATACGATTGGTATGCGATGAGAAGGAAGCCATTAAGCTCGCGGTGAAACCTAATTACGACAGTCTAACCATTTTCGATGAAAATCTAATCGCTGTTCACATGAAAAAGACCAAGTTGTTCTATAACAAGCCTATATATCTATGAATGTGTATATTAGACTCGAGTAAGACTTTAATGTACGATTTTCATTATAATTACATCAAGACCAAGTACGGAGATAGGGCTAAGCTATTATTCACCGATACGGATTCTTTGGCGTACGAAATAAAGACCGACGATTTTTACGCCGATATCGCCGACGACGTTCGAAGCCCGTTCGACACGAGCGCGTACCCGAAAGATCATCCATCATGTACAGAAACGGGTGTAAATAAGAAAGTTATAGGCATGTTCAAGGACGAGGCAGCAGGTAAACAAATCGAAGAATTTGTGGGTTTGCGATCGAAGTTGTACTCGTACAGAATGTCGGGTGAAGACTATAAGAAATGTAAAGGTGTAAAGAAGAACGTCGTTAAGAAAACGATAACCCACGACGATTATAAAGACTGCCTGTTAACGAGAAGAGAACTGTTAAGGAAAATGAACGTTATTCGATCGTATCATCACGATATTTACACCGAAGAAGTAAATAAAGTCGCGATGTCCGCCGACGACGACAAACGAGTGATAATGGAAGATGGTATACATACCTTGGCCTACGGACACTACTCGCTTCGTCAATAAAAGTATTAGCTGAATATTAAAATGAGTTCTAAGATCTTCGAAGACATAAATGTTGAGAGCGTCGAACTACCTAATATTCCTGAATCCAACGTGCAGGTGATCGATGCTGCGAAGAAACTAAATATAAAAAACTTTAGAGGCGTTTTCGTACGAGTCGAGTTCCCTAAGAATCCTAGAACGAACGAATGTGGAATCCTTAACCTAGACGATTCTAAAGGGAGCGGGACGCATTGGGTGGGGTGGATAAAGAGACGTACCGATAAGTTATATTTCGATAGTTACGGCCCCCCTTCAGAACTGTTAAAGTATTTACGGAGCCCAGTGTTTTATAACAGCGAACGAATACAGCGGGGTAATGAAGTGTTTTGCGGCCATTTGTGTCTGTATGTAACGAAGATGGTGGGTGATGGAATGAATTTCCAAGAAGTTATAAACGACTTACATTAAAAATTATTATATATACAAAATGCCTGTCGATAAATTCGGTCACACCGATGCTGGAACAGCACAAAGAGTAATTGCTGGAGGTGTTACTCTTAGTCAAGTAAATGCTAGTTTCCTTCGATTGGATTCAGCAAACCTGGCGACCGGAAATATAAAAATGGGTGGTCACGCGATAAAAGGTTTACCTACAACGAATATTTCGGAAGCAGGAATGGATGAGGCTCTAAGTTGGGGACAAGCCATTGATTTGATAACGAATCACGATGATTCTCCATCCAACGATAATCATTTGACGAATAAGAAATACGTTGATGAACGAACTGCTTCGAAAGTGTCTAAAACTGGCGATACCATGACTGGAGACTTATTCTTAAGCATCGGCAGGGATCTTACGCGGACGATGGGATGTAAGGATTTGGATGGAAATAAAGATTTTAATATATTTTTAGGAAATACAAAGAATAAAATAGAAGGTCGATTAAACCAACCAATTACATCACAATCGACGGATGGATTTCGTTTTAGAATAAATAATGAAACCGCCTTAGAGATGGTTAAGTCAATGGATAACAATCCTTCGTCTAAAATAAATGTGTATAAGCCCATCTTAATGCATGGTGCCCACATTACAGGCCTACGCGATCCCAGCGGCGATGGTGATGCAGCGACTAAAAAATATGTTGATATGGCTGCGTCAAGCTATAAACGCTGGAACTCACACAAGAGTTTATTTCGATAGAGTAAGATTCAGTACCGATAGTACCATCAGTACCGATAGTGTCATCAGTACGAGCCAGTCTCGTTTCACTCCTGGTAAAGCCGGATGATATATCGTTTCAAACATATTATTATGGCTGCGGTCGGACCCGCGGTTAGCGTTTACACTTTAACTCGTCAAGCTATAAACGCTGGAACTCACACAAGAGTTTATTTCGATAGAGTAAGATTCAGTACCGATAGTACCATCAGTACCGATAGTGTCATCAGTACGAGCCAGTCTCGTTTCACTCCTGGTAAAGCCGGATGCTATATCGTTTCGACGTACATAGAATTTTGTGACATGAGTAATACCGCTTATGGTAACGTCTTCCTGTATAAAAATGGGGTGTCGTACATGCAAATTGCGGGCGGAGGGGGTACGGGGGGTTCGTATAACAATTCAACCGGTAGTAGCATAGTTTTTGTAAGCGATACCGATTACCTGGAGATATTCGTTTATTCGTCCATTGCTACAAACATATTAGGTCGAGCCTTTTCAGCGGCATTCTTACGACCTTAGCGATATCCTTGCTGATCGAGAAGAATATAACTGATTTGTAGCTCTTTATACAAAACACTACTACTAACTAATAAATAATCTTATTAAAAACAATGCCAGTCGGTAAATTTGGACATACCGATTCCGGGTCTATGCAATTATACATTTTATGATTCATAGATCGCAGAATTTAAATAGAAATTATCCAGTTCTATTTCAATTCTTATAATTAACCGGTACTCTCCTCGAAATTAATTAGATCTTTCTCCTCACTGCTGCTACTCTCCTCACCGCAGGTACTCTCGACACTGCTGCTGCTATCGAACACTTTAATCTCATATCTTAGTTTTTATACGTTCCCGTTAAACATCGCTATTAAACCCGAGCTTTGGTTAAACTCTTTCGCGGCCTTATACATCGATGGGTAAGTATCGATCAGGCCCGTTTCCCGGTCTAAAATTTCTACGCGCCTAGGGTTTGTTCTTATATGTTTCAACTTATCGTATTTTTCATCTTTGCTCGTCACTTTCGGTGGGTGTTTCCTTTTTTCCACATCCTCCCGTGTAAGCACTCCTTTCTCGATTAACCGCGAAATCATTTCTGGTTTGTTGAGATAAGAACCCCCGCTAATCTTATGTTGTTTCATTAATTCTTGCAGTTGTAGCAGTTTCATTTTATAATGAGAATATTATTTCCTTTAAGCCAGAACTTTTTTTTATTCATACCATCGCTTTGTACACCACGTTCATTTTCTGGCCGTCGGATTGAAAGTTGAATAATTTATCGGAAACCACGACCGCGAAAGCTTCCGTTCCAGATGGGACCGCGGCGTTGAAAGTAGCTTTGATCTGGATATCGACGACCGACGACTTTAGTCGTTCTGACTGTTTACTAACGTCGAACACGATAAGCGGAAATAGGTCTTTATAATCGGCTGGTGTGAGGTTGCTTTGCGTTTCAATTGATCCATTCCGTAGAATCGCTCGCTAAACGTCGCCGCGGCAAGATAAGCTCGTGAAAATTGTTGATTCGGAAACGATAGGTTGTAATCGACGGCTGGATATCTTTCTTGATTCGGCATCACGTACGCGTTTTTGAGATCGCAATGATCGAAGATCGATGAATTAACCGTTTGATTGCCGCTTCGATTCGTCTGAAAGCCGACGATGATATATATATCTCGGTTTTTCCGGACACGACTTAACGCTTAGTCGCCAGCTAAACATCGTCGACTGAGGAACCGAGATAGTATCGCACTGGCGCGCTCGATAGGCTACGGGTAACGACGCTTTAGATTCGATGGTTTTGTACAACTGCATTCTTTCCATATCCGATGGAATAACGTGTGGTATGAACCACGATATTTTACCTATCGCGACTTTCCCAGCAGCAGCCGCTGCAGTAGCCGCATCGTCGGCGAGACGAGCTCTAAAGATAGCGTCGTCGTCCGATTTTCGAACTAGCGTTAGCGTCTGTTTCATGCCGTACACGACTTTATCGTAATCCTCGCAGAAGCCGAAAACGTGTTTCAGAGGCACGACAAAGCTGAATGTGCCCTTAGCGGTTGGCTTCTGAATGAGATACGCCTGTCTGATCGCGAATCCCGTGTTATCGGCTATAACCGCGGTTGCCGCTGTATCTTTAGTCCATAGCTGGTTAAGACCTAGCGCTACAGCGAAATCGTTCGGATATTTCAGCAGACCTAGCATCGTGGTAGCTTGACCCGGGTGAAATACCGTTTCGATATCTTGGTTCGACAGAGAATACGATATTTGGGTAAAGAGATGCATCAACCCGTTGTTCGTTATGGCTACCGCATCGGCATTAACGTAAGCGTCTCCATTCGTTTTAGTCAACCTGCCTTCGATCAGCAAGTACGACTCGGAGGGGTGGCTAAATTGATCTTGAAGTTCGATGTTTATACGAATATCCCCGGTGCTGTTTAGATTCGTTCTCGCTACTGGCTCGTATTCGTGCCATTCGTATCTTTCGATTCCGTCATCGGTTAATGGACCGTCAGTAAATCTCAGAATATCCGTTTGCATGCTTTTTATTAACTAAAGATTTTATTTTTAAGTAATCGTTACGCCATTTTCAATCCCGCTCCGTTTAAACGCCGCACTAGATCTTGGATCGCTATTGCATTCGAAGCAGTCTTCGTTCCGGAACCGGCTAATAATTTATTTATATTCGTAGTAGACGCACCATCGTCGATTAACGTCACTAATACGGCCTGGCTCTCGGACGTTAGAGTAGGTAAAATCGATTGAACGTTCTGATTTTTAGAAGCTGAAAATTTAGTGATTGCTTTATCAACCAATCTTTTCCCGGCATCGATAGCCGCAGTCTTTCCAACATCGAGCGCCGTTTTCCCGATCTCTTTCGCAGCATCCTTACCAGCGCTAAGAGCCGATGACGCTATTCGTTTATCCGCATTCGACGCGAATAGTCTCTTGAAAACGCTAGCAATAGAATCGAAAAATCCCGCTCCACCGATAACGTGTTGTTTCTTATACATTCTTTTAATAACGACTAGCATTTTTATAATCGCAACATAAACTTTTTATACGAGTCCGTGTCTATCACCTCTTGTCTTAACAGTTCGTCGCATATACTAACTATCTCGTTTCTTACACCAGTATTACCCGCCTGGAAGCTAGCCATTCGTAAAGGCAACATTCCTACTAACGCATTCGGATCTTGCGGAATAACGACGACTCCTTTGCCTATCTTCGCGTTCCATATTGGTTTAATAATTTTTCTGTACTTTTCGCTTCTAGACGATTTTGGTTTACTCGGAATGTTCCGTTGTCTCATAGCATTCGTCACGTGTAGAATCTCGGCGTAATCGTCGTGGTTGTTACCGTCGTATATCGACGCGTTCGGTTTAGCCATCGTTAGTAATTCCCAGAGACCCGGAGTTCCGACGTAAGTCTTATCCGCGACCGTTATATTATCGCCTTGGATGGTAATAGGCGCGTCTCCGATATAAAATATTCCGTCTTTGGAACGTATACCGAACGTCGTATCCGTAGACTTTTTATTCGAAGCGTATTGTTGCAAGTACGCCGTCGCTATCTCTCCTAATTCTAAAGTTCTAACGTCTTCGACTGGATCCTCGTACGCCTCTATCGAAGGATACTGCGGAAACTGTATGGCTTTTAACGATGGCGGCGCTGGTAGAGCCTTTAGCGCGTTAGCCGGTGCTATAGTGTTTTCTTTAATCGATCCTAGCTCTTTCGCAATTCCCGACTGAGTATCGATAATAGGCTTATACATCTTCGTTAATTCTCGCTGCAACCCTATATCGCCTAGTTTCTCCGATAGATAGTTCTGTTGAATATTCTTCTTCGTCTTGAGAAACTCTTCAACGATAAAGTCTCTTTTGGTAGGATCGTTAATCTTGAGAAACGACATTATTTTAAATAAATAGTATAATGTTTTAAAACGTAAACGTAATTATCAACATGATTTTACGTTTACGTGTTACGTTTTACGTTTATGTTTACGTTTATGTTTACGTTCTACGTTTTACGTTTACGTATTACGTTCAACGTTTTTCCCAAACGCGTTCTTCAACGACTCGATCATCGTTTCTCGATTTCCAGCTTCTTCGTCTATACTACCTTTTATTTTACTTCTGATTTCTTCTTTCATTTCGTTAAACTTCACGAGTTCGTTTAGAATTAGCGAGCATTCCTCGTCTGAAATATGATCGTCTTCCAAAGCTTTCGAGACGTAGTAGCTGATCGTGGTGAGTTTTACCTCAGCTAGCGTTTTAAACTTTTCGTGTTTCTCCGCCTTTAGCGTGAGTTTTTTATTGACTCGACCACCGATAAAACAAAGAACTATAGCGACTACTGCTATTCATTCCATCGCTATCACGACGGGGGTTGCAACTACAGTAGAAAGAACACCGATTCCCGAAATAACGAGCCCCATCGTGGCAACACCTAGAACGTCGTCTATCCAGCTAATTATTTTCACGCTTTTATTGTATTCCATGCTTAGTGTTGCTCTTTTATCACGTTCTCTTTCAATTTCTTTTTGAATTTCGGTAATCTTCGAAAGCCGGTAGATGTGAGCGGTTCCATCAACCGCATCCGTTCCCATTACGATTGATAAATTCTCTCGTCTCATATTTTTAATACCGTTACATAATTTTTTAATATACTGGTCTACTGCGAACTGACGAAGCATAACGGATCTCCTTCGGTCATGGTAACTTCCGAATCGGAATCGTTTACAATTGTGACGACGATGTCCGCTGCATTTTCTGTAACGACTTCTCCCCCTTGTATAACGCATCCGCTTGCCTGGATTTCCGGTCTGAGCGACACTTGACACCATCCTCTAGTCATTCGAACGCCGAGTCCGAGCTCTAGCGTTTCCGTTTCTTTAGGTTTAGTCGTTATCACTCGTTGGGCAAAAATCTCCCATTTTTGACTGCCTCGTTGCTTAAGGGGTAAATGCGTCACTTCCTTTTTAGGTAACCACTCCACTGAGTTAATTAGAAGTATTTTCGGACGAGCGGGTTTCGTTCCAAACTTGTGTATCGGTCTTAAGTATCGTGACATTTTATAAATAGGAAATTAAATTTTTATAGCAACCACCCGAGAATCGGAATGTTTTGAAACGGAGAATTAGGTCCTAATATGAGCCCCATTCCATCAACGAAACCAGACCCAGTTTTCAAATAAAGACCATCTGCTTTACCGTCTAATCCAGATCCCGACCACGGTTTTAGGTAGAGACCCTCCGCGTGTTTTACTATCTTACCGTTTCTACCTCCTCTTCTGATGTATATCACACCTCCATTGGCCCCGAACCCCCTAATTTTATCGATGATTTTCGTGGTCGCCGCAGAACCCAGTCCGCTTAAAGCTCCAGTCGCGAGACTAGGCAGCACGCTAGAAAGTAGGAATTTACCCGCCGTTGCTAGAAACGGTAGAATAGCTCCGATGAATCCTCCTTCCACTTTAGCATTATGAGCTAACTGGGTTTTACTCATCTTGATCGTCACACCCTTCCCATTCTCATACGCTTTCTTCATCTTGTTAATTTGCGCCTGAGTTAGAGCTAATACGTGTTCTCCCAACAGATCATCGTGAGACAGTCTAATACTCGCACCATCACACCTCGCTTCGAGCGCGCGTTTAATTTTGTCTTCTTGTCCTTTCGAAATATTAACTTTTAGATTCGTATACCGGCTCATTTTATATATAACTAAGATAAACTTTTATAATACTCACACTTCTCTAAGGTGAAATCTAATCGACAATTCCTCTCCTCTAAGGTTTATCAAGTTTCCATTTTGATCGGTAAGCTTCGTTTCCATCGATGAAATCGTGTGTAGCGTAATGGGAAGATAGATAAAATTAGCGGGCACTTCGATAATCTTGTAACCCGGTCCCACGTTAGGGAAAAACGAATATATCACGTTTCCCGTCGTTCCGTTAGAGTACGAAGCTCCGATAATATCGCTAGTCACCCTCAAACTGTTTACGTTCATTATATTTACTATTTGTTCGGATTCGATATATCCCTCCGTATATACCAAGCGACTGAAACCTAGGACGGTTCTAATCGAGTTGACTGGTCTAAAATCAACTCTATAATTCGGAGCAATATTTATCACAGACTTTAACGTATTACTGTTCGGTTGAATCGTAACATAATATTCTTCGTTTGCCGTATCGTTATGCTCGTTCTCTTTCATGATTCTCTGCAAGTATTCGTTTATATCCGCGATTTCATAGCACCCCTCCGGAATGTCTATATCGAACCACGTATTACCTGCATCAGGTGAATATCTGAAATTGTTGTTCGTAGCGTCGATATTTGGAAAAGAGTAGTACGTCTCGAGATTGAGAAGAGCCATTTCGTACTTTTTACTCGCGTCCAGTTCGATTAGCGGATTATACCGAGTCCTAATTTTTGCTCAATAAAATATAAAACGATGATTTAGGATCCGTGTTACGTACCACCTTTTCCACAGCAATCGCTATCTTTTCGAGTGCAGATTCCATTCTTTTTTTATAATGAGATTATTATTTTTTATGCTAACGACATTATGTAAAAGGTATCGAGTTCACGCCGGTACTTGCCATCGTTCTTTTTACTAGTTTGATCTATCACGACGAATCCATGCGGATGCTCCCACGCCGTTTTACACAGTTTCCTAAACTCATCTTTCGATATATCGTCTACGCCTACCTGTTCGTTATAGATATGATTGATATTCTTTAGGTCTTGAGGAAATAAACAAATAAAATTTGCGTTCTCTCTTATGGTTTGCCGAGGCAGTTTAAAATAATTTTGTGCGAGATAAAAACAATCTACGTTACTATGTCTAATACGATTCGCATTTGTTTTGCTTTTCAAACTGCAAGTCATCGAAAATCATCAAGTTCTTCTTCTCACGGTTCAAATCTCTCGGATCGGGTACGTCTTCAGAACTTTCAAAGAACTGACAGTTCATATCAGTTTTCTCGGTAAAAGTTTTAGCCCATTCCTCGACGAAAAACGCCGGTGATACGTTAAGCTCCATAATCTCGTCTTTAATGCCGAACAATCTAACGATTGCTTCTTTCGGTAATTTTTCTTCGAATGCTTTCTTAAGTATCTTGTACTCTGGTTGAAAGAGAGATCTTCCGAATAACCTGTAGGTTATTGTAGTCTAACCATCCATACCTCAAAAGCAAATTCAGCAGTAAAGTCGTCTTACCACATCCAGACTTTCCCACGATCAGACCTCTTATGCTTCTCGGTAATAGCGGGCTGTTAGATCTTTTCATTGCTTCGCCGTTCCACGATAAATCCTTAACTTCCATGATCGTTTTAAATATAAATGTTTTCGTATTAAAATAACAATGGGCGACAACTTGTATTGCGTAAAGTGCAAAAGAAAAACTGAAACGAGAGATATTCGGAACGTCGTCAGTCAAAATAATAAGCCCATGCTTCGAGGCGTATGCGTCGTATGCGGAACGACTAAAACTCAATTCGTTAAAGGAACTCCTTCGAATGGTGGAGATCTAGTCAGTTCTCTAAATTCGATCACTAGCAACATCAAATTGCCTTGGGCTAAATTTCCAGGTGAGATGCATTTGCCTGGTCACTCATTTACGGGACCTGGGACAAGATTAGATTTGAGACTGAATCCCGACGGCACTGCTAAAGATTGGAGCAAACCTGTTGACAGAGTAGATAACGCGGCGTATCACCACGATTTGGCTTACGACAGGTATTCGGATACCGTCAATAGGAATGCAGCCGACAGAGTAATGGTAAACGAATTAAATAATATTCCTAATCCTACTTTACGGGAACGTATCGAGAGAGCGGTAGTGAAACCTATATTGTCCGCTAAATCGAGTCTCGGATTAGGTTTACCGTCTTCAAAAAACATGAATTTTTGGGTAAAGAACAAGAAAAAGAAAAGTTAAAATGGACCGACGAACTAGCGGAAGAATTACACAAACCCATAGTACATCGTTTTCATAAAAGGAAAGTTTACGTCGGAGGCATCGACGACATTTGGGCAGCTGATCTGGTCGACATGCACGCGTTCTCCGAACATAACGACGACGTGAAATATCTGTTATGCGTTATCGACCTATTTTCTAGATGCGGATGGATCGCGCCATTAAAAGATAAGAGCGGTGCATCCGTGTTCGATGCTTTTACGAAAATATTCACGAGCAGCGGACGAAAGCCTGAGAAACTCTGGGTCGACAAAGGAACAGAATTCAATAATAAACACGTAAAGTCTTTAGGAGTCGAGCTATATTCAACCGAAAATGAAGAAAAGTCGTGCGTTGTCGAACGATGGAACAGGACGATGAAAGAGAAGATGTACAAATATTTTTCGGCTAACTCGACGAGAAGATATATAGACGTTTTAGACGAAATGGTTAGCATGTACAACAACGCTAGACATTCATCTATAAAAATGACGCCGGCTAAAGCGAGTACGAAAACAAACGAACGCGTGGTGTGGATGAATTTATACGGAGGTTTAAACCCCGAAACCATTAAACCAAAGTTTAAGGTAGGCGATAAAGTAAGAATTACTAAGAAGAAGAAAACGTTTGAAAAGGGTTATACACCTCGTTGGACCCAAGAAGTATTTACCGTATCGAGAGTTCAATACACGGATCCTCCAACCTATAAGATTACCGATTATAACGGAGAAGAAATACAGGGCTCATTCTACGAGCAAGAACTACAAAAGACTACTCAAGAAATATTTAGGATCGAAAAGATTATCAGGAAACGTGGATAGAAATCTATTGTTAAATGGCTTGGTTATCCCGAAACGTGCAATTCATGGGTTGACAACGATGCATTGTTAACTTGGAATTTACACAAATACCTACGACCTAGAAACCTACGGTATTACCCCAACCATTACGCGATGACTAATCGATAATGCGGTAATTCCAATAGTTTCGCGATGAGTCCGCGGCGCGTGATATTCGTTGCGAAATATTAGTCGCTTGATCGATACTGAAGGGATTTCCAATAGTTTCTATCGCGTGACACGGTGGTGTCGTTATGAACGTGGTTATTGCGTGATTATTAGGTGCTTGTTGGGTGGTTGTTCCACTGGCCGCAATTAACTACTACTGGCGGCGCCTCTAAACTTACCACTTAAATGGCAATGATCTCGAACTCGATCTACTCCAAACTCTCCTCCGCAGATATGACAGTTAGTAGCTTCGTCAAAACGTTTCTTCTCAGTTTTGCCGCATATCAGCTTCTTAGGGAAATTAAATTCGTCATATATTCGTTTTATATTTTCTACAAGATAATCTACCAATATCTGGGCGACATCGTCGTCTTCGTTTTCAGCCGTAAACTTTACCGGGTTTTGCGAATATACGTTATTGTCGAAGCATTTTATGTGATAACAAAACGAGATAGGCGTATGCTTCTGGTATTTATTGGTGTAAGACGTACTAGGATCGGGCTGGCACGTACCGATCGGTTTAACGAAAGATTCGAAATCCGCATAGACGATAAAAGGCACTCTCATCGATTTAAAATAATGTTTAGCACTGAACATGGTTCCTGGTTCGGGAAGAACTATTTGGAGTGGAAAGCCAACACCCAACTCTTCATATCCTTCTCCCCTAGCTCTTTCTCCACCTCCATTGCTCAGCTACTCGATGTGGTCACTCTTATCTCTAAATGGATGTCCTCCAACCTCCTTTGTCTCAACCCTGCAGAAACTGAATTTATTATCCTTGGCCTTCCAGATCAGATCAAGAAAAATCCCCGACCTTTCCATAAACTTACCCACCAGCTCTTCATCTCTCACTTTCACCCAAGCTATCTCTTTCTCAACGAAATCCTCCGTAACAGCTGCTCTGCCTCTCTTTGGTCTTTCAGTTTTAATACGCCCAAATCATTTTTAAATACACCAACGGACATCGATTTCTGGATATCCCCTCGGATACGTTGCAGCGCTCGTGAATAAGCTGGTGCTTTGCGCTCAGGTTTACAGTGGCGCTTTAGAAAATTGGAGATTACGATTACGATAACGATTACGATTTGTTGGGCGTTTCGCTGCGAACAGTACTCGGTATACTTAGTAAGCGATTCTACTTCTCTATAACGGTTTAAACATCTTCTACAATAGTGCAATAAATTATGGAGTTTTCTGTTCGCGAATTCAACAATTTGTTAAAGTTCTTGATCCAACAATGATGCTTCTTTTCTCCGTCGGCAATAAGCAGTAGATCTACGCAGATATCGCTTTCGTACTTCGATATATATAATGGGTATACGTCCTTTTCATAGCCGAATACGTTAACGCTAATGTTACTGTTACGCTCAAACTTATTTAAAATATTAGCATCAGCAGCAACCGGGAATTCGATACCGCTCCAATAGAGCTTCTTCGATTGTTTTATTAAATCTGTCGTGATTCTTTCCGGGTGGTCATCAATTGGGTTCAACGCTCTAGTAATATACTATTTAAAACATTCAAGGTCGTCGTTTTTCAGATTAATAATAGCCTTTTTAATTGGCTAAATACTCGGGAAGCGGAATATAAGAACTACCTTTCAATGGCTTATATACCACTATATCGATATCCAACTTCACCAACGACTTTAAACCTCCAATTACTGCCTCGTATCTGAAAACTTGCCATGCTCTCCTTAATTTTATCCACTGCGTTGCTATATATTTCGCTCACGTCGGTTGCGTCTAAAATGATATCAGTCTTTGATTTAAAATTAGGTTCGGCAACGACTACTTCTCCGGATTTAATATCTACTTTTTCCATTGCGCAATTAAGATTGAATTGAACTTTTACCTTTCGATTTTTCGTCAGTAGACTGACTACCTGTGGTCTTGCGGCATTGAGAAAAGACGTAGCGTCGATTCCACTGATTCCATCGATCGTGTATCGCTTAGTAAATCCTTTAATAGCCTTCGCCTCTCTTCGCGGTCTCTCACACTTATTCCTCGGTCCTTCTTCGGGTACGTATCCTATAATCGAGAGGTGGGAAAACTTTTTGCACGAGGGGCCACATTAAACGCCAAAAAAATTCGGAGGGCCAGATAACAAATTTTTAACTTTTAATAACGACTAATATGAAAAAGTGTACGTATTTATAATATATTAAGTACACTTTGGCTGTTGCTAATGAGATGTATGCGACTGTGAACATGCATGCATATAATTAACAAGTTTCCCATAATCCGGCGTGATTACGCTGGTTGCAATTCACAGTTCGGGTTCAAGTTTAGATCACTTAACTGAGACCTGTACTTAGATTTGTTTATCTGCCTAATTAAAAATCTTTGTTGGCTGATGTAAGTGGATGCGAATAACAGATTTTTAGATTTGAGAATTTTTCCTTCCTGAGCGAGGAAAAGAATGTTATCAGTTCTGATCCTTTGAGCTGTTCTTTGAGAACAGTGTCATGTTGTGGGTCGGTTAACTCCAGCTGATGTTTCGTATAATGTTATTATGTAATTGTCAATGTCAAATGTGAACGGTATAACCGGGTATAGTAAGCACAACAAATTCAGTCTCAATTGATTTAGAACAGAGGTTTTCAAACTTTTTGGACCAGGGACCCCTATTTTTTCTAGGCATAGCTCGCGGACCCCAGTATTTACAAAGCAAAATTTAGGCCCCTATCTCTTAAAATTTAATAAAAATAACAGGCAGACAGACTATTTCCACAATACACGCTTGCTTATTTATGACGCTAAGGACTATTATAATATAAAAAGTAACACTAAATAAATTGTTATTAACTCCCTGCAATAACTATGGAACACAGTCATTTTTAAAAGAAATGAATAACATCGGTTTCGCCAAAAACCAGCAATGTCAGCGAGAGGGATGTGCTTGCTTGGCTTTGCAAAAACTGTCCATAATTGGTGCCATTTTGGATTGGCCTAAGCACTGTTTTCTTACGTTTCAGAAAGTTATCCATAATACAAACAGCAAAATTATATAGCTAGCATGTAACAGCGAACGTGAACGAAATAGGGATATGCTTTCCAAATCTCTGTATTATCGTTCACTTAAAGGCTAAAATCAGGCGAATTCCACAAATTTCTAATTCTACAAGTCCAGAGTACACAATCAGAAAATAGACCAGCATATTGCAAATGAAGCCTTCCAAAGAGGAACCACTAGACATTTTTTTAGCTAACTAGCTGTGTCCTGCAATTATAATACTTAATGCTACAGACTATAGAGCAAGTGTGTTTTTTCAGAAAACCCAAGTCAGTCCAGAGTTACAATGGGAAGAAAATATAGCGTTTATGTAAACACAACCAGAGTCCTAGTTTCTTCCATGGAAAAAACAACCAGACTCATATTCAGTGTTGATTTTCTAAATGAAACACTTGCAGACTTTCAAAGTTTGTTTTGTGAGTATCGATCTTAAACCTTTTTAAATGGAATCTAGTTGTAGGCCTACTTCTGATGAAGGCTTCAAATACATCGCGCTTACACTGGGTGCAGAAATGATTAGCAGTCGATCAGCAGAAATTATATATTAAATTTTATTAAAACACGTTTTATTAGGCTAGAAATTAGAGAGTGACATGGGGAATTTCCCCGCGGTAAAACCGCGGTAACCGCGGTAAATATCGCGGTAATGGGGACAGAAATGTCGGTTTACCGCGGTAATGGGGTTTACTGTCGAGGTAATACCGCGGTAATGGAGAATGAGCCTGCGGTAGAACCGCGGTAATGGTAGCATGTTTTTATAGAATTTGACTTGTTCTTTCTGCCTTCGGGCGTAACAAAGTGCTCATAAAGTAATTTCCAGTCACATTCCAGTTTCAGTTCCCATTGACTTTTCGACGCAACAGGCTTACACCATCATATCTATGTTTAGGTCTAAATAAACATATCTACTAGATCTAAATATGCATATCGATGGCTTACACTATTGTTTCCGGTTTGTGTTGAACATTTTAAACGACATGGAAAAGTACGATATAAATAAACTGTTGAAACAAAAAACGACCGAATTTGTTTTGAAAGTAATTGCAGTTCAACTAAAAGTGATATTTAGCCGTTTCGTAATTTGCTAAAATCACACGGCAATTTATGCGGCACTCAGGCTTCGAGGCTCGAACCCAAAGGTCGACCAGATGACTTCTCTTCAAAAAACGGTATCTTCTGTTGACAAGTATGCTTTAGCAAATACTATAGTGGACACGTGCCCCTAAGATATACGTTAAGAATAATAATTTCACGGACTAGAACTTTGGAATATTATTAGTATATTTGTAAAGTAGCATTGCGTGTTACTATTAACCTTAGCGCCAAAGAGTCAAGACTGCAAAGACTCCAAAGCCTAACATAAAGCCAGTTTAATCTAATGGTATGATACCCCTAAAATTCTGGATTAAAATCTTGCTCGAAACGAATATGACACAGCACTAAATAGACTAAATGGTGCTGATTAAATTAAGCCCATTTCCCAAACAACAACTTAAAAAAGTGAAAATATGCAAATAGGTCCTACAAAAATTTAATTTTATTGCTTCTAACCATGAGATTTTTGTATTTCCTGAAGCTGTTAACTAGTCAGAAATAGTAAGACTTGGTAAATGCAAACTTTCGATAAGATAATCTGCTTTTACGTGTGTGTTTTATTAATTCAATCAGCAGTATGCCTACACATAGCTTTGTAAGCTAATAATTGTTTTTATAAATTTTAATTAGTGAAAACTTTTTGCGGGGAATGTGATATGGTTCCTGCGGGGATGGGGAGGGGATGGGGAAAACCTGTGGGGATGGGGTGGGGATGGGGACAAAACATGCGGGGATGGGGCGGGGATGGGGAAGACTTACTTGTTGCGGGGCGGGGATGGGGACGAGATTCTCTCCCCGCGTCACTCTCTACTAGAAATGTAACGTGACCATAAGCCTACATCTTATTTACGTCACTGTAGGCCCTAGTACGCAAAGAATAACTATCAGCAGCATCACAAAACTCGTGTGATCGAATACCGGTACCCAATTGGATCCTTGTGGATCATACAGTTACAGGCATACTATAAGTAGCGTATGAATTTGAAAACACAGGCTGTTAATGCTAAAACCATGCAATGTTAAGCATCACATTATTTTCAGAACGCGTTCGCGGACCCCCGCCATATCCTTCGCGGACCCCCAGGGGTCCGCGGACCACAGTTTGAAAAACTCTGATTTAGAATCCACGAATCGTCTGGAGAACTCTTCTGTCAAATTTGACAGCTGAAGGCTATATTTTTCCTACACTGAAGTTTGCAACTGCATGCAGGGTAGGAAAGTTCCCGTAGTTTTGTTCTTTCATCTGATTTGAAAGCAACATTAGCTTTATTTGAACGGATTTCACATCTCGTATACAGATCATGTGCAAGAACCTCTGCAGGGAAGTGTGGCAGATCGGCAGAGTTAATGCATAGAGTTATTATTAAAGTCGAAACCGGAATAGTAAGCAAGAGAGCAGCCATAGGCGCCGATTCTTTGGGAGCCTTGGGTGTGAATGCACCCAGAGAGAAATTCGGACCTTAAAGGGCAATACATTTAACATGTAAAAATAACCTCCACTAGACTAAGTGTCTTTGTTGGTTTCATAGCTTTTATAGCGTGTCGACCAATTAAGCAATTCACTAAACAGCTACAGTCAGTTAATTGTACAATAAATTTGCAAATGTTTTATATAAGACATGCTACATAGTACATGTACATTATTGTACATACACACATTTCGGAACATTTAAGGTGGCATAACTATAAGTCAGTCACCGTCACTTGAGTTTCTAAAACTTTTCCTAACCTATTAACTCTTAACAAGAAATCAATTTTCTTTCTCCGAAAATCCGCTAAAAGTCACTTACCTAAGGCAGGGGAAGTGGAAAGGGAGGGGAAGAGGGTGGGGAAGGAAGGAGGACTCATGCACCCAGAGACAAAAGCAAAAGTGGGCGCCTATGAGAGCAGCGCCACTTGAGTAAAGCGAAGAAAACATTTTACGGTCTGATTTTTTAAAAAGTTTCTCAAGAATTGTGGGTGCTGGATAAAAAGTGTTGGCGGGCCGGATCCGGCCCGCGGGCCGTAGTTTGCCCACCTCTGCTATAATATTATTGGCGGCTGTATTTAAAAATGATTTGGGCGTATTAAAACTGATTTGGTCGTATCAGCGGCTTTATTAAAAAATGATTTGACCATATTATAAGCTGATTTGGACGTAGGGGAGACCGGGGCTAAATGCAACAGTTTTCATAGTTTGTTCTGTAGTTTTTTATTTTTGGAACAACCTAAAATCATTTTAGCCCTTGTATAACCTTTACATCTCAGCACCAAAACAAGCTATTGTGACGATCTCAAGGACAAACCATGTACCCGCAATTGCTAACTGAACAGAGGGCTCTGAAATGTTGCAACCAACCCCGGACCGGGGTTGGTTGCAACGACCCCGGGGAACGTTGCAACAGTATTGAAAATAGTCTAATTATTCAACTGAGGCCGTATATTGAGGACTGCCAACATACAAGAATGTTATTAACTTAACAAATTCAAAATAAAAAGTAATCAAAAACATAAATGAAAATAAAATTAAACTGTTTTTGTCGCAATAATCGTCAGTAAAAAGTCCGATATAATATGACTAAATGCATTTTCAAGCCCAATGCCTTGTTATATAGCGCCTAAATATCGACAGTGTTGCAACCAACACCTGTTGCATTTCAGGGGCGGCGCCAGACAATTTTTGTAACCAGGGCATAGCCAGGGCAATCATACAAGTAACCAGTGCAGAGGGCAAATATTAATTATTATGGAGAGCGCGGTAGCGCGAGATTAATGTGGAACATATTAGATCGCGCTACCGCGCTTGTCGTTATTCGCCCCAAGCACTATTATGACCTATTTGTCTATCAGGAGGTCAGATGGGCGAAGACCCCGAAAGCTGAACGCTTTTTGATATTTTTAAAGTAAATTTTAACATTTAAGTGAATTAAAGTAAATTTATATAGGGCCTATCAGGATATAACAAATATGCCCGAATAAATTCTGGACAGGGCAAAAATTCTGGCAGGGCATCGACCAGGGCAAAGGCTTTTTTACCAGGGCATTAGCCCTGGCGCGCCGTGGTGTAGCGCCGCCTCTGTTGCATTTGGCCCCGGTCTCCCCTATCGGCGGCTTTATTTAAAATGATTTAGTTGTATTATAAGCTGATTTGGTCGTGTCGGCGGCTTTATTAATAGCAGATTTTGTCGTATTTTAAGCTGATTTAGTCGTAGTATAGATGTTTCGAATGTTAGCTGTTGAGATAACGGCATAGGAGCGAGCGTTGGAACCTGTGTGTCGGGAACGGGAGCATCGAGCGAATTATTAGGCCTAGCACCTACAGCCGCATGATCAGCCTTGCTAGAATCGTTATCGTTAATCTTTGCAATCAAGTCCGCTTTTCGTAGTCTCGAGTATCCTACCATGCATCTCTGCCTGGCGATATTCCGTAATTCGACAACAGTATTCGACGAGTAGGCCTAGTCCGTTTTATTATGGACATTTATTCCTTTAAGCCCTTTCATGAAATCAGATGTTGTGCTCATTTTATTATGGGCATTCATTCCTTTAAGCCATTTCGTGTTCATTTTACTATTGGCATTCATTCCTTTATATATATATAGTCAAGAAAAAAATTCATGCTGAATGACTCATAGGCGCGTGGTCGATGCTCTGGAAATTCCCAACCTGCGTAAACAACCTACGCGTCTAACAGCCTAGTTCATTGGTCGAACAGTCGAAGACACGCGAGATTGTCTCAGCCTCTATTAGCTTCATCCACGGCGGCGGTTTCTTCATGTGTAGCCTATGTCTGACCATGTCCTCTGGAGCAAACTGGCTACTGCATGGCAGTCCATTATTAAGTTTAGAGGATCTTCAGAAGAACGCGCTTGCCGGCTGACCAGGCTTCCTGGGTCCACTTTGTCCGGAGAATGCACGCCACCTACCGGGACATTGAACGGGAATACTGGGAGGCCATCATCACTCGCCAGTCGAAGGACCCGAAGAAGCTGTGGACCACCTTCAACGGCCTCCTCGGTCGTCAAAGGGGTGGTCGTCAGTCGCATTCTCCTCCGCCCTTCTCTGCGGATGCGTTCCTAGAACGATTCTCGGCCAAAATATCATCAATCCTCTCCTCCCGTCTACTCCACTACGGAATGTCGGCTTCCTACTCTTAATGAGATCACGAGCATGGAGTTACGTGAACTCATTCTTGCCTGCGCGCCGAAGACGTGCGAATTGGACCCTGCGCCAACGTTTCTGGTTCAGGACTTTATCGACGACCTTCTTCCGTTCCTCACGGTGCTGTGCAACTGCTCGATCCGTGAGGCCTGCCTACCAGCCTCTCAGAAACAGTCTATTCTTCTACCTGCCCTGAAGCGAGATGGCTTGGACCTGAGTGATCCAACCAACTACCGGCCTATCGCCAATGTTACTTTTCTGTCTAAAATTCTAGAACGCATTGTAGCTAATCAGTTAATTACATATCTAGACTTGAATGAATTAATTCCTGTTCAGCAGTCGGGCTTCCGTAGAAATCACTCTACGGAGACCCTTCTGCTTCGCCTTCTATCGGACTTCTATGGCGCCATGGATCGTGGTCAGATAACTCTCTTAGCCCTATTTGATGTGAGTTCTGCTTTTGACTCTGTGGACCATCCCATTCTTCTTCAGCGCCTCTCCACCTCCTTTGGGTTGGTCGGTCAGCCTTTGCAATGGCTCCGTTCCTTTTTATCTGACCGCACTAATTGCGTTGTCCTCGGCTCTTCTAGGTCCCTTTGGGTACCTGCTCCATTTGGCGTGCCTCAAGGCTCTGTCCTAGGCCCCCTGCTATATCTTCTGTACACGGCTGACATCAGTTCTGTTTTATCTTTTCAGGGGCTCCTACACCAACTCTATGCGGATGATGTGCAGGCCTACATCCATTCCCATGCCTCTGACGCGGTGGCCTCTGTTCGGCTGATGTGTCAAGCCATTGATGCCCTCTCCTTATGGATGGCCTCCAATCGGCTTCTCTTGAATCCTACGAAGACCCAATTTATATGGCTGGGCAGCCGTAGGCAGCTAGCGGGCGTTGATTTGCACCTGCTAACCCGGATCTTCCCTAATATTACTTTTTCACTCACTGTCCGAGACCTCGGTATCACCCTTGACCAAGAACTTACTCTTTTGCAGCACGTGAACCTGCTTACCCGAAGCTGTTACTATCAGCTTCGTCAGCTTCGAGTGGTCTCTCGTTCTCTTTCACACGATGCTGCTGTGGTTCTTGTCCATGCTTTTGTTACCAGTCGAATTGACCATTGTTGCTCGATTCTAGCTGGTCTCCCACTCGGAGTCCTAGGGCGTCTGGATCGGGTTCTGCGCTCGGCCGCTCGACTTGTCGGGCGTATCCCCATGTTCGCTCCTGTCTCTGCCTACATGCGCGATGTGTTGCACTGGCTCCCTATCGCGCAGCGTATTTCCTATCGGATTGCTGCCTTGGTTTCTCGTTGTCTTCTGGGCTGTGCTCCGTCTTACCTTCGTGACCTTTGCCGCCCGGTGTCCGACGTCGTAGCGCGTCGGGCACTACGCTCCTCGGCCAGAGGGGAGCTCTTGGTCCCGCGTGCTCGTTCTTCTATTGGGCAGCGCCGGGCTTTCTCAGTTGTGGGTCCCTCCACTTGGAATGGGCTCCCGCTGGAACTGCGATTACTACCTCTGAATAATTTGCCTGCATTTCATAAATCGCTCAAGTCTTTCTTTTTTAGCCGTGGCTGAGCTGGGAGCGCACCTGAGTAGGTATCTTGAAGAAGCGCTATATAAATTTTCAGAATGAATGAATGAATGAATGAATTTACATTGACATCTACAATTAATATAAAATCTATAAATAAAATTCTTTTATTTTATTTTTAAAATTCAGTTAAGTATATTTTTTAATGTAGCCATACAATAAAAATGTAAAGCCAATGCTAAAAACACTGCATTCAGAACAATAAACTTGACAGATAGACTATAATTCTGTAAATTAGTATAAACATATTGATAATTCTTGCAAAATTAATGAAATTTTAGCAATCAGTACACTAAAACTAGGATATCTAAAAGAATCATGATCAAGGTTAGATTGCAATGAAAATTCCAATATTGTCCTTCCATTATCTTAATAAATATTTATAATAATTACTGATAAACTTATACATAGCGCAATAAGGTCTATAGAAGATGGGGTAGTAAGAGGACCCAACCTTAACAGCTATGACCGAGTACTTATAAAGACCAGCTTCGTTTAAATAGGGCTTCAACCGTGATATTAATTTTGCATAAAAGCTGCAGTGAACCAGAAACAGTACACGAAGCATAGCATTTCACAATACCTGAATGCAGCGGCTTTCTGATATACAACCGTATTGTCATTCGTTACGATTTCACCAGACGGTTTGGCATGCCTCATAACCTCTTCAAAATCCGACGCATTAATGCCAAATTCTTCATGGTCATCGAAATTCGCGGTTTCGTCGTTGTCGGAATCAGTTTTACAATCATCGTTGTCACTGTTGTCCTCGCTTTCATCGCGATCTGTGGTCAAATATTCTTGAAACAACTCGTTAACTTTCGCTCGATCCGATCCTTTAGCATTTATCAAACTCGCAATAATATCCTCCATGACGAAAATGAAGTTTATTATAGTGGAAAATGAACAAAACAAGAAACGTATCTCGTTCACCCGACCTATTTACCTGTCATTTTAACAAACCAGGTCACGTGAGTGGCATGCTCAAAGCCGACCTTTCAAACCTTCAGCCAACCACGGTGCAAAATTTAGTCACGTGCTCAACGTTGCTAGCTAAATTCAAAAATTGTTTACGGTTAGTCGACCTCTTTCGGGCCAATCTATGTGCATAATGCACAAAAAAGGTCATATTTTATTAATAGAACAGACCGCGGAGATTTCCATGATCAAAACGAGACCAGGCACGCAATGAAATTCGATCTGTAACCTAATTAAATATCACAACAAAGATAGCGATATTTTGACTTAGATTCTGCCTTTCCATCTTGAAACAGGTATAGGGCTCTTAGTTAAAAATGTTTTTAACACATTTCGATACGTCTAAACAAAATATTTTACATGTCATTTGTATTAAGTATATATTTTTGTAATTGTTTTTGCATTAATGTCAATTAAGACCGGTTTGAGATTACCTATCATAAATCGGCATTTTCTGCTTAATAACGTTTTGCGATAAGCGACTGGTTACGCGGCGGCGAGTCACATATTATCAGTGGTGACTGGTGACGTCCATATATAACTGTAGTCTGGTGTGTTGTTAGCAGTCACGCCCTGACGTCTGTGACTTCTGACTGCTGATGTGAAATAGATCGTGCAGGAGTAATAGGACGAATTGTTGGTTGCATTCAGAGTAATTGTCAATGTAGAACTGACACTGGCATTTGGAACAATGACAACATTGGCCCAGTCTGTGAGATCCCTTGGTTCTTCATCTGTTTCTCCATTGCCTTCGTGCAATCTCCATTCTATGGTTGGTGCCCAGTTGCCTGTGAAGTTGATAGCACAACGCATCCAAACGTGTGTGCCTTCTTCTAAGATGTTGTTCTGCGAAGTAGACAGGTTTGTTTCGCAAAGTGGTTGTGTGTCTATAAGCGATCATACATGTATACATTACACAAATTTGAACATCAGTTCTTTAACGCCTTTTAGGCTGGAATATGCAGTTGTTTGAAGCAGCATTTTAACATCTCTAGATTACTAACTAACTAATCAACTTGTTTTTACATTAAATTTAGTTCTTAAGCACTGGTGATTTTGATATTTTTATCGTGGCTTAATATCCCGGAGATTTATTGCAATCCTGCCCATGGAATAGTACTGCTTTTTCTAGGACTCGACTTTAAAATCAATATACGTCAGGTTTTATAGTCCATTATTATTTTTCTGTAACTGTAAAGTTTAAAATCAAGCTCAAACTGTATCATTGCATAAGACTTCATGTTTGTTTCACAGCCTATAAAGATAACCTTAAACACATCATTTACTTAAATATGTAAACGAATACTGTAGATCTTGTGAATTTAGTTTCAAACAGGAAATGGATGGTTTGGTTAATTACCAAAGACAATAAGTTGTGCGCTGAGTTGACCAAGTTGTCTTAGTTCCCTCTGAACAGCACAAGTGTAGGTCCCTGCATCATCTATTTCAGTAGAATTTGTGTACAAAATGACTAAGCCATTTATGCCCTCGACAACTCCAAAATACGCTTTGTTGATCTTCTTGCGGTCCTTCCAGTTCGTAAAAATTATCTCCTTCTCTGAATTAAACGGCCTTTGCAGAGACCACTCGCTGACTGTAGAATTACTGTCCGCCCAACATTCCATTTCCATCTTTTCACCGGCAATGACTACCATATTTCGTGGACCATCGATAAAATCGGTAGGCCTAATTCCTGAAAAGCAATACTAAAATAATAAGGTGAAAAAAATATCTTTCTACTTCAGCTTAATGTCGTAGGCAGGAACCTATTTCTTACTTGTACCCTATAATAGTTTTATACACCGAATTTCAAAATCAAACATACTTATGGAGGTGAAAATTTGAAGTTCAGTTTGATAAGTTTTCTTAATCAGCTGAATATGGTTACTTATAAATCTCTGTCTGACAGTGTAGGATGTCGTGAACTTTACAATTCTAAAATACGTCTGTGTATTATCGAAACTTAAGTTAGTCAGTTTCAAGTTTGGATTCATTAACTTACCGAAAATAAGATGTAGATTCAATATGACAATGAATTTCCACATAGCGATTAAACTGATCTAGAGTCAGTGGTTAAATTGCTCATACAGAGGTGGTGGGTCTCTAAATATTTGCAAATCCAAAACACCTACGGCTAATCCTAGATTACAACAGGGACGTCATTTCAGCTTTATCGAGGGGGAGGCAAAAAAAGGTTAAAAAATTTCCCGCGCTCACGCGCGAAACTTTTTTCTCACCTTTTTTCGTGTTTCTTTTAAAATGCTGTGTATTTAGTCTACATGTGCAAAACTGTAAGCCAATGTTGCAAATAATCCTTTCTTTCTTTTTTACCCCTTTCTTCTTCCCCCTTTTCTTTCTTATATATTTTTTCCAAAACTCAGAGGGGGCAAATGCCCTCTCCCCCCAAACGACGTCCCTGATTTACAACATGCATGAAACACGACACATCACCAATAATTGAAAGCAAAAACATTAACAATTAAGATTGAAACATAATATTACTTTACATAATAGGCCTATGTTAATAGGCCTATGTTATGGCTTTGATCGACATGTCTTTGCAATAACTTACAAAGCACATAATGAACAAATACCAATAATTACGATGCAGACTACTTTCAAACTGAAGAGCCCAGTAAGTAAAGCAGTCTGACTATAGCGTTATATCATAACAGATGTAAACCCAGTGAAAAGCTGAAAATTAAGCACGAGGCCCAAGTATAGTTTTCTATGATCTTAGTGAATATTGAACTGCACTGTGAGGTTGACGAACGCTAATTAATCTGATCTTCGGTGGTGGATCTCCCTATTGAGGTGACGGGTCACCCTACTGAGGTGACGGGTCTCCTTTCTTAGGTGGCGGATCTCATAATTTGGGTGGTGGGTCTCACAATGCAGGTGGCGGATCTCAAATCAGAGGTGCCGGATCTGAGATCCGGCGGGATCCGGCTGAATTTAACCACTGTCTAGAGTATGGGCTTAGAGACTTTAATTCTTTTAATAAGCATAAAGCGACCAGTCCGCTGTTGCTTCACTTTGCATTTGTTTACTCTGGACTTGTACAGGATGCAGTGATACAGTGAAAGCGGTTACGAACAGTCGACAGTGTCAGATATCTAGGCTGGGTAGCACGCTAGATCGTTAGTTGAAACGATAATCATGTTCTGACAGTCATAAATTTGTCAAGTTGTGTGACTATCAGTAGGCTACAAGCATTGGACCATTGGTTGACTGTTGATAATGGTTTGACCGCCCAGTTCAACACTGATTAAAATCTAATGTTCTCCCTTCAGTGTCCCGTGCACGAAGACCACGAAGAATCCAATAACAGAACACGAGCTTCGTTGTTGTTTCTTTTACCAGGCGATATCTTTTCATCCTATAGATAAACCCAAAGTTAGAAAATATGCGTTCAATAGATGTATCACAGAGTTGATTTAGGTAGGTAATAATAATAATAATAATTTTTTTAGAATAATACTAATACTAATACTAATACTAATACTAATACTAATACTAATAATAATAATAATAATAATAATAATAATAATAATAATAATAATAATAATAATAATAATAATAATAATAATAATAATAATAATAATAATAATAAGTGTTCAATAAAAAGTAATAATTGCAGAAGACAGTTAAGTAAGTAGACACACAGGCGCCTTAGAAGATGTAGGGGTTCAGAATAGGATTCATTGTTTTGACATGGTCAGATTAACTGTAATCACCTAGCCAACCTCTAGTCAGCACCGTCTTCAAAGATTAGCAAGGAGCAAAGATTTCAGTTACTGACAGGCAGGTAGGCTCTAAATCGGTAAAACAAATGATTCAACAGCTGGACGTTCTAGAAGGTTCCAGAAAGAGTGATCTATTCTTGTCAATAAGTGTTCGATTGGCCAAGAATAATTAGGTAGATTTGAATGCCAACCTACTGGTAAACTCGTAATATCAATCTAGGTCTCTATGCGATCGTCCGGTTTCGAGAGAGAGAGGTCGCATTTTGCAGATAGGCCTAAGTGAAAATTTGTCTCTAATTTTCCTAAATTTTTGATTTTGTGACGGAAATTGTTTTGTTAGATTTCTTAGTGCAAGGAGAGTTAGTGACTTGAAGCTAGATTGAAGTAAATTGAAGTAGATTGAAGTGGATTAAGAACAGAAAGGCGTTAGCGTGTTGCGTTAGAGCCAAGGGAGCGACAATAGGAGACAGTCGAGTAGAAGCACATAACTGTTTTAGCATAACAGAGTGAGTAAGCGAGTATTTCTACCTGAAGTGCTAACATCGGATGAAAATATGGTAGAGAATGGGAGTGTGGGGGAGCATTTTAGCACTAGTGATCACCAGGTTGTGAGATGGGAATTAGTCACGGAGCAGACCCAAGAAGTAAAAGCCTATGTGACAAGACCCAACTTCTTTAAGGCAGACTATAAATTAGTTAGGAAAATGCTGAAGGAAAAGGATTTGGTAAGTGAAATAAAGGGCATGGGAGTGAATGATGCTTGGGAGAAGTTCAGAGAACTTATGAGGGAGATTATCGAAGAAAACATACCGAAGGACAAAAGAACCAATAAGAAGATTCCTTGGGTAACACATGAGGTTCTAAGAAAGAGAAGGGCAAAGAACAAAGCATGGAAGAATTTACAGAACTCGAAGAAGGAAACAAAGAATGGACTGGATTTGGATCAAGAGAGTGTTGCCAGACTTGAGAATTTAAGAAACAAGTATGTGAATAAAAGAAATAGCTGCAATAATGCAAACAAGAAATCAATAAAAAAACTTTGAACAGAAGTTATCGAGGAATGTAAAGGAGGATAGTAAGAGTTTCTACAATTAAGTCAGAAGTAAGCAGAAGAGGAAAGACATGATTGGGCCATTGAAGAAAGAAGAGGGAATGGGAGAAGTTATCATGGATGATGTTGAAGCTGCTGAAGTACTCAATAAATATTTCAGCTCAATGTTTACTTTAGAAGAATTGGGAAATATACCTGAGCCCAACCAAACATTTGTAGACTGTGGTGAGAAGGGATTAACACAGTTACTGCTTACTAAGGAAAATGTGGTGGAGCAACTGAAAAGACTAAAAACCGACAAGAGTCCAGGCATAGATGAACTTCATCCAAAAGTTTTATATGAAGTGAGTGAGGACATTGGAGAGGTATTAGCCCAGATCTTCAATAAATCAATGCAGACTGGAGAGGTACCACGGGAATGGAAGGATGCACTTATAGTGCCATTGTTTAAAAAGGGGAAAAGAAGTGAACGAGGTAACTACAGACCAGTCAGTTTAACCAGTGTGGTGTGCAAGGTCATGGAAAGAATTATCAAGGATAACATAGTCAAACATTTGAATGAGCATGATATTATAAAGGGCAGTCAACATGGATTTACCAAAGGTCGTTCGTGTTTAACAAACCTGTCGGAGTTCTTCGACGAGGTCTATGAGAGGATTGATGAGGGAAAGCCTGTAGATATAATTTACTTAGGTTTTGCCAAAGCATTTGACAAAGTACCTCATGTAAGGCTGGCCAAAAAGTTACAAGCAGATGGGATTAGAGGGCAGGTACTAAGGTGGATTCAAAGCTGGTTATCAGGTAGAAGACAAAAGGTGGGCATAGGCGATAAACATTCTGGCTGGACGACAGTGCTAAGTGGAGTGCCGAAAGCATCAGTGCTTGGGCCACTGCTCTTCGTACTTTTTATTAATGACATAGACGATGGGATTTTATCTAAAATTTCTAAGTTTGCGGATGATAAAAAAACTATGTAGAGCAGTGGATTATGAAGAAGAAGTCGATATACTGCGGGAAGATCTAAGAAGAATGTTCAGATGGTCACGAGACTGGCAAATGCTCTTCAATTTGGAAAAGTGCTCAGTGATGCATATGGGGAAGAGAAACAACGAGTTTTCATATGAAATGGGGGGCACGGTATTGAAAGTGAGTGATGAGGAAATGGACTTGGGAGTGATTATGCACAAGAGTGCAAAACCTTCAAGGCAATGTGCTGAAGCATCAAAAAAGGCTAATTCAACTTTAGGTATGATAAAACGGACAATAGTCACCAGAGATATGGTTGTACAAATCGTTGGTTAGGCCACAGTTGGAATACTGCATCCAGGTATGGAATCCGTACCTAAAAGAGGACATTGAAAAACTGGAGAAAGTGCAAAGAAGGGCTACAAAAATGATTTGTGGCTACAAGGATCTGTGCTATGAAGAAAGGTTGAAAAAGTGTGGACTAACAACATTGGAGAGAAGGAGGAGCAGAGGAGATCTAATTGAAGCTTATATAAGATTATCACTGGAAAGAAAGCACTGCAGTGGGAGAGGTTCTTTGAATTAGCACCAAACAAGGCAACTCGGGGGCACAGATATAAATTATTTCGGAAGCAAAAAGGAACATTAGGGCAGAAATTTTTCAGTGCAAGAGTTGTAGACTTGTGGAATGGTTTGGAGGATAGTACTGTCTCAGTGGACAAAATAACAGCTTTTAAGAAGAAGCTATGAAAATTGGGCTATTAAGCGTTCGAGATTAATTTGCAGTGATTCTAACACAGACTTCTGCACCACTAAAAACTCTGGCTATGCTATGTTATTTTAGATAATCAAAGGTATAAGGCCTACGGTTTGCCGTACCAATCAGAAGTACACCTTTACCACAGACCTCAGAATAACTTATGATACATAAGTCTGTACATAGAGTCAGTTACGGTACGTAGAGTCAGTCAGTGAGAAGTCAGAAGAGTCAACAGCTGGACGTTCTAGAAGGTTCCAGAATGAGTGATCCATTCTTGTCGATATATATTTATATATCTGTAAACATCACCGCTAAAATTGTACAATGTACATTTAAGAGACGATATATAAAATGCTCTTATTGAATAAATGAATGTACATACTTGTGTCAATAAATATTTATCGAATCTACTCTTCTATGCCTAAACCCACACAGACATAATTTATATTTATTTATTATTTAATTCATTCACACAGAAAATTTATATTTAGCGCCTCGTCAAGTTTATCTACTCAGAAGTAGGGCCTACTCACATCCAGCCCGGGCTGGAGTACATTCTTAGGATTAAAGTAAATGTGTTGGCATGGGCTCAAGGATGAGCTCTATTGGTTCTAAGCGCCACTGGAAGCCCATTCCAGACTTCAGCGCCTGAGAATGCACCATCGCTTTCCGACAAGTTTGCCTGTGTCTCTCACTCCCCTCTTCAGAACCGCCTAAATCAGCGGTTCTCAACCTTTTTAGTGCTCTTTACAATATTTCCAAAGTTGTGGCGACCCCAAACAATAAATTTGACTGGGTTATTCTCCTTCACCGCATTTTTTGCCGGGCCCGCCGAGAGGGGCAGGGGGAACTCCCAGGGGCCTGGCGATTTTTAGGGGAACGGGCAGTGGCGTAGCCAGGTTTTAACACCGGGGAAGCGAGCACATAGGAAATAATTTCAATTAATTACATTCAATATGACGGCAAAAGCAATATGTATAGTAAATGAGTATTAGTATAGTATACTACAACGTAAAAGTACAAACACAAGCCAATTACAACAGCCATTTTCGTCTAGGCTTCGTTTTAGCAAAGTTATCGATTATATATTTACTTCACTAGCGAATTGTCTTTCGATCGTAATCAAGGCTAAGCTAGACAATCTGTCCTTGCCCATTGTAGAAAGTACGTACGATTTTATGAGTTTGAGTCGGCTGAAAGATCGTTTCGCACCAGCGTTGTTTATTGGCAAGGTCAGAAAAATGCGGTACAATGTCGACAGGCTAGAATATTAAATGGAAGCATGTCATTGACGATCATGAATTTTAGTACATTATTGATGGTCACTTCTTCGACACTGGAATTTCCTTTATTAATAATACTGAATAATTCCTTCTACATGTCTTTAAATAATAATAATAATAATAATAATAATAATAATAATAATAATAATAATAATAATAATAATAATAATAATAATAATAATAACTACGTTTCTTTTCCAACGCCTCTCTCTAACAATACAACGTTTTAATGCGATAGCGTTCAGAGGCACTTTCCCCAGCCAGGAGTTAGAATAGGGCCATTCCGGATAATAATAATAATAATAATAATAATAATAATAATAATAATAATAATAATAAAAACTGGACTTGTGGAACGAAAAGAACGATCCATTGAACAGAGCCAGACTTGGAGCCGGTAGAGCTCCACACGCGGGTTACTGGATTTCGGCGGTGCCAATAGCGGCTTGTGGAATGTGCCTAGACAATGAAGCAATCCGCATTGCAATAGGCCTAAGGCTGGGCCTTCAGCTTTGTCAACCGCACAGATGTCAATGTGGAGACATAGCGGATCAAGGGGGTCTTCACGGCATGGCCTGCAGAAAATCAGAAGGGAGAGCCAGCCGACATTACCACATCAATGACATCATCTGGAAGACGTTGAGGAGAACGGATATTCGTAGCGCCAAGGAACCCCAGGGGCTTGTAAGATCTGACGGTAAGAGATTGGATGGCGCCACCCTCGTCCCCTGGGCTTGCGGCAAGTACGTGACCTGGGACGCGACGTGCATTCACACCTGCGCATCCTCATTTCTTCAGGTTGCCTCTACGACACCGGGCGGAGTGGCGGAATTAGATGCAGCCTGGAAAATAACTAAATATGCCGGACTCCCTGGATCGCACATCTTCATCCCCATCGCATTGGAAAGCTGTTTCTCCACCCGGTCCCCTGGTCTATCTCCACACAGTCTCCCTTCTCCCACGCCCTTCTCTCCACACGGTCCCCTTCTCCCCGCCGATATCCTTAGTACATATAGGCGTTAATAAATACATTTGAGTTCAGTGAAGTTCTTAGAGCAGATATTGTGTGCAGTTCTTATAGCAGACATTTGTAGGCGTTCACTAGTACAGAGATTTATTGAGCAGATATATTGAGATCCGATAGAGAGTCGTTCAACGGTTGATAGGCGCAGAACTTTTGTTGCGTAGAACTGTTGCGAAGAACTGTTTAAAGCATTGTTGAAGAAGAAATGTTAAACTGTTTCCTCGTCTGATGAATTCATGTCGAACTGTTTGCTTTTCGGTCAGAATAGTAAGTTCTCTGCTAGAAAACGGAGGCAGAAACCAATGCTGTAGAAACCTCCGCGACCTTATCTTACTAAGCTTGGCCTGGTGAAAAATTGAAGGGAGAAATTTGCGACAGTCCTTTGGCCGTTTGTTTTGATGTGTCGTCGCTCTCGCTGGCATGAGAGACGCTTTCGTCGTTCCAAATACCTTGCGGACCGACTGTCCTCTCGCATTCTGCTCCTGCCCTTCACAGACTCTATCGCCGGAAAGAGGCTACTTACTGGGAGCAGATCGTCACTCAAAATACTAAGCGCCTTTGGACGTCTATCTCTGGATTACTTGGACGCTCCTCACGTTCATCGGAAACACCTTCCTTCTCAGCGAACGACTTTCTAAGAATGCAAACGGACAAAATTGGCGTCTTCGTGCGTCTACAGCGGGCTCCTCTCCGCCTTCCTACACCCCTACTGAATTTATCTTCTACAGTTTTCGTTCTATCACGGAAGATGAACTACGTCGGATAATCTCCTCGTCGAATCTCAAATCCTGTAAACTGGATTCTCTTTCGAAATTCAGCATAAGCGACCCATGTGGCACTCGCGCCGTATGTGGCAGCGGCCAGTCGCATTCGTTAAACTGGTGTGTATTCTTCTATTTTAATTTACCCTTAGCTCATATTTAGTTGTATTTTGTAAAGTTGTTTCGTATCCTGACGCTCGTCTTTCTAGACTAGATTTTTTTTCTCGCTTCGTAGAATATCTAAGAGTATTTTAACACTTTTATATGGACATAAGCTTGGAATAGAGGCATAAGCTCATTAATAACCACCAGAGCAAGTGCACGCGCGGGCAGGGGTGGTAGGCGGTTTCGACGTACGCTAAGATCGAGGGCACCGGCATTGCCATTTTCACTGGCAATCGCCATGTACACCGATCTGTACACCATTCACATGAGTACATGCGACAGGCGCCGAACATCTCATCGCCTGTCAGAGTTCTGACCACGCATGGACACAGCGGCATATCCATCAGCTGGCTAAACAACTTCACTGGGCCACGTTCAATGTTCGCTTCTTGCCAAAGAAGCTGGAGGCGCTAAAAGAGCTGGCTTCAGACCTGGACATTCCTGTTCTGTGTTTGACTGAGACCTGGCTCGACGACGACTCTGTCGACCTCAGACGACTACGGACACAAGGCTACCAGGTGCTGGAGCGCGCACGACCTAGACAGCCTCAGAACAACAAGCGAAAGGCAAGGAACACGAACCATGGTGGGATTGAAATCATTGCTCAAAATGAAATCCGTTTGACCAAACTAAACGTCGGCAGCCCGCAGTCCTTTGAACATCTACGTGCACGCGTCACCAGCAAGGGATCGTCAGTTGTCACCCTACTGCTGCATCGTCCTGGTCTACTGCTGCCACCCAGGACTTCTTCAGTGAACTTTCCTCCATGCTGGAAAGTCTGGCGGTATTGATATCGGGGCGATATCAACATCCGCCTCGATATCCCGTCCGACCTACATATCAACTTATCAATTTCCCAGCGTCATAGAGTCGTTCGGGTTCACCAACCACGTCAATGAACCAACGCATGACAAGGAAGTCATTCTGGATGCGGTTATAACTAGGAGCGAACTCGGAACTACAACGATTGGCGTGATCGACACCGGTCAGTCTGACCATCGACTCGTCAAATGGTCCACAGACCTATGACAACCACCACCAATCTATGTCACCGAAACTCGCAGGTCTTGGAAACATTTTCGGGTCGACGACTTCCGCTCGGCTCTTTAGAAGTTGCCATTATGTGACACGGACTCTTCCTTGAAATTCTGGACGCCGATCAACTGGCAAGTGTATACGACAACGTCATCGCCAGAGTTCTCGATAGGCTGGTCCGCAACAGACCATCCGATCCATGGTTCGATGCTTCTGTCGAGACCAAAAGAAAAGAGTGCGGTTTTCGAAGTGCATATTGGACTTGTCCTGTTAAACAATCTGATCAATGGAGGACAGCTTTTGTAACACAAACTGGGTGGTACGAATTTACTCGAATCCCGTTGCCGTTGGAATGATGTATTCAGGAAGAACATTTGTTAAGGCATTCAAATTAACTTAACAGCCTGTGAATGATGTTGTTCATTTGCAACATTTAGATGCATTTTCAATGCAAATGAGATTGCATAATATTACTTTGAATTTAAAGAAATGCATTTTTTTAAAGAATGATTTAATATTTAGTGGTCATATTGTTGGCACTGGTAAGATAATAGATGACTCCAGACAGAATTGAAAGTTTGTTTCCAGAAGCAAGTTAGGCAACTGCTTGGATTTTAATCTTTATAGACAGTTTATCAGGGACATTGAACACAGACTGGGAAACTTGTATCTGACTCAAGGAGCAAACGTGTTTTCGATAAGATTGTTTGAACGGGTGAACACCAACAGGCCTTTGATTTACTTAGAGAAGTTGAATGATTCAAAGTGGTTTTGTATGTTTCTGGCTTTGGGAAATCTTTAATTTATACTGCGACAGTAGTGATTTCGCAGTTTGAGCTGTATTGACACGGATGATAAGGGAATGAACGTCCTGTATCCTTTATCAGTCAAAAGTTAGCTGATACCCAGACTAGATGGGCCACTGTTGAGAAGAAAGCCCATGCAATTGCTTGGGCTTTAAATAAGTTGAAAGATAAAATTATTGGATGGAAAGTTTTATTTTATTGAGCATAACCCCTTCACTTATTTGACAGAATCAATGTCAAAGTCTGCTAAACAAGAACGTTGGGCTTTAGCCTTGCAAACTTTTGATGTGGAAGTTAACTATAAGATGGAATGTTATTGTTGACTGCTATTGTTGACAGTCTATCAAGATTATAATATTGTCAGTGAATTATGTAAGCACTATGTTTGTCGAGTACGCATAAATTTAATGTCTTATGATTTCGCAATTTGTCAACCCATTCCTTCTGTTGACAATCCTTCTAATTAATTCCTTGTTCTCTTCGTACTTACGCCTATTTAATGTTCACTGTTTGACACTAAATCTACGTATAAGTAGCTAAAGTTCTACTGCGTAGCATAACCTGCATTAATCACCAACACAGTATTAATCTCTTTTCTTTTACCAATCGAAATAACTTCAATTACAAACAGTCAGCAACACTTCTACAGAGAACACACGAATTCAAACTTCTACAGTCAGCATAATCTTCGCGGCTTTCTTAAACACCTCCCTTCTGTGCCTAAGCGAAATCTAATTATATACATATAGCGCGCGGCTGCCTGTCGCGGTCGGCCAGCCACGTACTTCACTAAGACAATAAACGTTATACATCTATCATATATATACACGTGAAACTAAAGTAAACGCACTAAATATATACGATAATATCTTGCACTGCAAGACTGTACACAAAACTAAGTTCACATTACCTCCTTCCTTTTTCTGGAATTGAGCAAATTAGATTTCAAAATTTGCGAAATTACCAAAATACATGAAACAAATACATATCTAACTAATCAATCAAACAGTCTTATGATTACTTATAACCTTGACAAACAATCAGCAATAACATTCAATCTGCCCTTCTTGTACTTCACCTCAACATCAAAAGTTTGTAAAGCTAACGCCCAACGCACACGTTTAGCAGACTTAGACATTGACTCAGACAGATAAGTCAAAGGATTGTGATCAGTAAAAATGATAATTTTCGATTTAATTATAATTTCTTTTAACTTGTTTAGAGCCCAAACAATAGCATAGGCTTCCTTTTCCACAGTAGCCCATCTCTTCTGGGTATCAGTTAATTTCTGACTGATAAATGACACAGGGCGTTCTATTCCCTTGTCGTCCATCTGTGTTAAAACAGCACCAACTGCAAGTACAAATTAAATGTTTTCCAACTTCAAAAACATATAACACTACTTTGGATCGCACAGCCTCTCTAAGTAAATCAAATGCTTGCTGATATTCAACAGTCCAATCAATCTTATCAGACACACGTTTACTAAATAAATCAGATAAAGGTTTCGCAATCTGTGCAAAGTCCTTAATAAACTGTCTGTAAAAATTAAAAAATCCAAGCAGTTGCTTAAATTGCTTCTTAGTTTCTGGAATCTTCAAATTAGTCAAACTTTCAATTCTGTCTGGATTCATCTTTATCTTACCAGACCCAACCACATGACCGATAAATCTTACTTCAGACTTACCAAATATGCATTTTTTCAAATTTGCTTCAAAAAGTTATCTAAATGCTGCAAGTGAACTTTCAACTGTCAGAATGCACAGCAATGTCATCAACATACGGTTCTGCAAAGTCACTTATAGGCTGTAAAACTAAATTTATGGCTTTAACAAAAGTTCGGCCTGAATTTATCATTCCAAAAGGAACACGAGTAAATTCATATAGTCCATTATGTGTTACAAAAGCTGTCTTCCATTGATCAGATTGTTTTACAGGACAAGTCCAATAAGCACTTCGACAATCCAAAATAGAAATCACATTTGACTTTCCAACTTTGTTCAAAACGTCTCTGACAATCGGCATAGGATATTTACAATCCACAGTGAATGAGTTAATGTATCTGTAATCACAGGCAAGTCTTAAAGATCCGTCTTTCTTTTTGACAATAACCAAAGGGCTTGCCATTCTGCTCGATGATGGTTTGATAATGTTTGTTTTAAACATTTCTTTGATCTGACGTCCACTTCTGATCGATAAATCAAAGGAATTCGGTATGCTGCAAATTCATTTCCCCGAAATCCTGGTTTTAGTTCAATTTCATGTTCGACCAATGTACATAATCCGGGTTTTTCTTAAAATCTATCACAGTATTTGTTCAAAACGTTCAACAACTGTTCTTGTTGAGTTAATGTCAAATGGCTAATTTGTTCAGGATCGAGGTTAAGTGAATTCTTGTCATCTTGAACCTCATTCCTCATTGGTAATTCAACCACTGAACCAAAATCTTCATCTTCCTCAACGATTAGACCACAACTTAATGCTCGAGTAACATATTTTCTGATCTTGTTGGCGTGAATTATTTTTCGACCATTTTCACCCATATCGACTAAATAAGAGTACTTTGATCTTCGATGCATGATCGTACATGGACCATGCCATCGAGAAATAAGTTTGTTCGTTGACGTTGGATACAAAACGATGACTTCAAATTCTTTGTGCTTTGCTCTCTTGTTATACTGATTTGTGTATTGTAATTGCTTTTCTCGAGAGTAGGATTCTGCAAACAATAATGCTTTCTCCATATTTTCTTTGAGTTCTTTCAAATACTTTTCTGGTTTAACTCCAACATGAGGTGGTAAGTTTATTTCTCTAGTCCAACTCTCTTTTAATATTGCCAATGGTCCTCTCGGAATTTTCCCATAGACAAGCATGTATGGAGATACTCCAGTAGTTGCATTCGGCACTTCTCGTAATGCCCACACTGTGAAAGGAATGATCTTGTGCCATTTCCTCGGGTTGTCTATTATCACATGATGGATCATCTTTTTAAATGTCTGATTCCATCTTTCCACTAATCCAGCAGCCTCTGGGTGTCCTGGTGTGTCGAATCTTGGACTACAGCCCATTAAATTGAGAAATTCTCTTGTCAAACTGGCTGTGAAGTTCGTTCCTTGATCACTTGTAATCACGGACGGCACACCAACCTTCATGAACAGTTCCATCAACGCTTCACACACAGCCTTCGCTGTCAGCGATTTCAATAAGAAGATTGTAGGCCATCTGGTGCATGAGTCCACAATGCATAAGCAGTATTTGTGACCTGCAGCAGATACCGGATCGATCGGGCCAACGAGGTCCATTGTCATTCCCCTGAAGGCGACCTCTTCTCTTGAGATTGGAGTGATAGGTACTCTATCCATCACCAGACTCCTTGCCTTTAGTTGATATTTTTCGCAAGACTTACAAAATTTCATATTGTCTCTTCTCATCTTTGGCCACACAAAAGACAACTTTATTCGTTCTCTTGTTTTCTCTTCTCCGAGATGTCCTCCAAACACCGATTCATGCGCCAACTACATCACTTTAATTCGTCTCTCTTTTGGTAACACTAGTTGATATATCGTCTGGTCTAATATCTGATGTTTCTTATGCAATAAACCGTTGATCACACAGAATTCAGATTCTTTCTCTTGTGCTAATTTCCACCACGACTTCAACGATTCATCCTTTCTCTGTTGCTCTTCGAACTTCTTCGAATCGGCGATCTGCACCTTTTGTTCTTCGTCCATTTCTTCATCTCTACACAAGTCTCCTATCCCAACATCACATTCATTGTCTTCTTCAGTTTCATTTAATATGCCATTCTCGCATGCAGCCATCTCCTGCTCGTTAATAACTGATGTTACACCATCTCGCGATAAGCTTCGTTGCTCATTACTTTCGTTTTCCTCATCACTTGAACTTTCAGTTTCACGCTTCTCATCAACATCTACCATTTCCTGTCTGCGACTCTGCGCTCTTGTCATTACATTTGCTCGTACACTCCCATCTCCTTGTATCGTTTTAACCTTCATCTGTGGTACGGCTTTTAATTCGGCAATTATCTCTGGATGCAACAAGAATCTTTCTGTACTGCCCATGTTTGCAATACTAGCACACATCAAAGTGACATAAGGTGTAAGTGAACACTGGATTTTACGCGGAAATCCCTCTTCTTCCACGTCATTACAACACAGTCTAACATCAACCTTCACTAACTTCGCAGGAATGGCATCTCCTGCCACACATTGCAAGTTTACTTTTCCAATTTGTTCCACCTTCATGCCTTCCAGTCATTCTACACTAATCACCGGAATCTCTGCACCCGAGTCACTCAGTGCTTTGACTTTCACTGGCTCTTTTCCGTCCACTCCACGAATTTCGACCTCGACATACTGCAAGAACGATTTCTTCAATATTCGACTATCATCTTTTCCTACGACTTCTCTCTGAATTCCAGCATCCAATAGAATCTCTTTTTGAATACCACATTTCATTACTGACTTTACTTCAGTCTCTTGGTTTTCTTGACTCGCGGTTTGATTGTCTGTATCACTAACCACTTGAATCAAATTCACCCTTGTGTGTTCTTGATTTCTGCTAGAACTAGCTGCTGTCACTGGAACTGGAACTGGACAAAATTTAACCAAATGTTTGTCTGAACCACAGTTGTGACAACGCTTCATAACCATACCTCGTTGTTCATTCCTTCATTTCTCTTATACTGCGTAAACGATGTGTTGCCTTCCCTCTTGGCAAACGGCGTTGGCGATTTGTTAAATCCCTGACGACCAAACGTCACTTCTCTGTTCTCATTGGGTACAGGGACACTAGCCTTGACTTCTTTACTTTTAAACTGATTCCCTGTTTCTGGATTACTTTTCCACTCTCCACTCTGGCTTTGGTTTACGGAACGTTGAGAAGGATAACTGTTTATATTTGGGAATGCAAACCCAATTCCATTGTTTACATGAATGTCTGCTAGGTCTGCGACTGCACTAGCTTGGAGACAGTCAGTTCCTTCCTTCGACAATACAAACTGTAGTGGACCTGGCGGTAAACATTCTTTGAGCTTATCCGCTACCAGCAAATCAAAGAGCGTATCATACTCTCTGTTCACGTTTCGACTTCTCACGTAATAGTTTAGCAAGTTCTTCAGTCTTGCCGTAAACGTCGTATAAGTCTCTTCTGTTGTCTTCTTAGCATCCACAAATCTGGCTCTGTATTCTCTGGAGGTCAATTTAAATTCTTTTAACAAGTGCTGCTTGACTCTGAAATAATTGTCTAGATCATCGAATGACAATCTATTCAGGACAGTTCGAGCTTTCGGCGTCATTAAGGGTAGTAATAATTTCACGTTTTGCCAATCAATTAAATCGATGTGATCATGTGCAGCAAAGTCAAGTTCTGTAATAGAAAATTCACGTATTCTGTTTGTCTGTTGACATTCATCTCTCGATCGTGTGGCGAAAATCGTCCTTCTCGTCGGTAACGGCGAGAACGGGTAGTCCGTCTCTACTGTCCTTCCTTCAGATTACCAGGCCGAGGGCGGAAGTCAGTAGAGTGATCGCCTGAGCTCTCCAATTTCTCCTTGCAAGGCACGTGTTTTCGACCTGCGTGGTCTGTCACAGGATTTATAGATCGACACTGTTCGTTCAACAAACTTTCTTTATTGACGACAAAAGTTATGACAAGGACGTTCGACGAATTAAACATACAATACAGCTACAAGCAACAACAACTCTACTACTCTGCATTCGCTCCTATATATAGCCCCGGTCAATGCATCAGAGTCCCGGGGACCTTCAGAGTCCCCTATCAGGGTCCCCCTCCACAGTCCCGGGGACCTTCAGAGTCCCCTATCAGGGTCCCCCTTCACAGTCCCGGGGACCTTCAGAGTCCCCCTTCACAGTCCCGGGGACCTTCAGAGTCCCCCTCCACAGTCCCGGGGACCTTCAGAGTCCCCCTCCACAGTCCCGGGGACCTTCAGAGTCCCCCTTCAGGGTCCCCCTCCACAGTCCCGGGGACCTTCAGAGTCCCCTTTCAGGGTCCCCCTCCACAGTCCCGGGGACCTTCAGAGTCCCCCTCCACAGTCCCGGGGACCTTCAGAGTCCCCCTTCAGGGTCCCCCTCCACAGTCCCGGGGACCTTCAGAGTCCCCCTCTTGTTTACATGGAAGCTACCCTGGTTCTCCACATCCCCGTCCAACCACGATGAAAAATTGTCCACAATTTTTGTTACTCTAAATGCTGAAAACAATAGATAATTGAACTGTCAGCCAGTATCGCTCCCATGCGACTCCAAATAAAACTTGCATATTCCCAATATCTGGAACCATGTTAATGCTAAACAAAATGGATCAGAAGAAATACTTAGATTTTCCCTTAGTGACACTTAATCTAAAAGTTTCATCCCTACTGGCCAAAATCCTAATTACTAATCAACATATCCTTAACTAATGCAAAGTAACCTTCTCCAAAAGTCCAATCAGCACGTTAAGTTCAAATTATCAACTAAGACAAGTTGCTCACTGATCAAATTTCTAACTCAATATCAAAGCAGGGCAAGGATGTCTTGTCCTTCCCAAATCAACAATTACAACTGTACACGCAACTATTCCAAGGTAACAACTTAACGTTTACCTGAAAACGAATGTTCTATATAGCACCAGTTCCGATTCGCAACCAGTTCCAGTTAACCGTCGATCACTATCACTTCATCCTCTCCATCCTCCGTATCAGACAGTTCGGAACCAGAAGGAACAGGAGCTGGTTGCCCCGCCGTCGGATAATCATCGTCCTCTTCCTCTCCCAAACTGTAAGCGATGGTAGAGCCAGAAGAGGAATCATCCTCCCCAGGCATGTCATCGTTATCGACGTCCGACTCAGGTTCCGTATCGACGTCCGACTCAGGTTCCGACCACAGATAGCTTTCATCATTCATCATGGCGAAAAGATCCGCTTCACCGTCAGAAGAGTTCGGAGATTCAATCGGAGGTGGTTCCGGACGCTTCGGACGAATGGTTCCAACCGGCCGCTGCTTTGGATTCATCCTCAGGTATGTATTCCTCGCTCTGTCCGTCGGAAAGTCCGGATATTGGTCACTCACCACTTTCAGGTAGCGGTCCAGATCATGAAACATTCCCATGGCTTGGGCCTTCATAGTAACCCAATCGCATTGTTCTTCAGAAGGTTCGAGACTGGCCGACAGAGCGCCTTCGCAAGAAGGCGAAACCACTTCGCTTCCCAAGGAACTGGAATCAACACTGGGCGGCCCCTCGTCCGAAAAGGGTTCCGCTAGCGGAACAAGGGACTGGTCTCCATTTCCGCAAGATGATGAGACTGTCGACTCCGTCGCTGCCAACGAGGAAGGTTGTTCTCCCTCGACACGGAAATCTCTCTCCTCCGGAACCCCGTCGAATTCTGGTATCTCCATTGCCATCCCGTCAATCCACCAACTTCCATCTGGAAGAAGAAAGGGGGCTAACTCGTCCACCATGGTTCGAAATTCATCCTCTGTCAGGATCCGCATCGGTTCGTCCGTCAGGCTAGGAGAAGCCTCCAACGAAGAAGCCGTAGCCCCCGTCACCGTCCTTCCTGCCTCCGCAGTCAGGAAGTCCAACGCATCCCGCCACGCTACCTCGGATGGATCGTAGGGTAGATTATCGGAGACTTGTTCCGGTTCCGCCAGATGATCTTCTCCACTTCCTCCTCCCGAAGCGCAGGGCGTTCCAGAAGAAGGGACGAAAGTCTCTATCACGCGATTCACTCTTGCCGAACAGTCCCCGCAGGGCACTCCTCCCACGACGGAACCTCCTTCCGCCCTAGCCTCGACTGAAGAGTCACCAGTCGAACCGGTCGCATAGGCATGTTCCGGATGGCGGTTCCGCAGATGACGACGCAATGAGCGTCGTGTGTCCACCCCGACGAATACCACCGGACAGAAATCGCAGCTCCTGGTTTGTCTGACCGTCTCCATCGCTATCTTTCGGTCGAATGCCACTAGCCACGCGCTGACAATCGTCACCATGGCAACCACCAAGGCCCAGCCGCATTCACTGAAAGCGCGCTGGGCGGCGTATGGTTCGCTTCGGACGTTCTCCTCCCGTCGGCATGGGGCGACGACGGGCGTACCACAATCTCATCTCCTTCGTTCAGCTCTTCTTTGTGGCAAACCTTTAATTTGTCGATGTGAACTACCATCGGTCGCGAAGTAGGCGATTTACGAATCAGATAGTTGACCGCCCCTTTCTTCTCCAAGACATCGAAGGGCCCGGTGTACGCTCGAAGCCACTTTGAGCTCCTACCCTAGTATCGCCTTGGACTGTAGCACCAGACGTGAGTACCTGGAAGAAACTCGGTTTCACGGACTCGAAGGTCGTAGGCTTTTTTCCGGCGTTCAGCGGTCGTTCGTAGTTCCTCACGAACCAGGCGATAGGCCGCCTCCATCCGATCAGCCGTCTCCTGTACATAACTGGCATAATTGGTTAGCCCCGAATTCTCGTCGGAAGGTCGACCATAAACCAGGTCAATGGGTGCGGTCGTCTCCCGTCCAAAGAGGAGATAATTCGGTGAGAACCCAGTCGTCTCGTGCACAGAAGCACGATATGCCGCAAGGACATAGGGCAAAATCTCGTCCCACTCACGCTGATGGCTACTAATCACCCGACCAATCATGGCATTGAGGGTCCTATGAAATCTTTCGATCATCCCATTAGTACTAGGTCGATAGGCACTAGTCCTTACCTTGTCAATACCCATTAACCTACAAAGATCACGGAAAAGATTTCCCTCGAAGTTAGTACCCTGATCAGTGAGAATTTGCATCGGAGCCCCATACCTCACGACCACAGTTTCCACTAACGCCTTTGCCACCGATATTGCTTCCTGATTAGCCATAGGAATGGCTTCCACAAATTTAGTGAAGTTATCCATCACCGTTAAGATGTAAATGTGGCCCCGCCTACTCCGGGGGTGAAGACCAGTAATATCTATACTAAGCCGTTCCCACGGTTCCCCACATGGCAGAGGTTGCAACGGACCTTGCCGAGGAGGTTGTCCCCTATGGTATTGAGCACATTGAGGACAGCGTTGACAAAAGCGCTTAACCTCCTTCCACCAACCCACCCAATAGGCGCGACGTCTAATCTGCCACCGCGTGCGCCGAAGGCCAAGGTGTCCCCCGGTGATCCCGGTATGAGCTAGCTTCATAAACTCCTCCCTCAGTATCTTAGGCACCACCAACTGCTCTACCTTCTCAGGTGTCTGGCGATAAAGCACCTCATTCTGTAAGTACAGTCGATCTACTTGGTGCCAATAAATCTTCACTGCCGCATTCTCGTACAAAATATCCACCAACTTAGGCACTCGACCCCTTTCCGCTATCCATGAACGCACCAAACCCAGATCTAAGTCTTCTACCTGAGCTTTCCTAAGGAAACCTTGTGAGCTGTCGTCATCGCCTTCCTCCAACGGTCCTATCGTCTCAGTTACCGCGGCTACCTCAGCCCACTCCTCATATCCACACTGGCGACACGACCTGCGCGAAAGCGCATCGGCATTCCCGTGTTTTTTACCAGGTCGGTGCATTATCCGAAACTCAAATTCAGCCAGGCGCTCCAACCAACGCCCTTGCTGGCCAATTGGCTCTGGCGTACGCTGCAGCCACTGCAAAGCAGCATGATCCGTTCTTAGCGTAAACGGATGCCCTAACAAATACTGCCGGTATAATTTGGTAAAATAAACGATCGCCAAGAGTTCCTTACGAGTGATGCAGTAGTTCCTCTCTGCCTTGGACAGAAGGCGGCTTCCGTATGCGATCACTCGCTCCTCACCCTCTATGCACTGAGATAACACGGCTCCTATTCCCGCGTCACACGCATCACAGTCTAGTACATAACCTCCCTCGTCGCGGGGCAGGGATAAGATCGGCGCGGTGGTTAGCTCAGTCTTCAATCGATCAAATGCTCCTTGACAGGCCACGTCCCAAGCAAAGGATCTACCCTTCTTCGTTAAAGCGAATAATGGCTCCGCGATCCTTGAGAAATCACGAATGAACCTTCTATAGTACGAGCATAACCCTACAAATGCACGCACCTCCTTCAACCGTTCGGGCTTGGGCCACTCTACTACATCGCGTATTTTGCTCGGATCCATGGCCACTCCTTCGGCTGTAACGATGTGGCCAAGAAAACTAACCGACCTGCGCAACAACCGACACTTACTGGGCTTGAGCTTAAGGTTAGCCTGCCTCAGACGCTCAAACACCTGTCTTAACCTATCCAAATGCTCCTCCGGAGTATTCCCAAAAATTATCACATCGTCCAGATACACTAAACAGATCTCAAAGTTAAGCCCTGAAAGAACAATGTCCATTAGGCGCTGAAACGTTGCAGGCGCATTACAGAGGCCGAAGGGCATCACTTTCCACCGGAAGATACCCCGGCGCGTGACAAACGCCGTCTTGTCCGCATCCTTCGGGTCTAAAGCTACCTGGTGGTACCCGCTGCGCAGATCTAGCGTACTGAACCAACCGCCACCCGCAAGCGCGTCCAAACACTCATCTATCCTCGGAAGCGGATAGGAATCCTTCTTGGTCCTTTCATTCAGTTGCCGGTAATCTATGCAGAACCTTAAAGTGCCGTCCTTTTTACGAGCTAACACGACAATGGCCGCCCATTCACTGCTAGCCGGCTCAATAATCTCTGCCGCTAACATATTGTCTAGATGCTCGTTCACGGTCACCCTATGCGGAAGTGGTTGTCGCCTCAACGGTTGTCTTACCGGTTGCGCGTCCCCTGTATCAATCTTGTGCGTGGTTACCGAGGTGCGTCCTAAATCTCTGTCGGAAACCGAAAAGATATCCTGATACTCCCTCAACAACTCCTGTAACCGCAACCGATCATCCGGCTTCACCTCTTCGGGGAGATCACCCAACAGTAAATCTACTGGAAAGGCGTCATTGCCCTTCTTTCCAATATCCTTGTTCCCCTCTTCTATTCGCACTGGGTGTAACCCACCTAACACCTGATCCTTACTTAACCTGACTGGGTCTTCGTTAAGATTCACCACCCTTACCTGCGTCTCCTTCGCGTAGTCATCCACAACTACACGAGCCAAGTGTACACCGGGTTGGACCTCAATAGCTTCTGTCATCCACGCTGGCGCTCTAGACGTCAAATCCCCGTATTGAGTTCTAACAGGTACATCCCGCTGACACTTAGGGGACACCACAACCTCCTCGGCAACGATTACGCGCCGGCACCACGTAGAACCATTACCCCGCACCAGGGAGATACGTTTACGCCCAACAAATAGAGACCCGGTCCCGAAACCCAAACGACATCGGTGTTCCCTCAACCAATCCATGCCTAGCATGGGCTCCGTAATTTGATCAGACACCAGAAAAGCAGTAGCAATCTCAAACCCATTGCGGATCTTAATCGGGACCGTTACCTCCCCCTGAACACGGATATCGGACCCATTAGCAGCCATCAGAAAACGATTAGCGGGACTCAATTCTACCCCAGTCACAACAGCAAACGGTACTAGGCTCACCTCCGATCCAGTGTCGATCAGGCAGTTCTGCGGCTGTCCGTTGATCGTTCCCCGTATGTAAACTGCGTTACTGCTCGCACGATTCGGAACTCTCGGGCGGGCAGTATGATTCGTAACGATTTCTTCGGCAACATCTATTTGCTCAGCTCCAACTGTCGACGTCGCTGTTTGACGATGGTTACGTTGTCGTGGCTGACGGCAATTCCGAGCAATGTGATTCGGTCGACCACAATTGAAGCAATTCAGCGGCCGTCGTGGTGACTCCTGTTGGTTCTCCGGTTGGCGAACATCTCGCCCCGAGGGAACGGTTGTCGCGGCTTGGCTCTTCAATTCCCGGAACTGTCGATCGATTCGGTTCTCCATCTCCCGTTGCCATCCCCGCTGCTCTTCGCGTTGAACCGCGAGGAACCGGTCAAGCTGCGATCGGATCCGAGTGTCAACATCGGTCTCCTGTGTTCCCCTCACTCGATTCTGTTGTCTTCTTCGATCATCCGAATCTGTCGATCGCTGGTAGGCTTCGAGGCGAAGCGCCGTCCGGTAAGCCTCATCCAAACTCTTAGGCTCCCGCTCACGTACCTTGAGCGACAGCTCTCGGTCCCTCATAGCCTCCAAGAAAGAGTCTCTGGCAATGATCTGTGTGGTCTCGTTAGATGGAACTGGATATGCAAGGACCACCAACCGGCGAATATCGTGAAGAAGATCGCTGAGGGTTTCGCTGGAACTTTGACGGCGGTAATAGAGCTGTGCCCGGAATGTCTCTGCTTGACCTTCTGTTCCATACCTCTGCCTCAATCGTTCGACGAGTTCTTCGTAAGTCACATCCTGACGAGCACCGAAGTCCCAGAGTAACTGAGTGGCGGCTTTTTCGAGGGCACAGCGTAAGAAGTCCACCTTGTCCGAAGCCGTCCACTTGTTATGCCTCGCACATACTTCAAACTGCGACAGGAATGATTCCAGCGATCCAGTCCCATCGAATTTGCCAGGCTTCATCTGCATAGGTCGGGTTTTCAGCAATTTCCCAACGCTCCCTAGTAGTTTCGACACGGCCGTCGACTCGTCCGACTTCTCCCGACCACTTGACTCCGACTTCTCCCGACCACTCGACTCCGACGGCCTCAGTTCGTCGAATTCCGCGATGCTCTCCAAAAGACGACTGCGACTCGGCGGCGCCTCAGCCGTCCCCCGTCTCGATGCAGGCGTTGAAGTAGTCGGTGAGAGAGAATCAACATCCAAAAGCGTATAGCGAACAGTCACTTCGTCGTCGTCCTCCATTTTAATTCAATTTCAATGTTCAAAAGTCAATTCTCACCTCGCATCAATACTCCAGAACTGAGCTTTGAAGTTCAATGTCGATCCCGTGTAGTACCCCGTCTTCTGGTACCAATGTGGCGAAAATCGTCCTTCTCGTCGGTAACGGCGAGAACGGGTAGTCCGTCTCTACTGTCCTTCCTTCAGATTACCAGGCCGAGGGCGGAAGTTAGTAGAGTGATCGCCTGAGCTCTCCAATTTCTCCTTGCAAGGCACGTGTTTTCGACCTGCGTGGTCTGTCACAGGATTTATAGATCGACACTGTTCGTTCAACAAACTTTCTTTATTGACGACAAAAGTTATGACAAGGACGTTCGACGAATTAAACATACAATACAGCTACAAGCAACAACAACTCTACTACTCTGCATTCGCTCCTATATATAGCCCCGGTCAATGCATCAGAGTCCCGGGGACCTTCAGAGTCCCCTATCAGGGTCCCCCTCCACAGTCCCGGGGACCTTCAGAGTCCCCTATCAGGGTCCCCCTTCACAGTCCCGGGGACCTTCAGAGTCCCCCTTCACAGTCCCGGGGACCTTCAGAGTCCCCCTCCACAGTCCCGGGGACCTTCAGAGTCCCCCTCCACAGTCCCGGGGACCTTCAGAGTTCCCCTTCAGGGTCCCCCTCCACAGTCCCGGGGACCTTCAGAGTCCCCTTTCAGGGTCCCCCTCCACAGTCCCGGGGACCTTCAGAGTCCCCCTCCACAGTCCCGGGACCTTCAGAGTCCCCCTTCAGGGTCCCCCTCCACAGTCCCGGGGACCTTCAGAGTCCCCCTCTTGTTTACATGGAAGCTACCCTGGTTCTCCACAATCGCAAGAATGTGCTTAGGCCTAGTCCTAGAACACGGATATGCTTCCGAGTCTCAGTTATCATTCCAAAAAGGATGCTTCCTGGATGTCCAAAAAATCCATTTCGCTGTATTTTCGGGTCGAAAACAGCCGTAAGAACTTCCGGCAGCAGGTAACGTGATCTGGGGATTGTATGTCAAAGGTGCATAGAACCATATTTGCACGAGGGTTTCATTCGGATGCAAAACCACATCGGAGCATACACTCTTACAACGTATGTCGCCAATATTTTTAGATTGTCTGATGGGCATTCACTTGCATCACCAGGATTCGATTAGCTGTGATTACCCATATGGAGTAGCGACACAGCACCTTGATTACGTCTGACCAGAGATTGAGAACAACATCCTTTATTACTGCCTCCAAAACGCTTCAGAAAAAGTATAAACGAAAAGTACAAGAAGGTAAAAGAGTAAGCAAATTAAAAAAAAAAACAATGATCCCAAAAACAAAATGGCAGCAGATAATTTGTCAGGATCTAACACAGATAATGAAACAAATAATTCTGATCATGATGAAACTATTGAGAATGAACTTGCTGATGGAACGGTCTTCGTGTCAACATCCCATTCTCCAGATGAAACATTATCTCCACCTCTACAACTACGTAAAATATAGCTGGCATTTGCAAGAGCGTATGACAGACATGCAATTTCGGATCAATCAGCGGGACTGTTAGCTTCAGTTGTTTTGCAAGACTTTGGCCTTATGTCAAAAGCTATTCCAGAACTTAACTTTGCTGCAAAGGATTTTCCAGAATTTCCATTCCACACATAATCGGTTGAGCGCTCTGTAAAACTTGTTACTGAGGCATCTGCTGCTGTGGTTGGGCAAACATCTAGACATGGTTTTTATCCTTGCCAGATTGGAATCACGGGAACTAATTCCTTGTTTAAACACAAAAGCAGACTTTGAAACGAGTTAAATCAATGGAATAAAACAAGTATTGACTCACTCTTCAGTGATTAACAAGTAGACCCTATGGTCTGTTGGGATTGTTTATTGTTTATTCAATATTGCTAACATACAATCATTTATTAATTTTATTTTGCATGGTCATTAAATACATCACAATTAAATGCTTAGACACAATTACACTTAGGGTTTTTAAATTTTTTAAGTTTATACAATTGTTTGCAAATTTTGACAAATTTGTGGAAAATGTCAAATTTTAAAACTCGTTGGGGCACATCTTAGAAGGCAGATTTGATAAATTTTATCTTCCATGGTCATTAAATACGTCGTAATCAATGCTTAAACACTATTACAAAGTGTGTGACATTATTTAAGAATTTTAAAATTATCCTAAATTTGATAGTTTTTCAAAAATTATCAAATTTTAAAACTCGTTGGGGCACATCTTCCCGAACGAATTAAAAAAAAATATTCTGCATGATAACTAACTATACCAAAAGGCAACTATTCATCACTATTGCGATCATTTTCTAGAATTTTCATGTTTTTCACTCCACCCTAATGTATATACGTAGTGTTAGGGATAACAGTGAATCGTTAATTAGGCGAGATAGGAAAACCTAGATAGACAGGTTCAAAAGGAGAAAGTGTTGAAAGTAGGAGGGTTAAGATGTTGTAGGTAAGTAATAAGAATGCATGATATACCATGCGTTGCGGTAATTTAAGTGGCTTCCATGTCGTATTAACGCTAATGAGTGATTTTTTTGTAAGGTGAAACTCGTTTAGGCCTACACGAAGTCGAAGAAAATGCTCCCCCTAACGTTACCTGAGCTTCCTAAGGATTCGGAAAAACAAAAGTCAGAGGATTGCGTAGGCCCTTGTTTCCAAGAGGAAGATGAAGTTACAGCAGCTGGGTGGGTGGACCAAATAAAGAGCAAGATGCTAATGGTTAGTATATGATGTATCATGATCCTTTCTTTCCGACGCCCAACCTTACATACACTGTTGTAGAGTTTAACTTGCATTTGACGGTAGATGCAGGGAAAAGAGTCATTTTCCGGTGATATGTTAAATTCACTAATTCAAGTAGCAAAAACGTTTTTGAAAATTAATTTTGTGTGCGTTTGGATCAAATGTTGAATATTTCTATTTCACAAATATATATTTGGTTTTGCGCTAATATGTAAAATTATGAAGTTTTTAGCAGAAGAAAATAGCCCTACTAAAATATTTGTCCACTCCGTTACTCCTACGTTACCAAACACATGTGAGCTATGTATAAATAGTAGACAGCTTCCTGTTGCGTAGTTTGACATGCCAATATGTTTTTAGTATTACTATTTATAAAGTAAATATAAAGGAAATTACAATACAAATGATTATTTAATTCAATCACATTTTAAATTTTATGAAGAAATTCCACTCCGTTACAGAAATAGAAATAGGTGACCTAATCAATGTAAAGTTGAATGTATTTTTGGCCAAATAACCAAATAAAATTCACAGTGATCAAATAAACAGAAAACATTGAAATATTTATGATGTTGTCTTAGAAATCTGCTCATAGCATCGAAATTACATAAAAATTACCATACATTAAGTCCGCTCCGTTAATACCTGTCGAGAATTTAGCACCAAATGTGAAAAGTTAACTTTAAAAAAGCAGTCTACCGAAAGCAAAACTTATTAAAAATGTCATATTTTGTTAAATATATTGTATATAAATGATAATTTAAGTAGACGACTTATCCTGACAGTGGAGTAATCTTTACTACCTCAAATATAACATTTGTAGTAACGGAGTGGACGGTTAACGGAGTGGACAAATTGTGTATCAGCACGCTAAATATGATATTATCTCTTATGCATCCACATCAATCGTCGGTACACTCATTATATAGGCTAGCTTATAAACGTTATATTGCCAATATTTTTAAATGAATCTATTCGTATTCGTCGCAAAAATGAAGTAACGGAGTGGATGTATAATAAAAAAAACACATTAGGTACGAAATAAATGAAAATTAGTAAAAAATTTGTCTTAGCATTTAGATTGTGTATTAAGACATACTAACTCATATAGATCTTCACAGAAGATATGTGTTAAGTTGCGAAACCAAAGAAATGAAAAGGTTGCGCGATACGAGATAATTTTTGCAGGTTATAATGTTCCGGGGACAAGTTAAAATATTTTTACAAATTACGCTAAAGATGCGGTTCAGCAAGTTGTATTTAGAAACATACAATTATATTTAACTAGCTGGTTTACCCGGCGTTGCTCGGGGTTATAAGTTTCAATGCCTGTAGCGAAAAAACAAAAAAATTAGGTATAAGTTTCAGTCCCTGTAGTGCAGATGACCACCACCACCACCACCACCACCAGGGCTGTAGTGGTAAAATTTGAGGTGAGTATACGCTACCGGTGACCAGCGGCGTAAAAAAAATTTGAAGACCTTTTTTTAGGAAAAATTTCAGACTTTTCACCAATTCTCAGAAAATTTTCAGACTTTTTACGATTTCGTCTCTGAAAAAGTTGATGACCTTTTTTTTTTTTTTTTTTTTTTTTTTTGAAAACCTCTCTTTTTCGGAAAATTTCATCTACAGAGGTAAGTATACGCTGTATACCCGCGTATACCCTCATGAGTATACGCTCTCAAATTTCTCTAGAGGTAAGTATACGCTGTATACCCGCGTATACGCTCGACTACAGCCCTGACCACCACCACCACCACCACCACCACAACCACCACCACCACCACCACCACCACCAGTTTCAATCCCTGTAGGGAATAAGCAACAAATCTAGGTATAAGTTTCAATCCCTGTTGTGCAGATGAAAATAGGTTTAGTGTTGGTTTTTTGACCAGGTAAAAATGCGTTGCCCGGGTAGGTTTTTGGCCCGGAACACCATTATAGCGGTGAAAACGGGGGACGCGAAGCCTCACACTGGGTGTGTAATGCCCACTCCGAGACAGTGGTGAGGTTTGGAGTGAAAAGCTCGAAAGGTGTTGAAATGCATTTCGGTCAAATATCGCTGTGACAGAGGGACAGACAGACAGAGTTTCTTCTTTATAGGCCTATAATATAGAGATAAAAGAAATAGACAATCTTTTTGGCTTAATGCAAATTATTTTGGAATTGTAGACGAAAGCAAAAGGCACTATAGCCTAGGAACGGTAATGGAGAGGAACATTTTAAATTCAAAATAAAATTTAATAAATTATTTTATTGCTTTGAATTACTTTCAAAGGTCTTAAATTATCGTTTTAATCTAATCACTTAGCATGATCATACTAGGTATTGTTCTATGAGAAATGACCGGGTACATAGTCCAGCGGCATAGCTCCGATATATGAAGTGATTGTGCATTTTGTGATACAAGCATGAAATTTGGCATAGACATCATACATAGTAGTACTAAGAGAAATAGATATTGGGCCACGCTGAAATATTATTTTTTGGCGGGAAAAAATGGCGGGAAAAAATAAAATATGAATATTTCATAATTTTTGGAAAAGTGGTCTGCAAATAAGATTTAGGACCGTTTTTGCTTAATTGGTTTTCAATGTAGAATTTGGTTTCCATTTGGATTTTTAATAAATTAGTCGACTTTTATTTATATTATTAAAATATTACAGTTTAAATTACTATTGTTGTTGCAGCACAACTAATAATGTCTATATGGGTCAATATATGGCTGAACTCCAAAAAATTTGATATAAAAGGTTTCTCAGTAGATATTGTTACCATTTGGTATACTTATTAGCATCGCAAAAAGTCTACTCTATTCTGACCATTCGAAAAGGGTCAATTTCAAGATGGCGTCCGATATGGCTGCAAGGAGCTAAAATTGTCTATATCTCAAGCACTATTCAACCTAGAAAGGTGGTGTTGGTGTCTAACCGTAGGGTTTATTGCTCAGTGTTCAGTTAAAATAACTTTAATCACTTTCTGTATCATTTCAAGATGGCGTCGGAGATGGCTGCCGGGAGCTAAAATTGTCTATATCTCAAGTACTGCTCAACCTAGAAAGGTGGTTTTGGTGTCTAACCGTAAGATTTATTGCTCAGTGTTCAGTTGAAATAACGTTACTTAATATATCATTTACTGACAAATCCAATGGTCATACAGTTTACAGCTACATGTATAGCTTACACATACAATTAAGCACTACTCATCGTCAACGAGCGACTCCTCTGGAAGGAACTTTTTATGTGGATTGTCCATTTTTTTACTTGGCACTGTCCACACGCAGGTAGTCCATTTCTTCTACAGCCTTTAAAAATGTCAAGGTTCAAGGTTCAAATAAAAAAATGAAGTTCAAATCAACGTTACAAACTTTCAAGGTTAATATCAAATTTTTGGGTTTTATCTTTTCAAAATTTTCTCTAATATGTTTCTTAGGAATCAAGGTTACATTTGAAACAGTTGAAATAGAATGTATGTATTCATCTACGGATCTCTGCGTTTTGAACAGTCACCTTCACAGACACATAAAACAGTATGTTGAAGTGAGAGCTTCCTGCAAGAACATCTTTTTACACAATCCTTCTTGCACTTGCAGGACACCAACTCTTTGCAGGTCGTGGATGCTTCCTGCAGAGTTGTCCAGTTAGGCTCATATGTGTTATCATCAGCCTTTGTCCAACCCCATATGGTTCGAGATGGCAACTCAGGATTTGGTAGCAGAATCTGCCCCCACACGAGGCTTCTTTGGCAAAGTGCCCCTTGATGTGTTGCTCCAAAGCTGTCTTCGTTGCTGGAATTAACTGAACATTGCATTTCCTGGCAAACAACTTTTTCCGTGCTTTGTTGATGTCCGAGTCTGTGCTTGTGCGGTCATACATAAGTATCACAAACCTTTCGATGGAATGGAAGACATCAACTAGTATTGCGGATGCTGCACATGATACTTTAAGCAAGGCACTTGTCAGATCTGGATAAGCAGTCCAAATGGGCCAAGCGGTTTTCTTACCATGTCCAGACAAACTGGACACAGTGTCACAGCCTGTCAATGCGTGAAACATTGGCAATGCTTCTGCCCTCTCTGGTCCAAGACCAGGATCAATTTCATGAACTGCTAAGTACCGGAAACTCCTTTCAACTCCAAAAGCGAGCCATATTTTATCCTCCAGTGCCAGTGTTTGTGCAACAGAAACGTCTAGTACCTTTGCACGTTCAATTCTTGCAGTGCTTTTCAAGGACTCCGCTTTATAAGTGTCCCATACTATATCCACGCGTGTAGCACTCATGAGCTTTCCATTGATAAAAGGATTGAAAATGTGTCTGACCATTGGATTTGTCAGTAAATGATATATTAAGTAACGTTATTTCAACTGAACACTGAGCAATAAATCTTACGGTTAGACACCAAAAACACCTTTCTAGGTTGAGCAGTGCTTGAGATATAGACAATTTTAGCTCCCGGCAGCCATCTTGGACGCCATCATGAATATACAAAAAGTGATTAAAGTTATTTCAACTGTACACTGAGCAATAAACCTTACGGTTAGACACCAAAACCACCTTTCTAGGTTGAATAGTGCTTGAGATATAGACAATTTTAACTCCCGGCAGCCATCTTGGACGCCATCTTGAAATGATACAGAAAGTGATTAAAGTTATTTTAACTGAACACTGAGCAATAAACCCTACGGTTAGACACCAACACCACCTTTCTAGGTTGAATACTGCTTGAGATATAGACAATTTTAGCTCCTGGCAGCCATCTTGGACGCCATCTTGTGCTGCAACAACAATAGTAATTTAAACTGTAATATTTTAATAATATAAATAAAAATCGACTAATTTATTAAAAATCCAAATGGAAACCAAATTCTACATTGAAAACCAATTAAGCAAAACAGTCCTAAAGCTTATTTGCAGACCACTTTTCCCAAAATTATGAAAAATTCATATTTTATTTTTTCCCGTCATTTTTTCCCGCCAAAAAATAATATTTCAGCGTGGCCCAATATCTATTTCTCTTAGTACTACTATGTATGATGTCTATGCCAAATTTTATGCTTGTATCACAAAATGCACAATTGATTTGCTATGCCGCTGTACTAACAGCCGTATTTCCAATTTAGCCAGATACCGGAAAATGACTCAAAAGCGGAATGTAGAATTTTCAATGGGAATGGTCTTAAAACGCTCAACCGTATTATGGCATAATTGCCATCAGTCGAGCCAGGTGCATGTTTATTTCAGTAAGAGCACATAACGCCTTTCCAAGACATTTACTCAGGAGTACTGCAAAGAAATATCCCGGTTAGATAGTCTGATCTATTGTGATAACATTGATGATCGAATCAAAAGCAATTATTGCCCGTTCTTTTGCTTTATATTTCAATAGAATAATTTGAAAACTCTGAATATTCGCCAGGTGCCACTGAAGATTGTGGCAAAACCACAGCCTAAACCTCCGAAGCCTAAACCTCCGAAGCCTGAACCTCCGAAGCCTAAACCTTCGGCTACCAAGACCAGGTATTTTCAGGAGTACAAGAATTATTATGTAAACATCTATGCCAATTAGTTATCATTTCTTATAAGATCGACTTTCTCCCTTGCTGTAAGTACCGCAGTAAAAACATAGTTTAATGGAACAATGGCTTATTTCAATATGTAAAATAGGGACTCCTGTTGCTCTATTTAAGGCTTGATTGACTGATAGACTGATTGATTGCTTGGTTGACTGACTGGTTGACTGACTGACTAGATGATTTACGTGTTAACTGACTTTGGTTTATTCATTGATTCATATTGATTCACTGATATACTGATTCGTTCATTGATTCGTTCGTTGATTCGTTCATTGATTCGTTCACTGTTTCGTTAATTGATCGTTTATTTATTCGTTCGCTGATTCGCACAATGATTCGTTCATTAATTCGTTCATTGATTCGATCATCGATTGTTTCATTTATTCGTTCCTTGATTATGTCACTGATTTGTGGATTGATTGATCGATCGATTTGTGGATCGATAGGATTGGTTGGATGGTTGGATGATTGAGTGATTGTTGACGAATAATGATGTTGAAAGTTAAGACTTTGTAGTTTGGACCTGAATGAGTTTTAGGCATTTAAACAGAAGAGACAAGGAACGACAACATTATCAATTTTTCTTTTTGGTTTTCATTTTCAATTTTTTGGTTTCCTTATAATTTTCAGTCTTAAGTTCGGATGGAGAAGTCAACCAAGCAGCAACAAGGAGTAAAAAGCAGAGTGATCCTAAAAGTTCAGGCCAATAGCTCAGCTTGGCCAGCAGCAAAATGAAATCTTCATAAAGCTGAGATGCATAATTGCTTGAAATAATTTGGAACTAATCCTACAAGACAAAATTATGTATGAGCATTATAAACATAAATTGTAAACATTGTGATCAATATAGTTCGTTTTGTATTAAACTGGATACATGTCAAAAATATGACGCCGATCACCCAGCATTAGCATAATGTTAATATAATGATGACTGGGATAAGTGCAATTAGCAAAATTTGGCAAAGTTGGGACGAATGGTGACGCTCAAAGTAATTACAAACCACCTAAACAAATAGATACAGACACTTATAAATACGCCTTCACCTACATACACACTTGCATAAAAGCACGTTACACACATTATCTTTCATAAAACAACACTTCTGTACAATATATGGGCCTGTGCAACGTAGTAATCTTAATATAGTGCCATTTTTAGGTATTAGCTTATATTAGCGACGGAAAGCTTGATCTGAATGGAATAGGCTTATCCATTCCACTGGCTGAAGATGGCCATGCCTTCCATATTTATTTCATGACGGAGCATTTTGCTTTGCCATGTCATGCCATGGGAGAATTGAGAAGCATACATTATGTAAATTTGTTAAATCAATGTTATTGAACATTTTAATTGTAATGATTCTACCAGAGTTTTCTTTCTGTGTAATGAATATGTGATTGTTATAATTCTACTGTCTCTATTTTGCTTAATTCTACTACAAAGTTTCAAGAATCTTTTCAATAGTTATCTCTTTTCACTTGGAAATATTCACTGTCTAACCAGTATTGTAGTGTTCGGAATATTAAAATAATAGTCTCAACATCTGTAGTAATTAATTAGGCAATGAATTTTTTCAAATTAATGCTATGCTTTTTTCAGGATTCCAACGCCTCCTTTTTAATACATGACTTTCTCATTGCAACGTCAGAGTGCACCGCCACATTAAATTGTTTGATTATTAGAAGAACAATAAATGTGATTTGCAAAATGTTTTACGATCAAAACAAAAATTTGTTTTTTTGGGAAAGAGCTTTGTTAAGTCATTTTTGAGTGGTGTTAGTTTTTTGTGACGACGTATGACGACGGAGGTGGGGTAAAAAATTGGCCCAAATCGCGTGACGTCATTTACGGAGTGTCCCACATAGGTATCTGTTAGAATTATGAACAAACTTACATTCACACTAACACAAGCAAATGCACATTCGAATAAAAAAAAACAATGCATATTGATAATAATATTTTACTTAAGCCTTAGTTTTCAGAGAGAGAGAGAGAGAGAGATGAGAGAGAGAGAGAGAGAGAGAGAGAGAGAGAGAGAGAGAGAGAGAGAGAGAGAGAGAGAGAGAGAGAGAGAGAGAGAGAGAGAGAGAGAGAGAGAGAGAGAGAGAGACTAATGCAAATGGTGTCAACCGATAGCGCCCCAAAGCCAAACCTTGTTCAGGTAACTATTTAAAAAGGCCACTATTAAAGACAGCCCTGCATACTAATGGTTTTAATACAGTCACAGGTTAAAAGTCATCATCATTACACTGGTCAACAAATAAAAAAAATTTCTCGTTGCCAAGGATATTTGAACAATTCTTTGGTATTTTGGAGTCGCTGAATTCAAAAATGGAGGTGGTTTCTTCGAATTGGCTCTAGTTCTTGAGATAACGGACCCCCAAATAAAGAACTAAATATTTTTATTTTGTGTTTTGTAGCGAATTTTCCCGACAAATTTTTTTGTTTTGGCGTGGCTTTTCTGTTCTTCCCCATCTGTGCCGGTTCGGCCGGCCAGTGGCGATCCTTTTGTCGACCAGCTGGTCTTCCCCTCGTCGCCGGTTGCCTCCACGGGTGTACAAGACGTTCATCGCCTTCACAACCGACCCTTGAGCTGGACAGCATCGCGTCCGTGTGTTTGTCTCCTTGTATGTGTCTTTGCATGCTTCTTTGTATGTGGGCGTATGTGTCTTTGTATGTGTGCGTATGTGTCTTTGTATGTGTGCGCATGTGTCTTTGTATGTGTCTTTGTATGTGTGTATATATGTCTCCCTGTATGTGTGCATATATTTACTTGTTTGGCTCGGATTATGTCTTGATGTTAGTTGCTGTCCCTCTGTACTCTGTGAACGGTCCGGACAGCCTGTCCGGACCATGTCCAGACACTGCTACCGACCCCCACTACGGACACTTCGAATGCTATTATCAGCTGGAATCTTTGATGGCCCTCAGATTCGTAAACTTATCATGGATTCTGACTTCACAAAATGTATGAATGGTCCTGAAGCTACAATTTTACAGAAAGGGGAAAGAAAAAATATAACAGTAATAATGACGTTAGATGATAAATGAAATAATAGAAACAGACCCTAACTGTACAGCATCCTACCCAGGAAACCTCGTCGGGTAAGGGAGTCAAATCTAGGGAGAATCAGATTATGGGAACGAGGGCGCAAATCATACCCGGTCTTTAGAACGGGAGGTAGAAGGTCATGGAGGAGGTGACTAGGATTTTTGAGAATGTTATTAAAGAGATCACGATCAGCTTTTTGCAGAGTTGCTCAAAAGTAGGAAAAGAAGGAGGGAGGTAGCCAAGACGAACCAACTTACGAATAATTGCGCCCAAGTGATCAAGTTCCTGCTTGTTGGCAAAGCCTAGACGTACCTGGGAACAGTATAGCAAGCGGTTGACAGTGGTAGCCCGTATCATGTCATGAAGCCTGGGGCCCGAGAGTTAATGAGAAATCAAGATACGATGAGCGTAAAGGGATTGTTTAGCCTTTGTGCTTAGGTTTTTGATATTAGAAGCGAGTGTGAGAAGATAGCAGTCATCTGCATACTTGAAGATGCGATTAAAGTGGAAGAGAGGTTTTAAGCCAGACGTGGCTGCAACAAAATTTGTGGGAGCCATGCCGGAGCTCTGTATGATACTTGCATTAATTCTGGCCAGGGACGATGTGATACCATGGAACTTAGTGCAATGGCTGCGATTACTAAGGAGGGAAAGGATCCAATTATGAATATTGATGGAGATGGGTAAGAGGGCCAGTTGGTCGGCCCGGAAAGAGTGTCTGACAGTGTCAAAAGCCTTATAAAAGTATAAAAATCGTGATTTTTATCAATCAGCTTACCATGCTTAACTGTTATCAGACCGGACAATGCCATTATGTATTTTTTGTGTGCACTTTGGTACAAAATTTGAGACAATTTCAATGCGATTTGTTACTGTGCTCCGCCTAACCATTAAATTCTCATAATTAGTCGAATAATTCAAAAACTAGAGCCAATCTAGCAAAACCGACTCCATATTCGGAATCAGCACCACAGGTTTACCATAAAATCGCTCTAATATCATTGGCAATAAAATCATTGTTGACCAGTGTACTTATCATCAGGATCCATGGGCCGAAGGCCCGAAAGTGTCCATTGCATATTTAATCATTTTTGCCAAAGTCCTTGGTCTTGTGCTGATATTCTTATGTTGTGCAGAACTTGTTTACACCAGTCTTCGATGTCGTCTGTCCACTCTCTGTTGGGTCTGCCCCTCCGCCCATTTCCATCCATAATTCCATGATCACAGTTTTTATTTTTCTATTGTCGTCCATTCTACATATATGCCCAAATAGACTTAGTTTTCTCTTTATTGCTGTTTGCATTAGATCTGTCTTTATATTCAGTCTTCTTCGAACTTCCAAATTTGTCACCTTCATTGTCCAATTTAGGTGTAGTATCCTCCTATAGCAGTACATTTCATATGCCAATATTTTATCCTGGTCCGTCTTTTTAATTGTCCATGATTCGCAGGCGTGAAGAGCTGTGCTAAACACACACGTTTTTAAGATATTTAATTTGGTCTTGTAACTGATTTGTTTGGTCTTCCATATGGTATTTAGTCCTGCCATGACTCCCTTCGCCTTTGCTATTCTTGCTTTTATGTCCCTTGTGCAATCATTATTCCATGTTAGCAGACTGCCTAAGTACACAAATTCGGTTACATTTTCAATCACCTCCTCTTGCACTCTTATTTCCTTTTCTATTGTCTCTTTGCCAAATACCACTGCTTTTGTTTTGTCCACATTTATTGTTAATCCAGCACGTTTGGGCAGATATGTGCATTGTGCAACCCATAAACATTTTCTTGAAACTTCTCGCAGCTGTTCTCTAATAGGTCAATATCATCTGCAAATCGTAAGTTGTTAATCTGTTCTCCTTGTACCTAGATTCCAGTTCTATTATCTTGGATCGTATTCATGACTCTCTCCAGGCTTGGACTGGCCCACCGGGACACCGGGAAATTCCCGGTGGGCCGGTCGCCCAGGCAGGCCCGGCTCAAGACATTTGGCGGCCCTAGGCAAACCGGCGGCCCTGAGCAAACCCTCAATAAAATGTTTGATTTTCGTCATGGTAAATGGTAATTTAATTTCGTCCATCTTTTTTTAGTCATTCGCCTCACAAATGAATAAATAGCGAATAATAATTACAAAATAATTAAACATTGTTTCATTTATGACTTTCCAGCAATTTTTTATGTTTATTTTTTAATTGGCGGCCCCTAAAAATCGGCGGCCCTGGCGGTTGCCAGTTTGCCTAACAGACAAACCGGACCTGCGCCCAGGCTAGGACTGGGCCGGCCACCCAAAGAACAAAATTTGATTAACAAATATTATTATGATATTTTAGTTCTAATTCTTAATTCTAGTGTTATAAATTATGAAATATTGGCCGTGCATTATTGTTACCAAGAAACTTGCACTACCACGTGAAGCGTGTGTACGTGCCAATATTCACTTTAACTTACTGTTGATCATAGCCCATGCAATAAAGAAACATAAGTGTTTGATTTCTAGTAGCCTACATAGACATGCTACAGCATTTCATGATATTTCTGATTCCAACAAATTTAAAAGGCCTAATGATGCCTGGAACAGAGAGAAAACTCTCCTGCGTTTATTGACAATTTTTGATTTTATTTTGACAGCACTATATATAGGCCTAGTTGTTTTAGAATCTTTCATGCTGATGGCTTGTGAAAAGGACCTTCTCAGCATTAATAATGATGAAATCGTTGACGTTTTGGCGTCAACATGTGATGCGAAGAAAAACCGCTATACTAAGTGCTTGTGTGTAGTTTTGTCTGCTAATTCTATCATGGTATTACGTTTTTTTAAAATAAACTAAACTGTGCACAGACTAATCAGGGGTTAAAGTGGAGTGGGAACGGCGTTCCCACTGCCCTCGAATTTCTTTGCTTGCGTTCCCACTGCTCACGCATGCGTTCCAATGAAACTCTTCTTTGACGTTGCTCACACAAACCACTATAACCACCAGTGGCGGCGATCTTGTCTGAGAAGTGGGGGGGACAAAGTCGGCTATGGTCACCGAAGATAATTTTATTCTTCTAAAAAAATCTCCCAACAAAAATTTCTTACTACAAATCCTAAAAATGTCCAATTCATCTCCTGAAAAACTTGATGAGCGTTTTTGTTTTTTTTAGTCATTCACCTCTTGGGAGTTCATCTACAACGTTCATTACCTTTTAAAAAAATTCTTCCCCACATAATATTTTTTTTACCAATTTCTTCTTCTTTCTTTGAATTTTCGGGGGACACTTCTGCTCACAGATTTACTTTTTACCTCATCTGGTCAAAAAAGGCAGTGAAAACCCTCACGCACAATTACATTTCTTCGCCTTTTTGGGGGTTTCTTCAAAAAGGGGGGACAAATGTATGGTGTGTTCCCCCACTCTTAAAGGTGGGGGACTTGTCCCCCTCCTTCCCATGATCGCCGCCCATGATAACCACTGTGCACAGTGCACTATACATAATGTAACATGTTGGTTCCAAACATAATTATGAATTTACGACAAATCACAAATTAAAACGTAGCTTATATGTGTTAATTTCGGAATCTTTTGATATTTATTGAACAATATAATGCCATATTTGGCCCATTAATAACTAAAAATTCCTCCATTTTGTGTTAAATGTTACAAAAAACATTGGCAGGCACCACTTAGGCCCTTATCATGAAAGGTATCGTGGCTTCGGCGCCCGATAATGTGGGCCGCCCATGACCAAATTTCCCGGGCCGCTTTTGCAAGCCAGTCCAACCCTGGGGCCCTTGTCTCCGCATTGTCAAGTACTTGGATATTTCTTTTCTTTTCATACTGTTTGCTTGGTATGCGCCTCAGCTTCAGCTTCAAATAGCAAAGCACCAAGTTGTGGTCCGAGGATATGTCAGCTCCTCAGAGTGTTCTATAAAAAAAAGCTTCACTGATGTAAAGTGATGTTTGTCAATCAATACTAAGTCTATCATATTCGTGTGTTTCCTATCCGGTGATGTCCAAGTATATTTCCTGCAGTCTTCTTGTTTGAACTTAGTATTGCAAATCATCAGTCTTCTTGTTTGAACTTAGTATTGCAAATCATCATTTCATGTTTAGCTGCAAATTCCAGTAGTCTCTCCCCTCTCTCGTTTCTTGTTCCGTACCCATATTTTTAACATTATATGCTCCCATCCTGTGTTATCACTTCCAATCTTTGCATTCCAATCTCCAGATGTCGTTTCTTGGTAACTCTTTCAGGGTATTTTCCAGTTTTAGTTCCCCAGCTAGAGAACTGAAACTTGAAACATTGTGCAAACTGTACGAACAAGCAAAATATTTATTTTGTAGAGTATATGAACACTGACAACAACAATCAGCTACAGCCACATCGTGTAAGATTTTTTAAAGAATTATAATAGAATTAAGAAATTAGCACTATTTTGTTTGGCGTTCTAGTGGCCTAATACATTTGACCTAATTTCGAGGCCGCTTATTGGACGTTCCATTCAATAAGCGCATCGATATGTGGTGTGCGCATGCGCAGTGGGTCGGGTCACTGTGCTAAAGGTCGACGATATCAAAACACGCGAGTCATAAGATTACGAAGTTTTAACTTTAACAGTGAAAATCAAGCATTAGAAATGTAAATTTTTTTATATGCCAGTTCATTGTGCTTGTAATAAGTCGTGCAACGGTGAATACCGAATAAAACTGTGGAGAGCAGTTCTGTAATTTGCACAATGTTAAGTTTGGTAGTGCTTGGCAGTGCATAATGCGAACTACCGTTAAGACTGTTCGTGGAAGACCGATTCCAGGGTGCAATTTCAATCTTGGAACCGCTTCCAAAGAATAAACTGCCACTGTGTGACTGTTCATAATTTTATATAAACCTGCTTCCAAGAAAAAGTGCTGCGCTACTGAAAGTCTCTGAACTAAAAACTGACTGTGAGCTGTTTTCCCGGCCATAAATTGCATGTCAAACTCGCAATGGTGATCGGTCGGAGTTTTTCAGACATGAAATTTGGTCCACCGTCTCTTTCTCAGCATGGAACTTTGCGATTTGGTACCAAGTCTTATTTTTTTACATGTTTGAAGTACTTTTACTGATTTTTCGGAGCTTGTAGATACATTTTTCAGATTGACCTGTAATCGTTCAAATGCTTCAACGCAGCTGCAACAGGACTTTCTAGGATTATGGTCAAAAAGTATTTTTACCATACATCAAATCAATGTTGAACAAAGTTATTTGATGTTTACTCTGATTTTAAGTGACGGTCTGAAATCTATAACAAATGGGAAAAGAGGGCCTGGAATTAGAACACGTGTCTCTCTGGATATAAAAATACCAAAGAATTGTCAAGAATTCTTACGAGTTAATGAAAACAAAACAGTTATTTCATTTCCTGGCAGAACTAGGGACTAATGTAAATTTTCTGACAAAATTGTTGTAGCAACCTATGACAATCGTGTCATCAGGGCTGTGATGATCCACACAACTATGAAGAGGTAGATACACGAGTCATACTTCGTTGTTTTCATGCCGCTAGAAGTGGATCTAGGAAAGTTTCTATCTGAACAGCCAATACGGATGTAGTGCTTGCCTTATCTTTTTTCGATCAACTATGTCTTGAAAACTTGTGGATTCACTTTGGTAAAACCATAAAAGTATTTGACTAATTGCTATCCATGAACTGTCACATGCACTTGGCCCTGAGAAATGTTTAGCATTTCATGTTTTTCATGCCTTGACGGGTTGTGATACAACATTCAGTTTTGGTGGTAGAGGGAAAAAATCAGCATGGGAAGCATGGAATGTCTGTCTATCCAGTTGTCACTGAAGTGTTTCTCAATCTGAACAATGCTGACAACTGTTTTTCTGTTTTGGAGCACATTAGTGCACATCATCAGCACAGAGATGGCCAGATGCAAGATGCTTAAAGAGAGAGTGAATGCCAGAGGTAAAAAGAATGTAAATGATAGGACCAAGAACAGAACCCTGAAGGACCCCAAAGTTAATCCCAACCCAAGGAGTAATTGAGGCACTGATGATCACCCTGAGCATCCGTGATGCTGGAAGGGACCCTTCAATAAGGGACCAACTAAGGTATAAACCAAAAATGGGGCTATAACATCTAAAACAGTAACAATGACGAAAGCTGGGAGGGGATCAAGTTCACATGATTTATGGTTGGAGGATTCTTTCATTCAACAAGTTAAGAGATCATGTTTCAAGCAATTCGTTGCTGGGGTTACTGTCTGAAACAGGAACCAATGCTGCCAAATCCTCTTGATTGGAGATGGGCAAAGGATGATGAAAATTGGGTACTATTTTGGATGACTATAGCCTACTGCAGGTGTCAAAAATCTGCAGCGAGTGACTACATTGTGCATTCAAAAAAGTATGTTTTGTGTTGTGCAAAAGGTTGTTTTGTGTTGTGCAAAAGGTTAATCTTGTATGCACAGCACTGTGTCAATGTGGTAGCTAATTTTAGATGATTGTATAAGACATATACATGCCAGCAAATCAGCAGTGAATCAAGTCAAATTAGCTCACGACATTGTAAAATTGGTCAACTTCGACAAATTATTTACAAGCAAAGGAGCAGAACACCAACCTGAAATTTTCACCAATGACAGTTCTAGCCTCTAGGTGTCCTCAATATATGTGCAAATTTTCACGAACTTCATTAGATACACACTTTCACTGTTTGGGAAAGCCATAAACCCCACTTTGACGACTGTGACAAGGAAAATGTCCTTGGAAAGTACAGACATAATGAAACTAATCAGGTACTGACTATATGTCTGATGAGCACCCATGTACTTCAGTATATAACCAGTACAAGTATTACTATACATCATTCCTGCCTGCTGATATGATGTCTGGAACTCGAGTGAAAATTGGCCTCCGTGCAGTATTTACAAATTAATAGATTAAAAACCACAGGTAACATCACCCATATTTTTGCATATTTGGAATGAGCACAACAAACTGATTACATAAAAACATATTCAGCCCCCTAGCTCATTTCTTAGCCAATTTTATGACTGTCCAAAGTTGGCTGATCATGCCGTTTTCTCGCGATCAGTTTTTTTGCTTATTAATTTCAAAAATTAATATCTTGGTCAAATGTTGAGATATTCTGCTAAAATTTTCACTGTTATTCCTACTTTTGCATGTAGTTTATGTATAAAAAATTTCAGAAAGATCCAAAGGGTGTGGTGTACACCCCTGGTTGATTTGACATTAGTGCAAATCCTCATACCGGCCATGCTAAAATTTTCTAAAAAAAAATTTTATTTCCCAGAATGTGGCTGTAGCAGGTCTTCAACTTCGTTCTTTCCTGATTCTAAATATATAATTTTTTTGCTTGTTCTCATAATTTGCACAATGTTATTAAGTCCCAAAGTACTATTTCTCATAAAACTCTTCAATGTCTTCCTATGTGCTGTCTGCGATTGGTGCATATATCTGAACAACTGATATTTTCAAAGGTTGTCCATTAAATCTAGCCACAATTATTCTGAAGTTAACTGGCCTGTACCCTAGTAATGCTGCCCTTGCCCTTGAGTTCAATAGGAATCCGACACCTCTTTGGTGGTACTGTTCTTTCCCTGACCAAATCACCTCTCCGTTGTTCAGCTCTCCGATCCCAGATCATCTCATTTCTGATAATCCCAGGGTGTCACATCGATATGCTCCCATTTCATTCCTCAGCAGCTCCAACTGCCCAGTTGCCCACAATGTCCTCACATTCCATGTTCCAACTGTAAGACCCTGCAACGCAATTTTCAGTCTCTGCTCATCTCTCCGTTCTCGGGTAGCCAACTTTTCGACCCAACCCCGGTCAATCGATTGGGGACGCGGACCTTGTTTAACCGGGCGTCGTCCGAGCCGGGATCCTTCATTTATGATTGTCATTGCATTGGATTTCTTTCGTCTGTTTCTTTATGAACGAAGTATCTGCACCCATCCGTTCTACTCCCGCACTTCTCTCATAAAGTGGGTTCCAGGCTTGGGACTGGCTCTGATCGCATCAGAAGCGGCGATGCCGCCCACGTTAGCCAGCTGTTTCAGGGTTCCTGCTGAGCCTGTCTACCTAGGTGGTACTTCGGTCGAGACCTTCACCACTGATGGCATAGCCTCAGCAAGCATTCCCCGTCTTTGGCTGTTTTCACCTCTCACCACGTTGAGGTGTGGGTCGGACTTTGAGTTAAAAGTTAAAAGTACAAATGAATATAGTCCAAACAAGGTAAATAATAAAAGCTACACCTATGTTAACACTCTCGAGGGTGTTGTCCCAAAACATCAACACCAACGGGTGAATGCGATTGCTATCAAAAGGAGTTGAGAGCTAAAAAGTCAGCAGAAGTCGACGGAAGGAAATGGAAGAAGATGAAGCAAGGAATAATGATTTCAGGAACTGCTTGAATTAATGACACTACACATTATCATCATCTTTCCTTTATTACGGATAACTTTTATTAATAATTGAAATGTTGAGGGTCCGGTCTGTCCCATACGTTGGCGATGAGGCCCGCCTTGTGCCAGGGACCAATGGTGTCAGCTTACCTTGTACTCCCTGGTAATGCTCTGACGCCCTTGCTCTTAGGCGTTCACTACGTCTTGGCAAATCGGGTGGATGCAAATCAGTCTTTGGCCTGAATTTGGGTTCGAATTCTAGTACCACAGGATGTCGGGAAATGTCCGTGACCTCTGAGCAAGAGGTGAAGGTTACTCCGGGTAACGCCTCTGAGTTCATCGGGGCCTCATCGCTCCACTGCTTGTCACATATACCGTCAGGGACCAAAGCTATTTGCATCTCCGATCTGGATTCGAACTCAATCTCTGGGGTTCTGTTTCCACTAGGCAGCTGAGATTCATCTATATCACCACCGTTTTCCTCCAATATCTGACTGAGCAACCCGGGCATTTTTACGAGATATCACCTGCTTCAAACAGTTGATCATAATCCATTTTATTATTATTATATTTAAAGGAACAAAACAATGTCTTATTATTTAAATTCTTATATTCTTACAACTTAAACAAAGGTAGTAAAATTACAATTATCTTCCTGATAATTGAACAACAATGTCTTTCTACACGACTATTATACCTCTAAAGTGTTTTAGTCTTATGTAATTATCAACTGAAGTTCAACAGATCAATGCCTCATCATTGTCAGCTACTTCTTCACTATAGTTCTTAACACAAAAGGTACCAATTGCTAAATATACGACAATCTCGTGCTCCTAACCTTTGAGCAAAGTTACTACAAAGCGAACTAGACCTCTTGCATGCCGATACAATGTTAACTAGTTAAATATGAAGTTACAGATCAAAGGTCACGACACTAAGCCTTTGCCACGCAGTTTGCCGTTGCTACCTGCACTTTCACTTAATTTCGACGGAAATCAATATTATCGGGCCCCTTAAGAGATACCTTTCCCTTCCTTACTAGGCCAGGCCTCCATACAAACCGTTGAACTCGACCTTTACCCGATTTAAACTTCTTAAATATAAAGTTTAAACGCCAACAATTCCGAACGTGAAAAACATCCTTGTTCAACTCAACACTGCCCACGACTGCCAATCACTTGCGTACATCGCAGCGGAGAGAAGGCAAGCTCCGCCCCTCAGGTAAGTTGATATAGCGCATTTACTTAGAAGAAACGATTAAAAGGAAATGTGTAATGCAGTTCGCTACATAATTACTGTATAATTATCTACTTCCTAAGTTATAGAGGTAATGTTTGTCTTTAGCGTCCGAAATTATTTCAATGTAATGTTTATACAATATACAATAAATAATCGTCGTTCATCCAACTTCTAGTTTGAGTTATATTTTAATCGATTATCCAGCTTCTACTTACGTGAATATTTTCATCAATCTTCCAACTTCTAGTTTGAGTTATATTTTAATCGATTATCCAGCTTCTACTTACGTGAATATTTTCATCAATCTTCCAACTTCTAGTTTGACTTTAACTATGTAATATTTTAATCGATCATCGGGAGACGCTCAAAACACGTAGCTTAAAACACGGAGTATATATTATAGGATGCTACATTGAAATAATTTCGGACGCTAAAGACAAACATTACCGTTATAGATTGTCAATAAATAACATAACAACAGTAACATAACGTTTATTGGTCCAAATTACACATATTGATTTTCTTGACTACGTATAACAGAGTACTCGAACTGAACATTTTAAAACCAGGCACTTGCAAAAGTAAGTCTTATGAGCCATATCTGATGTAGTTGAAAAGGTGAGTATCAAGAAAGGCAGTTTTGGTGAGAGATGTACCGAGGCAATATAAAAAAAGAAGAGTACTCTGCATGTTTAAGATAGTCAATCAAACAGCCTAAATATAATTTAGAAAAACATAGATAGTTTCTGAGGTTACAGAATAGTGTAGGTGGAGGTAATAGTAGTCATGGTAAATAGATCAGGAGCACAGTGAGGAGCTCAGAAGGGATAAGATCTCGCTGTATCCCTAGTACAGAAATTTATTGGATATGGGTTGGTAATAATAGGATTATTTGCTATATTAAAAGAGAACCTTGCAGGCAGGACCAATAATGGACTAGCCATTAAAAGGAAGTTCCAGTGATGACAGTGAGGAAATGGAGGTAATTGAGATGCCCTCTGAGAGCAACCATTTCTAAAGAAGGCTTTTGAACAAGTTTAAGGTTGGAAGAAGTTTAATACTTTTGGGCAGGAAGTTCCGGAATATGGATCCCCTGCATATTATTGAAAATTTGCGAGTGTTAGTTCTGGCATAGGGCTATACACACCTCATGTCCGAGGCTGTACGCGTATCATGGGAAGGAACTTGTGAGTTGAAGGTAAAGAGAAAAGCATATTTGCGTGGTTATATTTTATTCATGGAACGATACGTAAAGATAGTAATCTGGTATACTGGTTTTTGGTCAAGGTTTTAAAACCCTAGCTGAAGGAATAGTCCTTCCGTGTGAGACATCCTGTGGGATCTTGCTATTACACGTATGATTCGTTTCTGTAGTATCTTAAGTTTGTAAATTCTGGATGCATAGTTCGAGGCCCAAACCATGGCTTAGTAGGTTAGTTAAGGTTAAATCATAGTATAGTAAAGGGTTATTAAGATGTTAGGTTGAAGCAGATTGGAAATTCTTTTTTTTATTATACCTATATTCTTGGTACTGGAGCAAGACTTCACAAGACAATGGCTCTCAAGAACTATTTAGGTGTCGACAGATCACGTAAGGGCAGCAAGCAAACTTCAGCAAATGAACCTTTAAATGGCGGAAGGTAGATGAAGTCATACTACTTAAATATAACTTTATACAGTAGATGCTGGTCTAAGTAAGGATATCTTATTGTCACAGAATAGCAATTCATGTTATAGGAGTATATATCCTATCCTCTAAATGCATATTCTAACATTGAGTTGACAGTAAATTTTTAATTAAAACTCTTCAGATGAGTTTGGTGAATTAAATGCATTGCTTAACTGAAATGAGCATGGTCTATGCGCTGCCTTTCAATAATGTGTGGATTGATAAGAAGCAATGAGGGCAAGAACAAGCTCCAGGCCTAAAGGGAACGTTACACCCTATTGTATGTACCCTGCAGCAATGGCCGAAGCATCAATGCCACCCAGAGTATAACAGTTGAATATGATAGAGAAAGTGAGCAATCTGAATGTTAAAAGTACGCAGAGTTAAATTATTACATTGAATGCTTTTGACAGGTACCTATATGGTACTGTCGTGATTGTTACGTACATGCATATTCAGAAATACACACACAAACATACACACATACATACTGTAAATTTGCTTCTACCAGTGATAAATTTTGTGCGATTGTCACCTCGGACTGGTTGATGCACATTTTGTCATGGACATTCCTCTACCCGTCTGTGAGCTGGTCCTTGTGAACCTCAAGACCTATCTACCTCCCTACTACAGCTTACCCAGCATCGACCAAACAACACAGAACTCGTTCACAGAATTGCCCAGATAGCAGCTAATAGATCAAACCGATGTTCAGAAGCAGCTCGATTTGTGCTGCTGTGACTGGGATGTGATTAACAAGTAGCGCTACCATACCTTAGGTTTTGATTTGTTTTGCTCATTGAGCGGCACTAAGTAACTGTTCAACTACAACATATTTACAAAATTTTAATAGGGGTCAACACCTCCACTATCGTGCCTATGTTCTTATCATCAAAGACGACTTTCGAGCTGACATGATATCGTCGACCATCCGACCACTGTTCAGGTTTTAGGTCGCAGACACTTGAAACTGGCTACAAAGTGTGGAAACATCCTGTGGTCATTCTCACCGTATACAGTACATTGGACAGCTGTGACATTGTCAGGAAGTACCAACAACCGCAAAGGAAGCCAATTTCCTGTCGTATGCAACTGATTCCATAACGTGTTCCCCGCGGAATAGTAATGTCGAATCCAAGAACAACTTCGTCATCAGTCTGTGGTGCGTCTGGCTTAGAGATAAGGACAACAGACAAATAAATAAAATTCCGCAATGACAGACGCAAGAGGCGACCTTAAGACCGTCGGAGTGCGCTTTCAAGTTTGGACTGAATCTTGGACGTAGAAAGCGTGTACCAAACATACGTAGGATTATATTATTATGTAGGTCTGTATGCTTGCATACATTCATTCATACTTTCATTCATTTTGATAATTTATATAGCGCCCCTTCCAGAAACCTTTCCAGAGGTGCTCCCAGTTCAGCCACGGTTAAAAAGAGAAGACCTAAGGAGACGGTAGAAAACAGATGAATTGCCTGGTGGAAATAGGCGCAAAGAAGGTGGAAGACCATTCCAGGTAGAGAAAGCAAGATGCTGTTTTACTGAGGAGCGGGATCGAGGGACCAACAGCTCACCTCCAGTTGCAGAACGCAGAACTCGACGGGACATTAGGCCAGAGAGCAGACAGCAGAGATCAGATTTAAATGCACAAATATTGAGCCTTTTTTACAAAAGTCCTTCATGCAAAATGTTATTCCAAATGACTTTTGTATTTGATAAAAACCAATTCGCTCAGAATTTTCTGACCAAGATGTGACTTTTGGGTGGGACCTCAAAAATTTCGCCATGTGAAAAAATACTTTCAATGGGTCTTGAAGTCGCTGGCACACACCGTAACTATTCAAGCACTGGATTTAAATTCACAAATATTAAGCCTTTTTAAAATCCTCCGATGGTTTATCAGATCGTCTGGCTCAGAAAAAAGCCTCGGCAGGGCTTCCAGATACCAACAAAACTTGCATCCGTCCGTAGGTATTTGTCGTAGGCTACATATGATGCAAACAGGCTTGATAATTTTTTTAATTCTTGAGTTTCGTTAAATGACTTCATATTGGCAACCGGTCTTGGTCTTGGTCTTGCGAGACCAAGACCAAGACTTTGAATCTCAAGACCAAGACCAAGACTTTGACCTTCAAGACCAAGACCTTTGGTCTCAAGACCAAGACCAAGTCTTTTAAAAACGAACTCGAGTGCACTCGAGACCAAGACCTTGGTCTCGAGGACAAGTCTGTGCATAACTGAGGGATTTTTTGTTTCCAAACAGTGCCATTAAAATAAAATGTTAACCTTAATCGAGCGATACCTTAATTTTACATACTTTCACGCACACACATACATACATGCAAACATACCTTCATAAGAATACATGCATAAGCCCACATACATAGGCCCACATACATGCATACATATGTACATTGTACATACACCGACACATGACACATAGGCTACATACATAGATGCATGCATACATACACAGAGTACATACTTGTATACATAGGCTTACATATTCATCACACGTACATACATACTTACATTTATGCGTTTTTTAAGAATCAAGCAAGGGCATTTGTGAGATTGTTAATTTACAGGGTTCAATATCTGCAATTTTGTTATTGCTATCTTAATCGAAATTCATTAACAGCTCCACTCAACGATTTAGTCTAGAGACCGGTCAGTCCGATCACTTCAGGTGTTTCCGAAAGGCTGAGGAGCTATATGGGTCATTATCCGAAATGTTACAAATTTCGACTCCGAAAAAAAAAGTTTCCCCCAAAATTGGTTGCAAGTGTTTTTCTAAGTCAAGTACATAGTTAAATTTGACTAATTTGAAAGAAATCCACTATATTTTTAATCATAAGTTAATTTTTTCAGAATTTCTGAAATCAAAACTCCTCTGTTTTCATTAAATTCCGACCTTTTTGTGTCACCTTGTCACCTTGTATTATCAACTCTCGGAGCTCTAGCGATCGTCATAATAAACTTTTTTTGTGTACTCATATTTAATCACAGGTACCTGAAATATTTCTCTGGTGCTTATAAAATGGCACTTTTTTAAGTAGATGATACCAGCATTAAGTAGGAATACAACAGGTCTTTCCTTCCAACAGTATATTAGTCTGGTGTCAAGAAATTAAGACATTTATCGAAATTATTTTTTTTAAACTATTATTTTTAGCTGCAGACAAAAATCTGTGCAGCATTAGCTATAACTGTATGTTATATGCATTAGATACAAGTTGAACAACATTTCAAGAGTTGCTAGTAAATTCTAATTACATGCAATTTTTTATATAAAATAATTCACAAAAATACTTGTAATTTACTCTCAGCAATGTGTCATTACCATCCGTGGCAAGATGCGACTGTCATGAGAAAATAGCAGAAATCTGATGTATTCGTATGGTAATGACGAAAAACATCCGCTGGATGGTAATGACAAAGTGATGAAATTTATGACAGCCGTCATATATTTTCACTTGAATTACTCTATCAAACAAGTAACTTAAAATCTGTTCAACAAACGCGGTAAATAAAATAAGTTATCAATGTTATAATCTACCTAAACCAGGAAATACAACACGAAATGGTAATGAAACAGAAATTTACTTTTTTGTAATTTGGAACACACAAACTTAAATTAAAAATAAAACAGTATGAATTTCAACACAAATATGTGTGATTCCATTAAAAGTTGACAATATCTTGTTCCTGATGTTTTTCTTTTAGTAAGTAATTAAGCACGTTCTCTAAAAGTTATAGGCTTCCCAAAAATTGGGATGGCTATGATGCTTATTTTTATGGACACGTATAAATAGGCCCAAAAAGAAATAAATGTTACGAAAATGAGTCTAAATGTTTAATTATTGCATATGCTAGCTACTAGTTAATCTAAATAATATACCTTTGTTACAGGTTGTAATGGAATAAATTTGCGTAAAAGCTGAATTTAATGCATTGTACACCGTCTCGGACAGCGAATGGTAATGACATTTTGTATACATTTAGTAATTTATTTCTAAATTTCCAAAATCTAGCAGCTAAAACAATGATGGGAAATGTTAATCTGCTCATTCTTTGAAGGATAGGCCAAAAAATTTGAAGAAATTATCGAAAAAACTCAAAAAACCATCGATTCTGCACTTTTCGGATAATGACCCATAATATTTGCATTCAGCTACAATTACTGGGTACATCCTGATCGAAGTGCCAAATAATTATAATAATAATAATAATTTATGGAACTATATTTTTGGAGCTATTGGTACTGTGGTGGAAATGGGTCCCAAAACGCCGCCTGGTGCGTCGTTGTCGTTCGTTCAAACTTATCACCTCACTTCGGATGGCAGTGTGGCGGTTCACTCGCGTTTATCTCGTTCTCCAGGTTTTGACCGTCCGCCTTGTTTTTATCTCTCTCTCTCTCTTGAGGTGATGGTTTAGACAACTAGGGGACCCGATATTGGCCTATTCAAGAGATTCCAAAAGAAATGGCCATACGTACAGCAAGTGAGCTACACACCCACAAAAGATGGGCTCTTTGGTGATGAAATCACAGCCTGCGAGGGGGGGAGATGATATCATTTTACACAATTGCCTTCGACCACCAACAGCCCAGTGAGGATTACCTTGCCCTTCGATTGTGACTCATCTTCCATGGGGATCTGTGGAGGCCATCAAGTTCCGAGCTGCAGGAGCAATACACCATGCTCATACGTTTAGAAGACCAGCCGATGCTGATGACCAGAGAGAAAAGTAGACTGACAGAGCTTTCCCTTTTTGTTGCACTTGTGCATGGCCGTTTCTGGCATGAAGCTACAATGCCATCGAATGCTGCACGAAATGATGCCAAGATGCTTAGTGTGCTCAAGATGTATCCGAATCGCCTTGTTGCCGATGCCGCATCCGCAGCATTGTCTCGTCATCTGTGGTACGTTTCTGAACACCTCATAGGACTGGCACTGTTCAAATGTCAAGAGCGCCTTAGGAGCCAACATCCAGCTTGCAAAGACTCCATCGGCTTTCTGGAAGGTGAATGCCACCAAAGTCACTAAGTTCTGGTACCAAGCAAACCACGCATCTGTTCAAGTTGCTGAGCATCACAGCGAAGGAGGAGGCTGAGGTTTTCCTTTCAAAGAACCCAGAAGAATGGAAAGATGACGAGTCCTACAAGAAATTGAAAGCACGAGTCCAAGCCATGAAATTGGTCAGTGACAGCACTGAATGTGGCATTGCGCTCATCCAGAAATGTAATGAAACGATAAAAAAATGAAGATCAGGAGCATTTCTTGCTCCAATTTGTCAAGCGCCACCGCTAGCTCTACCCCCACCCCATCCAAAGCAGTCTTGACAGCTGATGATTACTAAAAGAAAAACATTGTAGGCCTAAACGGTTGCTGTGGATTAGGGTGCTCCAGAATACAATGGGTTTCCAAAAAGTTCCTAAAAATACTGCTCCCTGGCGATTTTCCCATTCCATTTATCACTTTGTTCAACTGTACCAATTTTCAGACCAATTGAAAGAGGTTGAGCCTTGCCACTGGCACAAAAATGTTATATGTGAAAATAAGCGAATTTGCTTAAAATCAGCAATATCATGGAGGAAAAACGTAATTATTTTCATGATGATTAATATCTTTTGTGAACCATTTTATGTGCTTGGCAAAATTTATTATATAGAATTTTAAGTGCCCTGAGTCTTCATTTGTTTAGTGGACAACTGAACATGGATAAATCAGTTTAAGAAGTGATGATGAAGTTAGATGACTTGTTGGGAGGCCAATTGCCAGCCAACAGAATTCCTACTAAAGGAGATGCTCTGTTTTTGTTCTTTCATCTGAAAAATGGTCAATGGAGCAAGAAAAACATGTAAATTTTAAAGAAGCGATTGCAGAGAAAGTACTAGCAGCAGTGCAAAAAGAATGGGGTAAAAACTGGAATTGTCACACAACGAAAAGACAAGGGCAAGGTCAAGAATCGGGATCTCTACAAAAATTATCGATTCATCCAGAAGCGAAAGGGGTGCACATCAAATCAAGAAAAATAATTAAGTTTATTGAAGAACTACTTTAATATTGCACACCAAGATGCTCAAAAGAAGATTATAAATGACCGCCTACGCAGCCAGCAACAGACAGATGAAGATGTGGCATTTCTGCAACCCTGCAAGAACAGAAGACGGTACACATGGCATCCGAGGATAAAGGCTAAAAAATAAAGTAGAAAATAAAATGCTGAGAGACTCTTCCGACTTGGTCAGAGAAGCGACAGAAAAGAAAAGAAAGATCTGCGCTTCGGCATCTTTCAACAATGCAGACGATCTACTGCCTTAACTTAATCCCGGAACATCCTTCTGACTCACAATTCTGATGGCGATATTGCATGCCCGTCTCATTCAGGTGAAATGCCTAAGAGCAATTGCTCCTAACAATATAACATTACGACTTCTGAAAATGAGACAAACACAACCACTGGAAACTGAAATTCCAGTATTTCCGCAATTGAATGCACCCACAAAACTGATTCATTTGATTGACAAAAAAGTCATTGCCTATGTTCAACCTACTTAATATTGAAAGTGACTGGCTCAGCTTACCACCAGCACAGTTGAAAACTGTTGACGATTTCCAATCAATCAGTCAATCCATCAATCAATCAATTTCGTTTATCCTAACCAAGCTGACATGTGCGCAACTTGTTACAGAGTTAAGGTAGATACAATAATATACTGTCATCAACCTACGGATTTATATAAAAATAATAACTATGCAAATATGCCACGACAGAAGGGAAGCATCTGTCGTCTGAGAAGATACCTTAATATTGACTATCTGTATCTCATACAGTTTAATATGCGGAATATATGAATAGCTTAATATTTCAGTTCGGTACATAGTAATTCTAAATTAGTAGGCAATTATACTTTGTTAGTTAATCAGTTCTTATATTTATATTGAATTCTGGATATGAAATTGCGATCATCCTTCTCGGGGTGTTGGAGTTGGCAAGCAGCATGTTTGTTCGTCATGTAAAAGTGGTGAATGATTTGACTGAAGTAGCGATGAAACTGATAACACTGGTCAACAAATAAAAATTTTTTCTCGTTGCCAAGGATATTTGAACAATTCTTTGGTATTTTTGGGTCGCTGAATTGAAAAATGGAAGTGGTTTTTTCGAATTGGCTCTAGTTCATGAGATAATGGACACCTCGAAATAAACAACTAAATATTTCAATTTTGTGTTTTGTAGCGAATTTACCGGCCAGCATCGCGTTCGTGTGTTTGTCTCCTTGTATGTGTGTTTGTATGCTTCTTTGTATATGTGCGTATGTGTCTTTGTTTGTGTGCGTATGTCTCTTTGTATGTGTGTATATGTCTGCCTGTATGTGTGTATGTATTTACTTGTTTGGCTCGGATTATGTCTTGATGTTAGTTGCTGTCCCTCTGTACTCTGTGAACTGTCCGGACACCATGTCCGGACCATGTCCAGACACTGTTACCTACCCCCACTCCGGACACTTCGAATGCTATATAAGTTGGAATCGTAAACTTATCATGGATTCTGAATGGTCCTGAAGCTTCTGCCTGTTGCAGTTTTGTCTTAGTTGTGCAGAACTTTTTAGGCAACAACTAAGCAGACAATTACGAAGAACTGGTGCAAAATATGCGCACAAACTTAAGAAATTTGGGTACTAATATGAGCATAAAGGTACACTTTCTTCATAGCCACTTAAATAGATTGCCATATAATCTTGGACATGTCAGTGAGGAACAAGGTCAGAGGTTTCACCAAGATATAAAGGTCATGGAAGAAAGGTATCAAGGCAAATGGGACAGACACATGATGGCAGACTATTGCCGGAGCCTCCAACGTGATTGTCCTGATAACCGACATAAAAGAAAATCGTACAAATGGCGTTTAACTATGCATTAATTAATTAAGTAAGTAAGTAAGTATATTCTTTAATAAACGCTAGCAAACGCACAGCGCTTTACATACACAAAGGGGAAAGAAAAAATATAACAGTAATAATGACATTAGATGATAAATGAAATAATAGAAACAGAGCCTAACTGTACAGCATCCTACACAGGAAACCTCGTTGGATAAGGTAGTCACATCTAGGGAGAATCAGATTATGGGAACGAGGGCGCAAATCATACCCGGTCTTTAGAACGGGAGGTAGAAGGTCATGGAGGAGGTGACTAGGGTTTTTGAGAATGCTATTAAGGAGACCACGATCAGCTTTTTTGCAGAGTTCCTCAAAAGTAGGAAAAGAAGGAGGGAGGGAACCAACACGAACCAACTTACGAATAATTGCGCCCAAATGATCAAGTTCCTGCTTGTTGGCAAAGCAACCATACCTGGGAACAGCATAGCATACAGTGGTAGCCCGTATCACGTCATGAAGCCTGGGGCCCGAGAGCCCATGAGAAATCAAGATACGATGAGCGTTAAGGGATTGTTTAGCCTTTATGTTCAGTTTTTGGATATAAGGAGAGAATTCAAACTTATCGGTTATTTCAATTCCTAATATTTTTAATAAAGAGACCCTTGAAATTCCGCATATAGGTGGGGGATAGGATTTAAGGATCTTCTTGGACTTGGTGAAGATAATCTCGCTGGATTTAGAATGGTTAAGATGAAGATTGCATCTCTGGCCCAGGCATTTATGTGATCAAGTTCTGCAACAGTGGTGGAGATATTAGAAGCCAGTATGAGAAGATAGCAGTCATCTGCTTATTTGAAGATGCGATTAAAGTGGTAGAGAGGTTTTTAACCAGACATGGCTACAACAAAATTGGTGGGACCCATACCGGAGCCCTGTATGATACTTGCATTAATTCAGGCCAGGTACGATGTAATACCATGGAACTTTGTGCAATGGGCAGTTGGTCGGCCAGGAAAGAGTGTCTGACAGTGTCAAAAGCCTTAGAAAAGTCTAAAAATTGTGATTTTTATCAATCACCTTACCATGTTTAAATGTTATCAGACCGAAGACAATGCCATTATATATTTTATGTGTGCACTTTGGTAGAAAATTTGAGACAACTTCAATGCGATTTGTTACTGTGGTCCGTTTAACCATTAAATTCTCATAATTAGTCGAATAACTCAAAAACTAGAGCCAATCTAGCAAAACCGACTCCATATTCGGAATAAGCACCACAGGTTTGCCCTAAAATCGCTCTAATATAATCGGCAATAAAATCATTGTTGACCAGTGTTGTCGAACAAATTGCAGTCCTGCATGCTTGTAAACTACCTTGCAATATATTTTAAAACAAAAACTAACCTGGGGTTCAAAATTACATCAGAAACCTTTAAACTTGAATTTAATGCGCTTACCTCGATCTGCAGCGATAAACTCCGAAACAAGTATGGCGGCTCTTCTCAACGGATTAACCTACAAGATGCCGGTAAATAAGTAAAAGCGTAAAAGGCAAATACAGCGATGGTCCAAATTACACGACGGTCCAAATTACACGGGTCTCCCTTATATTATCATCGTAGAATTCTTAAACAAATCTTAATATCATCATTAATTTTCAGTTTTGAACAAAAATGCGTCCTTTTGTCTGTGTTTAACCACTGGAGCAATCCTCACGCTCAAATGCCTTCGCTCTATAACTTGTTGAAGTCGGGATGTCGCTTGTGACCATTCACAAAAATATTGGAAAAAGTCTATAATTATGACTCAAATCCAGAATAAGATTGTTGCGCAAGCGTTATTTATTAATCAGTCTATATTCATTCATTTGGAGTTGAAGCAAGTAGAAGCGATTGAACACATTAGTTCACACCAGTGAAAAACCTGAAGACGTAAAACCTTTTAGCATTGGCTACTGTATTAATTAGAATTTACAACAAACGTTTACAAAAATCATAAAGAATAAAAAAAAACACTAGAGCTAGATAATTTTTGCTGCAATGATAAACCAACTGTAGCAATGTTTGTCATATTTATTATCATTGGTTATCGCTATTAAGATAAATTAGGTCTAGTAATTAATAATTCTAATTAAATTATATTCTTATTGTACGTAAATTTATTTAGTGATCATTAGTTAGAAAAACGTTATAAATAAAACAATCAAAAACACCACTACAAAACAAATAATATAGTTGTAATGGTATGCCTATTAGGGTGGGGCAAATAGTGGTTGCCTCAACCAGACAACGATAAATAGAAGCTCCCTCATCTACTAGTTAATGAAATAATTAATTTTCATATTTGGTATCATGTCTAGGGGTCGCAACTTTGAAAAATGTGTGACGTCATATAGTTCATTAGAAATAAATAACAAATTCATTAATCTTATTACAATAGGGTCATAGAAACTCATTAATGTCGACTATAATATATTACACAATAACTTTAATACACAAATTACACACTACACAGTACACTACGATATTGTATTGTATTGTATTTAAAAACATAAGTGCCTCTACCAAGTTCCCACCACTCAAAGGCGCTCCCAGTGCGAAAGTTCTCGGGAATAAAGGCAAGTTTAAAGACAACGAAAAGCTGTGGCAGGACCACCGGATAGTACTGCAGCCCGGGCCGAACGAGGAAGCTGATTCCACAATGAAGGGCCAATAGTAACAAAGGAACGAGACTGGGCCATCACGGTTCTCACTGGGGGAACAAATGAGTCAAGTCGATCAGAGGAGCGAAGAGGGCGAAGGGAGCTAGCTGAAGTAGGAAGACGTAATGGGTCACAGAGGTATTTAGGAGCAAGTCCCAGGTAAGATCGGCAAATATGGATAAGTACCTTTAGTTGGAACGAGACTGGACCGTCACCGTTCTCACTGGGGGAACAAAAAGTCATATAAGTACCTTTAGCTGGATGCGGGCAGTAAGAGGAATCCAGTGAAGATGTTCAAATATGAATGTGGAAATATGGGAGAATCGTGGGAGACGGGCGATTAGTCTGGCAGCTGCTTTAAGAACAGATTGTAGAGGGGAGAGATGGACTTTGGGGAGGCCATCAAAGAGGGAGTTAGAGTAATCAATGCGAGAGCAGATAAAGGCATAGACAATGGAGGTTAAGACTGGAGAGGAGACAGATCTTCTGATAGCCTTGAGACGTCGGAGATGGTAGTAGCACAAGCGGGTGAGATTAGAGATATAGTCAGAAAAAGAAAGGGAGCTATCAAGAATTATACCCAGGTAACGGTCAGATGCAGAGAATGTATAAAAAGGAAAGCTTTGAGATAAAAGAGGTAGTCAACCTTGGCCAGTTGTTGACGAGTGCCAAACTAAATCAATTGGGTCTCTGCTGGGTTTAAAGAAAACATGTTTAAGGACAGCCATGCTTGAAGGTCATGAAAGAGAGCATCAATGCGAGCAGTAAGAAACAGCTGAGCATACGGAGACCCATGCACGTAGACCTGGGCGTCATCAGCATATATAGAGGCGGCCAGTGGTTAAATGCGTTACAAAGCTGGAGGTAATATCAGCTGATTATAGCAGGTAAAGGAGTGGGCCAAGTACTGATCCCTGGGGACACCAAACTTGACAGTAACCCAGAGTGTTCTGGAGTCACCCCAGATTATCGTTTGTGTGCGATCTGTAAGATAGGACCGGAACCAAAGAAGAGATGAGCCCCTGAGACCACTTGAGAACTCGAGACGTTGCAGGAGGATCTCATGGTCAACCATGTCAAAGGCAGCAGAGATGTCAGAGCAAGCAACGAGAGCTGGGATCTGTCAAACGCAGTGTAGCTACTAGAGAATAGAGATAAGAGGACAGTTTAAGTAGAGTTTCTGCAGTCTGAGGCCGAGTTCATGGACATGACACACACCACGGTGTTATCATTCAAATGAAGAAATCAAGATTGGACTTGCCAACTGTAGAAACAAAGCTGATTTCCTGAACTAAGTTAAAACCCTTACACTCCAGTACTGTGCCAGATGCTGTTTCATTTATTTTTTACTCATTGTTGTTTCTAGCTCTACCTTTGGGTTCTAAATTTGAAAGTCATAACCATTAAGCCGGCTGATGTAAGAGCAGCTCTCATTTTACAACATATTGCGTTTTTGGGCTGGTGTTTTAGACAAAGTTGCGAGAAAACGGTGATATATATCAGAAATTCATTTTTGGTGCAATATCGACTTTGACATGGACCTTTGATTTAGGTTTGTCCGGGAACTCAACTCCAGATTTTTTCACTTTTTGCCCCACCCTAATGCCTATAATATATATAACAGTCTAAAGATATTTTGGCAAGCAACTTTATTTCGTCAAAATGCAGTAAAGAAGAAATGTCTCCGTAGCTTTGATTCCATAATTTCAGTAACAAGTAGGCCTATACAAATTATTGCAATGCTCGTAAATATTTTCAAAGAAATTTTAAACTATAGGCCCTACTTATGGACAAAACCTAGTCTTAAGTCACAAACCGAATATTCATTTAACAGCACTGAACATATCGTCAAGTAAATTTTGCGGCGTATTATTTTTCCATATAAGCTTACAACATTCCAACTTATGAGAATACGCTTGCGTTCTTAAATTATTAGTAATGCAGAGACTGGCTAAAACCAATTACATGGACATAAACACAGTTGTTAGCGGAAAAAAGATACTTACTGCCTCGAAAATTTCTATAGCTCATGACACAGCTTATTCATGAGAATTGTGTCAAGTTCAGAGATACGATCCGACGTTCCGGATGCCAGAAGACCAAAGGGGAAAGGAGACAGAGCAGGTGTTACGGTGGCTTGTCATTAGGTTGAGACAGAAGGGAAAGATGGCGTATTTGATGCCCGGGAAAGAAATCTGCTCCATCATATAAGCGAGACGACTACCAAAACATGAGAGACTTCTGCTTGCAATGTGTTTACGAATACCATAAACAGCGAAGGAGGTAATAGAATTTAAAGAATACCATAAACAGCGAAGGAGGTAATAGAATTTAAAAAAAAGTCCAACCATAATGCACGAAACCGCTGTTCATCGAAAGCTATTTGCTACGCCAATTAAGAAAGATCTAAATTTTGTAAAACCTAAGGCATGCATAAAATACACGAATTCAAATCGTTTAAGGAAAAAGAATACGAATAGTCTTTGACACAATGACTAAATTATATATGTCCATGGCTTTGAAACCAACTTCCTCCTTCTGCCCGCAACACCATAATCTCTGGCAGCATTGCTTCTTTTTCTCACCTTAAATCCTGCTTTTTGTCTCGGGATCTCGCGCACTGGGAGCGCCTCTCAATGGTTTATACCGGGAGAGGCGCTTTATAAATGCTCATGCACAATGCAATGCAACACAATGCAACAAATTACAGTAATTTTTCATTTTATAAGTTTGAATCCAACTATCTAGTGCAACATATAAAATTCATATGGTATGCAGTCATATTCTCCAGTAATCGTTATACTTCGTCATTAACGGTTCTATGTTGAAAAACAGAATTCTGCAGTCTTCCTCTATCTTCCACTCTTCTGATTTTTGCAACAAGTCATTGTTCTCTGTCGAGTTGTTACCTTCCACTATTTCTTCCCTGGATACGCTTGCTTCCTCAATGATTGTTTCCTTTGGGTCACCTGCGTAAATAGCAAGAACGAGACGATGCTCATCCAGACAGACACCATAAGGAAATAGGAATCTCTGATTCTGTTGTGGTACAATTTTTGCTTTAAATTTCAAATTCGAATCGAGTAGCAACACTCGATCGTTGATGAGGTCTGTCACTATCACGAAGCCATTGCTTCCGACAGTGAAATGACAAGGCATATTCAATTGGTCTTCTGCTGATCCCAACTCACGACCAAATGACTTCTCAACATTTCCATCTTTATCCACTAGACACACTCTGTGCAAAGGGTCGGACTCATCGCCGTGACTCACGATATAGCGATCGTCGTGTTTTATCGCATGCCATGGATGAATGCATTGCGGAAGAAAAATATCACGCACCGAAACTCCATTAGATAAATATTCTGATAACATATGTTTCTTCTTCAAAGTTATAATGACATTTCCTTCTGTTGTGGCAGACACCCCGTTTGAGTTGACTTGTATCGGCCAATTTTTCAGCAATTTTCCCTTTGTGTTAAATTTCATGACTTCATAATGACCAGTTTTGACATCTATGACGTAAAGACAATTATTTTTCTTGCAGGAGCACATATCACGTGCATCCACTAATTCCTTCACTTTTACCACTTTGCAACCAAGGCCGAGGTTGCTACAGTCGTAAACCTCAAGCTTTGACCTCATTTCACGCACAATAAACAGCTTTCCACTTAAGATTGTCACTGCAGAAATCATCCTTTCTTTTGTCCATAATTTTGTTTCTTTCTTTATTTTGTGAAGTAATTCAATTTCTTCTTCTGCAACCTCAGCTATATCACAAACGAAACAACAAAAACGAAGCATATTTTGTTTCATGAGCTACTTATTTGCTAAGCGTCTCTCTCTCTATCTCTCGCTCTCTCTCCGTATGTATTGTATTGTATTCGGATATTTATAAAGCGCTTCTAGCGGGAGGGCCATTCAGAAGCGCTCCCAGTGCGAGAGACCCGAGAGAAAAAGCAAGTTTTAAGAAAGGTAAAAGAGGAAGAGACGTTACCTGAGAGAATAGAAGAACGAACGAACGAACGGAGGAAGCTCATTCCAAAGAGCAGGGCCAATGGGAACAATGGACCTAGATTGAGCCATAGAAGTCCTGACACGGGGAACGAGGAGGTCCAAACGGTTAGAGGAACGAAGAGGTTGAAGAGAGACAAGTCGTTCAAGGGTTTTGGAGAGAAATGATAGATTAGAGAATGGACGGTAGTTTTGGCAGAGGTTTGTGTCAAGATTGGGCTTCTTGAGTGAGAGAAAAACAATGGCCCGCTATTACGAGGCGGGGACACAACCTTCAGAGAGGGACCTATTAAAGCAGAAATGGAGCAAAATCGTCTAAAATGTCGCTAAGAATGAAGGGGGAGAGGATCTAATTCACAAGAATTTAAATTAACCGATGACAGAACTGAACGCAGTGGTGGACCGGAGTGTCAAAGCGGCCCGGGAAAATAAATCAAAAAGCGGCCCTATCCGATATTTATTTTTCTTGGGGATTTGTTTTCAGCCAAGGTAACAGGTGACTTTACAACGGAATAGTCATAACACAACGATGAATCGCAAACCTAATTTACATCAGACATAAAATATTAGGAATGCATTTAAAGTTATTAATCGATTTATCATGACCAACCCAAATGATGGTTATTGTATAAGCAGCTTCTTTAAGCTGGGTGCCATTTCAAGACACATGATCTATAATTGTGTCATTATATAGTTCACTTAAAACATGGGTTTCTACCGACATGAGCGAATATGCTTCAAAATTTGTAGAAGACAACGAGCTTAGCAAGCGATTTTTTAATGTTCTTCAGTTTTAAGAAAGATCTCTCACACGCTACTTGGGTAGAGGACAGAGTCAGTAAGAGGCCATCCATATAGTACGTACGTAAAAATCTGGAAAAATTGGACCCTTTCCCTACCTGTACGCACACGTACTTTTTTCCACCCCATCTGCTTACGTACGCTTGACGCATCTCGCCCACAAAGACCACCTGCAGAATGTGTCAGTACGACAGGTCCAGGCAGCGGCTGTCTGCACTTTAGGCCAGACTGAAGGACGAGTGATCCATGGACTCACTGCTGAGCTGTATGATAGTTTAATAATAGCGTTCAGAGGTAAGGACCGTAAGGTGGCATACAAGTAACACCTCTACTTCCTTTGGCAGTACCTGATAGATGAAAAGACTGAACTCTGGCTCACTTGAAGGCCAATCACTTCGATGGCCAATAGACAAATATTATGTAACACAGAAAAGCAGCAAACAGGACTTTTTGCAAGTTATGTAGTTCGTAAGTTCGTCACTCTTATGCCTAACTCGGTCGTCCCAGAGTTCATGCGTAGAATCTTCATTGACGCTGTCCTCTATCTAATCGTCGAACATTTAATGACAGTCTCTTTGCCTTGAGTAACTTTAAATAAATCGACTAGATTTTGCAGTTGACTCCATCTTTAGCAAGAATTTTCAGTTTTTTGTCTCTTACCTTTCCCACGCCATCTTTACATTTACGTTTCAAATTTAAATCACTCATAACCGTTAATTTTTTCATTAATTTATTAACCAATAATAATAAAAGAATCTTCGTCAAAAACAAACTTATCGAAAGTAGAACCTCGTTTTAAGATTCAACTGTTAATTATATAAGTCTGCCTTCTCAGGCCCGCCGAGAGGGGGCGGAGGGGCAAATGCCCAGGGGCCCGGAGAGTTTTAGTGGCCCTGCCGTCCGGGCCCGCAATCAACTTATAAAAAATATTATAATCAGTTATACAAAGTTTATGATTTATACCTTTTTAAATATAATATTACTGAATAAAATCGTAGTTGTATGTATAAACAGAGTATCCACACTTTTTTATTTCAATTTATTTTCTTCAATTTTCTCATAAAGCCTAAAGATAGTTTGGGGCCCGTGACTGCTCTGCCTATGGGCCCGGAATTTCTGTCGTCAGCCTGTGCCTTCTAGCGAATAAAAATAACGCCGTCATAAATGCCATAAAAATTATTATGAGTAACATAGCCGATTTTTAGACATTGTGTCTAAGAACTTAGAAGCGGCTCAAATATCACCGACCCTGGCGGCCCACCGCGATTTTTCCCGGTGTCCCGGTGGGCCAGTCCACCCCTGCATATATATATATATAAATATGCTGATGACAGTGTGTGTATATGTATAAATATATATATATATAGGTGACATTAATTGACATATATATATATATATATGTATGTATGTATATATATATATATATATATATATATATATATATATATATATATATAATATATATATATATATATATATATATATATATATATATATATATATATATATATATATATATATATATTAGGGTGCGTCTTAAATTTAAAGTTTCAAAATTTATATCGGCCAGGTTATTTTTGTGTTTCAACTTGAGAAAGATTAACATTTGCAAAATTATATAAAAATTGTAATAGATTTAGAACTTGCGCAAAGTCCGGGAAAAATTATCACTTAGAAAACAATGTGAGACATTGTAATTTTCAAAAATCGAAACAATTTCAACGCTAAAAAATAAAAAAATCAAGCAAAATCAAAGGAAAAACCTTGAGTTCTTTGCCATTTATATTTATTTATTACCTTTTGTGCTTTTGGGAATTTATTTTGGATGGTACTCGACCATTTTAAGAACAAAATTGCTACTCTTCCAGTAGATGTGTAATGGGGGTTTTGGCGCAGGCTCATTAGAAGTTATTTCAAACAACAACGGAGGCCTTTAACACAGGCTCAATAAAAGCCCCTTGATATAAAAGACTGGCTCTGAAGAATCCTGGTGCTATAGAAGTCCAGAGGTTCTGCGCCACCTCACCCTCAAGGTCAAGGACCCCTTCAAGGTCAAGGTCAAACGTTCAAAGTCAAAATCACGTTCAAGGTCATTTTCAAGGTCAAGGTCATTTTCAAGGTCAAGGTCAATTTCAAGGTCAAGATCAATTTCAAGGTCAAGGTCAATTTCAAGGTCAAGGTCACGTTCATGTTCAAGGTCATGTTCAAGGTCAAGGTCACGTTCAAGGTCATGTTCAAGGTCACGGACAAGACCACATTCCTAAGTTGCAAGGATGCCACTCTGGTATGCGACCACATTCCAAAGAGTCGTTGATGCCACTCTGGAATGCCATCACATTCCTAAGTTGCAAGGATGCCACTCTGGTATGCGACCACATTCCAAAGAGTCGTTGTTGCCACTCTGGTATGCCATCACATTCCTAAGTTGCAAGGATGCCACTCTGGAATGCGACCACATTCCTAAGTTGCAAGGATGCCACTCTGGTATGCGACCACATTCCTAAGTTGCAAGGATGCCACTCTGGTATGCCATCACATTCCTAAGTTGCAAGGATGCCACTCTGGAATGCGACCACATTCCTAAGTTGCAAGGATGCCACTCTGGTATGCGACCACATTCCAAAGAGTCGTTGTTGCCACTCTGGTATGCCATCACATTCCTAAGTTGCAAGGATGCCACTCTGGTATGCGACCACATTCCAAAGAGTCGTTGATGCCACTCTGGTATGCGACCACATTCCTAAGTTGCAAGGATGCCACTCTGGTATGCGACCACATTCCTAAGTTGCAAGGATGCCACTCTGGTATGCGATCACATTCCAAAGTTGTGTTTGTGCCACTCTGGTATGCGACCACATTCCTAAGTTGCAAGGATGCCACTCTGGAATGCGACCACATTTAAAGTAGAATAAAGTTGGTCTGTCTCTACTAGACACAAAAAGTGGATATCTTCAGACGCTGGCATACGGGCACTATAGAATAAAAAATGAAATCAACGCGGATCTCGCCGCAAATTTATATAGCACCCCACCTCTTGTAGGGACAAAAAATAGGATCACGATTGTTGGCCTTAACACACCGAAATGTAAAGTGTCGTTTGCTGCCGGCCGAGAACCTCCCACGAGGCCGGCCCAAACCATTCGGGTCATTTTTCAATTTAAATAAATGATCAGGTTGTGGTATACATAAAAAACATAATGATAGGACAAAACTTTTGCAAGTGGCTCGTTATTGGTAAAACAACACTCTGCTGTCGCAGATGTATTGGGGAGTACTGTTTCAAACATTTAGCACAGCTGCGAAATGGCTATGAGACGAGACCTTGCGCTAGATGTAGAAGGGGTATTAAAAACCACTTGGGTGAGTGTATGAAGTGTGGCTATTATGCTATTCAATCAAGAATACGACGTGGTGGGTTAGTCCGTGAATTTAATAAAGAATGGAAGCGACTATCAAATATATCAGTAGAATAAAAAAATTACCATTTGAACAAACGACGTAGTTATTGTATTGAGGTAATACAGATGAGCAAGCGGCAATCGAATATCAGTAAACAAAAATTATCATTTGAACAAACGACATAATTATTGTATTAAGAAAAAGTTTGCCACAGTAGTATAAAATAATTTATAACTATGGCATTGTCTACGAATGAAAAAATTGAACAATTGTTGGGTGAGTTTACCGGTCCCCCAGCTCTTCGAGCTGTTCTACAAAATATCTTAGACGAACCAATCCCAGATGCAGTCAAAAGGCGCTTACTACAGCCACTGCTTCCAAGGCCAATTCCTCCAGTGCGCAAGCATAGAGGGGCAAAACGTAAGGCCCTTCTAGCAGAATTCGACCCACTCCTACTTAAGAAGGATAGAGGTGGACCACCACCCTTTCTAGTACACAAAGAGCTCGCCAATCAGCTTCTTAGAGACTTCCGTGCAGAAGTACCTCTTAACCACAGGCTGGAAAAAGATGCGTTGGCTTTCTTGAGTGCAATGGAGCACAGCATTGAGGCGCAACTCAACGAAGAGCTCTTGAAAAATGGCGGTTTGAAATACTCTCAAGTGTTGACTGTTGATTTGGAAAAGTTGGCACCGACCGTTGATAATGTGTATGGTGGCAACGCGCCTCCCGGCATCATTACCAATACCGCCTACTTTCGAAGCACAGCAGTACCAATTACCAATGCAGGTAAAATCCAAGGGGCTATACGGAAGGCAAAGGCCGAAATACTAAAACTCCTCGAGGATTACACCAATGAGGGGTCGGGGTGGAGGGTGAGGCGCGTCGTGGCGCTAGACCTAAGTTTTGCAAGATATAAGCCTTTCCGAGGTAAGAGCTACTTTCCCACACCGAAGTACATACCCCCTCGCACGGTTATTAATGTCAAGAATGAAGACAACCGTTGCTTCGAGTGGGCCATTTTAAGTGCCATGTATCCAGTAGAAAAGGACCCTCAACGCCCAACTAAGTATCGAACCCACCTCCACGAACTAAACTTCGACGGTATAGAATTTCCGGTAAAGGTCACAGAAATCGGTAAGTTCGAACGTCAGAACCCGATGGTGTCCATATCGGTCTTTGGATGGAATGAAGGGCTGTATCCGATTTATGTCTCAACCGAGACTAGAGTTCACAATATTGATCTTCTACTGTTGGCCAGCGACGTAAATGAAAATTTACCTTTACAGAATTATCACTATGTCTGGATCAAGGACTTGGCCCGAATGCTGTACAAAAACAACGATCATCAAGAGCGAAAACACCCATGTCGCCGCTGCCTACACATATTCTGTAGACAAGACTTGCTGGATGCTCATATCAAAGATTGTCAGGGCATCAGTAAGAAGCCTCAGCGGATTGAAATGCCTGCGGAGGATGAAAATATCCTCAAATTCCAGAACCATCGCAAACAGATGCAAACCCCATATATCATATACGCAGACTTTGAGGCGTTGAACTTACCAATCGAAGGTGCAGTCATGAACCCCAGCGAGAGCAACACCAGACAGATAGCTGAGCAGAAACCGTGTAGCTTCTGTTATATAGTGGTCCGATACGATGGCCGCACGAAGAAACCAGTTTTATACCGCGGAGAAAACGCCGTGGAGGAGTTCCTACAACGAATACAAGGCGAGCTGGACTCCATCAAACAAAGGCTGGCCACCCCAGCTAAGATGGTTATGTCAGCGGCCGATCGCCAATCATTCCGCGAAGCCATCGAATGTCACATCTGCGGAAATGCTCTCGAAGCGGATAGAGTTCGGGACCACTGTCACATTACCGGTAAGTACCGAGGTGCCGCTCACAGCGAGTGTAACTTAAAACTTAGAATATATCCAGATAAGTGTAAGGTACCAGTGGTCTTCCACAATCTGCGAGGCTACGACAGCCATCTCATCATGCAAGCGATCGGAGGCTGTGAGGCCGCACAGGATGAGGAAACTGAAATTAACTGCATCCCAAACAATATGGAGAAATACATGACATTCAACATAGGGCAACTACAGTTCATCGACAGCCTCCAGTTTCTAAACAGCTCATTGGATAAATTATCAGGAAACCTGTCGCTTGAGGATCTGAAAGTCACAACTGCGTATATAAACGAAAATTTCGCTCATAACGAAAGGTTAAAATTAGATCTTTTGAGACGAAAGGGCGTTTATTGTTACGAATACATCCACGATTACCACCGCTTCGAAGAAGACCGACTTCCACCCAAAGAAGCGTTCTACAGCAGGCTGTCCCGAGAGAACATCTCTGATGCGGATTATGAACACGCCCAACGAGTATGGAACGAATTCGACTGTAAAACTCTGGGCGACTATCACGACCTGTATCTCCGCACGGATGTACTTCTACTAGCCGATGTATTCGAGACCTTCAGAGACACCTCAATGAAGCACTACAGTCTAGATCCAGCAAACTACTTCAGCCTGCCAGGAATGGCCTGGGACGCTTTGCTGAAAAAGACGAAAATCGAGCTCGAACTTTTAACCGATATAGATATGCATTTGTTCGTAGAGAAAGGTCTCCGAGGTGGAATCTCGATGGTATCTAAGCGCTTCGCAAAAGCCAACAACCCGCAATGCCCCGACTACGATACCACGAAGCCAGACAACTGGATCATGTACCTCGACGCGAATAATCTTTACGGCTGGGCGATGCAACAGCCACTACCAGTTGGAGGATTTAGCTGGGAAAGTCCTACTCTCGACGAAGTGTTGGAAACTCCAGATGACGCGCCTGAAGGCTTCCTACTTGAAGTCGATCTCGGGTACCCGGAGCACCTCCACGAATCACATAGCGACTATCCCTTAGCACCGGAGACCCTGACAGTCCAAGAGGGGTGGTTGAGTGACTATCAGAATGTGCTTATGAACGAGTTGGGAGGCAAGTTCACAAAGCATGTGAAGTTAGTACCAAGCCTTCGACCTAAGGAGCGGTATGTGGTCCATTATAGAAATCTCAAACTCTACCACTCGTTGGGCCTACGAGTTTCTAAAATTCATCGTGTCATTAAGTTTAGACAGGAGGCATGGATGGCTCCATATATCGAGATGAATACAAAATTGAGGGCGAAGGCAACGTCGGAATTTGAGAAGGATTTCTTCAAGCTGGCTAATAATGCGGTCTTTGGAAAGACCATGGAAAATCTTAGAAAAAGAATCAGAGTTAACCTGGTACCGACCTCAAAAGTTGACAAACTTCGTAAACTAATTGCTGACCCGGCCTACATATCACACAAAATCTTCAACGACCAACTCGCCGCGATTCACAGTTTGAAGAGCAAGCTCAAGTTAAACAGACCTGTATATGTCGGCCAGGCTGTCCTCGACCTCAGCAAGCATCTGATGTACGACTTCTGGTACAACGAAGTGAAAAACGAGTACGGAGAAAAAGCCCAGTTGCTATATACAGACACAGATAGCCTCTTATTTCAGGTGGAGACTCCGAACGCCTATGCCGATATGTGGAATAAAAAACACCAATACGACCTCTCAGAGTTTCCAAGAGACAGCCCCTACTACGACGTCGAGAACAAGAAAGTCGTGGGCAAGTTCAAAGATGAATGTAACGGAGTTGCCATAGCCCAATTCGTGGGACTGCGCCCGAAGATGTACTCGATCTTAAAATCGGGTGGTTCAGAGATCAGGAAAGCAAAAGGCGTTCAGAGAGCAGTTGTGAAGAAGGATCTGCACCACGAGCTATACAAGAAATGCCTGTTCGAACGAGAGGAAATGCGGCACACACAAGTCGTGATTCGAAGCCACGACCACCAGATCGGAGTGTACGAGCAGAATAAGATCAGCCTCTCTCCATTAGACACAAAAAAGTGGATATCTCCGGACGGGATAACAACGCTGGCATATGGGCACTACAAAATCAACGACGGTTGAGTATTCTATCGGGGGGTAGCTCAGTGCCCATAGGCACCAGAAGCAGCTCCTCACGTACAAAACCGCGGCCAGGCCCATCAACTAGATGGTATAAAGCCGGTTTACCAGCCTGCCGAACAACATCCAAAATAGCGTGGATGGTGAGCGACCAGTTAGGATCGGTGGCACGTTTGCTTCCACCTTCGAGCTCGCCGGGAGCGTACAAATAGCGGACGAGAACGTCGTGTCCGAGAATAGGCTCATCCATTCCCCACAAACGAGTTTTCATTTGTGAATGAGAGGGCTTCTGTGTCACTTTAGCAGCTTTCATCGCTTCAACCGGCTTCATGTCGAGCAAGCGCGTCGGCTCATCGTTTAGTGTAGCTACAACTTCGGGCAATCGTCGAACCCATTCCACTGACCGTTCTGATGACCCCCTTGCATCCAGGAGCAATTCCTGAGCGTATTGAGCACCGAAGAGTCGCTCAGCTAGAGTACGGTTAAAGCGTTCAACGATGCCCTGTTGGCGATGATTTCCGGCCTGTCCGCGTCTTACAAGAACGTCGTGCTTCGCCAGCAACGGTGTAAAATCACCCATAAATTCGCGTCCAGGATCGACCTGAAAGAGTCGAGGCCAAGTTAATGGGCCCCTCTTATAGATCCGGCTTAAAGCGGCGGCGACTTCGGTCGCACTTTTGTTGATCAACGGTTCAGCTTCTTTGTATCGTGAGGCAACATCAACAACAGTGAGAGCGTATTTATAAGTCTTTCGACCTACTTTATCGTGAGGTAAAAACAAGAGATCGGCTTGGTGTACCGCGTTTGGTCGATTTTCATCGAACTTTGGACGCGGTATGCGGCGTGGAACGGGAAGATAAATCTGCCACACAGCTTGTTTCTTCAGCCAATCACGAGCCTCCGCCTCGGAAACTTTGGCGGCTGAGGCTAGTTTCTTCACCGCAGCCTTACCTCGCCAGTAACCTCTAGGGCTGTAATAGACGGCTGAAAGGTGCTTAGACATTTCAGTAATACTATATATTACAAACAGGTAAACACATACACAAATGATTTTCATTTGCGTTTTCGCTGGCTCGTTCTGACACCCATCCCCAGCCTCGACTTCGCTGACATAATGGCCGATACGAGCCGGGCATCCTTCTTCTCATAATCTGGAGTTTCATCGGTGAGTGCGATCTTCGACGCGGCTGCAGCGAGGATGTCATCTGCGTGGTTACGCCCTGGGGTATCTTTATGAACTGCGTAAGCCACATCATGGTGGAGGCACGCACGGTCGAGCTGATTAACACCGTGATAGCGCTGTGACAGCCGTTTATCGAGTTTTGTGAATGGCCCACAGTAAGAGTACTTTCCTGTGTTCTGAAAAGAACCTCCCGGATTATCTTCCGAAGACATACCGGATGGAAGGCTCATATGCATTTCTGGTAGAGGAAGAACGTTGAGGGCCCTATTCAGTAGAGAACCACCAGTCTTTCGCGCTTTAGAAGGCAAAATTTGGCTCTTCTTTGCACCGCAGACGGCACAGGTTCCCTTCTTGGCTGGCCGACCGTTTCGTAACTCGACGATTGTTTCATTTGAAGTCTCAGTATGTTTCTTACATCGTAGGCAATACATTGTTTTCGTTGAATACAATCATAACTCGTTGTCTCTATATGGAAATAACAAATTTCGATCTCGAAGCCGACGATGGAAAAAAACACCACCATTGGCTGTTACCATCCAGCATACGGTGCATAATCTGTGGGCCTAGCGGATGTGGGAAAACAAACCTTCTGCTTAACCTTCTGTTGAAGAAGGGGTACCTGCGTTTTGATCGGCTGTATCTATACTCGAAGTCTCTGGGACAGGAAAAATATCAGTTCCTCCGGGACTGGGTTACAGAGTTGGAAAAAGTTGCCGGGAAGGAAGTGGCTTCCTTTCACTCTTGCTCAGATGAAATAGTTCCAGTTGAATCATTAAATAAGAATGCCAGAAGCCTTCTAGTTTTCGATGACGTCATGCTTGAAAAACAGTCGCCCATCGAAAGGTATTTCACTATGGGTCGACACGGTGGCGCGGACTGCTTCTACTTAACACAGAATTATTTTCGAATTCCGAAGCAAGCCATCCGCGACAATGCCAATCTTATCGTCCTCTTCAACCAAGACAGTAAAAATTTGCGAGCCATTCACGATACGTTCGTGGGCGGCGACATGTCTTTCGATGAGTTCCGTACGTTCTTCAGCGAGTGTGCTGCCCAGCCATATGGATTCGCAGTCATAGATTTGACGTCTAAAGTGTACGACGGAAAATATCGTTGCGGGTTCGATCGCTTCTATAAGCCCAAGGCAAGTATTTAAAGACACGATACAGGCAACATATAGCCGACACTCAACCACGATGTGGACAAAAGTTTCGTCTAAACAGGAGCGAGACGCGTTGACTCAGGACTATTTAGCTCGCAGAAATCGATTGAGACAGCGTTTCGTGGATGAGAAGCTCGGTGAAGCCAACCTTCAGTACGATGCGGCAAAGCTTTTCAAACCAATCGCCACAGCCACGGCTGAATCCCAGGTGGCTACGTCTAAGGAGCTGCAGAAAGTTACCAGCGCTTTACAGGATTTGCCGGCGCAGATTTCAGAGTCTGCTAATTATAACCCGATAGCAGCTTTGTTCGGTGATTCCGCAGGAACAGCAGCTGCTCCAGCCCTTCCAGCGCTTCCAACATCCCGAATTCCCCCCGCATTGTTAGTAGATCCAAACAAATATCTCAACGTCGCGGCAATCACACGGCATGGGTTTAAACCTCCGAGCGAGCTCGATTTAGCCGACATTGCAGGTGCTGAAAAGATAATCGGTGAGGTAAATCACTATAATCGCCACACCCTGGGCAAAGAGAAAAGGAAAGCCAATAAGCAAGGAGACGAAGAAAAGGTAGATGAGGTGACTGCAGATATCGAAGCCCTAAGGGAATATAAAAAGCGAATCCATACACTGCTAGCGGGCCACAGCCTCATCAAAAAGGGAAAGGGTTTCAGTGTCCCAGCCGTTCCTCTTAAATTACAAGGTAACGCCTTGGGTGAGCTCTCCGTTGACCCCGTCGCCCTGTCTGCTGGTAGACTGAGAGTGTTTAAAGGTGGCAACCTCGTTCTCGAATCTCCGGCCGATGAGTCGTTGTTCAGCCTGTTAACGAAACGCTTCGTTAAGACTAAGCAATACTCGCCTCAGGCAATTGAAACTTTTAAAAAGCTCGTACAGATGTCTGGTCTGCCCATTCATGGCCGGAAAAGCAAAAAGTTCCAGCTGATTCGAGGCGGCGCGGTGCAGTTCTACAACGACCCAAACGCTCTGGTAGAGAGGTTGCAGCTTTTGGTGGCCTCTAAGGCCGCGGGAAATACTGGTCTCGGCAACGAAATCTCCGCCATTCTTGACGAGTTACTGCGTTCCGGTGCGATCTCCAAAGAGCTGGCACTCGAATTGAATAGAAACATGCTCATAAAATAAAGTACACAAGATGGAACACTCAGAGAAACTACTCGAAGAAATTCGAGAACTTTTGCAGCCTAAGGAAAATTTTAGTATAGTTGTTTCCTCAGATACTACAGGGTGGACCACGGCCTTCTCACCACCGCTGTACCTGGATCCAAAAAGACGCTTTGAGCTTGCTTTGGTCAATCTTGAAACTTATAACTCGATCCCGAACATAGACAGCACAAATAACAAGTTCGTCTACAGCTCCACCAATGGACAGACGTGGAAGACGATCTTTTTGCCCGACGGAAGCTACGAGATCGCACAGATTAATGACGAAATCGGCCGCCAGTTAGAAATGCAAAATCCGCCGCCGCCAGGTGTTGCTCAACTCAGCTTTGATTCTCCTATTACTGTAGGAGCTAACGCATCTACCCTACGCGCCTTCGTAAAGATAACGAAGGCCCGTTTTAAGGTAGATATGGCCGCATCTACCATCAGGCAAATGCTCGGCTTTAGCCCTCAGACGCTTAGTCTTGGTTATAAAGAGGGAGAAAATCCAGTCGATATTCTCCGGGTGGACACAATTCTGGTAAACTGTGACATTATCTCTGGATCGTATCGCAATGGCAGCCAGCAGCCAGTAATCTATAGTTTCTTTCCCGATGTTTCTCCCGGTTATAAAATAATTGAGTCTCCGAAAAATTTGGTATACCTACCAATTGTACCCGCTGGCAACGTACAGGGCATGCGTGTGTGGCTGACCGACCAGAATGGTGAACAATTAAACCTCCGCGGTGAGACAGTAACTATAAGGTTTCACATCCGCAGTGCGTAGATTTTCACACTTAAATATTCTCATGTTTGTTCTTGGAATTAAAAAGCGGCGTCGTGTCGTGGGTGGCGGACTTTTCGACTGGATACCCAAAATCGCGGGCTTCCTTGGCCGTGCAGGCTCCTTCATTTCGGCGAATAGAGGCACAATCACAAACGTTGCCAAGGCGGTTGGTAATGTCGCGAAAGCCGGCGCCACAACAGCATCTGCCGTCAGGCAAATTGTTGATGCCGTGAAAGCGAGACGCGCTGCGGCCGTAAATGAAGCTCATTTACGAAATGAAAATTCATCTGCCGCGCCCGTTGTTCCCGCACCTTTGGAGAAGGCGCTCAGCGACAAGAGCATCGAATACTTAAAACAACTGGCTGTGAGTCCGCCACCCGTTGTTCCGACAATGGCTGACATAAACAGCCGCATTGCTGGATCCGGTTTCAAGACTATAAAGCCGAGTCGCGGCGGTAAGGGTCTGTTTCTCGCAAAATGAAATAAAAATATTCACAAAACGCAAAAAAGCTTTACCCACCACACATGAAATTCATTTACAGCATGATTAATAATTGAAGCTTGAACTTTTTTACTTATAATAATGGCAGCATTTGACGTGCCGAGTGAAATGTTGGACATCGCTTCGGCGGTGCCCGATGACAATAGCATAGAATCGTTTGAATACCGTGAGTATGAATCACAAAACCCTGCGGCTATTAACAACGGCCAGGCCATACAGATAGACATCCAGAATCAAGACATTTTCACGCAACCTTCCAAGAGTTACCTTCTTGTGGAGGGCAGGATTACATCAACTGGCGCGGGTTACAACGCAGACTCGTTGGTGTCATTCATCAACAATGCTATCCCGTACATGTTTTCTCAAATTCGATACCTGGCTAACAATACCGAGATAGAGAATGTCATGTCACCTGGGCAAGCCACGACGATGAAAGGCATGCTGGTATACGGCGATGATTTTTCCAAAGGCGAAGGTTTAAACATGTGTTGGCAGAAGGACACGACAGCGGCAGCGGCGGCTGCGAATATCGGCTTCGAGGCCCGTCGACTGATGATCATTGGAAAACCCGTCCCTATTGGAACGTTTTCATTCATCGTTCCCTTAAGACATCTATTCGGTTTTTGCGATGATTATCACAAGGTCGTATACGGGATCAAACACTCTTTACTGCTGAGCCGGCAGGGGGATGCAGACGCGATCTTCAAGGAAGCCGCTGCGGCCAATGGCCAGATCGCGCTGACTAAACTCTCCTGGTTCATGCCGCATATAATACCCGCTCTGGAGTATAAAAGCATGCTTATGAAGCAGATTGAAGCCAAGGTTAAGGTACCTGTAGCATTCCGCGCCATGCAATGCGACAACATTGCGGTGCCACGAGCGACGACTTTTTCCTGGCGTTTGAGTGTTAAGTCGGGCACGGAAAAGCCACGCTGGATTCTTGTTGCTTTTCAAACTGGAAAGAATGCACATCAAGGCCAGAATCCGGCACTGTTTGACCATGTGCAGGTTCGCAACATTTTCGCTATGCTCAACAGCGATCGCTACCCGGTTGTTGACATGAATCTCGACTTCACCAAGAGGACAACCTCTCGCGCTTACAAGGCCCTACGTGACTTCAAGGAAGAATATTGCGGCATAGACGCGCGTGAATCGTCATGCCAACCGACACCAATCGAATTTGTAGATTTGTTTCCGATCTTCGTTCTGGACGTGCGGAGGCAATCTGAACGACTTAAAACCTCTGTACAGGACATACAAATCAAGGTGGACTTTAACGAAGGGGTACCAAATAATACGACAGCATATGCCGTCTTGATCAGTGACCGACTCCTGAATTTTGAATCGGATGGCAGCAAATTCAACGTCGTTTACTAGAAATCGTTTTTCACATTTAGATACAAGGCCCTCTTTTAGATATATTTTTTCCAAAAATGAAAACTGAATACGTTGCGTTCGGCCTTTCACTGACCGAAGGGCAAAAGCAAACATTGGCTAAAGCTGCGCGTGCCGGCACTGGCGCCACGATCCGGCTCACTCATGGCCAGCTTCGCGGAAACGATAAGCTCGCGCTTACGAAGGTTCAAGCCGCACGAATCGCGAAGAAGATTACCTCAGGCGTTGGCATGGAGCTGAGATTCACCAAAACGCAATTGAAAAAGATGACAAAATCGGGCGGCTTTCTTCCACTGCTGGCTCTCCTCCCACTGATTTTTAGTGGGTTAGGCGCGGTGGGTGCCGCGGCTGGAGGGGCCGCCGAGGTGGCAAAGGCCGTGCACAACAAACAGGCCAGCGATGCAGAGGCTCTGCGCAAGAAACAGGCCAGCGATGCGGCCCAAGCCGAGAAAAAACGGATCGACGACGCGGCTTTAGCAGAGGCCGCGCGTCACAATCGCGAACTCGAAGCTCAGGTCCGCGGGACCGGTTTATATCTCGGGCGTGAGACTCGTGGCGGCTGTTGCCCAATGTGTAAAGGATCGGGTCTCTACATCGGACAAAAAAACTAAAACCTCTTAGCAACTTCGATATAGAGAAAGTTGCCAGGGCGCTGCCGCATTTCCGCGGTGTTTTCATGCGAGATGGTCTGCCAGCCGTGGCTCGTGAGAAGGAGTGTGGAGTTGTTAATTTAGATTCAGGTTCCGGCGATGGTACTCACTGGGTCGCCTATTGGATAGATGGACCTACAGCAGTCTATTTTGACAGTTATGGGCTGGATCCACCTCTCGAAATTTCTCGATATTTAAAAAATCCTATAAGAACTCAAACGTTCCAGCTACAGGGGCCTGATGATGTGGTATGTGGTCATCTCTGTCTGCTCGTGCTAAGAGAGCTCGCTGCCGGAAAGAATTTTGAAGACATCGTGCTTGACCTATGTTAGACTTCCATCACCTTTTTGTATATAAAAATGCCGGTTGATAAATTTGGAAGAGACGGTGGAGGTGGGGTGGGAGGAGGGCAGATAAGCGCCGCTGGGCTCATCCACAAGGCTGGTGATACCATGCTGGGAATTCTTTCGGCTGGAGGTTTTCGGCTGACAAATGTGGGAACGCCGACGATGGAAACGGACGCCGCGACAAAGGCTTATGCAGACATCGTAGATCAGGACAACCTGCAACTCACCGGTGGAACGATGTCTGGCGTTCTAAAAATGGGCGGCCATAAATTGACTGGTTTGCCCACGGACACTCCGGGATCTGACAGTGAAGACGAGGGTTGGGACGAATTGGTGGGGGAGTCCGACGCTGCGAGTTGGAAACAAATAACAGAGTACGCGAAAGAGCGGGCGCACCAAGCCGAGTTGTATGCAGACGGCTTAAGCTCTGAGGTAACTGGTCTCGTTAAACGTTACGCAGAAGATAAGGACACTGTGCTGGACACTGCCGTCAGGCTGTACGCGGACCAGAAGGCGGCCGCGGCCGAGAGCCATGCAGACCAGAAGCTTATCGATGCTAAACAGTACACGGACGAGAAGAACGAGGTGCTGAGAGATTCCGTTAGGCAGTATGCGGACGAAAAGGATGTTATTGTGAAAAGTTACGTCAACGAGCAAGATGTTATCGTCAAGAACGCGTGTGTGCTAAAATCTGGAAGTGTAATGACTGGAAGTTTAGTCATGGGTGGCCACCGAGTAACTGGACTTCCAACAGAGATTCCAGGATCTGATAGCGACGCAGCGAGTTGGAAACAAGTGTCAACAGCGGTCGCCGGCGCTCTATTGAGCCTCGATAGAGTTCCCACGGAGCCGTTGCACGTGGTTAACAAACAATATGTTGATGTTCAACATATTGCTGCTAGACAGTACGCGGTCGATCAGGACACCGCGATTAATTCGGCCGTGAGGTTGTATACAGATCAAAAGACCGCCGCCGCAAGGGGGTACGCGGACCAGAAAGCCGAAGCTGCAAAAACTTACGCCGAAGAACAAGACGCTATGGTCAGGAGCGCTTGCGTGCTTAAAGTTGGCGACGCAATGACTGGAAATTTAGCTATGGGCGGTAAGAGGGTGACTGGGCTTTACACGGGGGCCTCAACAACTAATACCGACGCGGCGAGTATCGGGCAGGTGACGAGAATCGTAACCGGCAAAATGACAAAATTAAATAAAATACCGACGGAGCCTTTGAACGTGGCCAATAAACAATATGTCGACAATCAGGCTGTTGTGGTTAAAAGGTATACAGATAGTAAAGAGGCCGCTGTAAGACAGTACGTGAACAACATCAAGTTTCTCAACTACGGCGGACACATTCCGCCTCTGTGCGAAAACGTTTCGGAAACGGGTTTTTGGGCCGCGGCCAGCACATCTCTCCCCGATTACCCGCCGTATATGGCATTCAACTCAGGAGTCGAAGGTCAGTGGAGTACCCCGGCCATTCAGGCTGTCGAGGATATGCCTTGGTTACGAATTAAATGTCCGGCGCCTGTGCGCATATGGAAGGTTAGCCTGACTGCAAAGAATCAACCGCGTATCACGTCTTGGAAGATTCATGGGGGTAATTTAACAGGCTTTACAGAACTACTCTCCTCCAACACCGCTTTGACTGGATATATGCAGGAGTTTACCATCAATACTGACACCGCATACAATTTTTACAGACTGTCGGTCTTAACCACCGACCAACTACAAAGTTCTCTTAGCATATCTCACTTTCAGATCTATACATATTTTAAAGTCGGGGAAACATAAGATTTAATAATGGCCGACTCACACTACAAGATTCGGGGCTATCTCCGGCAAAAAGGAGAAACAAATATGCACAAGTACAACCTCGATGATTTGGTTGGACTAACCAACTGGGGATATACTATCCCTAAGCCCACCGCAGATATGTTAGCCGCGGTTCCCCAAATCCACATCGATTTCGTTTCGGACGATTATCACAGCCGCGATATTTACACAGCGACCAAAACTGTGACTCAAAGTTCGTGGCAAACGCTTCCATTGACCGCGGCACGTTATCCATGTATTACGTTGCAAACTAATAATGAGGTTATTTCATTAGACCGCGGATTCTGGAGGCTTACAATGTTTGGTGTTAGCACCGGTGATGCGTCAGTTCGCGTTATTACAGCCGCGGGTAGCATCGATCGTACAGTTGACATTCAAAGTGGACAGTTTGATGCATCTAGGGCAATATTCATTCCAGGACAAACGAGTTTTCGAATTGAAGGAAAAAAGATAGGCGTTTTAAGTACTTCAACTATTGAGTTAAACGTAACGTTACTGATAGAGCAACTATAAAAAAGTATGTCTTTGTACCCACCGCTGATGGAGTCAACAATTTCGTCAGACACGACGTCGCAAACATTTCGTCTGCAGAAGATCGGCGAAATAGAAGCATTCCTGAGGTCCGAGGCGATAAGTCGGGGACAACTATGCAAGAAGTATAAGAGGGTTGTAGATGTGGCTAATGGGGCCTCGGCCGGCCTTGCTATAGTTAGTCTTGGAACTGGGGTGGGTGGGGCAGCTATGTTAGCCACTGGTATTGGTTTTATTCCTGGTATTGTTCTGGAGAGTTTGGCCATAGCGACGAGTTTTCTGGATATTATTGGAAATGTTATTAGTAGAAGTTTTGTTGCTAAAGCTTCAAAACACGACGAAATATGTATTTTGGCGGAGAGTAAGCTAAACACTGTTCATGACCACATTTCTAAGGCGTTGGAAGACACGGCTATTAGCGACGAAGAGTATAAGCTTATTCTGGGAGAGGAGGAGAAATATAGAACGATGAAACGTGATATACAAAGCAAGAATGGAAAAAAAGAGTTGCCGAGTCAAAGCAAAGACCAGATGGTGGCAGAACTAATCAAGAAACTAACCAGCGCTGGGTCTTCTCCGCGAACCACGATATAAAAATTTTCATCGTAGGTGGTTGGAGTAGTGAGACCGTTATTCCTAGCGCACCACCGCCGTACGATTAGTGGGCTATAATTTTTTACTATTAGACTCCAATGGTTTGGGCCGGCCTCGTGGGAGGTTCTCGGCCGGCTGCAAACGACACTTTACATTTCGGTGTGTTAAGGCCAACAATCGTGATCCTATTTTTTTTTGTCCCTACAAGAGGTGGGGTGCTATATAAATTTGCGGCGAGATCCGCGTTGATTTCATTTTTTATTCTATAGTGCCCGTATGCCAGCGTCTGAAGATATCCACTTTTTGTGTCTAGTAGAGACAGACCAACTTTATTCTACTTTAAATGTGGTCGCATTCCAGAGTGGCATCCTTGCAACTTAGGAATGTGGTCGCATACCAGAGTGGCACAAACACAACTTTGGAATGTGATCGCATACCAGAGTGGCATCCTTGCAACTTAGGAATGTGGTCGCATACCAGAGTGGCATCCTTGCAACTTAGGAATGTGGTCGCATACCAGAGTGGCATCAACGACTCTTTGGAATGTGGTCGCATACCAGAGTGGCATCCTTGCAACTTAGGAATGTGATGGCATACCAGAGTGGCAACAACGACTCTTTGGAATGTGGTCGCATACCAGAGTGGCATCCTTGCAACTTAGGAATGTGGTCGCATTCCAGAGTGGCATCCTTGCAACTTAGGAATGTGATGGCATACCAGAGTGGCAACAACGACTCTTTGGAATGTGGTCGCATACCAGAGTGGCATCCTTGCAACTTAGGAATGTGGTCGCATTCCAGAGTGGCATCCTTGCAACTTAGGAATGTGATGGCATACCAGAGTGGCAACAACGACTCTTTGGAATGTGGTCGCATACCAGAGTGGCATCCTTGCAACTTAGGAATGTGATGGCATTCCAGAGTGGCATCAACGACTCTTTGGAATGTGGTCGCATACCAGAGTGGCATCCTTGCAACTTAGGAATGTGGTCTTGTCCGTGACCTTGAACATGACCTTGAACGTGACCTTGACCTTGAACATGACCTTGAACATGAACGTGACCTTGACCTTGAAATTGACCTTGACCTTGAAATTGATCTTGACCTTGAAATTGACCTTGACCTTGAAAATGACCTTGACCTTGAAAATGACCTTGAACGTGATTTTGACTTTGAACGTTTGACCTTGACCTTGAAGGGGTCCTTGACCTTGAGGGTGAGGTGGCGCAGAACCTCTGGACTTCTATAGCACCAGGATTCTTCAGAGCCAGTCTTTTATATCAAGGGGCTTTTATTGAGCCTGTGTTAAAGGCCTCCGTTGTTGTTTGAAATAACTTCTAATGAGCCTGCGCCAAAACCCCCATTACACATCTACTCTTCCTCATTTCGGACCAGGGTCTCATTGAAGGACTGCATGAGAGCCACTCCTTTCTCCGCCAGATCGTTCGTCACTCTTAGGACGTATATTATGTATTTTGCCTCATTGTATGATTATTCCGACTCCCATTGTTGCCGGTCTTGATAATGAAAAGCGTCACCCAACAATCCAATCCAAGGATCTGGAAAAGTGTGGTAGTAGAAGTACGTAGTGAAGAAATGGGATAGTGCTTTTGTAGGTGGATAATGCATGAGAGGAAGTCTCTGGGGGTTCGTAAAGAATTGATCCCCGATTGTTGTGCGTGCTGTAGAGTGTAGACCATGCGCTCAGTGGCGTAGAAAGGTTTTTTGGGGCCCTTGTGCAGAGCTTCGCTGGTGAGCCTCTTGAATATCCTTCGATTTGAAACAAAAAACGCTGTGCAAAAAACGCTTGGCAATTTTGCGATATTTGCTTATTTCGCACCATGAGAAATATGCAAATATAAATCGCATTCCAATTAAATAATAATTAAATAATTTCACTTTTCAAATATTTTCTTTGATTTATTTTTATAAAATATTTTTTTCTCCAGGCTAGCATAAAAAATCGAACTAGAGATAATTAATCTAAAACAACTGTTTCATCTGCTATGACTGCTAAAATATGAATTACCCACATTTAAATTCTGTCAAATTTTGAGTTTCATAATCTTTAATCTCTATATTTAAAAAAAATTTTTTAAATAATATGTGCGATAGAAGTAATAAAATTCATGTGAAACGGACTGTCATGAAAATAAATACATGTATATAAACATTGAGTTGGTTGATAAAAATAACGAAAAATTTAACAAATTAGTTCTACGGTAATCTAAAACGAAGAATCCGAAAAATCCGAAAAGTTAAAACGTTCGTTTGCACGCCTTCTCTTGCGCAAAATATCTACCACTTTTCAAGTGTCAAGCTTTATGGCATATTCATTTTATATTGACAACATTGCCAAGTCGCTCAGACGCTCTTCTGACATTGTAGGCCTACTTCATATAGAGTTTTTGATTAGCTTCAAGTTTGAAAATGATCTTTCACATGTCGCAACAGTCACAGGCAAAGTCAACAGCAACATTTAGGCAGTACAGACACAGCATAATAGTCTACGAGTAACAGTTGTGCAATTTCGAAGATGGTAGTAGTAGAAAATATCAAGAAAACTATATAAATTTTAAACATGTCATCGTCGGTCATGACATCAATATATTTATACGTCAGTAAACTACTTCCGTCCAAAGACTGCATTGACTCGAGAATTTTGCTATAGCACACCGGTTGTTTACTTAGTCATGCATTTGGACATTCCAGCTTCAGATTCAGCCAATAAAACTATTGAGTCGAGTCATTTGAGTGTGTAGTACTGTGTACGCTATTGCTAACTTCCTGTACATGTAGATTTACTTTTAGGATAAAAATGACTCTACTCGCTGCCAGGGGACCTTCTGACCGCCGGGGGCCCTTGTGCATTGCACAACCTGCACAACCCATTGCTACGCCACTGCATGCGCTGTTTTCGTCGACGGTGACTGAAACGTCAAAAAGGTCGAGACAAACAAAGTCTCCGACAAATACCAAAGGTATCGGGGAACTGCTCTTATGGCGACCTGTGAGATTCCCTTATCTGGGTAAATTTGGATTGTCTTCAACAATTGAAGATCGAATTGACGATCAGGTGAACCAGTAGGCCTACTTTATGTACATTGTGGTAACATACCATCCAACCCTCGCTGGGTAAACGGAAATGCCTCTGGGTATCTGAACTGCGTCTTTGTCCTAAATGGCTGTGCGATACTGGCTTGATTGATTAACAGGAGTAGATATAATTGTAGGCTTCTGGACCATTTTCAATAAACAGTGCAAATGCCCATCACATGCTTCGTTCAGGAGCATCATCAGCATCAGGAGCTTCAGGAGCTTCAGCAGCATCATCTGCTGCATTAGCAGCAGCTGCATAAGCTGCTGCATTAGCAGCTTCGGGTCTTATTTAATAAGACACACACACTGTGTACGTGTGTGTGTGTGTGTGTGTGTGTGTGCAATAGGCGTAAGTGTCTTTCACGGGCCAAGATCATCCGGTGCGTTTGTAATGAACGAATGAATGAATGAATGAATGAATGAACGACTTCCACTTAATTAACAATCGTTCTCGCAACAGGGAGCAATGCTCCTGAAATTGATGCTTACGCATCAATGATCTGGTATCTGTGCCAGAGTCATCCGGTGACGTGCGCTTGTGCTGTGTGTGTGTGTGTGTGTGTGTGTGTGTGTGTGTGTGTGTGTGTGTGTGTGTGTGCAATAGGCCGTGGAAGAGTGCACACGCGAAACAACCATAAGGCCACGGGCCGAGGATCGCAAGGAGGCCCTCTTAGGCAGGGAAGAAACCGGGGTGCAGAAATTCATTAGGTAAGACGGAGCAGACCTAGTGAGACAGTTGCGCACGAGGGTGATGGTTTTGAACTGAATTCTCTGTTGGACAGGAAGCCAGTGGAGGAAGTCACGAATAAAGGCAGAGATGTGGGCAAACTTAGGAATATCGCCTATAAGCCGAGCAGAAGCATTGAGTATAGACTAAAGTTTGTGCATATTGGAGGAGGAAAGGCCAGTGTACACAGCATTACCAAAGTCAACCCGAGTGCAGATCAAGGCGTGGACCAGTGTAGAGACGGATCTGTCAGAGAGGAAAGAGCGGAACCACAAGAGCGCACTGTCAGTTATACCAAAAGATATAGATAGCGGGATAACTTTCTGAAACGTAAGAAAACAGTGCTTAGGCCTATCCAAAATTATGGACAGTTTTTGCAAAGCAAAGCAAGCACATCCCTCTCGCTGACATTACTGATTTTTGGCGAAACCGATGTTATTCGTTTCTTTTAAAATTGACTATGTTCCATAGTTATTGCAGGGAGTTAATAACAATTCATTTAGTGTTACTTTTTATATTATAATAGTCCTTAGCGTCATAAATAAGCAAGCGTGTATTGTGGAAATAATCTGTCTGCCTGTTATTTTTATTAAATTTTAAGTGGTAGGGGCCTAAATTTTGCTTTGTAAATACTGGGGTCCGCGAGCTATGCCTAGAAAAAATAGGGGTCCCTGGTCCAAAACGTTTGAAAACCTCTGCACTATACTACAATAGAACCCAATACAATAAAATGCAAAAATGCTTGCAAGCATTGTGAAACTTACAAGTAGTAGTAAAATGATATTTTAAGCCATGTGATAAGTAAGTAGTGACATTAGGTGGCAAGTGGAGATTTTCCACAGTTTCGAATGTAGATTCTAATGTAGATTTATCAAACTTTCATTATCAACCCAAGAATTAAAAGATTCCGGGTACCCGAACCACTTCACGAAAGATTTCTTTCCGCGTTTTTTTATGATTTTTTCCAATCCTATAGACTTCCTGAGTCGTTTTCTGTAATTCCTGTTCGTAAAAAGTGCCCTGAATTTCTTCTCCGTTATAATCTGTTATCTTATACGTCGGAGGATCGGTGTATTGAATTTTTGTCACAGTAAAGACTTCTTCTGTCCATCTAGGCGTATAGCCCTTTTCGAAAAACTTCTTCTTCTTAGAAATTCTGACTTTATCGCCTATTGAAAATTTAGGTTTATCAGGTGGTTCTGGATTCAATCCTCCATATAAATTCATCCACACAATGGTCTCATTTTTCTTCATACTCGCTTTTATTGGAGACATTTTTATGGAAGAATGTCTAGTGTTGTTATAACGAGCAACCATATTTTCTAAAACATCGATATATTTTCTAGTCGAATTAGCAGTAAAATATTTGAACATCTTCTCTTTCATGGTTCGATTCCATCGTTCGATAACGGATGATTTTTCTTCATTTTCAGTGGAATATAACTGGATTCCTATTGATTTCACGTCTTTATTGTAAAACTCTTTTCCTTTATCGACCCACAGTTTCTCGGGTTTTCGTTCGTTACTGGAAAATATTTTGGTGAAAGCATCGAATACAGATTTTCCGCTCTTATCTTTTATCGGAACAAGCCAGCCGTATTTTGAAAAAATATCGATAACACCTAATAAATATTTAACGCCATCGTTATATTCCGCGAAAGACTGCATGTCTATAAGATCTGCAGCCCAAATCTCGTCAATACCATTAACGTAAACCTTCCTTTTTGGGAAATGTCGTATTACCGGTTTATGCAATTCTTCAGCCAGTTCATCCGTCCATTTTTGAGACGCTTTAACAGCTGACTTTGAATCGGAAGAAATTAAACCTAAACCAAGATTAGCTTTAGTAGACAAAATAGGTTTAACTATCGCTCTTTCGACGCGCTCACGTAATGTAGGATTATTTATATTATTTAATTCATTTACCATTACTCTGTCGGCTGCATTTCTAGCAGCGGTATCCGAATACTGGTCATAAGCTAAATCATGACGATATGCTGCTCTATCGACTCTGTCAACTGGTTTACTCCAATCTTTGGGGGAGCCGTCAGGATTCAATCTTAAATCTAATCTAGTTCCGGGCCCAGTAAACGAATGTCCGGGAAGATGCAATTCTCCAGGAAATTTTGACCATGGCAGTTTTAGATTTTTCGTAGCTGAATTTAAAGACCCAACGAGATCTCCTCCTTTTTTGGCAGTGGAAAGAAATCGAGTTTTAGTCTTTCCGCATTCGACACATACGCCTCTAAGCATAAGTCTTTTATTTTTACTGATGAAATTTTGAATATCTGTCATTTCAGTTTCTTTCTTGCACTTTACGCAATACATCTGTTCCATATACATTTTAATATAAAACTATTTTATAATTAAAAAAGAAATGGAAATTAAAGATTTATCTTGGAACGACGAGACAGCGAAAAGATTTAATAACCCGTTATTACCTAGAAGTATAAGAGGTCTGATCGTAGGGAAGTCTGGATGCGGGAAGACTACGCTATTATTAAATTTACTTTTGAATCCAGGATGGTTAGATTATGACAGCCTACAGGTATTTGGAAGATCTCTCTTTCAACCAGAATATAAAATACTGAAAAAAGCATTCGAAGAAAAATTGCCTAAAGAAGCGATTGTCAATTTGTTTGGTTGTCAAGACGAGATAGCCCGGCTGAATGTATCTCCAATATCAGTCGTCGAAGAAATGGCTAAAAGTATAGTTAAAAAATCTGATATGAACTGTCGATTCTTTGAAACTTCTGAAGAAGTGCCCGATCCGAGAGATTTGAGTGCCAAGCAGAACCTGATGATTTTCGACGACTTACAATTAGAAAAACAAAACAAATGCGAAGCTTATTACATCAGAGGAAGGCATAGTAATGTTGATTGCTTCTACCTCGCACAAAACTATTTCAAGCTGCCTAGACAGACTATCAGAGAGAATGCAAACTTTATCTGTTTATTTAGTCAAGACCTTAAAAATATTAATAATATATACAACGATCACGTAGGCGTAGATGATATGCCTAAAGACGAATTTGTAAAACTGTGCAAAACTGCGTGGGAGCGTCCGCACGGATTTGTAGTTATAGATTTAACCAGTAAAAAAAATAACGGCAAATATAGAAGTGGGTTAGATACATTTTATATGCCTTCAGCATAAGCCTTCAGCATCTTCATAAGTAATATATTATATATATTTTATATATATATATAATGGAAGCGCGGTTAGAAAAGATAGTTCTCAACACAGAAAAGATCGCTCGTAACACGGAACCTAAAGAGTCGTTTAGCATTTTGGTGAGCGAAAGGAGCACGCAAATTAGAACGAAATTTAATCCTCTGATTCAACTTGACAAAAACAAAAAGTATGAAATGTGTCTTGTGAATTTGGAGACGTATAATTCCTTCCCGAATATAGACTCTACAAACAATAACTTTATTTATTCGCCCGATAATGGTAGAACGTGGTTTACTATAAGAGTCCCAGAAGGGAGTTACGAAATCGTAGATATAAACGAACACATTCAAAGAATCATGAAACAATCAGGACATTATGACGAAACGGGAGATGCGTACTGTATAACATTACAAGCGAACAACAATACTTTGAAGTCGGTGTTAGATATCGGTGCTAACTATCAGGTTGATTTGACATTCGAGGATTCGATTAGAACTGTTTTAGGATTTAATAGCCGAGTATATTCAGAAGGATATAACGAATCGGAGAACATAGACAATATAATGAACGTAAATAGTTTGAGAGTAACCAGTGACGTAATCGGTTCTTCGTACTCTAACGGAACAACGGAAAACATTATATATTCCTTTTTCCCGAATGTAGGCCCCGGATACAAGATTATAGAAGTGCCCGTTAATTTAGTATATCTTCCTATTACGCTATTTACGATTTCGGCTATGGAAACAAAACTTACAGATCAAAATGGAAAACTAATCAACCTTCGAGGAGAGGAGTTGTCGATCAGGTTTAAAATTAGAGAAGTGTGAAAATTAATTATCGTGGTATTAAAGTTTTTAATTTCAATTATATATATAAAATGAGTCGATATACGAATGTAAAAGTTAATGTTTCGGATGGACAAAAGGACAAAATTAAACGCGCAGTTGAATCAGGGACAGGAACGAGTATAAGACTATCTCACGGAGATCTATCCGGGGAACACGTTTTAGCTCTTACACGAGCACAAATTAAAAAAATGGCGAAAGCATATCAGAATGGAACTGGTACTACGACCAAAATGAGTAAAACGCAAATAGACCATAATATGAAAGTCGAAGGCGGTTTTCTTCCATCGTTATTACCACTTCTAGCTACAGCTGGAAAATTCCTTCTTTCTAGCGTTCTGCCAAGTCTTGCAACTGGAGCTTTAAGTGGATTAGCGAGTACAGGTGTAAGTAAGTTAATGGGATCTGGTGTTAATGGAAGTGCTTTATACATAAAGAAAGGAGAAAGAAGCTACAAGATGGTTCCGCACGCAGCAGGTCTTTACCTGAAACCATGGTCAGGGTCGGGATTAGACGGTGTAGGAGAAGGACTGTACATGCACAGAGGTTCTGGATTTGTCAATGGTGCAGGATTAATTCTTGGAAACGACAATCCTATTTCAAAAGTACTTTCTAACATCCCAATCCTTGGTCCGATTCTTGGTATGATTCTGTAAAGGTTATGATATATATAAATATATATAATATATATAATGTCGCGATACAGTATGCCGATACACAAGTTTATAACAAAACGCAATTCTCCGAGCAGAGTTAGAACTCGACCAGAATCAGTATTTTGGTTGCCTAAAGAAGTAACGCATCGGGCTATAAGCAGTGCTCGAAATGGACCGGAACGCACCGGAACGCCGTTCCGGTTCGTCAAAATGAATTAGCGTTCCGTTCCGGTTCGTCAAATGAATTATTGTGGAAAATACTATGAAATTAACGTGAATGCTCCCATATCTTTGACTAGCGTTCCGTTTCGTAAAATTTTCCATTTCGAGCACTGGCTATAAGACAACCGGGCTCACAGCGTTGGGAGATTTTCGCACAAGGAGCGATCACAATTCAACCCAGATCATCGGTCTCGCAAGAGCTAGGATTTGGCGTTCGACTAACTAGGGGAGTCTGTCTAGTCTCGCTTAGACAGGCGATTAAAGAAAAGAAATGTAGCTTGCAAGATTCAACCATTTGCGAAGATGTAGAAGACATTGTTATCACTATTCAAAACAATTCCGATTCTGTAGTTATCATTAACGAAAAAGATTCGCTATGCTACATTAATTACCACGTTTAAATTTAAAAAATCTTAATAATAATAATAATGGAATATAAACAAATGGAAAATTCAGCCCAATCGTATCGTTTTAAAAAAATCAACGAAATTCAAAAAGAAATCGAACAAGAACGCGATAAAAGGACCGCCTTAAGTACAAAGTATCGTAGGAACATAAGAATTATTAGCGTAATCGACAACGCTCTGATAGTAACTGTGATGGGCCTCAGCAGCTCGGGACTGGCAGCTCTGGCTACTGTAATTGCAACTCCGGCCATAGCGATAGCAACAGGTACGGCAGTAGGTGTAGGATTGTTAATTATTATCGGAGGACAAGTTAGTAAGAAGCTTGCACTGAAATTGACAAAGCACGAAAAGATCAAAACCTTAGCGGAAGCAAAACTGAATACCATCAGTAGCCTTATTTCAAAAGCTCTTGTTGACGACAATATTTCAGACGTTGAATATTCGCTAATTCTAAGCGAGTTTGTGAAATTCAACGATATGAAAGAAAAAATTAAAAATAAAACCAAAGTTAGCACAGAAAAATTAACGTTTAACGAGAACGTTTTAACGGGAACGTAAATTGAACGTTCGAAATCAACGTTCGTAATTACGTTCGTATTTACGTTCGAATTTACGTTTAAAAAATATAGCTATAAGCTTATATAAATAAAATATAATGTCGTTTCTAAAGATAACCGATCCCGCAAAAAGAGATTTTATCGTTGAAGAGTTTCTGAAATCAAAGAAGAATATTCGACAAAACTTTTTATCCGAGAGATTAGGAGATATAGGACTACAACGAGAATTAACGAGATTGTACAAACCAATAGTCGACTCGCAATCAACAATTTCAAAAGAACAAAAGGCTTTGTTATCGACTATAAAAGACAACTCGGCAGAGACAGCTAACGCTCTAAAAGCGCTTCCCGCTTCTATTTCGACATCGTTAAAAGCCATTCAGTTTCCTCAATACCCTTCGATTAAGGCTTACGGAGAAGACCCGGTAGGCCTAGAAGACATTAAAACCTTAGAACTAGGAGATATTGCGGTGAAGTACCTGCAACAATACGCGTCCGATAAAAAGACGGTAGACACAACGTTCGGTATAAACTCAAAAGACGGCCAATTTTATATAGGCGACAGTCCTATATCGATCAACGGCAATAACGTGACGGTAGGCGATAGGCCTAAGATATACGAAGGAACTCCAGGACTTTGGGAATTATTAACGATGGCCAAACCGGACGAGTCGATTTTCAATGCAAACGATCGGGAAGAATATGCCGAGATTCTGAAGGTAACGAATGCTATGAGGCAGCCGAAAAATCCAAGTAAACCAAAATCCTCTAGGAGCTTAAAATATAAAAATATTATTAAACCAATATGGGCCGCGATGACGTCAGAGACGCAAGGTGAAGGAATAGGCCTAGGCCTACGCCTTAGGCCTATCGTTATTCCTCAAGATCCTAATGCATTAATTGGAATGTTATCTCTGCGAATAGCCAGCTTCGAGGCGGGTAATACGGGTGTGAGAAATGAGATAGTTGGTATATGCGACGAGTTACTAAGACAAGGAGCGATAAATAAAAATGAATATAAAAATATAATGCTATTAATATAAAAATGTTAGTTGTTGCTAAAAGAAGGTATAAGAAACAATATGTTATCGGAGGGGCGGGAATATTCGATATCGTTGCGGGTTTTTTCAAGAATCTATTTACGTCGAATGCCGCTAAACAAATAGCGTCCACCGCTCTCAGCGTAGGAAAAGATGCGGCTAAGGACATCGGGCAAAAAGCGCTGGATGTTGGTAAAACAGTCGCTGCTGACGCCGGGAAACGATTAGTCGATAAAGCGGTTGCTAAAATTATGAGTCCCAAAAATTTACCTACTACAAGGTCAGCTGCCACGGAACTCGCTTCACAAACGCTTCCAGCGCTTTCAGCGCTTCCAGCGCTTCCAGCGCATCCAGCGTTCCAACCGCAGCTGAACGAAAGTAAAGGCGTTCTAACTCAAGAAAGTAAAGATATTCTAACTAGACTTATTAACGACGGAACGCTTTCGAAGAGTACAAATATAAATAATTTAATGATGGGGCACGGTATGAATTCCAATGCAAAGAGCGCTATTAGAATTCAAGATCTCGTTAGACGTCTAAACGGAGCTGGATTGAAAGTTGCATAGGTTATTTATATTTAAATAAAATCAAATCATATATTATTAATTTAAAAAATGCAATCAGATATACTAAGATTCACAGAACAACCCTTGACGGACGAGAGTATCGAACGATACGAATTTCACGAGTATGAACCTACTGCGAGAACGAATCTAAACACAACGGGAGAGATTCGTATCAATATCGAGCTCCAGGACCTTTTCAGCCACCCTTCAGAATCGTATTTGCTATTCGAAGGAAGACTGACTAAAGCGGATAACACCGCGTACGTTAATGCCGATGCAGTGGCTGTTACGAATAACGGGCTAATGCATCTATTTAGCCAAATATCGTATTCTCTGTCGAATCAAGAAATAGAAACGTTATTTCACCCGGGTCAAGCTACCACGATGCTCGGATTGCTAAAATACCCAAACGATTTTCAACTGGCACAAGGTTTAAATCAGCTGTGGTATAAAGACAGTGGTGCAACGGCCGTTGTCGCCGATAACACGGGGTTTGCGGTCAGACAACAGTATCTTATTCGAAAACCGACTGCTAAGGGAACGTTCAGCTTTATAGTTGCATTAAAGCATATCTTCGGTTTTTGCGATGATTACGACAAGATTGTTTACGGTTTGAAACATACGCTAACGTTAGTGCGAAAAGCCGACGACGACGCAATTTTTAGAGGTCACGATGCAGCGGTTGGAAAAGTTGCAATAGAGAAGATATCGTGGTTTATGCCGCACGTTATTCCATCCGATATGGAAAAAATGCAGTTGTATAAAACGATCGAATCGAAAGCGTCGTTGGCTGTGGCCTATCGAGCTCGTCAATGCGACACCATAACGGTTCCTCAGTCGACTACTTTCAGCTGGAGACTAAGCGTCAAGACATCTCCGGAAAAACCGAGGTATATAATCGTAGGATTTCAGACAAGTCGTGACGGAAATCAAGAAGCTAATCCGTCGATCTTCGACCATTGCGATCTTAAGAACATGTACGTGATGATGAATCAGGAAAGATACCCGGCTGTGGACTACAACCTATCGTTTCCTAATCAACAATTCTCGAGAGCGTACCGAGCAGCGGCAACGTTTAGCGAAAAATTCTACGGAATGGATCAGTTGATAACGCAGAGTAATATAACACCGAGTGATTATAAAGAACTATATCCGCTAATGGTATTCGACGTCAGCAAACAATCCGAGCGATTAAAATCGTCGGTCGTCGATATTCAGATCAAAGCAATATTTAATACGGCAGTGCCGGCCGAAACCGAAGCTTATGCTATTGTAATTTCGGACAAGTTGCTAGAGTTTCAATCGGACGGACAGAAGCTAAACGTCGTCTACGGTAGGAGCTCGTCTTCTTAAATCGCCGCGATTTAAATGCTAAATGCTAAGGGTGAAGGCTATGAATAAAATTTCTTTTTTTTTCTTAAACATACATAAAGAGATGTTTACTTATATTAGTAATAAGAAGATGAAACTTCCAGAGCTGAGAAGCTTATTGGTCCAGCACAACGTTAAGGGTTGTGCTCATCTCAACAAGCCCGAGCTTATAGCTCTATTGAGCGCAATGGAGATTCTTGCTCGCGATGTCTCAGAAAAAGAGAAACTAGAGAAACTAGAGAGACGACAAAGGCAAGAACTGCAGAAAGAGCAGCAGAAAGAATATCGGAAAGCATATCAGATAGAATATCAGAAAGGATACTGGAAAGAATATCGGAAAGACCGAATACTGAAAAGAAACTACCAGGAAGGCGCGTATGATAGAACGAGGTATATCAGAAATCAGCCGAGAAAAGTAGAAATCTCAGACCTAGAAACCGGTGATGTTGTCGTGTATCCGTCGATGTACAGGGCAGCTAAGGCGCACGGGCAAAACGCACCAATGATAGAATGGTATAATGGAAAAGTATGGAGAAATAGATACAAAATTAAGGTGTACGATAGAATTATCGACAAAACTATCGATTCCGTTGTCAATGAGCTGTGAGATTTTGGGAAAAAATAATTTGTTTTCATGAACATAAATAATTATTTGTGTTTTTCTTAGACAACACTTAAAGAAATGTTTACATATATATATATAATAGAATGGACTACAAGTTGAAAACTGTAAAAGAATTGAGAGTTATGGCAAAACGGAGCGGCATGGTCGGATATTGGAAACTGCGAAAAGCGGATCTGATTGCTGCTATGAGTAAAGATTTTAATGGAAATAACTTGCTCGACTCTCCAGTTCCTGACATTCGAGCCCCAATTCTTACTCCGACCAAGTTCGTTTCTTCACCAAGTAACAAAGTTCTCAGTGAGTTGAAAACTAAGGTTAGGTCGAATATTAATTCTTTTGCAGATTGGTTAATTAGTTATATACCTCCAACAGTAAAGAAACCTGTGAACGAAAGATTGGAATCGTTTAAATCGAAAATAAAGAGTCTCTTTGCTAAAATCAATACAAAGAAGTTTGAAATTCGAAAGACTGCATCGGCTATTAAGGGATTCACTAAACAATACACGATCGATGGTTCTTCTGGAATAGATGCCGTGTCTTTTCTTAACGCCGTTAGACCGCAGGTTTTTAGTCTGTTGTCAAGAAATCGTCAGGTTAAGGTTCAACTCGTTCTGACGTGTACCATGGAGCGCGTTGATATGAAATCTGGAGAAGAAGAATCCGCGAATGTTCCATTCGTCTCGAAAACTGAAGTTATTTTAGATGCTACCGATATTAACGAAATATACAATAATGCGATAAATAAGATCCCAGAGACTATGGCGAGTTTTCAGATGCGGGGAAGTAATTGGAGATTCGTGAATGTTGTTAAATTAGATCTCAATACTGCTGTTTATAAACCACTGAAAGGCAGTTCTTACATTCCATTGCCTACAGAACTATCTAGCAAAAAGGCTATTATCAATCTGAAAAACGATGACGACCAATGTTTCAAGTGGTGCATTACTAGAGCGTTAAATCCAACGGACAATCATCTGGACAGAATTACGAAAGAATTAATCAAACAATCCAAGAAACTCGATTGGAGCGGTATCGAATTTCCAGTTGCTGCCGATGCTAATATAATAAACAAGTTTGAGAGAAATAATAATATCAGCGTTGACGTATTCGGTTATGAAAATGAGATAGTATTCCCAATTTATGTGTCGAATCAACGAGACGATAAAGTTTCTATCGTGGAACTATTGCTAATTTCCGACGGAGATAAGAAACATTATTGTTGGATAAAGAATTTTAACAGATTGATGGCTTCACGAACAGAAAAATCCCATAATTCAATGCACTATTGTCGAAGATGTTTAAACGGTTATACAAGAATAGAAGCGCTTAATAAACATGCCGAGTACTGTTCGCAAAACGCCGCTCAAAAAATAGAAGTCCCAGAACCGGGAACTACGTTAAGTTTTAAAAATTATAATAGATCGATGAGAGTTCCCTTCATCGTTTATGCAGATTTCGAATCTTTCATCAAACCTATAGCCACTTGCCAGCCAGATCCTCGCGTGTCTTACACTGATAAATACCAAAAACACACGCCCAGCTCGTTTTGTTATTACGTAAAATGCTTCGACGATATATTATATCAACAAGATCCTGTAACGTACACGGCCGAAAGCGAAGACGATGATATCGGTCAAATATTCGTAGAAAGTCTCGAAGAGACTATAAAACGAATATACAATCAGTTTAAATTTCCGAAGAAGATGATATTTACTCAAGATGACCGAAAAATGTTTAAGGAAACTACTTTATGTCATATCTGTGGAGAGGCGTTGGGTACAGATCGGGTTCGAGACCATTGTCATTTGAGCGGTAAATTCAGAGGGGCCGCTCATGATGGTTGTAATCTAGACTATAAAGTTCCAAAGTTTTTTCCAGTAGTATTTCATAATCTGTCCGGATACGACAGCCATCTGTTCGTAAAAAAATTGCGAGGTGATCAGAATGAGAAAATTAAGTGCATTCCTAACAACGAAGAGAAGTACATATCGTTTAGCAGAGAAGTGATCGTCGATAAGTTTCTAAACAAAGAAGGGAAAGAAATTAACGTTAGACGCGAATTGCGATTCATCGACAGTTTCAGATTCATGGCCTCGAGTCTTGATGCTTTATCGAAGAATCTGAAGAAAGAACAATGTAAAAATCTTGGTGCATTATATTCTGGGAAACAGCTCGATCTTTTACTTAAAAAAGGAATTTATCCTTATGATTACGTTACTTCCGTCGATAGATTTAACGAAACCGAACTACCTCCCAAGTCCGCATTTTATTCGAGGCTAAACGACTCAAACATTAGCGACGAAGATTACGATCACGCCAAAAATGTATGGAATGCATTCGGATGTAAAACGTTCAGAGAATACCACGACCTGTATAATGTTTCGGACGTTCTACTCTTAGCCGATATTTTCGAAAACTTTAGAGACGTTTGCATGAAGAATTACCGGCTTGATCCCGCATGGTATTACACATCTCCGGGACTGGCGTGGGATGCCGCTTTGAAGTTGACCGGTATAAAGTTGGAGTTGTTGAGCGATTACGATATGATTCTGATGATTAAGCAAGGAATAAGAGGAGGAATCAGCACAATTTCGAATCGTTATGGGAAAGCCAACAATAAGTATATGACGGATGATAAATTTGATAGCAGCGAGCCTTCGTCATATATAACTTACCTAGACGCTAATAATTTATACGGTTGGGCGATGAGCAAGCATTTACCGACTCGTGGATTTAAATGGATGAGCGACGACGAGCTAAATAATTGGAATGTATTGGGATCGTGTATATTGGAAGTGGATTTGGAATACCCTCAAGAAATCCACAATCTCCACAACGACTATCCTCTGGCTCCCGAGAGCATCTCGTCGGAATTTACATATAATACACCAAAACTAATACCGAACTTGAACGATAAAAAGAAGTACGTGGTACATCACGAAAATTTGAAGTTGTACGAAAGGCTCGGGTTGAAGATCGTAAAAATTCATAGAGGGATATCATTCCAAGAAAGCCCTTGGTTGAAATATTATGTAGACCTAAACACAAAGTTGAGAACGGGTGCTACTAATAACTTTGAGAAAGACTTTTTCAAATTGATGAACAATAGCGTCTTCGGAAAAACTCTTGAAAGGATCGAAAATCATGTAGATATAAAATTGGTATGTCACGAGAAGGAAGCTATCAAGCTAGCTGCAAAAACTAATTATGACCGCCTGACGATTTTCGACGAGAATCTAATCGCCGTTCACATGAAAAGGACGAAGTTGTTTTATAATAAACCAATATATCTCGGCATGTGTATATTAGACTTGAGTAAAACTTTGATGTACGATTTCCATTACAATTTTATACGGCAAAAATACGGAGACAGAGCTAGATTGTTATTTACCGATACAGATTCGTTGGCATATGAAATACAAACAGAAGATTTTTACGACGATATCGCTCAAGACGTTGCGGTACGATTCGATACGAGTGATTACCCTGAAGATCACCCTTCGGGTTTAAGAAGCGGAATTAACAAGAAAGTAATCGGTATGTTCAAAGATGAATCTGCAGGAAAACAGATTTCCGAGTTCGTAGGTTTAAGGGCCAAGTTGTACTCGTATAGAATGGATGGTGAAGAACACAAGAAGTGTAAAGGCATTAAGCAAAATGTTGTTAAGAAAACGATAACTCATGATGATTATAAAAACTGTCTTTTTACCAAGAGAGAACGACTAAGAAAAATGAACGTTTTTAGATCGTATCATCACGATATTTATACCGAACAGGTAAATAAAGTTGCATTATCCGCGGATGATGACAAACGAGTAATAATGGAAGACGGTATTCACACACTAGCGTACGGACATTACTCGTTACGCTGCGCACATAAAGAATCTATTCGTTGATTATAAAATGAGTTTTAGAAGTGTTACAGAAATCGACGTTTGCGGAGTCGTGTTACCGAATGTTCCTTTGTCGAATATACAACTGCTAGACGCCGCTAAGAAGAAACTAAATATCACAAACTTCAGAGGCGTGTTCCTACGAGACGAGTTGCCCGAGAGACCGAGTAGGCCTACTAACGAAAGCGGCATTCTTAACCTAGATAAATCTAGTGGGAGCGGGACTCATTGGGTGTGTTGGATCAAGAAGAAAGGCGAAATTTCGGCGAAATATTTCGATGGCTATGGTCTCCCTCCACCTACCGAGCTACTGAAATATTTACGTCGTCCGGTTTATTATAACAGCGAACGAATACAGCCCGATAACGAAGTGTTTTGCGGTCATCTGTGCTTGTACGTGTTGAAGATGATGGACGATGGCGCGAATTTTCAAGAAGTTATAAACGGTTTGTTTTAATATATATATATATATATATCTATATATATATTATAAAATGCCTGTGGATAAATTCGGACATACTGATGTTGGATATTCAGAAAGAGTAATTGCCGGAGGAGTTACATTGTCTCAAGCAAATGCTACTTTCCTTCGTATGGATGGAACAAACGCTGCGACCGAGAATATTAATTTAGATTCTCATAAAATTTTCAACGTGTTAGAGCCTACTAACCCCCAAGATGGTGCTACCAAATATTACGTAGATAATGCTCATAGGAAATGTTATCTCGGATATATACCTAATTTAGAAACCGACGAGAGTAGTACCGGTTTTGTCGCTAGTGCCAGTTCACACATAGACGGATATCGAGCGTACGGAGCGTTCAATAGTCTAAACGCGGATGGTTTGAACGGATCTTGGGTTTCTAATGTGGCTTTAAATAGCTGGATACAGATAAAATGTCCCGAGCCGGTCAAAATTTGGCGAATCGCGTTGAAAGCCATCGATAATGTATACAGAATAGACACGGCGTCTTGGGCCCTATCAGGGCGTAACGATGACGATTCGACATTTACGAGGTTATTAACGTCGACGACTCCGTTATTGAGAACCGCAACTGCACCGTCATTTTTCAATATTTCAACGAATACTGCGTATCAGTATTACAGATTTACGAAAACACATATTCCCGGTGGGCTTTATGTTGGCAGTCGGATTAACGTAGGACTTCATAGCATACAATTATACATTTACGATACTTAAATTGTTGTATTCAGCGTCCTTTGAGCTCAGGAGCTCACAAGACAGTTTATTTTATTATAAATAAAATATATATACATTGTATATATATATTATAAAATGCCTGTGGATAAATTCGGACATACTGATGTTGGATACTCGGAAAGAATAATTGCCGGAGGAGTTACATTGTCTCAAGCAAATGCTACTTTCCTTCGTATAGATGGAACAAATGTCGCGACCGAGAATATTAATTTAGATTCTCATAAGCTGGTCAACGTGTTAGACCCTACCAATCCCCAAGATGGTGCTAGTAAAAATTACGTAGATATTAATAGCGGTGTAAATAAAGTTTCTAAGACTGGCGACGTTATGACCGGCAATCTATTTTTAAGTGTGGGCTCCGATCGTCAACGTAATATGGGGTGTAAGGATCTACGCGGAAACAAACTGTTTGCGTTGATCTTGGGTAATCTGTTAAACAAAATAGAAGGTTATTTAAACCAACCTATAACGTTGCAATCGATCGAAGGTTTCTTGTGCAAAGTGGGAACGGAAAATATAATACGATTCGGTAAATCGTCCAGCGACCATAAAATCGATGTTTACCAAGATTTCGTTATGAGACAAAACTCTATAACCGATTAAAAAAAACCCGTTAATCCTCAAGATGCCTCCACTAAAAATTATGTAGATAACGCTCTAAGTAGAGCGGATAATAATGCTCTTAAAAAGTGTCATATCGGATACATACCGATTTTGGAGGCTGACGAAAGTGTTACCGGTTTTATCGCAAGTGCTAGTTCAATTGTTACTGACAAGTATCAAGCGTATGGAGCTTTCAATAGCCTAAATGCAGATGGTTCTAACGGAACATGGATAGCGGATAGTAGGTCAATCCTAAATGTCTGGCTGCAGATAAAATGTCCTGAGCCTGTTAAAATTTGGAGAATTGCGTTGAAAGCGATAAGACGCAACAGAGGCACATACCAGATTACAAACTGGATTTTAAACGGAAGTAACGATGGATCAACGTTTACCCAATTACTAAGATCGACGCAGGCATTATTAAACACCGATTCTGCCCCTTCATTTTTTAATTTAACAACGAATACTGCGTACCAGTATTATAGACTTTCTGTAACAAGCAACCCCAGTCACACTGTGGTAGGAGTAGAAGTGACGCAGTTATATGTATATGATACATAAAATCGGGGAATTATAATAAGTGATCGTAAGTGATCATGAGTTCACACGTCACCGGATGACTCTGGCACAGATACCAGATCATTGATGCGTAAGCATCAATTTCAGGAGCATTGCTCCCTGTTGCGAGAACGATTGTTAATTAAGTGGAAGTCGTTCATTCATTCATTCATTCATTCATTCGTTCATTACAAACGCACCGGATGATCTTGGCCCGTGAAAGACACTTACGCCTATTGCACACACACACACACACACACACACACACGTACACAGTGTGTGTGTGTGTCTTATTAAATAAGACCCGAAGCTGCTAATGCAGCAGCTTATGCAGCTGCTGCTAATGCAGCAGATGATGCTGCTGAAGCTCCTGAAGCTCCTGATGCTGATGATGCTCCTGAACGAAGCATGTGATGGGCATTTGCACTGTTTATTGAAAATGGTCCAGAAGCCTACAATTATATCTACTAACAGGCCAGAAGTCACGGAAATGAATGGAGAGTTTCAATTCTGGAGACCTTGCAGAATGATGCAGTGAAAACACCTCATGTAGAACAATTTCAGAAACATAATGTTGACAGGCAAGGTTCAAGAGGTCCTATATTCCTGAATCCGTGTTCCTACTCGCTGTTAATTGTGTCAACACACGACCTCGGTTCTGTCTTTCAAACACCAACTTCTGATCTCAGCCAAACACACATCTACCACGACAGCAGCAGTCCCAGACTGGAGTCTGGGAATGGCCAATAGCTTGCTCACATACTTACCATATACCGGTAAAATCTGGCATGATCTTACCGATCCAGTGGATAATTTGGAAACCTTTGATCGAAACCTTTTTCTTTCTCACGCTGTATTTTCAAAACTTGCCGATCCCCTTCTGTCTTGCTTGTAGTCATGGCATCTTGATGAGCACAATTAAAGAGATCCTTCGAGGAATCCTTGAAGCATCGCACTTCCCTTTTCTGTTTCAGGCTTTCTCGATATACATTTCTTGATGTTTGCCATTCCTTACGAAGCTTATCCCAAACATTATTCCTATGCCTCGTTGGAATCCGTGCTCTTACCGAAATTTAAAGCACCAGAGCGACCGTTTCTTTCACGATGTCATCCAGACTCTGATTCCTTTGTGTGTGGAAATTGAATAACACCTCCTCGTGAAGGTACCCTTGGAAGTTAACCGAAGTAATCTTCATTACTCCGAATCAACCAAATTTAAGTCTTTTTCTATTCAGTTTTTCCACCTCACATACGCAATAACACACTAATTTAACATAATAATTAGTTTCTATAAGAAGAAGATCGAAAACACGAAGAACAGACATCGTGCTATCAAAATGTTCTTCCATAACGAGGAAGATCACCGGGTTCTAATTTCGGTCGCCGGGCTCAAGTTCTAAATGCTCAGCTATCAAGATATAATTTCGGATATAGAGTTTATAATATATGAAAAGGCATGATATTGCTACTTTGCCGTTAAAAAATATTAGAGTTGAAATATCACGTGTACCATAAAAACACCTTAATATATCTATATATACACTGTGTCCCGATGAAAAGTATACACTAAGAAAAAGTGTCATGACTCGGTCAAACTTTTAGCAGTTGCCTGAAATTTGAAAAACAACAAGAGTCGCCATATTGCCACCAAATCGTAACGCCGTTAGGAAATGTTGGTGAGTTTGTCAAGTTTGGGAACGCTTGAGATGCAGTACTGAAAAGGGGAAATTTCCAACATACAAGCCTTAAGGAAGTGAAGTTCAGCTACAGCTGGTGTTCAAAATGTCCTCCCTTGTTCACTGTCTGAGCTCTTGTCAATATAATAAATTATATATTTTTTAGATCAGAATTGTTTGTAAGCTAGTTCCCACTAAGGTAGAGGTACAGTGTGGCAATTGGTATCTCATAGAATACTGAATACACTCACTAACTTATTTACAAAGCTATTAATCATAGCTTAGTCATACATATATGCGTATGTGCTATTGTATGTATGAATTTAGACATTACAACATTTTGGCTAATATCAACAACGCTGATGTGGAGTAAAAAATGTGTCTTATTGTCTAATTAGATAAGTGACGTGACAGTTCATAATGCAAAAAAATGTCACCTATTTTAAGGAAGAATTTCGCAGGGAGCCGGAAAGGTCACCACGGGCGTGCTCCAACGCACCTTCCCTAAACACTTTAGGTAAACCCTCAAATAGCTGCCATTTCTCGTGCGTGCCTGTGTCACATTAGAAGAATCCGACAGCTTCGCTTTATTATGGATATAGACATCATCACTGAAACTACTGTTACACTGCCTTATTCTGACGCGAATTGACTACTGCAGCTCTATACGTCTATGGTCTCCCTGAATGCTTCCTCTAACCAGAATACTGCATCAGTAATGTGTGTCAATTTTTGAAAGGTCAATATTTAAAAAGGTACTAGGGATAAAATTGTGCAGTTTCATGTGAAAAATCAACATATAGGTATAAATTTTGTTTTAAATGAGATATAATATGTGCATTCATTGGACCTCATCAGATAGCAGATAGGACCAGTTTACCGCCATGAGACTAGAAGACAAGTGTCACAGAAGGAAAGGCAGGCAAAAAGGAAGGATAATAAGAAAAAAATGGAGAATGAAGAGTGATAAAGAACCACAGAATAGGAAGAGATGACAGAGAGATCTATGCTTGAAGTGGAGCAGACAGAGTTTGAAGAGTACGAGGATATCATGGAAGAATCAGTGAATGACTATTGTAGTGATAAAGACAAAAACTGCTTACCTCCTGAAGGTGAGTCTTCTGCTGATTCTGAGAAAACTACAAAGAGGGCTATGCAATGCTGCGGACATAACCAACCTAGCCCTGACCAGTCTAAGACACCACACTGGGTTGAGGGAGACAGCGGAGATTGCTACTGCTGCCTGGAGTAGGGCTCGTTACTCAGTTCGACATTACTTTGGTGATTGCTCACAACAAGGCGAGGAGAGCTCAGGAGAGAGTCACGAAGAAACTCGATGCAAAGTTCGAAGACGAACTTCAGCAGAATGGCATCAGTTGTATTTTCTTTGATGGGCGTCGTGATGAAACCAGGGTCATGTTGAAAGCAGAAGAAAATAGCAAAATATGTCCAGGTTTCAAGCTATTAGAGGTGATTCCTTTAATGTTAACACTGGTTGGGAGGGAACAGTAATGCATTTTGTCGAGGAGATGCTGCAAGGGAGGCTCGTGTGGATTGTTTGTGATCTGCACACAGGAGAACTGCCACTGATGCACCTAGTGACTGCTTTAGATGGCAAGACACTAAGCAACAACAAGTGGTCAGGTCCCTTAGGAAAGATTTTGGATTCTGTAACTGAGCTAGACATCAATCCTGATTTTGCAAAAGTCTCTCCCTCAGCTCAACAACGAAGTGATGAAAGACTTAAGCACAGATCAAAGCTATGGCTACAGGATTGTCACTGCAATTAGGACAGGAGTTTTGCCAAAGGATATGGCTCTCTTGGAGATAGGACCTGCATAAGTGGATCACAACAGCTTTGAGGTTCATAAGAATTTGGATCTCGAAGCATAATCTAAAAGGAAAGAATCTGAACAATTTGAGGATGATTGTGGGTTCTGTGTTGGGGTGTATATTGTGAACTGGTTCAATATAAAGATAAATAGCAACTGAACACAAGGACCCAGGCATCTCCTTTTCTAGCTACAAGTGCTCAAAGAACAGAATGAAGAGGTGAAGACGATTGTCATGCCTAGAGTGATGAGATCTGCTTAGTATGGTTTTAGCGAGTCTGTGCTGCAAGCAATGTTGTGCAGTGAGGAGGAACAGGAGAGAAGAGATGCAGTGGAGAAGATGCTGAAGATCAGAGGTGAAGGAGATGAGATGACACAGCTTGGAGACAGCAGTGTGAGACCCAGGAAACACCAACCATCAACTCTGAGGCGACTACGCTCTTGCAACTGATTGGAGTCTCTGAGCCACCTTCTACTTGCTCGTTACCAACGGCAGAGATCAAGGCTTTTGTTGGAACTCATTGGTGGTTCCCGACTGGCCATCACAGACTCAGTCTGTGGAAAGGTGTGAGAAAATGAGAACTGAGGCTGCTGCTCATGCGTACAGTTAAAAGAGAATGAACCACTACATCGAAGGTCAAATGATCAGCCGAAAGCTCATGGGCCGAAGCAGAAGCAAGCAGGACATGGTGTCTTTGGTTGACTCTGTACAATTCCACTAATTTGACCACACAATTGACTTTTGCTATGACACAGTGTGGCTACAGATCTTGTTAAGTTCTATTGTACATTAAAATCAATAGTATGTAACATAGGTAATTTGAACTGTAAATTGAAGTGGCTGGGGCCCCTTATAAACTGTTTCTGAAGCTTGATTTGGATTCAGCATGCAAAACTGCACAAATTTAATGCTAGTCGTTTGTGAAGTTCGAGAAAACATCATTTGACCCCTCAAATTGACACACCCTACAGTGCATCAGACTGCAATACTCTGTACGGGAGTACAGAGACCACGTCACACCTGCTCTGCCTTATCTAAACTGGCTTCCTGTCTGCGAGCGCATCCGCTTCAAGCTGGCACTCATCAGTCATCATGTGCAGATCATCTGCCATGCTACTTATTGTCCATGGTCACACCTTGCAACTCTATTAAAGGTCGCTACTGTCTGCGATCAGCAGCTACTTGAAAGTATGTTCTTCCTGGTCTAGTCTTGTCTTGTCATTCACAGTTGCCGGTCCCTCCATTTGGAACTCTCTACCTTCTCCTTTTCGCAGCTCTCCTAGCGAGACTGTCTTTCGCTCTAGACTGAAAACTTGCACCTTGCAGTTTAACTACGGATCTTAATAGTTGCCTGGCTTCAATGTGCACTTCTGAACTTTGTAAGGAGGTCATTATCAAATTACTGTTGCATTGTATTGCATAGTGGAATCAATCCAGAGTTGACACGTGATAATAGTCCAGTATTGATGCGTTGAGAATAGCGAAGGATGGCAGTCAAAGGAAATCCACGATACACAACCAAGATCGTAATCGTAATCTCCAATTTTCTAGAGCGCCACTGTAAAGCTGAGCGCAAAAGCAAAAGCTTATTCACGAGCGGTGCGACGTATCCGAGGGGTTGTCCAGAGATCACCGACTGGGACACCATAGCAACTAAGGAGGTAGAATATGCAGTTTGCATATATCTTTCAGGCCACCATGTCTGTCCGGGTGGTGTAATTTTGGGATCAAACGGCAATAGTTCAACCGTAATATGTGGACAGATTCAAACATGCACAATATGCGACGTACATGCAACTCTCAAAAACAACTCCGAAAACTTGATCAGACACATAAAAGTCTGAAAATTTAAAATTATAAAATTCTGCTAATGAACAAACAATTCAAGTTCAGAAACGAAATACAAGAACAACGGTCATCATGCTGCAGGAGTCTGGCGACCATAACTTTGCTAGACTGGACTAGACTGCACTGGATAATTCAATTCAATTCAATTCAAACATATTTAATTGATCCGAATTCAATACAAAAGTACAGTAGATGATACTAATCTAGTATACTAGATTATATCATTATGTTCTTATTCTATTGCAGTTGAGCAGACTATTTCTACGCTCTTTCAGTGTATTATGAATTTTGATTGTGATTTCACTTTAAGCGACCCTATGAAAATGGCGCCATAGAAGTCAATACGTTAGATTTGATGTTTCTTCGTTTTGTTTAATAACAGTTGCAGTGAACCTAACAATTCAGACAGACGTATGATTAGTGCATGTCTCCTTTAGCATTTAACGAGTAGAGTGTACTAAAAGCGACTGGGAAACCAATGCAGCTCGTCGATAAAATGTTAAAAATGGACTGAACCCCATATCAGCTTTTGATAATAATGTTTTGAATAATCGACTTTAGAATTTATTGTATGATAAACTACGGCAGCGTTTCCCAAAGTGGGGTGAACACAAGGGTTCCGCGAAAAGTTTTAATTTAAAAGAATTTTCATTGAGAAATTTCATTGGAATAAAACATTTCAAACAGTTTTTAGAATTACACAAAAGTTTTATAAAAGTTTAAAACTACCGTCAGTCGTTTTGCATTTTCCCCCATTGAGCGATAACCCGAACTTTCAATGCTCTAGCCATCCAGTTTTTATATAGAATTATAGATTATAGAGGTCACTGCAGGTACTGGTACCGAGGTAGATCAGAGCTGTAAGTCTGAATATCTTTGTTATCGTAACCTCGACGAACGAATCCGAACATGATTTAACGCAGAAGTTTTTAAAAAGTACAGCTTAGTCTGATAATCGTAGAACAGTATTAGCAATTTTGTTTAACTTGCTGGTATAAAAGTCTGACATAGAGCGTTGGCTCAGGGAGGGAAATTTAAGGGTTCTAGGCTTATGTGGACTGTTATGAGTTTTTAGGTCAAAGTTAGTTGAAATGGATTGTGTTCTCGACCAAAACATTCGTTCAAATTGCAGATCATTCTATATACCCGGTAATAGTTTCCTTATATGCAAATTTGTCTGTCGGAGGACGCTACGTCACAAACGGCTTCTGTTCTATTGTGAAACCGTTTGTGACGTCAGTACTGCCGTCTTGACGACGGCGCTCTTGACGACAGCCTTGACGACGGCGATCAACGACCAACGATATACACTGCCGTCATAATTATGACGTTCAAATACACTAGTATTCAATACTTTCCTTCCATATAGGCCTAGGGTGATATTAATTAAATTCGAAACCCATTCGAAGTAGCCGAAAACCAGCAAACTTTTGTAAAAGATTATGAACTTCTTATTAAGATAACGTAGGACTCGCAAGTGAAGCAGGCTTTAACTGAACTTTCATGAATCAGTTTCTCGATCGAGCTAATTAATAAAACTTCACTGTCGTGAAATGTGCAGTTAGCGTGCATTAGGGTGAATCGAAAAAATTTTTTTGGGAAAAGAATATTCTAATAGTTACCGATAGTTGCCTTTTATACTGCTTAGTTAGCATGCAAATTTTAGACTTTTTTGGATAAGTTCTTGAGGTGCCCCAAGGACCCTCAAATGTTCATGATTTGAAGGCTCCGGAGCACTGCATTTAACGTAATTTGTTGTAGGGCAAACTAATTTATGTATAGCTTTAAAGAGTTCTGTTGATCTTTTAGTAGGTAGGTAGCATGGGCGGCGATCCCGGGGGGATCAAGGGGGACAAGACCCCACCTTTAACAGTGGGGGGCACACCATACATTTTCCCCCTCCCCAATTTTGAAGAAACACGAAAAAAGGTAAAAAAGTGATCGTGCGTGAGCGGGAAAATTGTTTACCTCTTTTTTAGCCAGATCAGTTCAAAACTCTTTTTTGAGCAGATCATTTCAAAAGTATCCCCCACCTGTCAAGCAAGATCGCCGCCACTGGTAGGTAGCAATCCATTCGAGTTCCAAAATATGAGCAGGAGTTTCTAACTGACCAGAGAACAGTAAGGTTGATGTTTATCAGCAATGTCGAACAAACTTACAACAAATAAGCTTGTTAACAAGCAGAAAATAAAAGTCTAAGCAAGTTCAACGAGTCGAAATATATTGCGTCATTGTGTGGTGAGAAGGTCATGGATGTTTAATGATGACTCAGTAGACGATTCTGAATCTAGTTTCAATAACAGCAGGTCAAACACTTGTAATCGACCAGAAGATGAAACTAAAGATCACACAGTTCAATTTAGTAGTAATCAACTTGTGATGAACCTGCATCGAACGTTGTAGTCAAGAGACTTTCGAAGTAGACTACCAACATTTAACTTAAGCCTGTGATCATTATGGTGTTCCAGACAGAGCAGCTGCTGAGATAACACCATCCGTGCTGCAGGATTTCGGTGTTAGGCCTATATGTGATGCTGATTTGTCAAATGTAATTGACCAAAATAAAGTTAGACGTGGACGATGAAATTAACGTTACGAGCTGGAAGACTTGAACAACGTAGGTGATTTAAAACTTACTCGGTTTATTTTTGATGGTCGAAAAGATAAAACTCTATAGTACATAATGTCAAGGAAAGAAGCAAGTATACTACAGGTGAGCTGTTACCGAGGAAAACTTATCGTTGGTGAATGAAGGAACTAGGATCGACTTACGTCGGACATATCACCCACGACTAGATCAGCCTTGCAAAATTGTTAACCACATCGGAGCATAATACTTTCACTACACACATCGCCAGCATTTGACGCTCTACTGATGGTTTGCAACTGCCAATGTAAAATTGCAATATTCTATTGCAGTTGTCAACCACCGCAAGTGATTCAATGTTCCATGGTCTTTTTCTAGATTAATTCAACAAGCACTGGCCTCTAACGACCGCATTACTAATGTCCCACTAATACTGCCGGTCACTACTGAGGTCAGTTAAAGTTGCAGGTGGAAAATTCGATTCAATTTTATCAAAGAACACTACTGGTAACTGTTTACACGTTAATAAACCATTGCCAATTGGTCCAGAGAAAGCACGAGGACCGTTTGTTGCTCCATGTTAACTGACGACCGTAAGAAAATTTGAAAGCTGGGAATGCGTCATATCCTGAAAGATAGGAAACTATATGGTCTGGAATTCGAAATTCGTTCTTCCTGTTTGATGCCACTGATGAAACTCAACTAATTTTTTGGCATATATGCGTAGCAGAACACCACTAACATTGGAGGTATCTGATGAAGAAATGATGCAATTTGTATCGACACACCCAGCGCAAAAGTTCGACTTTCCTAGATTCCCATACCACTCGTAGACAGTGGAGCGTTATGTTAAAGTTGGGACTGAGGCTTGCAGCTGCAGTCTGCGACATCAAAGCTGGGAACGGTTTCATAAGAACAAGATTGGAATCCAGGCGAATAATGCCGACTTTTAACACTAAGAAAGAATATCGCGTAGCCTGACTCCTTAGGCCTACTTGCATTAATGGGATAAGACTACTACTGTAGTTTACCGTTACTGTAGTTTAGACTCAACTCACTGTTTCATCATTGGTGTAATGGACATAATGATGGAATAATATACCTAATATGTTTTACCAATATTGCATTCTACTTCTCATCAGATTCATACTGTAGATGCTTGTTTTTCTGGACATTACTCCTTGCATAACATGGGCAAACACTGTGCATCTAATATCAAAACTTCAAGGTCGTTGGGGCACCTCAAGGTCATGTGCTAGATTGATGAAATTTCACCAGAATACTGCTGACATCAAATGGCAACTACTTTGCACTATTAGAAATAAAAATGAGACAAAAAATTTTTCTCCCATTATCATCGATGCACCCTAGCGTGCATCTGCCATTTGCCACCTGACATGAGAATGTAGCTTTCTAGCATTAAACCATAGGCCTATATAAAAAAATGTTAACGAGAAAAAACAAAATCATTGTACACATATTAAAACCATGCACTCCCAATATTGTGCTCTATAAGTCTTGGTCGTAAAAACTCTACACTTTAACATTTCATATTAGAGAAAATAAATTGTTAAAAAAACTGCTTATTGCATTGTATTCGGATATTTATAAAGCGCTTCTAGCGGGAGGGCCATTCAGAAGCGCTCAATGGGTGTGCACTGTGTATTAAGTTAAGCCTATGTTAGTATTCTTCCCAGGCGCTACGTATGCCTCAATAGGCCTACGTTTAGGCTCTAGTTCAGGCTTGGGTTCCGCCATAATATGAAAAGATGAGAAGGGTTCCGTGGCCAAACAAGTTTGGGAAACGCTGAACTACGGTATGGTTATGTGCAAAAAGACACACCAACTTCAATCAATTGTTAAGATCAATCGATCTCTTTATTGCTTTCGATGACAGTTAACAATAACGATAACATCAATAAAGAAGCTACTAATTTGACAACATATAACGATATCATAATTGAAGAAAATATAATCAAGATCAAGATCACGTAAATGAGTTCAAATGAGAGTAACTAAAATAATGTATATAGTAGCTAGATGAACCATTAGTACATGCAAACTTACATCAAAACTACATCAAAATTACATCAAAAGTGCATCAAAATTAAATGTAATCTAAACTAATTTATTTTATTAAACAGTATAGTTTCATTTTGTTGGGTTATTTTATGTATATTTTTCTGTCATCTACGGCAAAGGGCGTCCCTAAGGGATATGAATCCAGCTAAACAGGGGTACCAAACTAGTGGTAATTACAAATTATATGATGGCTTAAGATCATTTTCTCTCCAAGGTTAGGAGGAGGTTAGAGATAAAGAACTGTGGGTAAATTAGGAGAGAATTTACAATTTAGGAAACGACTTAACTATACTTAATTAAAGAATAAGTTCCGGGGCCAGGTCCCAGTAGTGACAGTCAGTAGGTACGATAAGCGGGTGCCTGATTAGTTATGAGATTATTTCTGGAATATAAGAAATAGCTTTAATGAATTTTAAAAACTCGTATTTATTTGTTGCGGACTTGATCTCGAGTGGCAAAGAATTCCAGATTGTCGGACCTGTTGATTTCATGCAGCTTAATCTTAGGTTGGTTCGTGCTTTGATTGGTCTATATATAGCGTAGCACTTCTAGTGTAATGGTGATACAAGTATCGTGGAGGCTAGAGTAAAGTAGTCCGCGAATGTCGCGGAGAGTAATTTATGTTCATACATATACAATAGTAGTCCAATTTGAAATATTCTAATCCGTTTTAGATCCATGAGACCTAGTTCATCAAAAATAGGTTCAGAATGGCTATTCCTCCCAGCACCCACAATCATCCTTACTGCTTTTTTTGTAGGATTATTACTTTTAATAGCCGGGAGTTGTAGTTAGAGGTCCATATTAAGTTAAAATAGTTTAAATATGGGAAGATCAGGGAATAGTAAAGACTTGGTCTGATTTTGTGGGGAATAAATGGGTAACTCTAGAGATAATTCCAATGGTTTTTAATGAGATTTAGTTAATGTGAGATGCTGGTCAATGAAGACTCCGAGGAATTTAATAGATTCAACTTTATTAATGGGAACGCCATCTATGGTTATTGACCAGTTTATAGGTTTAAATTTTCTATGCGATTTTTAAAAATATTGAAAGTAGCTTTGTCCATATTGAGTGTTAGTTTATTAGCGATGAACCATTTATTAATTTTATTAATGTTAGAAAGTTCAATATTTCCAGTTTCCATAAGGGATGTCCAATAGGGTGGTGCGAAAAAACTAAAGTGCGAATTTACAAACGTAATAGTGTTTAAAAGTTGCATTTGGTAAAAGTAAATGAATGTCCAAAATTTGGTTGAATTATTTTGAAGTTCTGAGGTGCCCCAGCGGCGTCGTCGAAGTTCGATACTATACCTCTGTTGTTAGTGCATTAGAGCCAATTCATATTAAGGCGAACCTTCGTTCTTCAATGTCCTTCATCCCTTCAATTCTCCATATTAAGCGAATCGGTAGTGGGCTTACCACCATAGGCGTAATTTTTGAGGGTGCGGGTACGATGGGTACCGTACCCCCAGTTTTTGGACTGGGGTACAGCACCCCCGTTTTTAAAACAATGTCAATCAATATTTTATTATTGAGCCATCCCAGAAATCGCAGTCTTCGCCTTGCTTCGTGTATGGATGAAATTGGTATCCCACACTTTTTAGACCAAAGTTATGCCCCTGCCTAGCTACCAGGTCATATGTCATATTTCAGGGAACGATGTTAATTGTATAATATATTATCAATGTCATGTATGAAGGTTTGTAGAAATTCGGCTCATCGGAAATTTTTGTAAAAAGAGGTCTTTTCGATCAGTTATCCAAAATCAAAACAAGAACCGCTGAAAAATGTACTGATTTTGGATATTCGTGCGAGTAACCGAAAAATGTCTTGCCAACTTATGAAGACGTTATGAGGCACTACAATTATATTAAACATAACATCAACAGAGTCAACACTGAAGGAACCAAAGAATCTGCTGTGACTCAAACAGCTGAAATCGTAGCAAGACACATCGTAGCTATATGGAGAAAAGCTTCCATCGTGGCAGTTTCACATACAAGAGTTCTGAAGGTGATAAGAGCATTCCACGATGAATTTCGATCGCCGACCTATTAGGTCGAAAAAGTAGTAGTATATATATCGTAAAAATGGCAAAACTCTTAACATAAATGTAGAGAAAAAGTTTTTACATCGAAGCGTGCAAATATACCATTGACAATTGTAAGTGTTCCAATGCCAGAAAGGTGCCAAACGATGAACATGAGTTCCTACATGATAGGACTCCCTAATTGGCGGTCAAGATAAGATTGCATCAACTAAACTAAAGAAGCGGCATGAGCGAAAGCTGACCGAGCACCTAAGATGTTGCAAACATTTGGATTTCAGCAATGAACAAACATTAGCAGACAGTAATGATCAAAATTCCGCAGCGGAAAGAGAAATAGATCCAGACTTAGAGCTGTACCGATAAGGCTTTTTGCCGATTATTCCGATACCGCGTATAGCCGATTATTGTAATAGCCGATACCGCGTATGAAGCCGATTATTTTAGTTTCGCCCCAAAACTACGCATACGACGTTGTATAAGGGCTATCAAGGAGTTTCCAGTCCTGTGTATAATAGGTCCTTGGTTTCTACAGAGTCTGCTAAGTAGTGCAATGCTAAATATAAATCAATAATAAGAAACAAGACATAGACACTTGTGTTCAGTTTTCTATTTGTAACGAATATTGTGCAAACACGTCAACTGTAAAATAATTTGCATCGGCGCCGATACTTTTTCTCCGATACCGATTATGCCGATTCCTCTAATAATCGGCCCGATTACGAATGCTTCCTATGCATCGGTACAGCTCTAGATCCAGTACAGAGTCAAAGCTTAGCAGACGAAGAAGACATGGATGCATCAGAAAAACCAAGTAGCCCTCCTACCTTCAGAGAAGTAAATAGGCCTAAACCTAAGCAAACGAGAAAAAACTAACCAAACTGTCCATAACAATGACCTTCAACTTCTTAAAATTTGTGTTTAGAAATGGTCAATAACCAAACGTATAATTTAGTGAAGGGTTGTTTAGTTATTTGTGACAAATATATTGGTAATCACTTGCGCAATGTGTATTAATCGTTATGGCAAGTAATCGCGTATTGGTATTTTGCATGCAACTGTTACTGCTAAATTTCAAAGTCGTTGGGGCAGTTCAAGAAATGGCACTAGCAACTGACAAATTTAGCCACAAGTTCACCTCTTATAGACACAACTTTTTGCACACTATTACAATTAATAATTCAGAAATTTTTTTTTACCATTACGTTCGCACCACCCTAATGTCCAAGTGCTATTTGAGTAAAAGATATTAGTGTCATCTGCGAATAATATGAGATAGAGTGAAGAAGATACTGTTGCAATGTCATTAACAACGTTCCCTCTAATTTTTTCCTGTGTGCGCGGAACTGACGAGTGTATGAGCAGCCTCATTTCCGCGTGAGCAACACATTTTCAGAAACATTTTTTGGTTGTAATTCTAAGTTGTTTTCAGCCGGAACGGCGTTTCGGCACCTTTTTTGAGGTATTAAAAAATTATTTATTTATTTTAATAATAAAAACAATAATTTAGTTATTTTAATTTAATTTCAGTGTTTTGAACTGTTTTCAGTGTTTATTGAGACTCCTCCCAACCACCAACCCCGTTCTTATCTGTATTTTAGCCCGCCCATAATTATTCCGTTCCGGAACCTATTGTTCCATTCTAGAACCTTTTGTTCTAGAAAAAAAGCATTGGTTGTAACTACTGACTACATAGTACATACATGTTTGTAATAATGTCTCTTTATAAAAGATATGTACGGCTCACAAATTACGTATAGTTTTCATACTTTATCGCAATGAAAATATTAGGCCAATGCTACCATTACGAATTTCAAAAATAAAATAAACTATATGAAGCTACACGTAGTTCTTATTCTAGCATCAAAATAATGCTGAACGCTAAAGTTTCTGCCACCTATCTTTCTGCGATGACCATATTTGAAAAACTCTGTCGAGATTGACTTCCAATCCAGAACCTTGATAAGACTTTATCCTCATCAAAGTGGTCAGTTTCCAGACGGTTCCGAGATTTGGTCTTGATGGCATTCATTAGGCTAAAACCACGTTCACAGTCTGCACTTGATGCCTGGAACGTTGCCCCCGCACATCCAGTAGACGAGCCAACATGATAAATTGTTGATTGCAAAATATGGATTATGTCGTCGAATGTCTTCATTAACCGGACTTGAATTTTTCATAAATTATTAATCTCAGATCACGATACATTCATAGAGATGGCCAGCAATACGTTATCGATCAAATTTTTTTTACCTCATTGATGTCAGCAACCTTCCGCTTTGAAAACTCTTTTCTTTTTTCGCGATCTCCCGCGCTTTCAGTCAGTAGTCAGTAGTTTGGCATCGTACCGTAGTTTGGACACCGAATCCAAATGAATTTTCTGAGTAAGGTGGCGCTTTAAGTAATCCATTTTCCAATCGTCCTAGCGTTTCCCACTACTGAAATCGCCGAAAGCACGAGCTTGTTGACACAACTGACAAACGACATCATCAGTGCTCTCACGATAAATGAAGACATCGCCCAGTTTCGTTCGTCTGTTTTCTCCTGAGGTTGAAAGTTCTGTCTCTACCAGCTCACTAAGCCATTCGGTTTTAAACTTAGAACCACGCTTCTTCTTTACAAAACTTTCTAATGTAGTCTGGTTCGCTCTACGTGTCGACATCACAAAGAAATATTAAGCTGTATTGAACGGGTAAAAACTTCCAAAGTGGATTCCTATACGGATAATCTGATTGACACACAGGCGGACGGCATCACCGGTTGGAAGCTAGCGAGCCGGCGCAGCTGCATAGCGGCAAGGCAGCACACCAGCATCAAGCTATCAGCAAGATCTTTCCACTCAGTGGAGAAATCTTGGGCTGCCAGCATCCCTCTCATTAGGCTGGCCCGCCAAGCTGGCCTGCTGATTATGAGTTAACGCAGGACGCCCCAGTTAATGACAGACACTGACACAGACAGACGCCAAGGTTTCTCCACTAAGTGGAAAGATCTTGAACAGATTATTGGTTGTGACTGTACGTTCCTCTGCGGGCGCAAACAGATCTTGGCCTTCCGTTGAAGCAAAGATAAGTAAGTAGGTTACTAATTCAATGGCCTACCTTAAGTTAAAGCAAAACTGCATAGTTCAGATGTATTTGTTACCAAAACTTGTGCGTGGAATTTTGAAAGTGCTGCGCGGTATTTCCAATAAGCTGCGCGGCCGCGCAGCCCACGCAGCTTAGAGGGAACGTTGGTCATTAATATATACATGTAGTAGAAAAAGTAACGGCCCTAGGTTCGACCCTTGCGGAAATCCCGACTTAATAGAGCCTGGGGGAGAGAGAGAGAGAGAGAGAGAGAGAGAGAGAGAGAGAGGAGAGAGAGAGAGAGAGAGAGAGAGAGAGAGAGGAGAGAGAGAGAGAGAGAGAGAGAGAGAGAGGGAGAGAGAGAGAGAGAGAGAGAGAGAGAGAGAGAGAGAGAGAGAGAGAGAGAGAGAGAGAGAAGAGAGAGAGAGAGAGAGAGAGAGAGAGAGCCATTACAGCTTACCCTTTGAGCGCGATTTTCCAAATATCTTATGAACCAGTTGATTTGGATTCCTCTAATTCAATAGTTACTCAGTTTATTTAGTAAAATGACATGGTCAACAGTGTCGAAGGCTTTGGCTAAGTCGACAAAGATTCCAACTGAGTAGTCATTATTATCAATTGCTTTTATGATTTTATCTCTCATATCTAAGAGGACCATGAAGGTGGAATGTCCAACTTGGAAACCATGATGAGAATTGTGAATTATGTTATTCTTTGTGATAAAATAAACGGAGTCTATTGTACATAATTTTCTCTAAGAATTTTGTGAAAAAAGGAAGGACTGACAAAGGTGTATAATTTTCAAGGGTCTGTTTATTTCTTTCTTTGAAGACCGGGATAACTCTAGCAGCTTTCAACAAGTCTGGGACAATTCCTTAGTTTAGTGAACTGTTAATAGTTACAGATAATGGTTGGGTAATTAGGTATAGAGTAGGTAAGGCTAAGTAAAGATAAATATCGTCTGGTCCCTTAGTATGGTTTTTTAAAGGATAGCCCTATATTCAAGATCACCTCGGATGAGGTAATGTACATTGTACAATCCCAAAGAGGCAACATTAGGAGAGGGCAGGTAATCTACATAGGAGTGGGCAGAAATAGGTAAGTTTTTAGCCAGTTCATGTGGGAGATTAATGAAGTAATCATTAAACCCGTTTGCTATAACTTCAGGGTCTTCCACTTTGGTTCCAATAATTATTAGTGAATCAATCTTTGTTCGACTTTCTTCCAATTGTAAGGCGGATCTGATTATCTTCCAAGTGGATTTTGGATATCCCTTGTGCTTGAGGAACTCCGATTAATAATAACTACGTTCTGCGATTATTCTTATACTTTTGAATTTATTTCTGTAGGTGGTGAATATTTTCTTGGTAACTGGGTTGGGATCTTTTAGATTTTAGTATATAAACGGTTTTTCTTTCTACAGGATTTTAATAAACCTGGAGTCATCCATGGCTTATCACATTTAGACGTGTTGCTCCTACCTTCAGTTTGAAGAGGAAAAGAAATATTGTAGGCAAGCATATAATTATGTATAAAATATTGAGAAGCTTCGTTAACCATTCCCAGTTGACAAAATTGTGACACGGGTTCCCAATTCCTTTCTAGTAGTGTCTTTGCAAATTTTTCAATGCATTCTGGGTAATGGTTCTCCGTTGACAGAGATTATTTTCTTTCCTGTAAATTTTTTCAAAGAGAAATTGGTAGATGATCCGAGAGGTCAGAGATTATGATAGCGGCCAGTTGTAGATTGGACCAGGTTGTGCAGAAAACGTTATCAATCAGAGTTCTGGAGTTTTGGGAGATTCTAGTCGGTTTTGTTATAGTAGGAATATAATGATGGGAGATTAAAGTGGTATAAAAGAGATTCGTGTCCCTGTGCTCATTGACTTTTAATAGATCAATATTAAAATCGCCAAGAAGTATGATTTCTTTAGATTTAGATTTAAGATGATCAAGCAGATGTTCAACTTAATTAAGAAATTCTGTTAAGCCTTGTTCAGGTGATCTATAATAGACTACAGCAATAATTGGGGAAGATTTTTTAAAGACTAACTCTGATGAATAGACTCTCAAAAGTAACGAACTTTTTTCCCCCACTAAGGATTTCAAGGTTTAAATAATTAAGATCCTCATCAATAAAGAATCCGACTCCCATCCCCTTCCTAATTTCCTAGCTTTTCCAATATATTTGCAGCCGGGTATATGTAATGTATCTACTAAATTATCATCGAGCTAAGTCTCGGTAACGGCAATGATTGCTGTTTTCGTTTTGAAAGCGATATCTCTAATTTCGTCAATTTTATGTATAATGCTTCTGCAGTTGTTATGCAGTACTCGGAAATTCATGTCCTTTACATTCTTATGGTTCTTAGGTATTTCTAGGCTATCTAATGAGGCGTAATTGCTCGTCCAAGAACTGGATCTAAAGAAGTTATAATCAGGATCTATAGAACCTTTGTGTAATGTATCATTGACTTCAATATCATGAGAGAAAACCTCAACCTCCAGTTCAAGTTCCTGCATTAAGCAAATGTTTTTTTTGTTATGATGCACGATTGTAACATTTAAATGTATTTAAAACTACAGCTTCTCGGTTGAATGACCTACATTTAGGAACTTCGCTCCTCAGATATTCATGCTGCTCAGTTTCTTGTGTCATATTGGTCTCCACTCAAGAGTCACCTTTTTTAGTTGCTGCCTCTCTTTTTCAGCGCACAGACTTGCTGGGCGTTGACCTGACCGCTGCTTGATTTTCGTGCATGTTCAGTTTATTAGATACCGGCGCTTTAGAGGTTTCTAATAACCGTTACAATTGCAGCTTAACTAACTTGAAAAAACTGGGTATAGCAAAGAACACAAATGTTGAGTTCGCTGGATACTGTATCATGATCAAGAAATACAACATAATGAAGGTATTTGTAGGCGAAGACTGCTAATTTCGAATGGCAAGAGAACGTGGAAATAATAGATAAGCAGCTGTAATTTAAAATACATCGTCAGTTTCTTTTTCTGAAAATTAGCAATATGTTATAAATTTTCCTTAAAAAATTCCCTTAGAATAAAATGTAAAAAAAAATTTATAAACTAAGAACAGAAGCCTAAGAAACTTACAATTTGTTTCTTCTGATTTGCAGGCTTTGGTGTGAGCTTTGAGATCTGACAGATATCCGAACGGTATTTCGTACCCAACTATATTCTGCGCATCTTCAATAAATATTTATTATGCGACAATTTTAAAATCAAATATGGTAACTGTTACAACAAAATAGAAATATTCTTGCTAAGAAGGCCAAAAACCAGCAACATTTTTACTGTCAAGATAATAGATCGAAAACAAATCTTCGTTATAACAACAACAACAACAACAACAACAATAATAATAATAAATAATAATAATAATAATGATACTACTACTACTACTACTACTACTACTACTACTACTACTACCACTACCACTACTACTACTACTACTACTTCTACTACTACTACTACTACTACTACTACTACTACTACTACTACTAATAATAATAATAATAATAATAATAATAATAATAATAATAATATTAATAATAATAATAATAATAATAATAATAATAATAATAATAATAATAATAATAATAATAATAATATTGAAGTCCCTGAGGGATCCTGTATACCTCGGGGCATAAAAAAAAAAAAAAAAAAAATAATAATAATAATAATAATAATAATAATAATAATAATAATAATAATAATAATAATAATAATAATAATAATATCAATATCAATCTGCATTCAGCGCTTTAACGCCGTAGCTTTCAGAGGCACATTCACACCACACACCGGGGATGAGGACCATGAGCTCCAAGCCTAACTAATCTATCAGTAGGCAGTATCTCAGAGCCTGAGGGATCTTATATACCTCGGGCAAAAAATAATAATAATGCGATAGCATTCAGAGGCACTTTCCCAAGCCAGAAGTTAGATGAATAGGGCCATTCCGGACTTTGTATATCTAACATTAATTAATATTGAAATCCCTGAGGGATCCTGTATACCTCGGGGCAAATAATAATAATAATAATAATAATAATAATAATAATAATAATAATAATAATAATAATAATAATAATAATAATAATATGGTCTGATTTGCTGGCTTTGGGAGGAACTGTGATGGCGAAACCAAAAAGAGGAGTCCGAAAACACAACGTGACGAAGACGATTCTGTTCCGCATTGCCGATTGGAGATCGAGGGGGCCAAACCATTCAACCAATGATGGACTGAATTCCACGGCAAAACCCAAAGCAACGAAACACGATCCTGCTAAGCATTTAGCGTCGACAGTTGCCAGCAAGCTTGAAGAAGGCAACTTCAAAGCAGCCATACGTCTCGTCTGCAGTGAGGATAAACAGGCGCTGGAAACACCGGAAACTCTGGCCGCACTTAAACATAAACACCCGCTCACACCAGTGGACAGGAGAACACCTTGTGATCCAGACAGCTCAGAGCGCTTCATCGCGTTGCAGGTTTCGAAAGAAGAAGTCATCAGGGCAATCTACACTTTCCATTCGGGTTCTCCCGGCGGCCCCGACGGCATCACTCCACAGCACCTAAATGAGTCCGTGGCCTTCGGAGTGGATGACTACATTATACATAAGGCGATCCACTGGGCCCTCTGGAGTTATGCCTTGTCTTACAACCGGTTCTGATAAAGCTGAGTTCGGATCTGCGCATTGGATACTTGAATGACCTGACATTGGGTGGTAGCTATAGGAGACAGTCATCGCCGATGATCACCTTACTGCGCAAGAATCAAAGAAGCTGGGTTTGCTATTAAACCACAGCAAATATGAAATCGCCTGCCAGAACATCCAAACGCCGATCGATGACCCGGCGTTTCAAGACTTTACAAACATGGCCTTCGAACAGATGACCTTCTTTGGTGCACCTCTGATACAAGGTTCAGCTGTGGATAAGGTCTTAGAAATGAAAGCTAACGATCTTGAGAGAGCAATCGTAAGACTATCCTTATTTGATACACATGATGCTCTGGTTCTGCTGAGAAACAGTCTAAGTGTACCGAAGCTGTTGTACAGTATGCGCACAGCCGTCTGTGCTGATTGCCCGGGCTTGACTCGGTTCGACAACTTGTTGAGAGAAGGTCTATCGACCATCCTACATGTAAACTTTCACGATGACCGGTGGCTCCAGGCTTTCCTTACCGGTGAGAGATGGTGGTCTGGGAGTTCGTTGTGCATCTATTTTGGCACTTTCCGCCTTTCTGGCTTCTACTGGTAGCACAACCGAACTGCAGACATGCATCTTACTAACAGAGTCGGCTGAGATACCATGCGAACCGGGTCAATTCAGCACTCACCGCGTGGAAGACCCTGACAGATGCAGAACCACCAACAGGAACAGCAACTCATCGTCAAAAAGAGTGGGATATCCGATACACAAACAAGGCACGGACAGGCCTGCTCGAGTCCACCAGCTGTCCACGCGATCGTGCTAGCCTGCTAGCTTCACGAGCACCTCGTTCTGGTGACTGGATGCTAGCTCCTCCTGCATAGTTCGAGAATTCGTGACTTTCGGTTTTAAAATTCGTAAAAATTTGCGAATCTTGGGTCTATTTTAAAATTCGTAAAAATTCGTAAAAATTCGTTGGACCATTGTTGGGCCTTTTTTTACCTTGACAGCGGCGTGTTGCAAAAAAGCGTAAGCAAAAACAACAAATGTGATGACCTCATTATTTGTTGTGTTAAGCTTTTGTTTAGAATTTAATGTAAAATTCAATATAAAAGTTTATTACGTAACGAGTTAATTTGGTCAAAATCTAATATCTTAAAGATGAAGGAACGTGGAATGGAGTGGAAGTATGTAGTAATTTTGGAGGAGAAGGAAAGGGACATCCCAAAAAACATTGTTGTTTTGTGACAAGGAATTTGTTGGTTGCTCTACCCGAATTCTGGAGCACTTCCATGGCGAAAATACAGAAACCAGAGTCGAATGGGAGCAGTGGGCTGTTCCTGACTCAGAATCAGAGGACGATGAAGTAGAAGACACAGCTCTATGAAAGTTGCCAACCCTTTTTAACCATGTTTGGTTGCATGTCTGTTAGTGACTGACTGGTTAGTGACTGACTGGTCACACTGGCGCTTTGGCACTGGTGGTTTTTCGTTCTGCTGACTGACACTCACAGCCACACACCCCAACTCTGATAGAAACCGAAGTTCAAGACTCCAAGTAGAACAGTAACTGAATATCAGTACCATTGTGTTGCTAGTCTGCTATCTTTTACGGCTGATAGATTGATTGCCCCCTGACATTGACATTTACTTGCTTAAAAAGTTGAAAAGTAAACAAATAATAAAATTCGATGCCATGGCAAAAAGAATTCTATTATTTTATTATTTCACGAATTTTAACGAATTTTAAAACTGCAATTTTAAAATTCGTTAAAATTCGTGAATTTTTAAAATTCTTAAAATCCGTATAATGCGAATCCTCGAACTATGTCCTCCTGTGACTGCTTTGGTCCTTCGCCTCTCAGACGAGGATATACGGATCGCAGTCTGGGTGAGGCTAGGCACGACACTCTATGAGCCGCACTTCTGCCACCACTTCCGAGAAAATGTTGACACAAGAGGGCTTCATGGTCTGGTTTGCAGAGGAGGGTGCGGGAGACAACAACGGCACGCTATGCTCAACGATGTGATCTGGAGAGCGCTGAGCAGAGCAAAAAATCCCTGCTCAGAAAGAGCCTCTCGGCCTCTCAAGAGGAAATGGAAAGCGACCAGACGGTGTCACGCTGATTCCTTGGTCACGCGGACGATGCCTGACATGGGACGTGACAGTGCCCGACACCTACGCAACCTCCCACCTTGCCCACACATCCATCGGGGCTGGCGAAGCCGCGGAACGTGCAGTTCTGATCAAGAGGGCGAAATACGCAACCAATACTAACACCCATACCTTTGTGGCGATCGCCTTGGAGACGAACGGCTCCTGGAGCGGGGAAGGTCTACAGTTCGTTATGGAGTTGGGAAGCCGGATAACGGACTCAACGCACGATCCACTGGAGACATCGTATTTGTTCCAACGGATTTCAGTGGCCCTTCAACGTGGAAACGCCATCTGCCTCTCCAGGACACTACCACCTCTGTCTGAGTGACGCTGAGATGGCGCTTCAGATCATTTAATCATAATTGTTTTATATAATAATGACAGTAATAATAATAATAGCAATAATAATAATAATAATAATAATAATAATAATAATAATAATAATAATAATAATAATAATAATAATAATAATAATGAGCAATGAGGCGGTTAGGGTTGCTGTAGGTTTCCGCCTTGGTTTAACTCTTTGTGCATCACATCGGTGCCAGTGTGGCGAGATCGCAGATCCAGGTGGACATCATGGACTGGTCTGCAGAAGGTCGACGGGAAGGGCGGCGCGACACGCTGCATTAAATGACATTATCTGGAGAGCCTTGTCGAAGGCGGATATTCCTAGTTCTAAAGAACCGTCAGGACTAAGCCGCACCGATGGAAAGAGACCAGACGGAGCCACACTGGTCCCATGGACAAGAGGCAGGTTCATTGCATGGGATGCAACAGCAGTCCATACGTGCGCGTCGTCGTATCTTCATCTGACGTCGACAGTAACGGGTGGAGCGGCTGAGCAAGCTGCTGAACGAAAAAGCATGAAATATACATCTCTCCCCGCCACGCACGAATTCATCCCCGTGGCATTTGAATCACTAGGCCCCATCAATCGGACAGGACTAGAGTTTCTCCAGGAGTTGGGCCGCCGCATGACAGAGGCAACGGGAGACCCTAGAGAAAGCATGCACCTGTTCCAGCGTTTGTCAGTTTGCACGCAACGGTTCAATGGCGTTGCATTCAGAGGCACTTTTGGGCACGAAGTCGGAGACGAGAACCAATAAACTGTTTTTAATCTGCTTTTACAGCCCGAGGGATCTTTACTACCTCGGGAATAAAAAAAAAATAATAATAATAGTAATAATAATAATAATAATAATAGAGCTAATATAAGCAATCGTGCAAGAACCTAATTGCATTGGCAAATGGTCTGATTTGCTGGCTTTTGGAGGAACCGTGATGGCGAAACCAAAAAGAGGAGTCCGAAAACACAACGTGACGAAGACGATTCTGTCCCGCATTGCCGATTGGAGATCGAGGGGGCCAAACTATTCAACCGACGTTGGACTGAATTCGACGGCAAAACCCAAAGCAACAAAATACGACTACGCCAAGTATTTGGCGTCGGCAGTTGCCAGCAAGCTCGAAGAAGGCAACTTCAAAGCAGCCATACGTCTCGTCTGCAGTGAGGATAAACCGGCGCTGGAAACACCGGAAACTGTGGCCGCACTTAAACATAAACACCCGCTCACACCAGTGGACCCGAGAACACCTTGTGATCCAGACAGCTCAGAGCGCTTCATCGCGTTGCAGGTTTCGAAAGAAGAAGTCATCAGGGCAATCTACACTTTCCATTCGGGTTCTCCCGGCGGCCCCGACGGCATCACTCCACAGCACCTAAATGAGTCCGTGGCCTTCGGAGTGGATGACTACATAAGTCAACATCTATCCGACCTTGTCAATCTGCTTTTAAAAGGAGGTTTACCTGAAGAGGCGAATGAGGTCATTTACGGAGCAAACCTTTTAGCCCTAGGCAAGAAGGACGGAGGCATCAGACCATTCGCGGTAGGCTACACCTGGCGGCAAAGTGCGCCAATTCATACGCGGTGACAAGACTGTCTCAGCTGCTCGCCCCCATTCAGCTTGGGGTAGGCATTCCAGGAGGTGCCGAGGCAGCAGTTCATGCAACACGTCGTTGGGTGACCACGATGCCTGAAGACAGCGTCCTGGTGAAGCTTGACTTCACTAACGCTTTTAACACACTGCGCAGAGATTCGCTTCTAGAGGCAGTGGCTAGTCATCCCAGAGCTCTACCGTTTTGCTCACGCCGCCTACTTCAACCGTCCACTGTTCCGTTATGGCTCGAATATCATACGATCTGAAGAAGGGACCCAGCAAGGCGATCCACTGGGCCCTCTGGAGTTATGCCTTGTCTTACAACCGGTTCTGATAAAGCTGAGTTCGGATCTGCGCATTGGATACGTGAATGACCTGACATTGGGTGGTAGCTATAGGAGACAGTCATCGCCGATGATCAACTTACTGCGCAAGAATCAAAGAAGCTGGGTTTGCTATTAAACCGCAGTAAATGTGAAATCGTCTGCCAGAATATCCAAACGCCGATCGATGACCCGGCGTTTCAAGACTTTACAAACATGGCCTTCGAACAGATGACCTTGTTAGGGGCACCTCTGATACAAGGTCAAGCTGTGGATAAGGTCTTAGAAACGAAAGCTAACGATCTTGAGAGAGCAATCGCAAGACTATCTTATATGAATCAGTTAAAAGCATTTTTGTACAGTCTAAAATATCGAAAACCTCTTGGTATCGCGCATTGATGACACTCCTATTGAGCGAGTAGACTGGACTAGGTTCCTGGGCGTCATTATTGACTCTCACCTCAATTGGAAAGCTCATATCATATTAGTGATGAAGAAGGTAGCCAAAACATATGAGGTCTAAGAAGACTTAGACATTGCCTGCCCACTGCTATTTTACTAAATCTGTACTATACATTAATTTTTCCCTATATCGCTTACTGCAATATCTCTTGGGGGTCAAATTATATGACTGTACTTAGCCCTCTAAGTAAACTCCAGAAAACTGCCATACGAATGGTATTTAACACTAATTGGAGAGCAAGCACTAAGCAAATATTCATTGATAAACAAATTCTGACCATAAACCAAATAAATATATTCCAGATTAGTCTTTTCGTGTATCGTTATCATAATAATTTGCTGCCTTTGTCTTTTGTTTCTTACTTGGGGTGAAGCGTAACCATCCACCACCACCAGACGCGCACCGCCCTGAATAACCGCCCTGAGTTTGCCCGTATCAATGTAAAAAGGTTCTCCATCAAATGCCGGGGCCCCAGAATATGGAACTCCCTACCTGCTGTACTAACCTCAATTCGACCTATCAGCCGATTTAAAACACTGCTAAGGTCCTATAATTATTATATGCAACATCACCTCATTTATTGTCGACATATAATATACCAGGGTTCATTGATGTTATCTGTTTTATAATTTGTTAATTATTACTACTATTCATTAACTGATTAATCACTTAAGGTTTTAAGATAGTAAAATAGCTATACCTTGGATATGAATATGTCTACTCTCAATGCTTGCTTTATTTTGTGTTTAAATTTTGGCTCACTGTTAGTTAAGATTAATAAATTTTCAACCAGATATGTATCTATGCTGTCCGACTCAGCCTGTGAACTATCAGGGTGTTGCATTTTAGCAGGACTTGTCCCTTAGGGACATCCTTTTATAACACCAAACTGATAACTGTTGTTTTCTGTCACTGTTAATCTGCAGTTTCTGTGTTGTAATAAAAACGGATTTGATTTGATTTGATTTGATTGTTATTTGATACACATGATGCTCTGGTTCTGCTGAGAAACAGTCCAAGTGTACCGAAGCTGTTATACAGTATGCGCACAGCTGTCTGTGCTGATTGCCAGGGCTTGACTCGGTTCGACAACTTGTTGAGAGAAGGCCTATCGACCATCCTTAATGTAAACCTTGACGATGACCGGTGGCTCCAGGCTTCTTTGCCTGTGAGAGACGGTGATCTGGGAGTTCGTTGTGAATCTACGCTGGCACTTTCTGCCTTTCTGGCTTCTGCTGCTAGCACAACCGAACTTCAGACATGCATCTTACCAACAGAGTCGGCTGAGATACCATACGAACTGGTCAATTCAGCACTCACCGCGTGGAAGGCCCTGACAGATGCAGAACCACCAACAGGAACAGCAACTCATCGCCTAAAGGAGTGGGATATCCGATACACAGACAAGGCACGGACAGGCCTGCTCGAGTCCACCAGTTGTCCTCGAGATCGTGCTCGCCTGCTAGCTTCACGAGCACCTCATTCTGGTGACTGGATGCTAGCTCCCCCTGTGACTGCTTTGGGCCTTCGCCTCTCAGACGAGGAGATACGGATCGCAGTCGGGGTGAGGCTAGGCACGACACTCTGTGAGCCGCACTTGTGCCACCACTGCCGAGAAAATGTCGACGCAAGAGGGCTTCATGGTCTGGTTTGTAGAGGAGGAGGTGGAAAACAACAGCGGCACGCTATGCTCAACGACGTGGTCTGGAGAGCGCTGAGCAGAGCGAAAATCCCTGCTCAGAAAGAGCCTCTCGGCCTCTCAAGAGAAAATGGAAAGCGACCAGACGGTGTCACGCTGATTCCTTGGTCACGCAGACGATGCCTGACATGGGACGTGACAGTGCCCGATACCTACGCCATCTCCGTCCTTGCCCACACATCCATCGGAGCTGGCGAAGCCGCGGAACGTGCAGTTCTGATCAAGAGGGCGAAATACGCAACCATCACTAACACCCATACCTTTGTGGCGATCGCCTTGGAGACGGGCGGATCTTGGAGCGGGGAAGGTCTACAGTTCGTTGTGGAGCTGGGAAGCCGGATTACGGACTCAACACACGATCCACTGGAGACATCGTATTTGTTCCAACGGATTTCAGTGGCCCTTCAACGTGGAAACGCCATCTGCCTTTCCAGGACACTGCCACCTCTATCTGAGTGACGCTGATATGGCGCTTCAGACAATTTAACCATTATTGTTGTAATAACAATAATAATAATAATAATAATAATAATAATAATAATAATAATAATAATAATAATAATAATAATAACAATAATAATAATATTAATAATAATAATAATAGTTTTTTGCATCAGAGAATCTCTGTCACCATCCAACGGTTTAACGCGGTGGCGTTTAGCGGCTCAATGGTATCAGCCCAGCAGGACTTGGACGAGGGTTAACCGTTCCGGAAAACAACTAATTTAATCTCTAAGACTCTGAGGGAACGAAGTACCTGAGGGCAAAAAATAAATAAAAATAATAATAATAATAATAATAATTAATTCATTTCTCGCAAAATTAAGTTGTGGAATAGAATATAAACTAAAAACGATAAAACTTACCTTTTCTTCGCTTGTTACGTACTATGAGTACAGCAATCGTTGCAGCCAGTATGCTGATGATGATGATGATGAGTGGTACTACAACTGCAGTCGCAATTGTTCCTGTGAAGACATTTAAAAAATGAGCCGAGTACTTGATGATAATTGTGCCAGCTGTTCATTAGGGTGGAGTGAAAAAAATAAAAATTCTAGAAAATGATTGGAATAGTGATGAATAGTTGCCTTTGGGTATACTTAGTTATCGTGCAAAATTTTTTTGAATTCGTTCAAGAAGATGTGCCCCAACGAGGTTAAAAATTAAAAAATTTAAAAAAATGTCAAATTTAGGAAAATTTCAAATTTTTAGAAAATTCCACACGCTAATTTTAATAGTGTTTACGCATTTAATTATGACTTATATAATGACCATGAAAGAGAACAATTTTTAAATCTGCCTTCTATGATGTGTCCAAACGAGTTTTTTAAAAAAATTAAAAACGCTAACTGCATACCCCAACAGCAATGTAATATGGAAACCATATGGGCTTCATATGGGATGCCATATGTCAGGGATCTCTAGATTCATCTGGTCTGCACCCGACAGCCCATATTGAATGCATATGTGTAAACCATCTGGGCTTCACATGGTATGCATATGGCATCTATATGACACCAGGTGATCTAAACCATATGTATACAATATTGAGACCAGATGCAAAGTTATATGGGAATCATATGGCCTTCATATGGGACCACATATGGCAGGGATCCCTAGATTCATCTGGTTTGCACCCGACAGCCCATATTGAATCCATATGTACCAACCATCTGGGCTTCAGATGGTATTCATATGGCATCCATATGACACCAGGTGATCTAAACCATATGTATACAATATTGAGACCAGATGCAAAGTAATATGGGAATCATATGGCCTTCATATGGGACCACATATGGCAGGGATCCCTAGATTCATCTGGTTTGCACCCGACAGCCCATATTGAATGCATATGTACAAACCATCTGGGCTTCAGATGGTATTCACATGGCATCCATATGACACCAGGTGATCTAAACCATATGTATACAATATTGAGACCAGATGCAAAGTAATATGGGAATCATATGGCCTTCATATGGGACCACATATGGCAGGGATCCCTAGATTCATCTGGTTTGCACCCGACAGCCCATATTGAATGCATATGTACAAACCATCTGGGCTTCAGATGGTATTCATATGGCATCCATGTGACACCAGGTGATCTAAACCATATGTATACAATATTGAGACCAGATGCAAAGTTATATGGGAATCATATGGCCTTCATATGGGACCACATATGGCAGGGATCCCTAGATTCATCTGGTTTGCACCAGACAGCCCATATTGAATGCATATGTACAAACCATCTGGGCTTCAAATGGTATTCATATGGCATCTATATGACACCAGGTGATCTAAACCATATGTATACAATATTGAGACCAGATGCTTTACCAATCTGAATTCTACATAGAATCCATATTGCTTCTATATGTAACTAGCTGATCTACACCATATGTATATCATATAGATACCAGATGCTGTACCAATCTCCATTCCAGATAGAATCTAGGTCGTTTCTACATGTAACTAGGTGGTCTACACCACATGTATACCATACAGATACCAGATGCTTTACCAGTCTCCATTCTATATATAATCTATAAAGTTTCTATATGTAACTAGGTGGTCTACACCATATGTATTCTATATAGATACAATATGATGTACCAATCTGCATGCCATATGCAATATGTATAGTTCCTATATGTAACTAGCTTATCTACACCACATGTATACTATACAGATACCAAATGGTTTAGCAATCTGCATTTCAAACAGAATGCTCACCAGTAAACCATCTGTGGTCTATATAGCATCCATGTGCATGCATCTTCTGTAAGTAATCAGGACATCTACAACATATGCACACAATGTAAAACACTCATAGTCTGCTTATGTAGTTTCCATTTTGAATAAACTTTATTTCACCACATATGGGCAAAAACAAAACAACACCCTCTATACAAAAGAGAAACAACAGAACGTATATGCACATACAATGAGAAAAAATAAGCAGTTCAACTAACTGATAAGCAAATGCCTTTCATAAACATTTATCCTTAAGTCACTAAAGTTACAATTTTTCAATATATCATAGATTTCACAAAGTGTCTTTTGTCGTTGTACAAATAATGCTTGTAGTTCATTTAGTACAGTGTTAGTACTATAGATTAATGGTTCCATGACAAATGGTTCATGGACAAATGGTTCATGGACAAATGGTTCACAATCTTCCAGCCTCTAGTTTGTGTTTTTACATTGGACTACGAAAAAGCACTTGAGCTCTATTTTCATCAAACTAGAGCTGGATGAGCGATGAGAATATAGCTCAAACTAAAGCTGGATCAGCGATGATGAAAATATAGCTCAAACTAGAAGCTGGAAGATCGATGAAAATAGAGCTCAAACTAGAAGCCTGATTCTCGATGAAAATATAGCTCAAGCTAGCAGCTGGAAGATCGTGAACCATTTGTCCGTGAACCATTTGTCATAACACCAGATTAACTTGAACAATACTATATAACATCAAAGTCAGCCTGAAGCAGTAAACAACCAACAAATATGAAAGCACCCATCAATCATTGTGTTATTTACTTTCAAAAACCTCCAAAATATTCTGTTCAATGCATTTGTCAACCTTGCATACTTACTGATGGTAAATGAAACACATTCACATGCAAATACTAGTGGCTCACAATGTGTTTTGAATAAATGCAACAGAACAATTTAACTTAGGCTCAGTTTAAACCACTGGCATAAACTTGTATAAAATATTGGGGGCATTTCATTATTCATTCTGCACTTTTTGCATTAAATGTACAGTCCATCTAAATTATTCGGGGGGCACGTGCCCCGGCTGCCCTCCCAGAGTCTACGCCTATGGTTTAAACTGTCGCCTGCAGTGAAAATGACTTTTGCACATGAACTGTCACAGTATAACTGCTAAGTATTTTGCTCTACAACACATGGCAAACTCAAACACTAATGGCAAACGCTTACACAAATATTTATGGACACCAACTATTCCGAGCACCACAGATTTCGTTACACTGAACTTCATATCCATATAGAATACTCTAATTCACAAGTAAGAAACAATTATTTTCTACATAGAAGTAATTCTATCTATCAGATTAACAACATTGTAATCCACAAAAACAACAAATAGCATAGAGATAACACCCATCCTTGTCTGACACCGCAAACTAATTTGAATATTCTAGAAAATACACAATTCCATCCTACAGCTCCATCCATCTACTAAACCAGTGTATCAAAATTATCAAAAATCTGTGTGAATATTCTTCATCATTACTTTCAAACGCAAACATTTTGATTTACTCAACAGTAGACCTCAAGTTCTGTATAAAATGCTCTATCGCAACCAGTTTTCTTCCTGAATCCAGACTGAAGGCCAGACGAACACAGATAACAGCTATACAGCTCAAAAAGACACTCCTCAAACAACTTGGCAATATTTCCACTAAGTGTTATATCACAGTAGCTGCTACAAGACAGATCACCTTTTTAGCTTTCACAGGAGGAATTATTACCTCTCAACCAAAATCATTGACCAGTACATATTCATAATGCACTCTACTGCAAATAGTAATGTTAGCAAAGACCTAACTATATTGGGTGAGTACAGAACAGTTGTTCAGGTTCTGTGGCATGCCATCAATACCTGCAGCTTTGCCGCATTTCAGTTCACATAAACATTTGATAAGGTTGAGATCTATAGCTCTGATGTCTTCTTGACCAGCCTAATGTTTTAGAAATTTATATAGTTAAGTACGCACCCTACAAATTCATCTTAAGCACTTAATTGTAAAATAAAAACATGGAGCTTATAAAAACACAACATGCACAGAAGAATTACACCCCTTAATGCACACAGGGCCCACAAATTATAATACCAAAGCAATAAAATAAGTAACCAAGACATTCCAATTAATGATCACCAACTTAACAGTGCCAATTGAATTGTTCATCGGTTAATATCATATCGATACAGTTTTACAGCTATCAAAAACATAAGTTGATGAATAGATCATTAACGTCAACCAAAAAGAAGTCCGACTAACCGCCTCGTGACAAGAAATTACACAGACAAGAAAAGAACACTTGTTCCCTCAAGATCAACGCAATGCTGTGTCCAACATAAGAATTTTTTATGGGACATGTTCCTCAGAGTTACAGTGCTATCCTAGTTGCAATCGATCATGCTGTCGTCAAACTATGTTGATTTGTCTTTCTCTGTCATCCGAGTTTGTAAAGACTGCAGCAGATTTAAGTCAGACTTCATTGTCCGTTACTGGCAAACTTCATGTTTTTATGGCTCCTACAATGCAACAAAAAGTTCACACAAAATTAAAAACCAAATGCTTCACCCAAAAAAGGAAGTTAATTATTGACAATGATTGAGCACAGATCATCTAAAGCACTTTTTCACAACAGGTGTAAGAATAATGTCAAAGAAACAGCTCATAGGTGAAGAAAAGATGAGTTCATTAAGAAATGAATACACATCAGAGTATGAATTGAACTTTTTCTGATGTTTATTAATTAATTCAATTACATTACACACATATAATTATATAAGTATGTATCACAGATAACTATTACATAAAAACATATATATATATACAACTGTAATTAGTAACTTGTACTGTGCCGGTGTCTAAAGCACAAGGCATCAACCGATGGCACATCAAACCAAGCCTAATATTATCAGGTCAATATCCAGAAGATCATTCCATAAGACAGAGATACAGCCTATGGTGGATAAGCAATTTGAAAGAGGTAAGTTTTTAAGTTGAGAATGAAATGACACAAGGGGCTCGACAGAGTCAACAGACACAGGGATAGAATTCCAAAAAATAGGTCCAGCAACCAAAAAACTAATTCACCAAAAACAGTTCTTGATTTTGGTATGACCCCACAATGACCTCGTTGAATAATGATAAGTCTGGAGAATAATATGAGCTATATGTTCAAATTTGGATGTATTAGTTATGGCTTTAGCCAAAGAGTTCTTAAATCTCAGCAGCTTAGGCATGTTTCAACTATTGATACTAGTAAGAAGAGACTTACAGTAATCTAGGCAACTGGCAGCCAGAGATATATCCTTGCAGACATGTCACGAATGAAAGTATATGATGACTTACAAATACTGTTTACACGACCAGTGAGACATGGTAGAATTGAAAACAATGCCTAAGTTACAAGAAGCATCTGCCAGCTTAACAAATTGAGTCACCCAGTTTCAATGACTAAAGCAGATCATATTTTTAAAGCTGCTGTGGAGTGCCCAGTAACAGAAATTCATTGTTTGATCAGTTAAAGAGTTTAGAGGCCACCACCCAAGACTTTTAAGTTGCAAGACTTTAAGGACCATGACAGACTGTCAAATGAAATGTAGATTTTAGGAACACCAGCATAGAAATGATAGCCCAGCGTATGACTTTCCAGCACTGTACCTAGTGGTATGAAATGTAAACAAAAGAGGACCAAGCACAAAACCCTGTGGAACACCATATGCCAACAAAGTCCTAGATGAATAATTACCATTTAAATATACTGAGTGCATGGACTAAGGTAAGTAATAAACTAATTTAGTGCAGGACCAGATATCCCTAAGCAGTCTTTGAGACGATGAAGAATGTAACAGACAAGTCATGTAGAACAAGTGCTGTTACCTTACCCCGTCCACTGAACATACAATGTAATTATGAACAGATAGAAGTGCGGATTCCGTTGAGTGAAACTTAGGATATGCAGTCTGAAAACAGTAGATGAGTTTGATGATAGATGAGTTTGCATGCGTTCAAGGATTTTAAATGTAAAATTCAAGGTTGAGATTGGCCTGTAATTTCAGAGGCAAGAGAAGGTTTCTTAAGCAGTGGATAAACTATGACTGAGCAAATGCAGGTGGGAAGGCATCCCTCGTGCAAAGTGATAATCAGTGTAATATATGTTACAGGACATATATTATAGACCCAGGACATCAAAACACTCTTTAGAAACCAAGTAGGAATGGTGTCAAGACCTGTTTTGCTAGGCACTTGACAGAAAGTAGTCCATGATAGGAGGTGTAGAATTTGGATGGAGGGATTTGTCAATGCAAAGAAACTGACCATTTTGTCTGAAAAAAGGTCAAGAATTTACATATTCCTATACATATATATTGCATGTTTTATAAACCATATACAAGTTTATGCATTTAACTGTTATAAATATATATGGAATTATGGATACATGTTTACACATACATATGTCAAAAAATTAAATCCACATGATTATTTTACCCATAATATCATAAGAAGAGCAGTCCCTTAAGCTAGCCCTGAGGCAACCATAGCTAGGGGTCGTCCATAAAGGACATCTGAAAAATATGACCCACTTTGGACCCCTCCCCCCTTGTCCGCATTTGACCTTACCCTCCCTCCCCTTTGCGGACGTCCGCACACCTAAGCCAATATTTTTATGTCATCATCATTATTTTTACAATTATTCCACAGTTCCTGTGCACGTTTAAGTGACAGTTCGGGTTTCATATCGCAGGATGTGCAGTAATAAAAGCCTCTTTAAAGTCGCAGTAAAGGTTATACCATGCATGAGGTTTTAGGCCATCACTTCACTGGCCTTTTTTGTCTTTTGGTGAATGTTGAAACAATGTGGTGTTTAAAAAAAACTATCAAATTTAAAAGTTTAGATGAAGAACCCTCCCTCCCTTTGTCCGCATTTCGATGGCCCCTCCCTCCCTCCCTCATTGCGGACGTCCTTTATGGATGACCCCATATGAACTGTTGGTGACTTCATTTTTTAGCCTCAACCAATCCTCTCCCTCACCGTCTCATTTTCCCACTGACCATGTGCAATCAGTGTTCTCATTATAGCCGAGTTGGCTAGGGGCACAGGTTGAACAGAAATCTTGAACTAAATGTCTGCCCTGACGGGGATTTGAACCTCAACCTCTCGATTGGCAGTCCAGCACGCTAGTCACTACACTATTGAGCACACCATATAAGAACTATATATAAATGTGTTTATATATATGCCAGTTTTTATGTGTATAAGAGTGTCAGCATTTGAATGAAAATCCATCATAAGATCCTCAGAATAGCATGGATGCAGAATATATCAGCAATGGGAATTATACAGCAAAATCAGTCTGACCTAAAATCTCAAGCAAAAAGTTTTTTGGATAAAGCTCAGACTGTTTGGACATATCTGCAGAATAAAGGAGGACAGAAAAATTAAAACTTTGGTTTATGGAATAATGGAAGGCACAAACAGAAGAGGAAGACCTAACAGGGAATGGACAGATGACATTGAAGAATGGTGCAGTGCAAGTCTCCATGAGCTGGGCCACTTGGCACTGGACAGGAGTGGAGAGACATCGTCAGGAGGGCATCAAACACCTATGGGTGCTGAGTCCATGGTTATTGATGATGATGATATGTATATAACTGTATATGCATACACAAATAAAAATAAATGTATATATATATATATACATAATAAATACATACATATCAACATCTATTTCTGGCATAAGAATTTAAAAAATCCACCAACATTTAATATTTTAACAAAGCAGAAACATACAAAAATTATATACACATAGATAAGCAGAAATGCGTAGTTATTCACCCAAGTCACAGAAAAATGTCATCAGGTTTAATACTACAGACTTCTGAAACAGTTGGGGAATTTTCTGTATTTAATGAAATGAATCCTGTACTTAAAACTTTCAAATATTAAAAGTCCAAAATAGTTTGAAGAGGCAGTCAATACCATAAATGACTTTTGCCCAGGCTTGATAAGTTCAGTCCTTGCAGTACTTGTTCTCAAAACTTTACACGTGAAAAAAGTTTTTTTAAATGCAAACATACAGCACATGAACTGATAGGATTTTAAGGGTAAGTACTCAGATAGGATACCAGTCAGTTTTTAGTCATTAGCTCATATGGTTTGGACATTTTGGCAGTTCTCCTGTGGTGACCACAATTAGATGGATAATTGTTAAAACTGAGCTAACAATATTCATAATTTTACTGCTAAGCGTAAGTTTTGTCAAAAAACTGCGGTGACTTTGGTGAAAGTGATTGTTTCTTCTGCTAAAAAGCAGCAGAGTTTTCTCGAGAAAACTATACGAGCCAGTGTTTAGCACATTGATTGTGCCTGCATCTAACACACCTGTTGAGCACCTTTTTAGTTATAGATCAAATATGAGTGACAAGAAGCCACATCGCTAATATTTCTGTAGAGCAATTCTAAATAAGTGCATGTGACTTACGACATTAAAGACTTAGCCTCAGTTATTAAATAATAAACATCTGCTTTCTCTTGCGGTAGCCGTGTGTGCGTGTATCATAACTTATATTACTTATTCTATGGAAAACATTTCAGTAATGAAGATGTATGGTCCACTGAAGTTACATAATATAGCTTGTTTTGGCCCTAGATGCAAAATGTTTGGGAACCACTGGGTTAGAGCAATCACCTTGTAGCACGAAGAGTACATGTTCAAGCCTCGTGAGATGGTTACTGGGTTGGGACCTTCAGCAAGCCCTTCAACCAAATTAGATATTAGGTATGGCACTTAGTAAATGCATAATAATAATAATAATAATAATAATAATAATAATAATAATAATAATAATTGTTCAATAGTAGCTATACTCTGTCACAACCATGTCTGTATTACATGTTTGCAGTGCCTGTGAAAGTTGTGGAAAATAGTAGCCATTTTGTTAAAGTGCTTGCCAAGCAAACACGAAGAGTATGCGTTCAAGTCTCCGGAGATGGTGACTGTGTATGGACCTTCAGCAAGTCCTTCAATCACAATGCTCTGCGCCATCGACTGATGCTTGATCACTAGATACGGCACTTAATAAATGGATAGTAATAATGATAACAATAATAATTCCTGAATATGAGCTATGCTCTGTATTCTGAAACAGCCTCATGTGTGTAGTTTAACCATGTTGTGTCTTAGCATCACCTTTATCCTTGGTCCAGGACTGGGAAAACCAAAAACAACATCGCAGCAGTTAACAAACATGGGCCCATATCAGTTGCCAAACAAGGCACAATGCGGGCCAGTTGAGCACCCAACTGTCTTCTGCATTGTCTTCATATATACCGCCATGCTACCATACATTTTTAGTCAAAGAAATTTTACTCCAGCAATGTGATCCCACATAAAAAGATAATAAAACCTATTAAGATAAAAATTTCATTCATGCATATATTTACATGGAAACAAATATACATTGAAATAAATATACATTAAAACAACTACCGTACATATACATACCTACATACATACATACATACATGGGTAATCACGCAGGCTGAGTGCCTGTGTATATAAACAATATGGCTGACTCTGACTTTGCTTAACAGAGCTCTGCTAGCTACATGTCACATATCATATGGCAATTCGCTAAGTAAGTAAGTAAAACATTTACTTAATTAAATATGACTCACGAGATGTGGTTGAACAACAGCCAAATCAATGGGAAGCTAAGCGGTACAAATGGGTAGCTAAATATCCATGTCATAGGTAACTAGCCCCAGGTGGTCCGACAGAGCGGACTGGCTTAAAATACTATTGTAGCTGAACAAATTAGGGCCATTGTCCAGTAACAATACGTTTACTCGTATTTAGGCAACGAACTCTGACAACCTTATGCGGTGGCACATGATGCAAATTGATGATATTAAACACCAGACTCTGGCCACATCACATGAAGAAACATTGTTACTTGGGATTAACAAAACGCTGGCCACTCAAATACGGCCCAATGAGCAAGTAAGTAAGTAAGTATATTCTTTATTAATACCAACTGCTTATACCGCACTTTGGTTACATAATAGTTTATACAAAATAAAGCATTCTTGTCAGAAATGTTTTCCTCATTAAATTATCCGCCCTGGGTATTAATCGGTCATGCAATCTTGGCCTCATGGAATAGTGCTGTGGTCTCAGCGGTGGGAGATGATGGTTCAGCACATGGCCCTCGTCATGCAGTACCGCTGCGAAGAGGCCCCCGTCTGCAAGGCTACATAATTGCTCGAAGGTGGGGGTATCCGCAGGGAGATAATGCAGACGCAGACGGTCTAACACGGACTGCAGCCTACCCCTCTCCTGTTGACCCGCGAAACCCCACCAAGCAGGGGACGCGTATAGCATACGGGCCAATGTAGTCATTTTTACTATGTCGTGCAAACTTGGGAAGCGCAGGCCGTACACTGTCATGATATGCAGAGCATACATCGACTGTCTTGCTTGGACGCAAGCGCCCGTTATATGCGCTTCGAAACTTAGTTTTTCAGTCATTTCAACTCCCAGAATCTTCATGCTCTGGACCCGCCGAAGTCCCCACACCTCTGCAGGTGTGTCATCCTGTCCCCCCCCCGGACGACGAACTATCATCTCCTTTGTCTTGCTTTGATTAAGGCTCAGATTGCAGCTCTTGTCAACACCAATTAGGAACAAGACATTGCTCATGTAAGTTGTATATAGTTCAATCATGACTATCATGGACAACGGTGGCCAGGTGTTGTAAGAATTACAGATATGCTGTATTAGCTAATGGGGCATTTAACCTATGTCACCAAGTCAAATCATAAATATATCCAAACAAAATCATCAACCAAATAATCTAGCATGTTGTACCGATTCAAAACATCAGCCAGTTGGTAGTTTTGTTTCATAATTACTCTACTCTCTAAACATACACTGCAATGCACATCTCAAATTAAAAACTTGATTGCTAAATAAGAGCAAATTTCTTACCAATTTGCGTGGATTAAACCGATAAGTTCCAAATGTCCTCTTGAAAGCTCACAATTAGCCTAGAAGGAAAAGCAAAAGAAACAAAAGATTATAAACAGAAATTAGAATTATTACAGAAATGTCATGTACTTCTCTACCGTCGTAAGAATTACACCCACCATTAATCAATAATGAAACTAATGAAATGCAACTTATAATGTTTACAAAGGAAAAATTTCGATTTTTATTTTCTGCTATAAATATTCGCCAACATCATTTTCAGACAGCAAATTAGCATTAAAACGCTATCGCACAGGGCTCCTGTGCACCGTATGGAGGTTTCTGTTTGCGAGACTCTAGTATATTCAATGGCCAGCATCTATCATCAGAGTAAATAGGGGCTCGGGCCAATATGCGCTCACTTCGATGTAACCTAGAGGAAACACTCAATTCCTCAGTCAGTTCTGGTTTTGAATCCGCTCCGTCTTAGTACCAGATGGCCATTGGTGACATTTGTGATCTCCGAGCAGGAGATAAATGTCGCCCCTGGCGACCTCTCAGGTTTCTTTTGTGCTTCTAACTATTAATTTCCTCGCCTTTCAAAGGGGTTTTCAGCCTGACCAAACTCTGGGATTGACGTTACTTTCCACTTCTGGGATTCGAACCCTCGATTAATGACTTGATACCTCGCCCTTACTTGAGGAATTCTCAACTATATCAATTAGGATCTCACGTGACTGTTGCATAAATAAATGCCTCCCTTGCTATTGATTTTAACATAATATAGTCCAAAATTTGATTCGGACCCATGATAAATAAATTCAATTATTTAAAATCAAATTTCACATTGAACTACACAGAAATGAATCTGTCCAGATTCAAGAATCATCTTTCTACTCTAAATGCTCTATATCAACAAAATATCAATGCAATATACCTTAATTAATCACGTTACTGTATTTCTCCACTGCCAACATGCGGCCTGCAAGCCGATTTTAAATGGCCCGCCTGAGCTGATTACCATCTGCAAATAAAAAGAATTGAATGCACAATTCAGGCCAAATATCTCACTGAAAGATGCTTGAACATTTAATAATAATAATAATAATAATAATAATAATAATAATAATAATAGTAATAATAATAATAATAATAATAATAATAATACCAATATTTGTCTATTAAATTCAAACTGACAAGCATGCAGTAAGATTAATAATAATATTTGTTTATTAAAATTAAAAAGAAAAGTATGCAGTAAAATTACATGATATAGTAGTAACAGATGATAACAAGTTTAACCGGAGTTGAATTTAACTGTATGTCAACCTGCAATTCGTCCATCTGCTAGTAACAGATAATAATAAGTTTAACAGGAGTCGAATTTACCTGTATGGCAGCCTGCAGGTCGCCCATCTGTCCTACTAATTTTACAGTTGCTCCCTAGGGAGTGTAGGGTGAAAAGGCTAAGTCAACCTTTACGGGGCTAGCGGGTATCAAACCCACGTCCTTCTGATCTTCGTGCCAACCATCTCCCCACCCCATGATATTTATATACTTTATGGCACTGAACTAATATAAAGCAGGTCATATATACATGCTGTTATTCATTGATCATTGCATAATTATTGAAATAATAAATTGTAATGCAGTTAATAATTATCAATAAATTGTACTTTGCTTTTGAGTTTACTGGTGCGGCCCTCGGCTTCAATAATTATTTTTTCGGTGGCCCACGCTGCCTAAAAGGTTGGACAGCACTGCTCTACTGTATAAAACTAATACAGGGAACGAAGCTAAAAATTTTAAAACTAGGGATTATAAGGGAAATCAGAATATCGGGCCCAACGTAATCTGGAGCACTTGGTTTCTTAGGAAATTTCGTTATGGAGAGTAAATTTATACTGCCTGAACATTTTTACAGAAGAACGCCTTTGTGTCAACGAAAGTTAGCGGGAAGACCGTTCTTACCTCTCAATATGGCGGATCTCTCACGCGATGCTTTTCGAAGATCACAATTTCTGCAAAAATCTTCAAATGGACTAAACAAATTCGTTCTGAAGCTCCAAGACCAAACCTCTGAGTTTACCGTGGAATTCAACTAAATTAATTCGATTTACTCTTAAAATTTGCCCCGATAAATTTCTTGAAACCACCTCTACCCGCACGGCTTCATGCCCGCATGGCCATCTTCAGAATAATTAGCGCCGCCTAGTGACAAGATTTATATAGCGCATATCTGGCAGGTCTGATAACCTAACAAGAAAACTGTAGCAGGCTATTCTGTTACAGTACATTTGATTATAATGATAATTAATTACACTAGTTTATATTGTAAAACATCAATTGATTACCCTTTCCAGCTAGGCCTTATAGCAGTTACCATAATATACTAAGCTTCTTCATGGCATAGTGTTGTTAAACAGAAGTTAATTCTCGCGCAATGTCACATTTTTTTAGAGTGAAATCGTAGTAAAAATCTATTCCAGAAACCTGGTCAAAATTTTATAGTCAAGGGAAGAGGTCAGATTATGGGAGGGAGCAAGTACAAGCAACTTGACAAATCTAATCTCAGCACTACAGAAATGTACGTCGAGATTACGATTACTGAATAGCGTTAAAAGAAGTAACAGAATGTACCGAATTTGTTATGGGCGTACTTTCATAATAAAGCTGTGAACCAGCAACGCCGGGAAGCAGTTCGCTGTTCTGTCGTCTTGAATATTGATGATCTATACTTGATAAAACTTTCATGTACACCAAAGTGCAATTGGTTCAATCTGGGATTAAGATTACTAATCTTAATCCCAGGTTCAATATAGAATGGTACCCTGGAAATTGGACTTGGACCTCGATCTTTTGGACCACTCTCTGGAAACCCCATCTGATTTGGTTTGGCCTTCTGGAAACCGCGGACTCGGCCCTCTTTTGGACTACTCTCTGGAAACCCCCTCTGATCTGACGTAACGCTCGTGAATAGGCTGGTGCCCTGCGGTTGGTCTTCGAGTGGCGCTTTAGAAGTTTGGAGATTACGATATACTTACTTACTTAGATCGAAAGTAAGTAAGTAAGGCCCGTACGGAAACAAATTATAAAAAGTGAATACTTAATTTTAAGTAAATAACTTTACTCCTGTAAAACTTTATATTGTCCCTCCAATTGTTTTTGCCCCTTGTATTCGAATCCTGCCTATGTACAACTCGACGCGCTTAATGCAGATCTAATCCCATTCGACTAAAGCACACTATTATTACATTAGCTACCTAAACCTCTACTTATCCCAGTATCTTGCCAAGTGGCGCATAACCTGCCTCAAGATTGCTAACATGCGTTCTTGCTAATATGCTTATTGCATGTCTGTTTTATTATCCATTTCAATTTTTGTTTTTAAATCGTCAAATTAAGTGTCACCTGACCGTTATGGCGGCTGAGCACTCATGGAAGCTCAGTATATTCATGCGCGCCACGCTAAGCCAGACCATCCATACCGTTTTCAAAAAGTTGTCGAAGTTTGTGTTTAAATACATAATCATCGTTACATGATGTACCGACAATCCCAATAACCTGCTTGCGACAGTTATTTAGACAATTTCTTGTCTTTATAGTCTGCATGTTTGTACAAAACCAGGACCTACATTTTGAGTACAAAGAAACAAAATGGCTGAAAGTAAATAAGTTACTGTATGCCAGTTTATACATGCCGTGGTTGGGCTGGGAGCGCTTGTGATTAGGTACCTTGAGGGGGCGCTATATTAAGTTTTCAAAATGAATGAATATAGAGGCGCACATCGTGGTCTTCTAAATAGGAACCTCCCATATAAAAGGCTCTTTAATTACGGTTGTAGCTAAATAGGACAAGGACGCACTGGTTAGAGCCGATTGGTAGGCCTATGGCCCCTTGGGTTAATGGTCGAAATAATAATAATCTTCGTTTAATATTTTAAAACTGACAATTACGCAGTATGATTACAAATCAGTATGAACGGATGATCACAAGTTATTACAGGAGTCGAATTTAACTGTATACGGCAGCCATGCAATCTCATTTTAACAACGCGCCATCTCGCGAATGAAAGGCTGAGTGGACCTCAAAAATGGCGTTGAGATGGCCCGGGTAGTTATAGGCTGGCCGTTGGATTCTTTTCAACTTCAGGCTCTGCATATCCAAGACAATCAGGGTCTGTAGGCTGAGTATTGCCGCATATCGGCATACAATTGACAAATTATGCACTTAGTGCACACATGCTTTCTGCTTCGAAGCCCTTAAAAAAGTTTTCCATTATCACCAAATCTCTCTGTCTCTCTGTCTCTCTGTTTCTCTGTCTCTGTCTCTGTCTCTGTCTCTGTCTCTCTGTCTCTGTCTCTCTGTCTCTCTGTCTCTCTGTCTCTGTCTCTGTCTCTGTCTCTCTGTCTGTCTGTCTGTCTGTCTGTCTGTCTGTCTGTCTGTCTGTCTGTCTGTCTGTCTGTCTGTCTGTCTTCTCTCTCTCTCTCTCTCTCTCTCTCTCTCTCTCTCTCTCTCTCACACACACACACACAGGCACGCACACACAGTCACACACACACACACACACACACACACACACACACACACACACACACACACACACACACACACACACACACACACACACACACACACACACACACACACACATACACACACACACACACACACACACAAACACACACACACACAAATTTTATTGCAACACTCTGGCACACAACTGATGGTAACGATGCATGCCACACGGCAGCTCACCTTCAATGTGTGTCCAAAGTAGGCCTACATTATTATTTGAAGTTCAAATGTTAGACCTTATCTCGTTTGAATGGGATAAGGTCCCTAAGGCTTTTGAAGGTCCCTAAGTCCGGATCTAACCAGCTCTAAATTTTAAATCTGAAATAACTATAGATCTGAGTTAGATTATACCATGTATGGAGCAACCTGCCTTCATGCTGGATTTCTAATCTCACATGACATTGCATTCATATGGCATGTATTCTTATGTAACTAGCCTATCTACACTATGCGTGTCCTTATTAGATACCAGATTGTTTAACAATCTCCTTTTCATATAGAATGGAAATCTGTTAAATAGGTAGATGTTACATGGTATAAATATTGCTCCTTTATGCAACCACCTGATCTATACCAACCAGATTCTTTACCGATATGCATATCATATAGCATGCATATATGTGAATCATCTAGATGACATCTGGTATCCATGTGTTTTCTTTATGTAATCACCTGATTTACACCATACCTATGCCACATAGAAACCAGATTCTTTACCGATATGCATATCATATAGCATGCATATCTGTGAATCATCTAGATGACATCTGGTATCCATGTGTTTTCTTTATGTAATCACCTGATTTACACCATACCTATGCCACATAGAAACCAGATTCTTTACCGATATGCATATCATATAGCATGCATATATGTGAATCATCTAGATGACATCTGGTGTCCATGTGTTTTCTTTATGTAATCACCTGATTTACACCATACCTATGCCACATAGAAACCAGATTCTTTACCGATATGCATATCATATAGCATGCATATATGTGAATCATCTAGATGACATCTGGTATCCATGTGTTTTCTTTATGTAATCACCTGATTTACACCATACCTATGCCACATAGAAACCAGATTCTTTACCGATATGCATATCATATAGCATGCATATCTGTGAATCATCTAGATGACATCTGGTATCTATGTGTTTTCTTTATGTAATCACCTGATTTACACCATACCTATGCCACATAGAAACCAGATTCTTTACCGATATGCATATCATATAGCATGCATATATGTGAATCATCTAGATGCCATCTGGTATCCATGTGTTTTCTTTATGTAATCACCTGATTTACACCATACCTATGCCACACAGAAACCAGATTGTTTACCGATATGCATATCATATAGCATGCATATCTGTGAACTCCGCCACAGGCTACCTCTTATGAGGAAGCCTGTGCCTGTCCCAAGCCAGGATAAAGGAGGAGGGTTCTGCGGTGGGCTTTCGACCCACCCAGGTAAAAAAAAACAGCTAGCAACAGAAACAATGCAGAAGAACTGCGTTGCCCGATGTGCAGCTCTGCACGGGAAGGACTAAGTACTAAGTAAGTCTGTGAATCATATAGATGACATCTGGTATCCATGTGTCTTCTGTATGTAATCACCTGATTTACACTTTAGGTATACCACACATAGCCCAGGTGGTTTACCAATCTGCATACCTCATGCAATGCATGATACACACACCATCTGGCTTCTACATGAAATCCATATGTCACACGTATATTGTAGATAGGCTAGTCACACACACACACACACACACACACACACACACACACACACACACACACACACACACACACACACACACACACACACACACACACACACACACACACACACACACACACACACACACACACACACACACACACACACACACACACACACACTATTAAACTAGTACGGAAGTTTTCATCATAATCTCATCATAGTTTCAACGTAGCACCTTCCTTTAGCTTCGGTACAGATCACTGATAGGCATGGCAGACATATGGATAACAGGCATGCTGGCCCAATCAAGACCATATTTTGGCCTTATAGGTATATGCTATACAGATTGGTTAACGATCTCTATTCCATATGGTACCCACATAGAAGTAATATTTGATAAAGACGTCTTAACCAGTTTAATCCACATAGGTCGGAGGTGGTTAACCGATATCTAATACACATGGAGGGCACTTCCCAAAACCATAGGTACACTATGTTTTATCCATATGTCGGTCAGATCCAATCGGGTATCTCTATTCCAGCTGTTTCTATCTGGATTCTATGTGGTGTTTGTGTCAATTAGATATATTCCCAATATACAAGTAATCACACCCATATATTTGCTGTAGTAAAAAAATATGTCTAACACTTGAATTTCAAATGAATGTATGACGTGTATGTATACATATGTGTGTCCATGCATATATGTGTGTATATAGTCATCTATGTATGAATGTTTGTATATATGTATGTATATGTGTGTGCATGCATGTATGTATGACTGTGTGTATGTGTTGATGAATGAATGTTTGTATGTATGTATGCATGTATGCGTGTATGCACATTATGTATGTATGTGAACTTTTATAAAGCACATTTTTAGGAAACCCGAAAAGCTCTATATCATACATGCACTTTGCGCCTTCACTGAATTCGCGCTGCAGCTGGAGCATGGTCTGTATCTTCATTATGATCTGTTGCGTGCCTCTGTGTGTCTGTCTGTGTGTCTGTCTGTGTGTCTGTCTGTGTGTCTGTTTGTGTGTCTGTCTGTGTGTCTGTGTGTCTGTCTGTGTGTCTGCCTGCCTGTCTGTCTGTCTGTCTGTCTGTCTCTCTTTCTGTTTCTCTGTCTCTCTTTCTCTCTACATGCTTGTCCACTCATTTGTCGTATCTCGCCTTGACTATTGCAGTACTCTCTACCTTGGTCTCCCAGCGGCTCGGATTGGGTGCTTGGACCGGGTCCTGCGCGACGCCTTATTGGTTGCATCCAGAGATTTGGCCATGTCACGGAGTACATGCGGGATGTTTTGCATTGGCTCCCTATCCCATAGCGTATTGCCTCTCGGGTCTCTGCCCTAGTGTGGCGCTGCATTAATTGTGGGAGAGGCCACTGTGTATTTGCGAGAGCATTGCCGCTATATAAATTCTCCATATGAATGAATGAATGAAAATTAAATATGTATATATGTATAAGTATATATATAAATTATATGTTTGTATGTAGGTACGCACGTAGGCCCTATGTATGTGTGTACGTATGTCTGCAAGTGAGTATGTATGGGGCGAGAGCAATTGGCCTTTATACTATCTATATCTGCCACAGTAATTAAAGAGCGATCAATTAATCTATCGTGAATGAAGTCTCCTTTGTCGAAAATGTTCACGGAGTCTACATGTGCGCCTGTATAATTCTGCTGTAAAACAGGGCTGCCTAGAGCAATTAGTTGGATTTGTGTTCTTTTGTCAGCAGCAATAGGGCATAGGCCTAATAGACCTGAAATTCCGAATTATTTCGTGCAATTGTTTGTTTCATGTACAACATAGATTTTATGTGGTATTGAAGTGACATAAACAATATGGCTATCCCATATGCATAACATATACAGCCCATTTGGGCAAAATAGATGTATGAATTCCATATGTTCAACATATAACGTTGCTGTTGGGGTAATGTTTAAGCATTTATGATGAATTTAATGACCGTGAAAAATAAAATTAAAAAATGGTTGCATGTTAGCAATATTAAATAAACACTAAACAATAAACAATCCAATTGACAATACTTGTTAATCACTGAAAAGTGAGTTGATTTAACTTGATTGAAATTCTGCTTTTTTAAAACAAGGCATTAGTTCCCGTAATTCCAATCTGGCAAGGATAAACCATGTTTAGCTGTTTGCCCAACCACAGCAGCAGATGCCTCTGTAAAGAAGTTTTACAGAGCGTTCAACCGATTGTTTGTGGCGTGGCAATTTTTAAAAATCCAGTATTGGCACACACTCACTGGCGATAAATTCTTCAATATCAGCTTTGGAAAGTGTGGAAATGACCGGTGGTTCTGTAACTTTTACGTTTTTTGCCAACCAATCAAATCGATGTATTCATTTCTCGCAAAATTAAGTTGTGGAATAGAATATAAACTATTCTGTTTGCCTGTTGACATTCATTTCTCGATCGCAAGATTCTGCGCAGTCCTAGAGAACGGATATGCTTCCGAGTGCCAGTAATCATTCCAAGAAGGATGCTTTCTGGATGTCCAAAAAATCCATTTCGTTGTATCACCGGGTCGGTAACAGCCTTAAGGACATCCGGCAGGTAACGTGATCTGGAGATTGTATGACAAGGGTGCATAGAACCATATTTGTAGGAGGGTTTCATTTTGATGCAAAACCACATCGGAGCATACATACGGTACACTCTTACAACGATGACAGCATTACAGCGATGATTGGATGGAGTATTTTCAGCAGTTCAACGACATCTTGTGCCTCAGAGGCAGTTGACATCGACGGGAAAGTGTCCGTGCTCTAGAACTACGCAGAATCTTGTGAACGAGTAATGAATGCCAATAAGCAAACAGAATACGTGAATTTTATATTCCACAACTTAATTTTGCAGCAAATGATTACATCGATTTGATTGATTGGCAAAACGTAAACTAAGTCAATGTCGGGTATAATATTGTAATTTAAAACTTGCCCGATATTGACGGTGGTGGAGACGTTGGTGCCTCAACAACAGACACTTTCATAGCTTCAAAAGGATAGTCTTTCCCTCTAATGCGACACTTCACTGTACACAGATATTCTCCCGGAAAGTGTGTCGTAATAGCCTCATCGAATGTGTTATTGTCATGATGCCACTGGTTGATGCAAAGGAAAGTGTTATTTCTGGCAGTACAAGTAATATGTTCGCCGGTCACTACGCTTTGTTCTCTCGTGCTTCTGTCGAGAAAATCTAAATGAAGTTCGTAAATGGTTATATTTTGCTATTTTGTGCAGATACCACAATTATAGCATCGGAAATTGCTATAAAAAACTGTTCCTCGCAATCCAAGCTTACAAATCATCACACGGAAACTAAGACGCTTTGGTGATAAATATTATATGAAATACGAAAACGCATGAAAACTCAAAATCGTAACCTGGAGAATTAGGCCTACTTAGGGTACGACAACAAGAAAAAGGCACAGAGAGAGTAGAATGGTTCGACATAATCTACAAGACAAGTGTCAAACAAACTTCCACGCTATTTAGGCCTACTGTCATAGCGCGCGGAAGAGAGAGAGCAAATATTTGTTGTAGTAGCCTTTAGGAAGAGTTTGCTGGTTTACGTGTGCTATTTTAAACTGCAATTGTAATTGTAATTTTGTAATTGTAACCGAAAATTTATATAGCGCCACACATATCAGAGGCTCTCTCAACCCGTATCAATGCCAGCACCGGCAAAAAGGAAGAATCTGGGTTGCAAAGATTCATTAGGTAATGTAATGTAATGTAAATCTCCGAAATTTCTCAGCGCCACACAAAAGCCACGTCAGGGAGACCAGCTTATGCACCGGCGCTATATCAAACCAAGTCCGCAATAGCCATGTCCGCCTTATCCGTTCCGGTGCCAGGTCATAGTCCGGGGAGGTCAAGCCGAGGAGACATCAGGGTACTACGGTGGTAATCGGTGATGATGGCGGTTGTGTGGTGGCGCAGGGATGAAATCAGGATAGGATAGCTTGAAGAGTTCGGTTTTCAGTCGTCTATGGAAAGCAGCGGAGGACAAAAACCCATCAAAAACCCAAAACTCTCTTTTATCTCAAAGCTTTCCTTCTTATTCCTTCTTCACATCTGTCCGCAACCTCGGTGTAATTCTTGATAGTTCCCTTTCGTTTTTTGACTATATATCTAATCTCACCCTCTTGTGCTACTACCATCTCCGACGTCTCAAGGCTACCCGAAGATCTGTCTCCTCTCCAGTCTTTACTACCATTGTCTATGCTTGCATCTGCTCTCGCATTGACTACTGCAACTCCCTCTTTGTTGGCCTCCCAAAAGTTCGTCTCTCTCCTCTACAATCTGTTCTCAACGCAGCTGCCAGATTAATTGCCCGTCTCCCACGTTTCTCCCATATTTCCACATTCATGTTTGAACATCTTCACTGGCTACCTCTTTCTGCCCGCATCCAACTAAAGGTACTTATCCATATTCGCCGATCTTACCTGGGACTTGCTCCTAAATACCTCTGTGACTCATTACGTCTTCCTGCCTCAGCTAGCTCCCTTCGCCCTCTTCGTTCCTCTGATCGACTTGACTTATTTGTTCCCCGAGTGAGAACGGCGATGGCCCAGTCTCGTTCCTTTGTCAGTATTGGCCCTTCACATGGAATCAGCTTCCTCCTTCGGGCCGGGCTGTAGTACTATCTGTTGGTCCTGCCACAGCTTTCCGTTGTCTTAAAACTTGCCTCTATTCCCGAGGACTTTCGCACTGGGAGCGCCTCTGATTGGTGGGCACTGGGTAGAGACGCTTTATAAATTTTGAAATACAATACAATACAGTACAATGCAAGCGGAAGACAGGTGATGTCAACAGGCGATATGGGAGGATGAGCAAACTGCGGAGATCCTTTTGGAGATTGTTCCAAAGAACCGGTGCAGCATAGACTAAAAAGCGGTTGCAGGATTTCGGATATGAGAGTGAAGACCGAGATAGAGAAAGATATGATGATGAGCGAGTAGGCCCGGGCGCATGTTTCCAAATCCTAGGGTCGGGAAGTCATGGGCGTTGCTAATTCTTAGAGCAACATACCACGTGCCGTCTCATTAATATTCATAACATGGACGCAGACATTTTGTTTATCCGATGGAGTTTGGGTCGATTCGTTCATTTCAACGTTTTAAAATATAAGTTACATTCGTAAAAGCACTTAAACCATGGCTCGTATGTCTACTTTGACAATTGTTCCAGAGGCGCTTCCATTATTTTCTGAGAATTTCTGTCAAGAAATAAATTAAAAGCTGTCGAACGATGTTCATGTCATTGTGCGGGCAGGCAACGCATAAAAATAAGGATGAAGTGAAACAAGGCTTATCAGACTGGATTCTCACTGTTAAAATAGGTAAGTCAACTGTATAATTGTTATCTCTGTGTATACAAGACAGCACATGCATTGTAGCCTACTGTTTGTTCAAGTTAGGTCATTCCACGCTAAAGAAATTAGGACTAGGTGATTGCACGCCACAGATATCGACTTTAAAACTTTACAAACATTTTCTTTTAGACGATGTACAGAATTTCTCATAATGTTACTTGATTAGCTCAACGCGTGTTGAAATGACTGACTGAAATTTTCAGCTTATCACTTTCTTGTGCTAATTACAAGTAAGCAAATAAGCGAGAAATTATGCGTTGAACAAAATCCTCCTTCTGCACCATTATTGATGCATGTTTCTGAACTTTTCGTTTATTTTGGCACATGTTTATTTGGCATATTAAGTTATGTGATGCTTTTGGAGCATCACAAAATTGAAATTGGTAAATAAATTAACATTGGTTTCTTTCACAGATGGTAAAAGTTTCTTTGTCGTGTCTTTACAAGACTTTTGCTGTTATGCAATTGGCATTTAACCTGTATGCTTCTGTAAAATTAATGTTCAGCACCAGTGTGGTCCCTCCATCTGGCTACACTACCATTACAATGACTGATGATTCAGCCGCAGAAAGAGAGGCTATCTTCAGAGTTTAGCCTCAGACAGTACTTCTCTTGTGTTAGTTTCATATCAGTCAAATCAGTTATAATAATCTATGTAAGTTAATGTAAGTTATAATAATCTAGCCATGCTAAAATGGGAATTTTCACTTCTTTAAAATGCACCTACATTTATACATGATGCATTTTATAGCAGGGCTATTTGATTCTAAAATCTTTAGTTCGCTGAAATCACAAATGCAAATTCAGCATCAAGCAGAAAGCCATGCAAGTTGTTTGTATTGTAACCGTACGTACGTATATGTAAAGTAATAAGGACTACTTGTATGTTTTTGTCTTATGTGAGAGAGGAGAGTTTGCGCTTCTGTGACGTACTTAAAACAGGCGCTGAATAAATGTTCTATTACATTACATATTGAAATTATAAGAAAATTGGCAGACTTAAATGCACTTTGGCAATTTAAACACCCTTGCTCTGTAGGAAGCTGACCATTATAGTAATAAATGTGTCTGTGCACTGTGCTGTGTCTGTGTGCTTAGTCACTTGTGTAATTTTGTCTCAGCTTAAACTTAGCTCTTTCAAATTGCTTATCCACTATAGCAGTGCTTCCCAACCTTTTTGCCCTCATTATATTTTTCAGGTGTTCCTCAGTCAATTATTTCAAGCTGCACTCAATCAATCAACCAGACATTTATATAGCGCGCTCTTCAAGGCAACTATTCAGAGGCACTCCACCTTCATCTCCTCCAAATAACTTCATCTCTGTGGCTACGTTAGAAATATCACATGTGAATGGGTTTTTAAAAAAAGCAGCAGAGTCATACTGCGAATGTCTTTGAAATGAGCAAAGAAATCCAAATTCAACTTTTCTAATGATAGGTTGAACTGCCTTTTGCAGTTCAACCTATCATTTTTACATTAGACACTATTGCAATAGAAGTTACTAATTGCACTTACAATTAAATGTGATTTTTTTGTAGAAAGTGGCAATTTCTGACAGGCCAGAGGTTATGAGATGTTTTCGTGGTGTTATGTATGCAGACAGTGAAGAAGAAGCCAATGACAGCTATGAAAAGCTATGCAGACTTTTGGTAGAGAACAATTACACTGACTGTTTGAAATATTTTCAGTTATGGTGGAATCGTCGAGTTGAATAGTGTAGTGCTTACTGAAAGATGCCTGTTATGTAAGGACACAACACCAAAAACTATGCAGAAGCCAACATCTGTGTTTTTAAAGATATAGGTGTTAATCGAGTGAAACAGTACAATGCTGTTTCCTTGATGCATGCCATCATCACAACAATGGAAGAATTCCACTGCAGTCGGTTTCTCGAATTTGCTCACAATTGCACAAGACTTAACGACAACGTTTACAAGCTGAGGCACTTGCTGAAGGAGGCCGAGTTTCTGAATAGTTACCAATTTTATACTTTTCTTAAGCCAGTGTAGAAATATGGAACCAGAAACAGGCAAATCATAAGGATATCTGATATAAGCAAGACTTCTAATGTTTACGATAGTCAGCAACATTGTTCTTGACATTCTGGGAAAGGTTATGGGCGACTTTCCTTTTCTTAGCTTTGTTTAGCAGTTCAGGTGCCTTAGCATTCCTTCTATATGACAGAGTACGATTTCCAATGCTTCTGTTTTTTGGTCGGCATGACTTGCTCGTAGGTTGAACACATATCACTGTCCCAGCACGCTTCGAATGTGCAATTCCACCACCAATATGTTATTACTGTTATTACAACTGATTCTAACTACTACACTCACTGCACTTTAGTATGTTAGTTTTACTAATGTTAATCTAATCATGTTGCTCATTACTATTATATCAACTGTTGCAGTAGCTGCTTCACATTCTACAGTTAGCTTGTTACATTGCCCTTATTATTATTATTTAATCATTTAATTATTATTATCATTAATACCATTATAATTATTATTTTAATTATTTTTAGTATTATTATCATTGTTACTATCAGGCTGTCATTATTACTTTTATTGTAATTATTACTATTGGACAAATACTGATGTGTACTAATTACTTAGTAGTTAACACTTGTATGATTAATAACCAAGAGAGGTCAAGGTTAGTATAAGATATAAGCTTTCTAGGCTCCTGTTGCACACTATTGCACACTACTTGCCAATTTATGACTGCAACTGTAACACTTTGTTTGGTGCAATAAACAGTTCAATAAAATTTAATCAGTCATTGTATATTGTTCATGTTTCTGCTCTTTGCTAAACCTGGTGGAGACAACTCTGTCATTGATTTTACTCGTGCATCACTGCGGTCTGGTTTATTTATGAATCTGGCTCAGGCCCATTCATTTTAGAGCCATGACTAGTAGTTCTAAATTTGAACATATTACCTCTGTCCCTAAATCTTTGCATTGGCTTCCTGTTCAGCAAAGGATTAGTTTCAAAGTGTGGCTCATAGTTTATACTTTATAACAATTTGAAATCTGGCCAGCCACAATGCTTAAAATCAGTTCTTATTTCCCAGACTTATTATTCAACAAGGTCATCTGATTAACTTTGTCTGCTCATTCCAAACTACAGGTCTGAGGTGAGCAAGTAGGTACCATACAGTTCCAGCAAAGACATTTCAAAGAGTTTAGACATATTGGAACTTAGTATGATACCTTGATAGTTGTCACTCTTACTATTGTCTAGGGTGGCCCTTTTTCTACAGGTATGATGATGCTTAAGCCAAAATTGGTAGGTACCTTGCCATGCCTAAGCATCTGGATGAATAGAAGAGATAGAAGCACACACAGTCTAGGATGAGCATATAATAGATAATGTGCCTCTATCCGATCTAACCATAGGGTTTTACCATGCTTCATTTTGTGGATGCACTGGTCAACCACCTTTACAGATACCATGCTGTAATCACATGCAGGCTGAACCGAGCAAGAAATTTATTTCTGAGTTTTTGGTTACATTTTTAATTATTGGGTGAACATGCATTTGATGGCAAAGGTATTGGCAACTTTACTGGGTTCAGTAAAGCCATCCACTGAAACAGAAACTTTGCGTTTACTTTTAAGCTTGCTTTCCCATGTTTTCCAAAATGCAGTGGTATCTTTAGCCAGAAGAAAATCATGCAAGTCATTACAGATGTGCTTATCCTCTGCTGTCTGTTTGTTTCTCCTAGCAAGCTTATATTCATCTTTGCACATCTTCTGGCTTCATAAAATTATAGGGTTCTTAGCAAGGCATACCAACTGCCTTCCACATATCAAGGGCTCTGGTAGACTTGTGCTTGAAATCAGCGAGTTGATCATTCCAGCAATGTTTATAATAAGAAGCAGAAGTGATGGGGCAATGCTCCTCTGTTGCGCAACATAAAGCCTCAACTATTTTGTCATAGAATACATATATATCACTACCACACTTACAGGTGCAACCCACTGCACAGTTTGTGCACATATTAAGGTAACTAATATCAGATAGATAAACATTTGTAGTAGGGTGCCACTCAATGTAATGTAAAAAATAAAAGTTCAGCATATTCCAGGTCCCACCCCCTCATTCTGTTCCTTTTATGATGCAGAGTAATTGTGCTAAGTTTCATTCAGATATATTAATATTTACTGGTAGCTCAATGTGCTCAAAGTTTTAAGATTATGCACGTTTGTCGCGATAAAATGTATTTTTAATTCAAATTTTTCTTCGCCAGAGTAAATGAATTCCTGAGTGAGTAACTGAGTATTGTTGTAATTTTAATGTTCCCAGTGACAGTGTTCTTGAAATTCACATTCTTTTCTGCTATATACTCATTACTGAGCTGCAGACTGAGAGAGAGAGAACGGGTGGCGTGGCAGCAATGGTCTAGTTGACATGGTGCTGGCTCGGAAAGAAGAAAGGCATCGAAAACGGCAATTGAACAATGAGAGATGCAGGGCAAAGGAGGCTGACCGGATGAACAATCAGCAATGACTGTTGAGTTGAGCAGCAGCAGTGGAGACATGAGCCTGAAATCAGTAGCGATCCTGATGATGATTCCATTCCACCTCAGACTCCTGTTGCCTGCTTTAATATCAAAGGATTTAGTTGATCGTCTTGCAGTTCTGGTGTCTGGAGATAGAACAATGAAGCTGCTGGGAGTGTCAAAATTGCCAAATGGAACTGGACAGGCCGTATCTAATCTTATTCAGAAATGGAACCTCGCTTATTGTATTAAGTTCATGTCATTTGATACAACAGCCGGTAACACAGGAGTTCATGCCGGCGCCTGCGTAGTTTTGGAAGAAAAGCATCACCTCTGAGTAGGATTCTTGAAGAGGCGCTATATAAATTATCAAAATGTAATGATATGAAATCATCGAACTAATGGTAACCAAGGTGTTTGATACATCGATGGGACAATCTAGTGGACCAAACATCAAGTTGTTCCAGAGATTTGGCGAGTATTGGGACTAGATTGACCGATCAGAGTACGAAAGTAGATTGAAGGTAGATTCCATCGCATCGGCTCAATATCCAGTTCGGGATGACCTCATACAGTTCATTGAGCAGCAACTAACAGAGTTTAAGCCAATGGATGATTACCTAGAGCTTCTGCAACTGTCACTTCTATTTCTTCGAGTAGAGTCCGAGTCAGGCACTGCGAGTGTACACATTCAGTCACTCGGACCCTTCCACCGAGCTACGTGGATAGCAAAGCTGGTGTACAATTTGACGAGTTTCCTTTTCCGCTTCAAATTCCGACTGACTGCACGTGGACTGTCAGCTCTCTGTCAATTCAGCATATTCGTACTGAAGGTCTATCTGAAAGACTAGTTTACAAGTGCATGTGCTTCGTCTGCTCCAAGGAATGACCTTCAATTACTCTTTGAGTTAGACAGCTACAAGAAGACAAACGATGCTGTTGTTAAAGCTGCTATAATATCATTTTGCTGGTCACTTTTGGTATGTGAGTGAAATTCTGGTAGGTCTCGCCTTCTTTGACTCTGAAGTTTCTGCTGAGATGAAGTCTGCCATGGTTGCAGTGTTAGACATCAAAACAACAGATCATCCTCGATGCATTGCCTTCACTACAACGCTACATCAGAAGCAGCTGTCTGACTTTGTGTCGCAACACACCAGGCAACTTTTCACAGCATTGGATATACAACAACATTCCTAGCCGACAATCCAGATACATTGGACAGTGACAACGACTACACTGTTGCCCAACAGAGAGTGAGAAGTCTGAAAGTTGCCAGTGATGCAGCCGAGAGCAGAGTGGCTTTGATTCAGAGTTTCAATGGATTCCTAACAAATCAGGAGGAACAGAAACAGTTCTTGCTGCAAGTCGTAGAGAAACACCGACATGACTTTTCTAATCCAAACAAGTCCACATTTACTTCATCTGGTGCAGCAAGAACATCAACATCCGCGGAGACAAATGATTAAAATTTTTCTGACATTTTCTGTCATTGTTTGTGTGAAACTGATAGTATTATATGTTGATTGTTACACACAGTCACACACAATACACACTATAGTATTAGTAACTTTTAGAATTCTGCAGTAATTAGCAACAGCAGTTGACCTCCTTTTGAGTATTTTTTACAATATTCTGAGTCTTCTGACTTCTGGTGTTAAAATTGACATTTAACTATAATAGCGGAAAAATGCCACGTATTGTAGAACTTCATCGATGTTGAGCTACCAGTAAATATTATTATAATGCATCCAAATTTTGTGAGCTTTACTTTTTTAACATTAGGAACACATGTGGAGGGTGGGACGATGAAAATTACAAATTGTATTTTTGAGTGGCACCCTAATTTGTAGCATGATAGTACGAGATAAGGTCAGCTTTATCCAATCTCAATGTTTTATGCTTATTGTTATACGAGCTTTGCCTATCACAGTCTCTGTGTTTAACTGGTAGGCAGTTAGAAAGGTGTAGCACCAATGGTAGGTGATATGACAGATTTATACCACTATCAATCGCCTCAGATAACTCCACCTTATCCGACAAGGCATTGCTGATGAAAATGTGATCAATGAAGGATGTAGTGTTGTGAGCACCAGATAGGTAAGTGTACTTAGTGGGGCCTACAACCCTGTTGTCTAGGGTGACCACATATCTTTCCTGCCATTCCGGGACACCACCGTACTCCAATTTAAGTCAAATTCAGTTGGGAACTGGCCTCATTGGAAAGAGCGCTATGCATACGCAATGCCTCGACTGAAACATTTATGTAAGATATTATACCAAAATTGAGCATTTTATTTGTAGCTGTTTTAATTAGAAAGAAAACGAGCCAAAAATGCAAATTGGTCAATTTATTGCTCAATCTCAAAATTCCTTAAAATCAAGATTCAAGCCTGGGTATTAAAGACTTTATAAAGTGACTACGGTACGGGCCACGTTTTAGGCGATGATGTACAACATTGTACAAACATCACCATGTCATTCCCATCCTGAAATCACTCCATTGGCTAAAAATTCCAGAGCGAATCCACTTCAAAGTCCTATCACTAGCCTACAACTCCCTACAATATTCACAGCGCCAGTACATCCGTGATCTCTTCACCATCCAGGAAATCCGCTCCAACCGATCCTCCTCCTATCTTAGTCTTTCTCGACACCTATAGACACTACTCATCTCAAGTTCTCCAATCTCCAACCAAGCCATATCCACAGTCTTGTTGTCAAGACCTTAAACCTCAAGACCAAGACCAAGACTTTGAACCTCGAGACCACAACCAAGACCAAGACTTTGAACCTCGAGACCAAGACCAAGACTTTGAACCTCGAGACCAAGACCAAGACTTTGAACCTCGATCAAGACCAAGACCGAGACCAAGACCCAAAAAATCACATTCAGTCCAAGACTTCTTTTCCTTACATAAAAATTGTAAAGTCGGACTACTCGCTATTTTAATGAAAACATGAGTCTTTTATTTATCCGTCCGTAGGTATTTGTCGTAGGCTATAATGGTAACAGGCTTGATAAATTTTTAAATTCTTGAGTTTGGTTAAATGACTGTTCATATTGATAGCCGGTCTTGGTCTTGGTCTTGCGAGACCAAGACTTTGAACCTCAAGACCAAGACCAAGACTTTGAACCTCAAGACCAAGACCAAGACTTTTGGTCTCAAGACCACGACCAAGACCAAGACTTTAAAAATGAACTCAAGTGCACTCGATACCAAGACCTTGGTCTCGAGGACAACAAGTCTGCATATCCAACACAGCATCACGCCTCTGGTACGATCTCCCCTCTGAATTCCACAGATTCTCGATTCCTCCATCATCATTGCAACCCATCCTCCCCCTCATATTCCTTCTGGGCTTTCCACTCAAAACTTAAGTCTCACCTTTTCAAGTACTCCAAACCTGACTCATTTGATCCTCCTCCTTCCATGGAAACCGGACTCGGACCTCCTTTGGACGACTCTCTGGAAACCCCCCTCTGATTTGAAGTAGCGCTTGTGAACAGGCTGGCACCCTGCGCTTGGCCTTCGACTGGCGCTTTAGAAGTATGGAGATTACAACTAAGATTAAATGCCATAGATATCAGCATCTATTGGAGAATCTAGACCCATAGTTAGCCATACTCTTAAGATTACATTGTGCCGCGGATTTGTAAGCTTTGAGCGACATTGCATATATGTTGATGCTGTTATTTTTTTTACTTTCTAATTATTGGAACATTAAAATAGCAAATTCTACATATTTATAATTATAGAAAAATTCATTCCGGGACGTTTCATTGTCCCGGAAAGGACGTGTCCGGGACGCGGGACATTTTTTCAAATTCCGGGACTGTCCCGGACAATCCGGGACGTGTGGTCACCCTATCTACCCGCACGGCTTCATGCCCGCATGGCCATCTTCAGAATAATTAGCGCCGCCTAGTGACAAGATTTATATAGCGCATATCTGGCAGGTCTGATAACCTAACAAGAAAACTGTAGCAGGCTATTCTGTTACAGTACATTTGATTATAATGATAATTAATTACACTAGTTTATATTGTAAAACATCAATTGATTACCCTTTCCAGCTAGGCCTTATAGCAGTTACCATAATATACTAAGCTTCTTCATGGCATAGTGTTGTTAAACAGAAGTTAATTCTCGCGCAATGTCACATTTTTTTAGAGTGAAATCGTAGTAAAAATCTATTCCAGAAACCTGGTCAAAATTTTATAGTCAAGGGAAGAGGTCAGATTATGGGAGGGAGCAAGTACAAGCAACTTGACAAATCTAATCTCAGCACTACAGAAATGTACGTCGAGATTACGATTACTGAATAGCGTTAAAAGAAGTAACAGAATGTACCGAATTTGTTATGGGCGTACTTTCATAATAAAGCTGTGAACCAGCAACGCCGGGAAGCAGTTCGCTGTTCTGTCGTCTTGAATATTGATGATCTATACTTGATAAAACTTTCATGTACACCAAAGTGCAATTGGTTCAATCTGGGATTAAGATTACTAATCTTAATCCCAGGTTCAATATAGAATGGTACCCTGGAAATTGGACTTGGACCTCGATCTTTTGGACCACTCTCTGGAAACCCCATCTGATTTGGTTTGGCCTTCTGGAAACCGCGGACTCGGCCCTCTTTTGGACTACTCTCTGGAAACCCCCTCTGATCTGACGTAACGCTCGTGAATAGGCTGGTGCCCTGCGGTTGGTCTTCGAGTGGCGCTTTAGAAGTTTGGAGATTACGATATACTTACTTACTTAGATCGAAAGTAAGTAAGTAAGGCCCGTACGGAAACAAATTATAAAAAGTGAATACTTAATTTTAAGTAAATAACTTTACTCCTGTAAAACTTTATATTGTCCCTCCAATTGTTTTTGCCCCTTGTATTCGAATCCTGCCTATGTACAACTCGACGCGCTTAATGCAGATCTAATCCCATTCGACTAAAGCACACTATTATTACATTAGCTACCTAAACCTCTACTTATCCCAGTATCTTGCCAAGTGGCGCATAACCTGCCTCAAGATTGCTAACATGCGTTCTTGCTAATATGCTTATTGCATGTCTGTTTTATTATCCATTTCAATTTTTGTTTTTAAATCGTCAAATTAAGTGTCACCTGACCGTTATGGCGGCTGAGCACTCATGGAAGCTCAGTATATTCATGCGCGCCACGCTAAGCCAGACCATCCATACCGTTTTCAAAAAGTTGTCGAAGTTTGTGTTTAAATACATAATCATCGTTACATGATGTACCGACAATCCCAATAACCTGCTTGCGACAGTTATTTAGACAATTTCTTGTCTTTATAGTCTGCATGTTTGTACAAAACCAGGACCTACATTTTGAGTACAAAGAAACAAAATGGCTGAAAGTAAATAAGTTACTGTATGCCAGTTTATACATGCCGTGGTTGGGCTGGGAGCGCTTGTGATTAGGTACCTTGAGGGGGCGCTATATTAAGTTTTCAAAATGAATGAATATAGAGGCGCACATCGTGGTCTTCTAAATAGGAACCTCCCATATAAAAGGCTCTTTAATTACGGTTGTAGCTAAATAGGACAAGGACGCACTGGTTAGAGCCGATTGGTAGGCCTATGGCCCCTTGGGTTAATGGTCGAAATAATAATAATCTTCGTTTAATATTTTAAAACTGACAATTACGCAGTATGATTACAAATCAGTATGAACGGATGATCACAAGTTATTACAGGAGTCGAATTTAACTGTATACGGCAGCCATGCAATCTCATTTTAACAACGCGCCTATCTCGCGAATGAAAGGCCTGAGTGGACCTCAAAATGGCGTTGAGATGGCCCGGGTAGTTATAGGCTGGCCGTTGGATTCTTTTCAACTTCAGGCTCTGCATATCCAAGACAATCAGGGTCTGTAGGCTGAGTATTGCCGCATATCGGCATACAATTGACAAATTATGCACTTAGTGCACACATGCTTTCTGCTTCGAAGCCCTTAAAAAAGTTTTCCATTATCACCAAATCTCTCTGTCTCTCTGTCTCTCTGTTTCTCTGTCTCTGTCTCTGTCTCTGTCTCTGTCTCTCTGTCTCTGTCTCTCTGTCTCTCTGTCTCTCTGTCTCTGTCTCTGTCTCTGTCTCTCTGTCTGTCTGTCTGTCTGTCTGTCTGTCTGTCTGTCTGTCTGTCTGTCTGTCTGTCTGTCTGTCTGTCTGTCTGTCTCTCTCTCTCTCTCTCTCTCTCTCTCTCTCTCTCTCTCTCTCTCACACACACACACACAGGCACGCACACACAGTCACACACACACACACACACACACACACACACACACACACACACACACACACACACACACACACACACACACACACACACACACCACACACACACACACACACACACACACACACACACACACACACACACACACATAATTTATTGCAACACTCTGGCCACACAACTGATGGTAACGATGCATGCCACACGGCAGCTCACCTTCAAGCGTGTGTCGCAAAGTAGGCTACATTATTATTTGAAGTTCAAATGTTAGACCTTATCTCGTTTGAATGGGATAAGGTCCCTAAGGCTTTTGAAGGTCCCTAAGTCCGGATCTAACCAGCTCTAAATTTTAAATCTGAAATAACTATAGATCTGAGTTAGATTATACCATGTATGGAGCAACCTGCCTTCATGCTGGATTTCTAATCTCACATGACATTGCATTCATATGGCATGTATTCTTATGTAACTAGCCTATCTACACTATGCGTGTCCTTATTAGATACCAGATTGTTTAACAATCTCCTTTTCATATAGAATGGAAATCTGTTAAATAGGTAGATGTTACATGGTATAAATATTGCTCCTTTATGCAACCACCTGATCTATACCAACCAGATTCTTTACCGATATGCATATCATATAGCATGCATATATGTGAATCATCTAGATGACATCTGGTATCCATGTGTTTTCTTTATGTAATCACCTGATTTACACCATACCTATGCCACATAGAAACCAGATTCTTTACCGATATGCATATCATATAGCATGCATATCTGTGAATCATCTAGATGACATCTGGTATCCATGTGTTTTCTTTATGTAATCACCTGATTTACACCATACCTATGCCACATAGAAACCAGATTCTTTACCGATATGCATATCATATAGCATGCATATATGTGAATCATCTAGATGACATCTGGTGTCCATGTGTTTTCTTTATGTAATCACCTGATTTACACCATACCTATGCCACATAGAAACCAGATTCTTTACCGATATGCATATCATATAGCATGCATATATGTGAATCATCTAGATGACATCTGGTATCCATGTGTTTTCTTTATGTAATCACCTGATTTACACCATACCTATGCCACATAGAAACCAGATTCTTTACCGATATGCATATCATATAGCATGCATATCTGTGAATCATCTAGATGACATCTGGTATCTATGTGTTTTCTTTATGTAATCACCTGATTTACACCATACCTATGCCACATAGAAACCAGATTCTTTACCGATATGCATATCATATAGCATGCATATATGTGAATCATCTAGATGCCATCTGGTATCCATGTGTTTTCTTTATGTAATCACCTGATTTACACCATACCTATGCCACACAGAAACCAGATTGTTTACCGATATGCATATCATATAGCATGCATATCTGTGAACTCCGCCACAGGCTACCTCTTATGAGGAAGCCTGTGCCTGTCCCAAGCCAGGATAAAGGAGGAGGGTTCTGCGGTGGGCTTTCGACCCACCCAGGTAAAAAAAAACAGCTAGCAACAGAAACAATGCAGAAGAACTGCGTTGCCCGATGTGCAGCTCTGCACGGGAAGGACTAAGTACTAAGTAAGTCTGTGAATCATATAGATGACATCTGGTATCCATGTGTCTTCTGTATGTAATCACCTGATTTACACTTTAGGTATACCACACATAGCCCAGGTGGTTTACCAATCTGCATACCTCATGCAATGCATGATACACACACCATCTGGCTTCTACATGAAATCCATATGTCACACGTATATTGTAGATAGGCTAGTCACACACACACACACACACACACACACACACACACACACACACACACACACACACACACACACACACACACACACACACACACACACACACACACACACACACACACACACACACACACACACACACACACTATTAAACTAGTACGGAAGTTTTCATCATAATCTCATCATAGTTTCAACGTAGCACCTTCCTTTAGCTTCGGTACAGATCACTGATAGGCATGGCAGACATATGGATAACAGGCATGCTGGCCCAATCAAGACCATATTTTGGCCTTATAGGTATATGCTATACAGATTGGTTAACGATCTCTATTCCATATGGTACCCACATAGAAGTAATATTTGATAAAGACGTCTTAACCAGTTTAATCCACATAGGTCGGAGGTGGTTAACCGATATCTAATACACATGGAGGGCACTTCCCAAAACCATAGGTACACTATGTTTTATCCATATGTCGGTCAGATCCAATCGGGTATCTCTATTCCAGCTGTTTCTATCTGGATTCTATGTGGTGTTTGTGTCAATTAGATATATTCCCAATATACAAGTAATCACACCCATATATTTGCTGTAGTAAAAAAATATGTCTAACACTTGAATTTCAAATGAATGTATGACGTGTATGTATACATATGTGTGTCCATGCATATATGTGTGTATATAGTCATCTATGTATGAATGTTTGTATATATGTATGTATATGTGTGTGCATGCATGTATGTATGACTGTGTGTATGTGTTGATGAATGAATGTTTGTATGTATGTATGCATGTATGCGTGTATGCACATTATGTATGTATGTGAACTTTTATAAAGCACATTTTTAGGAAACCCGAAAAGCTCTATATCATACATGCACTTTGCGCCTTCACTGAATTCGCGCTGCAGCTGGAGCATGGTCTGTATCTTCATTATGATCTGTTGCGTGCCTCTGTGTGTCTGTCTGTGTGTCTGTCTGTGTGTCTGTCTGTGTGTCTGTTTGTGTGTCTGTCTGTGTGTCTGTGTGTCTGTCTGTGTGTCTGCCTGCCTGTCTGTCTGTCTGTCTGTCTGTCTCTCTTTCTGTTTCTCTGTCTCTCTTTCTCTCTACATGCTTGTCCACTCATTTGTCGTATCTCGCCTTGACTATTGCAGTACTCTCTACCTTGGTCTCCCAGCGGCTCGGATTGGGTGCTTGGACCGGGTCCTGCGCGACGCCTTATTGGTTGCATCCAGAGATTTGGCCATGTCACGGAGTACATGCGGGATGTTTTGCATTGGCTCCCTATCCCATAGCGTATTGCCTCTCGGGTCTCTGCCCTAGTGTGGCGCTGCATTAATTGTGGGAGAGGCCACTGTGTATTTGCGAGAGCATTGCCGCTATATAAATTCTCCATATGAATGAATGAATGAAAATTAAATATGTATATATGTATAAGTATATATATAAATTATATGTTTGTATGTAGGTACGCACGTAGGCCCTATGTATGTGTGTACGTATGTCTGCAAGTGAGTATGTATGGGGCGAGAGCAATTGGCCTTTATACTATCTATATCTGCCACAGTAATTAAAGAGCGATCAATTAATCTATCGTGAATGAAGTCTCCTTTGTCGAAAATGTTCACGGAGTCTACATGTGCGCCTGTATAATTCTGCTGTAAAACAGGGCTGCCTAGAGCAATTAGTTGGATTTGTGTTCTTTTGTCAGCAGCAATAGGGCATAGGCCTAATAGACCTGAAATTCCGAATTATTTCGTGCAATTGTTTGTTTCATGTACAACATAGATTTTATGTGGTATTGAAGTGACATAAACAATATGGCTATCCCATATGCATAACATATACAGCCCATTTGGGCAAAATAGATGTATGAATTCCATATGTTCAACATATAACGTTGCTGTTGGGGTAATGTTTAAGCATTTATGATGAATTTAATGACCGTGAAAAATAAAATTAAAAAATGGTTGCATGTTAGCAATATTAAATAAACACTAAACAATAAACAATCCAATTGACAATACTTGTTAATCACTGAAAAGTGAGTTGATTTAACTTGATTGAAATTCTGCTTTTTTAAAACAAGGCATTAGTTCCCGTAATTCCAATCTGGCAAGGATAAACCATGTTTAGCTGTTTGCCCAACCACAGCAGCAGATGCCTCTGTAAAGAAGTTTTACAGAGCGTTCAACCGATTGTTTGTGGCGTGGCAATTTTTAAAAATCCAGTATTGGCACACACTCACTGGCGATAAATTCTTCAATATCAGCTTTGGAAAGTGTGGAAATGACCGGTGGTTCTGTAACTTTTACGTTTTTTGCCAACCAATCAAATCGATGTATTCATTTCTCGCAAAATTAAGTTGTGGAATAGAATATAAACTATTCTGTTTGCCTGTTGACATTCATTTCTCGATCGCAAGATTCTGCGCAGTCCTAGAGAACGGATATGCTTCCGAGTGCCAGTAATCATTCCAAGAAGGATGCTTTCTGGATGTCCAAAAAATCCATTTCGTTGTATCACCGGGTCGGTAACAGCCTTAAGGACATCCGGCAGGTAACGTGATCTGGAGATTGTATGACAAGGGTGCATAGAACCATATTTGTAGGAGGGTTTCATTTTGATGCAAAACCACATCGGAGCATACATACGGTACACTCTTACAACGATGACAGCATTACAGCGATGATTGGATGGAGTATTTTCAGCAGTTCAACGACATCTTGTGCCTCAGAGGCAGTTGACATCGACGGGAAAGTGTCCGTGCTCTAGAACTACGCAGAATCTTGTGAACGAGTAATGAATGCCAATAAGCAAACAGAATACGTGAATTTTATATTCCACAACTTAATTTTGCAGCAAATGATTACATCGATTTGATTGATTGGCAAAACGTAAACTAAGTCAATGTCGGGTATAATATTGTAATTTAAAACTTGCCCGATATTGACGGTGGTGGAGACGTTGGTGCCTCAACAACAGACACTTTCATAGCTTCAAAAGGATAGTCTTTCCCTCTAATGCGACACTTCACTGTACACAGATATTCTCCCGGAAAGTGTGTCGTAATAGCCTCATCGAATGTGTTATTGTCATGATGCCACTGGTTGATGCAAAGGAAAGTGTTATTTCTGGCAGTACAAGTAATATGTTCGCCGGTCACTACGCTTTGTTCTCTCGTGCTTCTGTCGAGAAAATCTAAATGAAGTTCGTAAATGGTTATATTTTGCTATTTTGTGCAGATACCACAATTATAGCATCGGAAATTGCTATAAAAAACTGTTCCTCGCAATCCAAGCTTACAAATCATCACACGGAAACTAAGACGCTTTGGTGATAAATATTATATGAAATACGAAAACGCATGAAAACTCAAAATCGTAACCTGGAGAATTAGGCCTACTTAGGGTACGACAACAAGAAAAAGGCACAGAGAGAGTAGAATGGTTCGACATAATCTACAAGACAAGTGTCAAACAAACTTCCACGCTATTTAGGCCTACTGTCATAGCGCGCGGAAGAGAGAGAGCAAATATTTGTTGTAGTAGCCTTTAGGAAGAGTTTGCTGGTTTACGTGTGCTATTTTAAACTGCAATTGTAATTGTAATTTTGTAATTGTAACCGAAAATTTATATAGCGCCACACATATCAGAGGCTCTCTCAACCCGTATCAATGCCAGCACCGGCAAAAAGGAAGAATCTGGGTTGCAAAGATTCATTAGGTAATGTAATGTAATGTAAATCTCCGAAATTTCTCAGCGCCACACAAAAGCCACGTCAGGGAGACCAGCTTATGCACCGGCGCTATATCAAACCAAGTCCGCAATAGCCATGTCCGCCTTATCCGTTCCGGTGCCAGGTCATAGTCCGGGGAGGTCAAGCCGAGGAGACATCAGGGTACTACGGTGGTAATCGGTGATGATGGCGGTTGTGTGGTGGCGCAGGGATGAAATCAGGATAGGATAGCTTGAAGAGTTCGGTTTTCAGTCGTCTATGGAAAGCAGCGGAGGACAAAAACCCATCAAAAACCCAAAACTCTCTTTTATCTCAAAGCTTTCCTTCTTATTCCTTCTTCACATCTGTCCGCAACCTCGGTGTAATTCTTGATAGTTCCCTTTCGTTTTTTGACTATATATCTAATCTCACCCTCTTGTGCTACTACCATCTCCGACGTCTCAAGGCTACCCGAAGATCTGTCTCCTCTCCAGTCTTTACTACCATTGTCTATGCTTGCATCTGCTCTCGCATTGACTACTGCAACTCCCTCTTTGTTGGCCTCCCAAAAGTTCGTCTCTCTCCTCTACAATCTGTTCTCAACGCAGCTGCCAGATTAATTGCCCGTCTCCCACGTTTCTCCCATATTTCCACATTCATGTTTGAACATCTTCACTGGCTACCTCTTTCTGCCCGCATCCAACTAAAGGTACTTATCCATATTCGCCGATCTTACCTGGGACTTGCTCCTAAATACCTCTGTGACTCATTACGTCTTCCTGCCTCAGCTAGCTCCCTTCGCCCTCTTCGTTCCTCTGATCGACTTGACTTATTTGTTCCCCGAGTGAGAACGGCGATGGCCCAGTCTCGTTCCTTTGTCAGTATTGGCCCTTCACATGGAATCAGCTTCCTCCTTCGGGCCGGGCTGTAGTACTATCTGTTGGTCCTGCCACAGCTTTCCGTTGTCTTAAAACTTGCCTCTATTCCCGAGGACTTTCGCACTGGGAGCGCCTCTGATTGGTGGGCACTGGGTAGAGACGCTTTATAAATTTTGAAATACAATACAATACAGTACAATGCAAGCGGAAGACAGGTGATGTCAACAGGCGATATGGGAGGATGAGCAAACTGCGGAGATCCTTTTGGAGATTGTTCCAAAGAACCGGTGCAGCATAGACTAAAAAGCGGTTGCAGGATTTCGGATATGAGAGTGAAGACCGAGATAGAGAAAGATATGATGATGAGCGAGTAGGCCCGGGCGCATGTTTCCAAATCCTAGGGTCGGGAAGTCATGGGCGTTGCTAATTCTTAGAGCAACATACCACGTGCCGTCTCATTAATATTCATAACATGGACGCAGACATTTTGTTTATCCGATGGAGTTTGGGTCGATTCGTTCATTTCAACGTTTTAAAATATAAGTTACATTCGTAAAAGCACTTAAACCATGGCTCGTATGTCTACTTTGACAATTGTTCCAGAGGCGCTTCCATTATTTTCTGAGAATTTCTGTCAAGAAATAAATTAAAAGCTGTCGAACGATGTTCATGTCATTGTGCGGGCAGGCAACGCATAAAAATAAGGATGAAGTGAAACAAGGCTTATCAGACTGGATTCTCACTGTTAAAATAGGTAAGTCAACTGTATAATTGTTATCTCTGTGTATACAAGACAGCACATGCATTGTAGCCTACTGTTTGTTCAAGTTAGGTCATTCCACGCTAAAGAAATTAGGACTAGGTGATTGCACGCCACAGATATCGACTTTAAAACTTTACAAACATTTTCTTTTAGACGATGTACAGAATTTCTCATAATGTTACTTGATTAGCTCAACGCGTGTTGAAATGACTGACTGAAATTTTCAGCTTATCACTTTCTTGTGCTAATTACAAGTAAGCAAATAAGCGAGAAATTATGCGTTGAACAAAATCCTCCTTCTGCACCATTATTGATGCATGTTTCTGAACTTTTCGTTTATTTTGGCACATGTTTATTTGGCATATTAAGTTATGTGATGCTTTTGGAGCATCACAAAATTGAAATTGGTAAATAAATTAACATTGGTTTCTTTCACAGATGGTAAAAGTTTCTTTGTCGTGTCTTTACAAGACTTTTGCTGTTATGCAATTGGCATTTAACCTGTATGCTTCTGTAAAATTAATGTTCAGCACCAGTGTGGTCCCTCCATCTGGCTACACTACCATTACAATGACTGATGATTCAGCCGCAGAAAGAGAGGCTATCTTCAGAGTTTAGCCTCAGACAGTACTTCTCTTGTGTTAGTTTCATATCAGTCAAATCAGTTATAATAATCTATGTAAGTTAATGTAAGTTATAATAATCTAGCCATGCTAAAATGGGAATTTTCACTTCTTTAAAATGCACCTACATTTATACATGATGCATTTTATAGCAGGGCTATTTGATTCTAAAATCTTTAGTTCGCTGAAATCACAAATGCAAATTCAGCATCAAGCAGAAAGCCATGCAAGTTGTTTGTATTGTAACCGTACGTACGTATATGTAAAGTAATAAGGACTACTTGTATGTTTTTGTCTTATGTGAGAGAGGAGAGTTTGCGCTTCTGTGACGTACTTAAAACAGGCGCTGAATAAATGTTCTATTACATTACATATTGAAATTATAAGAAAATTGGCAGACTTAAATGCACTTTGGCAATTTAAACACCCTTGCTCTGTAGGAAGCTGACCATTATAGTAATAAATGTGTCTGTGCACTGTGCTGTGTCTGTGTGCTTAGTCACTTGTGTAATTTTGTCTCAGCTTAAACTTAGCTCTTTCAAATTGCTTATCCACTATAGCAGTGCTTCCCAACCTTTTTGCCCTCATTATATTTTTCAGGTGTTCCTCAGTCAATTATTTCAAGCTGCACTCAATCAATCAACCAGACATTTATATAGCGCGCTCTTCAAGGCAACTATTCAGAGGCACTCCACCTTCATCTCCTCCAAATAACTTCATCTCTGTGGCTACGTTAGAAATATCACATGTGAATGGGTTTTTAAAAAAAGCAGCAGAGTCATACTGCGAATGTCTTTGAAATGAGCAAAGAAATCCAAATTCAACTTTTCTAATGATAGGTTGAACTGCCTTTTGCAGTTCAACCTATCATTTTTACATTAGACACTATTGCAATAGAAGTTACTAATTGCACTTACAATTAAATGTGATTTTTTTGTAGAAAGTGGCAATTTCTGACAGGCCAGAGGTTATGAGATGTTTTCGTGGTGTTATGTATGCAGACAGTGAAGAAGAAGCCAATGACAGCTATGAAAAGCTATGCAGACTTTTGGTAGAGAACAATTACACTGACTGTTTGAAATATTTTCAGTTATGGTGGAATCGTCGAGTTGAATAGTGTAGTGCTTACTGAAAGATGCCTGTTATGTAAGGACACAACACCAAAAACTATGCAGAAGCCAACATCTGTGTTTTTAAAGATATAGGTGTTAATCGAGTGAAACAGTACAATGCTGTTTCCTTGATGCATGCCATCATCACAACAATGGAAGAATTCCACTGCAGTCGGTTTCTCGAATTTGCTCACAATTGCACAAGACTTAACGACAACGTTTACAAGCTGAGGCACTTGCTGAAGGAGGCCGAGTTTCTGAATAGTTACCAATTTTATACTTTTCTTAAGCCAGTGTAGAAATATGGAACCAGAAACAGGCAAATCATAAGGATATCTGATATAAGCAAGACTTCTAATGTTTACGATAGTCAGCAACATTGTTCTTGACATTCTGGGAAAGGTTATGGGCGACTTTCCTTTTCTTAGCTTTGTTTAGCAGTTCAGGTGCCTTAGCATTCCTTCTATATGACAGAGTACGATTTCCAATGCTTCTGTTTTTTGGTCGGCATGACTTGCTCGTAGGTTGAACACATATCACTGTCCCAGCACGCTTCGAATGTGCAATTCCACCACCAATATGTTATTACTGTTATTACAACTGATTCTAACTACTACACTCACTGCACTTTAGTATGTTAGTTTTACTAATGTTAATCTAATCATGTTGCTCATTACTATTATATCAACTGTTGCAGTAGCTGCTTCACATTCTACAGTTAGCTTGTTACATTGCCCTTATTATTATTATTTAATCATTTAATTATTATTATCATTAATACCATTATAATTATTATTTTAATTATTTTTAGTATTATTATCATTGTTACTATCAGGCTGTCATTATTACTTTTATTGTAATTATTACTATTGGACAAATACTGATGTGTACTAATTACTTAGTAGTTAACACTTGTATGATTAATAACCAAGAGAGGTCAAGGTTAGTATAAGATATAAGCTTTCTAGGCTCCTGTTGCACACTATTGCACACTACTTGCCAATTTATGACTGCAACTGTAACACTTTGTTTGGTGCAATAAACAGTTCAATAAAATTTAATCAGTCATTGTATATTGTTCATGTTTCTGCTCTTTGCTAAACCTGGTGGAGACAACTCTGTCATTGATTTTACTCGTGCATCACTGCGGTCTGGTTTATTTATGAATCTGGCTCAGGCCCATTCATTTTAGAGCCATGACTAGTAGTTCTAAATTTGAACATATTACCTCTGTCCCTAAATCTTTGCATTGGCTTCCTGTTCAGCAAAGGATTAGTTTCAAAGTGTGGCTCATAGTTTATACTTTATAACAATTTGAAATCTGGCCAGCCACAATGCTTAAAATCAGTTCTTATTTCCCAGACTTATTATTCAACAAGGTCATCTGATTAACTTTGTCTGCTCATTCCAAACTACAGGTCTGAGGTGAGCAAGTAGGTACCATACAGTTCCAGCAAAGACATTTCAAAGAGTTTAGACATATTGGAACTTAGTATGATACCTTGATAGTTGTCACTCTTACTATTGTCTAGGGTGGCCCTTTTTCTACAGGTATGATGATGCTTAAGCCAAAATTGGTAGGTACCTTGCCATGCCTAAGCATCTGGATGAATAGAAGAGATAGAAGCACACACAGTCTAGGATGAGCATATAATAGATAATGTGCCTCTATCCGATCTAACCATAGGGTTTTACCATGCTTCATTTTGTGGATGCACTGGTCAACCACCTTTACAGATACCATGCTGTAATCACATGCAGGCTGAACCGAGCAAGAAATTTATTTCTGAGTTTTTGGTTACATTTTTAATTATTGGGTGAACATGCATTTGATGGCAAAGGTATTGGCAACTTTACTGGGTTCAGTAAAGCCATCCACTGAAACAGAAACTTTGCGTTTACTTTTAAGCTTGCTTTCCCATGTTTTCCAAAATGCAGTGGTATCTTTAGCCAGAAGAAAATCATGCAAGTCATTACAGATGTGCTTATCCTCTGCTGTCTGTTTGTTTCTCCTAGCAAGCTTATATTCATCTTTGCACATCTTCTGGCTTCATAAAATTATAGGGTTCTTAGCAAGGCATACCAACTGCCTTCCACATATCAAGGGCTCTGGTAGACTTGTGCTTGAAATCAGCGAGTTGATCATTCCAGCAATGTTTATAATAAGAAGCAGAAGTGATGGGGCAATGCTCCTCTGTTGCGCAACATAAAGCCTCAACTATTTTGTCATAGAATACATATATATCACTACCACACTTACAGGTGCAACCCACTGCACAGTTTGTGCACATATTAAGGTAACTAATATCAGATAGATAAACATTTGTAGTAGGGTGCCACTCAATGTAATGTAAAAAATAAAAGTTCAGCATATTCCAGGTCCCACCCCCTCATTCTGTTCCTTTTATGATGCAGAGTAATTGTGCTAAGTTTCATTCAGATATATTAATATTTACTGGTAGCTCAATGTGCTCAAAGTTTTAAGATTATGCACGTTTGTCGCGATAAAATGTATTTTTAATTCAAATTTTTCTTCGCCAGAGTAAATGAATTCCTGAGTGAGTAACTGAGTATTGTTGTAATTTTAATGTTCCCAGTGACAGTGTTCTTGAAATTCACATTCTTTTCTGCTATATACTCATTACTGAGCTGCAGACTGAGAGAGAGAGAACGGGTGGCGTGGCAGCAATGGTCTAGTTGACATGGTGCTGGCTCGGAAAGAAGAAAGGCATCGAAAACGGCAATTGAACAATGAGAGATGCAGGGCAAAGGAGGCTGACCGGATGAACAATCAGCAATGACTGTTGAGTTGAGCAGCAGCAGTGGAGACATGAGCCTGAAATCAGTAGCGATCCTGATGATGATTCCATTCCACCTCAGACTCCTGTTGCCTGCTTTAATATCAAAGGATTTAGTTGATCGTCTTGCAGTTCTGGTGTCTGGAGATAGAACAATGAAGCTGCTGGGAGTGTCAAAATTGCCAAATGGAACTGGACAGGCCGTATCTAATCTTATTCAGAAATGGAACCTCGCTTATTGTATTAAGTTCATGTCATTTGATACAACAGCCGGTAACACAGGAGTTCATGCCGGCGCCTGCGTAGTTTTGGAAGAAAAGCATCACCTCTGAGTAGGATTCTTGAAGAGGCGCTATATAAATTATCAAAATGTAATGATATGAAATCATCGAACTAATGGTAACCAAGGTGTTTGATACATCGATGGGACAATCTAGTGGACCAAACATCAAGTTGTTCCAGAGATTTGGCGAGTATTGGGACTAGATTGACCGATCAGAGTACGAAAGTAGATTGAAGGTAGATTCCATCGCATCGGCTCAATATCCAGTTCGGGATGACCTCATACAGTTCATTGAGCAGCAACTAACAGAGTTTAAGCCAATGGATGATTACCTAGAGCTTCTGCAACTGTCACTTCTATTTCTTCGAGTAGAGTCCGAGTCAGGCACTGCGAGTGTACACATTCAGTCACTCGGACCCTTCCACCGAGCTACGTGGATAGCAAAGCTGGTGTACAATTTGACGAGTTTCCTTTTCCGCTTCAAATTCCGACTGACTGCACGTGGACTGTCAGCTCTCTGTCAATTCAGCATATTCGTACTGAAGGTCTATCTGAAAGACTAGTTTACAAGTGCATGTGCTTCGTCTGCTCCAAGGAATGACCTTCAATTACTCTTTGAGTTAGACAGCTACAAGAAGACAAACGATGCTGTTGTTAAAGCTGCTATAATATCATTTTGCTGGTCACTTTTGGTATGTGAGTGAAATTCTGGTAGGTCTCGCCTTCTTTGACTCTGAAGTTTCTGCTGAGATGAAGTCTGCCATGGTTGCAGTGTTAGACATCAAAACAACAGATCATCCTCGATGCATTGCCTTCACTACAACGCTACATCAGAAGCAGCTGTCTGACTTTGTGTCGCAACACACCAGGCAACTTTTCACAGCATTGGATATACAACAACATTCCTAGCCGACAATCCAGATACATTGGACAGTGACAACGACTACACTGTTGCCCAACAGAGAGTGAGAAGTCTGAAAGTTGCCAGTGATGCAGCCGAGAGCAGAGTGGCTTTGATTCAGAGTTTCAATGGATTCCTAACAAATCAGGAGGAACAGAAACAGTTCTTGCTGCAAGTCGTAGAGAAACACCGACATGACTTTTCTAATCCAAACAAGTCCACATTTACTTCATCTGGTGCAGCAAGAACATCAACATCCGCGGAGACAAATGATTAAAATTTTTCTGACATTTTCTGTCATTGTTTGTGTGAAACTGATAGTATTATATGTTGATTGTTACACACAGTCACACACAATACACACTATAGTATTAGTAACTTTTAGAATTCTGCAGTAATTAGCAACAGCAGTTGACCTCCTTTTGAGTATTTTTTACAATATTCTGAGTCTTCTGACTTCTGGTGTTAAAATTGACATTTAACTATAATAGCGGAAAAATGCCACGTATTGTAGAACTTCATCGATGTTGAGCTACCAGTAAATATTATTATAATGCATCCAAATTTTGTGAGCTTTACTTTTTTAACATTAGGAACACATGTGGAGGGTGGGACGATGAAAATTACAAATTGTATTTTTGAGTGGCACCCTAATTTGTAGCATGATAGTACGAGATAAGGTCAGCTTTATCCAATCTCAATGTTTTATGCTTATTGTTATACGAGCTTTGCCTATCACAGTCACTGTGTTTAACTGGTAGGCAGTTAGAAAGGTGTAGCACCAATGGTAGGTGATATGACAGATTTATACCACTATCAATCGCCTCAGATAACTCCACCTTATCCGACAAGGCATTGCTGATGAAAATGTGATCAATGAAGGATGTAGTGTTGTGAGCACCAGATAGGTAAGTGTACTTAGTGGGGCCTACAACCCTGTTGTCTAGGGTGACCACATATCTTTCCTGCCATTCCGGGACACCACCGTACTCCAATTTAAGTCAAATTCAGTTGGGAACTGGCCTCATTGGAAAGAGCGCTATGCATACGCAATGCCTCGACTGAAACATTTATGTAAGATATTATACCAAAATTGAGCATTTTATTTGTAGCTGTTTTAATTAGAAAGAAAACGAGCCAAAAATGCAAATTGGTCAATTTATTGCTCAATCTCAAAATTCCTTAAAATCAAGATTCAAGCCTGGGTATTAAAGACTTTATAAAGTGACTACGGTACGGGCCACGTTTTAGGCGATGATGTACAACATTGTACAAACATCACCATGTCATTCCCATCCTGAAATCACTCCATTGGCTAAAAATTCCAGAGCGAATCCACTTCAAAGTCCTATCACTAGCCTACAACTCCCTACAATATTCACAGCGCCAGTACATCCGTGATCTCTTCACCATCCAGGAAATCCGCTCCAACCGATCCTCCTCCTATCTTAGTCTTTCTCGACACCTATAGACACTACTCATCTCAAGTTCTCCAATCTCCAACCAAGCCATATCCACAGTCTTGTTGTCAAGACCTTAAACCTCAAGACCAAGACCAAGACTTTGAACCTCGAGACCACAACCAAGACCAAGACTTTGAACCTCGAGACCAAGACCAAGACTTTGAACCTCGAGACCAAGACCAAGACTTTGAACCTCGATCAAGACCAAGACCGAGACCAAGACCCAAAAAATCACATTCAGTCCAAGACTTCTTTTCCTTACATAAAAATTGTAAAGTCGGACTACTCGCTATTTTAATGAAAACATGAGTCTTTTATTTATCCGTCCGTAGGTATTTGTCGTAGGCTATAATGGTAACAGGCTTGATAAATTTTTAAATTCTTGAGTTTGGTTAAATGACTGTTCATATTGATAGCCGGTCTTGGTCTTGGTCTTGCGAGACCAAGACTTTGAACCTCAAGACCAAGACCAAGACTTTGAACCTCAAGACCAAGACCAAGACTTTTGGTCTCAAGACCACGACCAAGACCAAGACTTTAAAAATGAACTCAAGTGCACTCGATACCAAGACCTTGGTCTCGAGGACAACAAGTCTGCATATCCAACACAGCATCACGCCTCTGGTACGATCTCCCCTCTGAATTCCACAGATTCTCGATTCCTCCATCATCATTGCAACCCATCCTCCCCCTCATATTCCTTCTGGGCTTTCCACTCAAAACTTAAGTCTCACCTTTTCAAGTACTCCAAACCTGACTCATTTGATCCTCCTCCTTCCATGGAAACCGGACTCGGACCTCCTTTGGACGACTCTCTGGAAACCCCCCTCTGATTTGAAGTAGCGCTTGTGAACAGGCTGGCACCCTGCGCTTGGCCTTCGACTGGCGCTTTAGAAGTATGGAGATTACAACTAAGATTAAATGCCATAGATATCAGCATCTATTGGAGAATCTAGACCCATAGTTAGCCATACTCTTAAGATTACATTGTGCCGCGGATTTGTAAGCTTTGAGCGACATTGCATATATGTTGATGCTGTTATTTTTTTTACTTTCTAATTATTGGAACATTAAAATAGCAAATTCTACATATTTATAATTATAGAAAAATTCATTCCGGGACGTTTCATTGTCCCGGAAAGGACGTGTCCGGGACGCGGGACATTTTTTCAAATTCCGGGACTGTCCCGGACAATCCGGGACGTGTGGTCACCCTACTGTTGTCACCTGTTATATAATATTATAAAGTGGTATTATAATAGCAGAGATAAATTGTCTTTTATTTTCTCTTAGTCAGTTTTTCCTACTAACCTGCAGTAGAATTACTGCCATAAGATTTATTACATTGTGCGTTTTGCGTTTTGTAGCCAACTCTTAAAAAGCCAACTCTTAAAAAGAGCCAAACGCCTAGGTTACCTAGAACAATCCTTTCCAACAGTCTCTGAACTTGCCAATATAGCCGATGCGAAACTCCTTTTCTCCATATTACACAACCCTAAGCATGCAAGCTTACTTCACCAACTCCTACCTCCACTCCGACCCCTCTCCTCTCACCAACTAAGACCAAGAGCACCAACCATACTATCCCACCCAAGGAAAACTCTCAATTTATTCCCAGATCATTATATAAAAACATTTACTAGTTTAGGCCTATTCTAAAATTTTCTAATGAACTTTAATTTTCTATTATCACTCATGTTAGCATTTCTGCGTTTTTGTCAGATTGTTTCTTCTCAATAAACGTATATTATAACTAGACTATAAACTGGGGACACGGTGGTGTATGGTATGTTCTGTGCCTGTAACTGCAGGGTCACAGGTTCGAACCTACATTAAGCCACAGTGTAGCGACCTAAGTGCTTCTGAATCGTTGCTTCGATTTATTGACTATATAATTATATACATGTACATACGAACTACGCCACTCTAATCTCCACTATTTATTTATACATCGGCATCTGTTGTCGTTGCTTCGGTTTCTTGTTTATACATTAGGCCTATGTTTAAGAAAATATAGAATTTGTTATTATACAAGGTACAGTATGTTATTGCTTTTTATTTTTTTCCGACTATTAAATTATCGAAACAAACAACAATTACTGCATCCAGAGCTATCTGTCATAAATATTAATGAGATAAGTCACATGGTATACTGCTCTAAATACTTAGCCCCGCCCATGACTTCCCGACCCTAGGATTTGGAAACATGCGGCCCGGGCGGTTGGAAGGTAAATAGCTGGCGAATGTAAGAAGGTTGAGAGGTTTGAAGGGCGTTGTACGTAAGAGATGTGATTTTGTAATTGATGCGTTGAGGGATTTTCAGCCAATGAAGTGATTTCAAAACAGGAGTTATGTGATGGTGTTTGGTAGTGTTGGTGACTGCGCGGGCGAGGGCATTCTGAACTGTTTGCAGGCGTTTTATTTGGGAAGAGTCGATGTTGTAGAAAAGGGAATTGCAGTTGTCGAGTTTGGAATGTACAATGGAGGTGGCTATTGTGCAGGCAGTTTTGTAATCGAGTACTGGGCGCAGCCGACGAAGGTCACGGATGTGCATGTAGCAGATGCGAGATAGCTGAGTGATGTGGTCGGCAAAGGTAAGGTTTTAAGCAAAGATTATTCCAAGATTGCGGACAGGAGAAGAGTAAGGTACGGGAGAAGAGAGATCTGTTGACGAAAGGTCGGAAGGATAGGTTAAGTTGCTTAGTTGCTCGCGGAGGCCAATAATGAGAAATTCTGTTTGAAGGGTTTAGGCATAAGAGGTTGTCAGTCATCCAGGCTGATATATGGGTGATGATGTTGCGTAGATCATTTAGTGCATCTGGATGGGAGCGAGGAGAGAAAGATATGAACAGTTGTGTGTCGTCAGCGGAGAGGTGATGATCGACAGAGGATGATGAAATGAGTTTGCTGAGTGGGGAGGTGTAAAGGATAAACAGCAGAGGACCGAGGACAGAACCTTGAGGAACACCGCAGGTGAGGGTGTGCGGGTTAGAAGAGTGACCAGCGGCATTAACGGTGAAAGAACGTGAGGAAAGGTATGAATTGATCCACGATAGGGCAGTACCACAAATTCCGAATACAGAGGAAAGCCGTTTAATAAGGATAGCATGGTCTATTGTGTCAAAGACGGCAGAGATGTCCAAAAGGCACAGACAAGAGACTTGTTGACGACCTATTGCCGTGACAGGTTTACTGTATAGCGAGGTGAGGACTGTTTCAGTGGAGTGATGTTTGGGGTAGGCAGATTGATTGTTGTTTAGGAGGTTGTTTGAGGTAAGATAACCGTTGAGACGAGAGAGGACAACCCGTTCGGACAGCTTATAGACGGGAAAGAAAGATTTGAAATTAGGCGGTAGTTGGAGAGAAGTTCCTTGTCTCGGGATGGTTTTTTGAGAAGTGGTTTAACAACTGTGTTTTTGAAGAGCATAGGAAACGTACCGGTCGATAGAGAAAGGTTGATGATCATGGTTAATTGGTTATTGTAGGAACGAGAAGGGTTGCACAGTCTTTGAGTAAGGATGTTGGGATTGGGTCCAGATCGCATTGTTTGTATTGTGAGGCTTGAATGAGGGTAGTGATTTCTGCTTCAGTGGTGGCTCAAACAGGTTAAAGCATGCAGTAGGTGGCAAATTTGTGTCACTGTTTCAAACTCAACCTCTACACAGAGCGACTCTTCCCTATTTCCCTCTCATTACAGACTCTCTTATCAAACTCAACCTCTACACAGAGCGACTCTACCCTATTTCCCTCTCAGGCGTTTCAAACCTGTTTGAAATAGGGAAGAGTCGCTCTGTATAGAGGTTGAGTTTGATAAGAGAGTCTGTAATGAGAGACGGAGTGAGGAAAATTTGTCAGTGAAGAATGATGCAAAGGAGTCGGCAATGGATGCATGTGCGATGGAGTTTGGGAGGAGGTGAGAAGAGCCATGGTGAAGATGGTTTTCCAGAGATTTCTAGGATTGGATGAATTTGAATGAACAAGGGATGAGAGGTAACGTTTTTTGACTGACAGAAGTTGGCTGTGGTATCTATTGGTCAAGGTTTTGAGTCTATTAAGGACAGAGAGATCACCAGAACGTCTGTATGCTCGCTCCACACGACGGCGCGATGATTTAAGAGCTTGAAGAAAAGAGTTGAACCATGGATTTTTTGCCTGAGTTTCAGGTTTAGTGATAATTGGAGCATGTTTGTTGAGGAGTTCTGACATAGTGGAATTGTATGCAGACAAGAGATCATTATGGTCTGTTGGGGGACTGAGGAGAAGGGATGAAGCCCCAAGATCGAGTTTGAATGCATCAAGGTCAATGGAGCTGATACGACGGAATGAGCACAGTTTGGGTGGGGTGAGGAGATGGCTCAATATTGAGTTTAGTGAATATAGGATAGGGATCAGAGGACGAGCTGAGTTCGCAGCTGAGAATTGGTGACAAACTGGATGAGAGAGAAGTAAGACGGAGCAGAGGCAGTGAGGAAGTTGCGCATGAGGGTGAGGGTTCTAAACCGAAATCGCTGTTGAGCAGGAAGCAAGTGGAGGGAATCACGGATAAAGGCAGAAATGTGGGCAAACTTAGGAATGTTACCTATAAGCCGAGCAGCAGATTTAAGAATCGTCTGGAGTTTGTGCGTATTGGAGGAAAGGCCAATGTACACAGCATTACCAAAGTCTACACAAGTGCAGATCAGAGCGTGGACCAGAGAGTGACAGCATGGAATAAAAGAGACTTGCGGATGGATCGGAGCTGGTGTAGATGATAAAAGCATGATCGGGACACAAGTTTGAATTCATCAGTGAAGGAAAGGGTAGGATCAAGGACAATCCCAAGTAGCGAACAGAGGAGGAGAATTGAATGAGAGGAAACCTAATCAATCAATCAATCAATCAATTAGACATTTATATAGCGCGCTCTTCAAGGCAACTATTCAGAGGCGCTCCCAGCCCAACCTCGACGAAAGAGAACAGCCTTAAGAGCAGAGAAGAAAGAGGTGGATGAGTCTCGAGGGAGAGACCGCAGTCCAACAGGAAGGCCATTCCAGATAATGGGACCGGCAACGGAGCATGCTCGCTGTTGCATGGTTGCAGTGCGAGCGAAAGGAACATGTAAGTCACCGCGGGCGGTGGAACGGAGTGAACGGCGACCAAGAAGTGCGGACGCTGGAAAACAGAGCTCACGTAGATAGAAAGGAGCGCGGCCAAGCTGACACTGCCAGAGAATAGAAGCAACCCGGTATACAATGCGTTGCGAAAAAGGAAGCCAGTGGAGGACGTCACGCATTTAGTCAGACACGTGACCAAACTTAGGGATGCGCCCAACGAGGCGCGCAGCAGAGCGTAGAACGCGTTCAAGGCAATGCAGTCGAGTGTGAGGGAGACCAATATAGTGAGAACAGCAGTAATCAAGTCGACAGGTAATGAAAGCATGAACGAGAGTAGCTGCGTGCTTGGGAGAGAGAGAGAGCGGGAGACCACACGGAGCTGACGTAACTGGAAATAACAACCCCGGCTCAGCTGCGAAATATGCTGGGAGAGGGTGAGTTCAGAGTCCAAGGTGACACCAAGGTCACGGACAGAAGTGGAGAAGACAACATCAGGGAATTAAGTAGCAAGGCTAGCAAGATCAATCTTATCAAGTTGCCTGCGAGTACCCAGCCATATATATTGGGTCTTGGAGGGGTTCAGACGGAGGCGGTTAGAAGACATCCAGGCTACCAATGAGTCAGTGGAGAGGCACATAAGGCGGACTCCAGTGGCGGCATCTAATATGTAGAGATTCAAAATCAATCTTGGTGAATTAGAGGCGACCACCGTGCCAGGTATACTGAGTCTTGTCAGGGTTCAGCCGCAAACTATAAGAGGAGAGCCAAGAATTTAGAGCAGAAGCTGCTGCTAAGATACGTTCGACCATTTGGACAGCAGAAGAGGTTGGACCATGACATATTTTAGACGAGACTGGGTGTCGTCAACATACTGATGAGACGAAAACCCATACTGTTGGAAAATCCCCCCGAGGTCCGAAGTATATAGGATGAAGAGCAGAGGAGCAAGAACAGAGCCTTGCAGGAGACCATAGGAGGTAGTGACCCAAGGAGTACAGTGCGTGCCAAAGATCACATAGATGGACCTGTCAGACAAAAAAGAGTGGAACCATAAGAAGGCACTATCAGAGATGCAAAAGGATATAGATTGCCGATTTAAGAGAATAGAGAGGTCTACGGTGTCAAAGGCTGCGCTGATGTCATAGAGAGGTAACAGGGTGACATGACCACGATCAAGGGTTTGGTAGAGATCTGCTAAGAGCCGGACTATTCGTGTTTCAGTTGAGTAGGATTTTCTAAACCCAGATTGAAATGGAGGCATGAGGGAATTAAAGTCAAGGTAGTGAACCAGTTGACAAGCAATACACCGTTCCAGGTGCTTAGAAGGATGGAGAGGTTGGAGATGGGCCTAAAATTAGCTGGAGAATTAGGATCCAGACCAGTGGCGGCGCGTGGATTTTTCAAAGGTGGTGCGAAGCAGCAGTGTGCCGCCCCTCCTCCGCCTGTAAGGCAGCAGGCCTGTCTAGAATGCAGTGAAATTTTGTCTATGTTGTTTATGATGATAGTTAGCAGTAGCCTTAGCCATTGGTAGCCTAGTATAGTGCCCGGAGTCAGTCGCTAAGGAGTTAGCGACTGACTTGATGAGTTAGCGACTGACTTAGCGACTCAGTCGACTAAGTCGCAAGCTTATCGACTGACTAAGTCGCTTAGACTTTTCGACTGACTTAGCGACTTGCTATCGACTTCTCGTGTAATCAAGTATGTATATTTGCCTAACAATATAATGCATTTTGCCGCACACTGTACTGAGCGTGCTATCATTTCCATGGGCATTAGATGGAACTCATATGAGCTCTATACGGCTCCAATATGGGACTATGGGCTCCGCTTCATGTGGGCATGCTGACAGGGGATGGCCCGGGAACTGTGAAAATTAATGCTAATGTGAAACTGAGCGCTTGATTAATCGAATGAAGCGAGGAGGATTTATAGCAGTATCCGAAACAGTTGACCGAAACTGCTGATGCTTGCCTCTTCCAGGCAGTATGACAGATAACGAGAATTATGTACTCCAGCACCTATTCTCAGTGTGAGAATTGTAAAAAAAAGACTTGGGGGGTTAGACTTTGATCCACGTGGAGTTGAACATTTTATTCGTATTTTGCAAACTGATGTCAGCGAAATTTGAAAGCATCACACTTCAATGCTAGCAGTTTTGCAAGTCAAACTCAAATCAAAATCAATTCTTTTGTTGAGAAAATTCAAAATGCATAGATCATACACTATGAAAATTTCTTCACTTTGTCAGAGATTTAGAATCAAATACTCCTACCCTGACTCACCTGATACTCCGCCTTCCAATAATTCTTGCCGTAAACGACACCCGCCTTGACAGCTGCTCTGCCTCTCCTGATCTGGTACCCTGGAAATCGGACTTGGACCTCTTTTGGACTACTCTCTGGAAACCCCCTTAGATTTGGTTTGGCCTCCTGGAAATCGGACTTGGACCTCTTTTGGGCCACTCTCTGGAAACCCCCTCTGATCTGACGTAGCGCTCGTGAATAGGCTGGTGTCCTGCGCTTGGCCTTCGAGTGGCGCTTTAGAAGTGTGGAGATTACGATTACGATTACGACACCAGTACAACTGAGGGGGTTGGAAACAACCCCGTAGGATGTGCAATGAAGACTGTGGGGCCATAAGAAAGACTAGGGGTTGAACCCACAACCCCTCGACAATTTTCACCCTTCTTATTCCCCCTCTTCGTAATCATCAACACCATCTTCGTAATAGAATGCATAAATTCACTTGACAGAAAAAGACAGCAACTATATCTCCTGTATTATCTATAAGAACTCTTACTAATAGAGCAACCTCTTTCTCTTATAATGTACCAAGTTGCGGCATGTCAGCTATTGTTTTCCTCAACAAACGAATATTGTATTGAATGAATATTGTGTTGTAAGTGTTGCTCATGTCCTGCTGCTGATGTCCTCATCAAATCGAAACATGGAACCGCGATAAAACAAGCAAAATATTAAGTGAACGAAGTCGCTAGCAGTCTATAGCTTAGCGACTGGTTTCGACTTGAGGGCTTAGCGGCGGCGGCGGCGGCGGCGGATGGCGGCGGCGCCGGGGACTAGCCTAGTATAGAGCCCAGTAGCAGACGATGCAAACTCGAAAACACTAAAAGGTGAAAATTTGTTAAACGTAGGCCTAGGCTAATCTAGTCGAGTTGTTGTTTTTTTAATTCTATCATGACATAGTGTAAGATAACTTAAGCTAGCAACTTAATAAGTAAATCAATACTGTTACAGAAGGAAGCCTAATTACTTCGATAACATTCGAGTTTACGACAGCCACTATGAGCGTTCGTGCGATTTTTCTTTCTCTACTTAGTTTTCTAATACAAAAGTAAAGCAAACGCAACCCATATTATCGCTCACGGCGTTGCCATACTGCTAATGGAGTGGCAATGCCACATTATCAATATAATCATTCAGGGCAATCATTATTTCTATAAAAAAAACTAGGCCTAAAATGATCTAAATCAATTTCAAAGGTAAGAAATACCTTGAAGCTCACATAAACAGTGAAGATTTACAGTTCGCTGAATTATATTAAAGTTTCATTTAAATTTCTAGCAACGAATTACGTAATAACTCCAAATAAAACACGACGGTGACAACAGGAAACCCGATAAACGTAGGCCTACGTTTTAGCTTTTATTAATTATTGGACGAAATGTCCGCGTTCCCTTTAGCGTAATTAATTATTGGAAGCTGGATGAGCGATGAAAATAGACCTCAAACTATAGAAGCTGTATCAGCGATGAAAATGTGTCATATTAAAACTTAAAATAGAAGCTGGATGTGCGATGACAATGAGCTAAAACTGGAAGCTGGATGGATGAACGATAAAAACGTGTAAAATTAAAACTAAACTAGAAGCTGAAAGGTCGATGAAAACATAGTTCAAGCGAGAAACTGGATGAAATAATTATTTACGCTATTCATTTTTTCGAAATCCTGCCAACAATTAATTACGATAATGCGTACGTTTACTGGAAAGGTCAAACACTATACGTCTACGTGATAACTTAAGGAAGTAACGTAAATAGTATACCGCACGAATCCATAACTGACTCGCCCTCTAACTCTATAACCGTGTTTCTAAAGAGTGTTTCTAATAAAACATTGTAAACTGGAGTGCTCAATTTATAGTTCTTTGCTTCTTAGTAAAATCAATATTTATCGAACTTGATATAATAATATTAGGCATTCAATTAAGTCAAATAGCTCATCAGACATGATTTTCACTGATTCAAGAGACGATAGAATTCTGTACTTACATAACACTTTAATTAGTTCTGAGGTGCACTTGTATAATTGATCCTGTGTTGACCTCTTTGTTTGGCAAACATAAGAAGATTTGTGAAGAGAGATGTCGCCTTTGAGCTTCAACGTTTGTATAAAGCGATTATTAGATGTAGCAATAGACGTTACATTGTCTTTGATGGAGATATTGTCTCCAACCTTCTTCCACATCATCTCTGGAGGTATGTTGCCGTGGTAGGTAACGTTACATATCAGCTGAACTTCATCCTGTGGTATGTTGAAGATATTTTGTCCAATAACTCCGTCAGGTTGTATATTGGATTGGCAGTCTGGATCATTGTCTTGCAAATGTGAAAGAACGCAGGATTACAAGGGCATTAAATTCAAAATTGGAATTGCCCTGTTTTTGTAGCTCAATAGATGAAATAACTTAGTATAATGCTATATTTAATAGAAATAAATTTTCGCTGGCGAAAGCTAGTTGTTATAAAAATCATGCAAAGTACGCTTAGGCATGTTCACGTTGTATCGCAAAGTAAATACATTTTTGTAAACTGAAAAAACTAGCAATTTCACTATTTCACTAAGTCATTACTAAAATTAACTTCCGCATCAGGGTTCTCGAATGAAACACAATTCCATGTAACACATTTTCTTATTTTGTTTTGTTCCTGTGGTAGGTGTCAATCCTATAGTTTACTATGCCTCAGAAGTATAAAAATGACTAATAATTGTTAAAACTTTGCTTTTCTGACCAGGACAGTGATATTCTGAAATTTACTTATTTTACAGAATATTCAAGATGAATTCTGTGTTGAGTTCACCTGCGAGCACTGCGACGTCGAGAACCTTCTAGAACTTTCCAGAGATATTAATAACAGTATAAATAGAGTGGCCTTAACCTCATCGTTTCAGTTTAATTCTAACTGCCTAACTGGATACATTATCTGAGATAGTACCAAAAGGCTGCAGGCATCCGGCGGACGCATTTAACTGTGTCTGCGCCCAATAGTCCAGGCAATCTAGCTCAACTATCCATTGAACCTGGGCAAAATTGCTTTAGAAGCTTTTTAAACGGTTTCCTGTCCAGAAAAAAATTGCTGAGTAACATATCCAAAATTCGACAAAATCGAAATAGGGGAACAGTCCCAAAAATGAATTTCAAAATGGCGGATTGCAGTTTCTAGGAAACACCAATAATAATAAAATAATTTCCAATTAGAGCTGGATAAAATGTTACAGAAGCTTTTTAAACGGTTTCCTGTCCAGAAAGAATTTTGAATAACATATAAAAAATTTGACGAAATTGGACCACGCGAACACCCCCAAAAATGAATTTTTAAATGGCGGATTGGGATTTTCTAAGAAATAAAAATGCAAATAATTTGCAATTAAAGCTAGGTTAAATGCCTCAAAAGCTTTTTAAACTGTTTCTTGTCCAGTAAGAATTGCTGAATAACATATGCAAAATTCGACAAAATCGGACCACGAGAACACCCCTTAAATTAATTTCAAAATGGCGGATTGGGTTTTTCTAAGAAATACCAATAATAATACAAATAATTTGCGATTAGAACTGGATAAAATGCTACAGAAGCTTTTTAAACGGTTTCCGGTTCAGAAAGAATTGATAAATAACATATCCAAAACTCGACAAAATGGGACCACGGGGGCACCCTCAACAAGAATTTCAAAATGGCGGATTGGGGTTTCTAAGAAATAATAATACAAATAACTTGCAAGTTAGACCTAGGCAAAATTGCTTCAGTAGATTTCTAAACGGTTTCCTGTTCAGAAAGCACTGCTGAATAAGATATCCAAAATTCGACAAAATCGAACCACGGAAACACCCACAAAATTAATTTCAAAGTGGCGGATTGACTGTTTCATAAAGAAATACCAATAAAACTAATTTACACTTTGATCCTGTACTTGGTCTGTGGACCCGTTTGGTGTTGGGGGAATATCTCACTTCCACTTAGTCAGTGGGTCCCCAGACATGAAAAATCACCGAGGTGCTTGTCGGCCACATTGCCATGAATGACGTCATGGCTAAATCCGATATGGCCGCCGTCGACCATATTGGAAAATTCACCTTTTTTGTTTTTTTACAGTATAATAGTATATGCACTTGTAATGGTTAAGGTAATTTTGTAACGTCGATGCTAACTTCCCATCAGTCGGTAAATGTAAATTTTTATGTCACAGGTAGACCTCTCAGTTAAAAGATAGGCAGACCCCAGCCAAGGACAGGTAGACCTCTCAGTTAAAAGATAGGCAGACCTCAGCCAAGGACAGGTAGACCCGTAAGCTAAAGATGGGGAGATTCCAGCCAAGGACAGGTAGACCCGTAAGCCAAAGATAGGCAGACCCCAGCCAAGGACAGGTAGACCTCTAAGCTAAGGACAGGTAGACCGGTAAGCTAAAGATAGACAGATCCCACCCAAGAACAGGTAGACCCGTAAGCTAAAGATGGGCATTGGGCAGACCCCAGCCAGGACAGGTAGACCTCTAAGCTAAAGATGGGCAGACCCTAGTCAAGGACATGTAGACCTATAAGCTAAACATAGGCAGACCCCAGGTAAAGGACAGGTAGACCGTAAGCTAAAGATGGGCAGACCCCAGCCAAAGACAGGTAGCAGTGGCATTGCGTAGTAACCTCCAGACCCTTCGACACTTGCTGGATGGTCTGCTCGACCTTCATGTCACATCTGACAGCATAGAACCATCCTAGGCGATCTTGAACAACCCACTGGTTCACATAGAAGCGCCAGTAAAGTTAAGGATGTGTGAACTCCAACACTTTGATTTGTAGTAGGAGCCATACGCAATGCCACTGCTACCTGTCCTGGGGTTTGCCCATCTTTAGCTTAGGGGTCTGCCTGTCCTTGGCTGGGGTCTGCCCATCTTCAGCTTAGAGGTCTACCTGTCCTTGGCTGGGGTCTGCCCATCTTTGACTTAGGGCTATACCCGTCATTGGCTGGGGTCGGCCCATCGGTAGCTTATGGGTCTACCTGTCCTTAGCTTAGAGGTCTACCTGTCCTTTTTTAAATTCATTTCGATTCTATTTCGATTTTGTCGAATTTTGGATATGTTATTCAGCAATTTTTTCTGGACAGAAAACCGTTTAAAAAGCTTCTGAAGCAATTTTTCCAAGTCTAACTGTAAATTGTCTGGACTACAATTTATCAAAGCAAGAACGAAAATACTCCATGGAAGCATCTGCTAAGATTTGTGGGGCCTACAAGGTATTTATTTGGGCATGCCTTTAGGGATAAAGACAAACACTGGGCACCTCAATTCACCTGCGAGTACTGCAAGAAACGCTAGAAGATGGACAATTGATGATTGCTTGTATGGCAACACTGCATGTTATAAAAGTTTTCAAAGTTTAGGATGTTGTAATTTTACAAGTTTTTGAAAATGTTCAATGTAATTGAACAAATACATCATATATTAAATATCTGTTCCTTTCGCACGCACGGCTACTCTGCAGCATCGTGTTTTCTCCATCGTTGGACCCACAATTTGGAATGGGCTTTCTCCTGAGCTACGTATAGCTGGTTGAGACTCTGGTGAAGAATTACGGCAAAATGGACTGCAGGAAGTCCCTCAAAGTTCATATCCTCGATGCTCATCCTGATAGCCTCAAGGAAACAAGCATTGAAGCATACTCGGAGGAGCAAGGACAGTGCTCCCACCAGGATGTCATGCCAAGGACAGTATAACCAAAACATGATGGAAGAAAAAGTGTAGGGGGCTGATTCGTAAAAGTGATTTACAGTATAATCGCAAATCTCGAAAAACCACTCACTTCTAAATCTTTGTGGTCATTTTGTATAACTGTAGTGTAAATACGTGTTAATTTTTTTATATGCATGTTGTTTTTCTACTGACTATGTGGACGAAAAGACGCACATTAACCCATTTCTTTGATTGGAAATAGGTAAATTTCAAAATCTAATTGTCCTGCGCACAAAAACAAAGTTTGAAGGGAACATCTGGCATTATCTATTCTTTAGAAAAGTTTAGAAGCATAAGCAAGTGGGAAACAACTCTAACTAGGGCCTACCCAGGAACAAAACTTGTGCTACTTAAAACAATTTGTATGTTTATAATGTATAAGATGGAATGCATAATCGCTTATGCAGAAGCATGAAGCATGCAAGTCATTTCGAGAAAACACGTGGCAGCATTTTAACAGAAGTTTTGATAACGTTACCTATAGTGGACGAGTCATATAATTTTGGCATAAATATCCAATTTGCATCATGCATTAAGAAAATTAATTAACTGATTGAATCCAACCTAAAACAACGAGTTCTGCCGATCGTCTTGTTCCAATACCGCCATCGTCAATGCAGATGTATTCTCCTGCATCGCCAGGTTCCACTGAATGAATCACTAGATTGTGTGATCCAACTGACGTATTCCTCTCAATCTCGAATCTTCTATTGTACGGTTCAAAAATCCCAACTCCGGTATAAATGTACTTGTGTTCGTGATACCAAAATATTTCTGAGGACTCAAGATCCGTAGAGCAATTAAAGTAGGTTGTGTCGCCAACCTTTGCTTCAGTATTAGAAAGGGCAACAAGCAGTTCTCCGGCTACAATTTGAACAGTAAAAATTATACTAATGTCACTATGCTAATTCAAAACGAAATCAGGGTGAAGTTTAATCTTTTTTTAAATTCCTAATATAGATACAGTGTCATACAAAAAATTGAAAAGTATCATTTAGGGATTGACAGCCAGAATGGCCTAACTCCAGCGGAAGTATTTTAATACTTTATCGGCGACAGTGTACAAATGGATTGGATGCCAATGCAGTTCGTCGTTATAGTGTTAATCAAATATGAAAAAAAAAACATTATTAGAACTAAAACTTGGCTGATTTTGTTTTATGCACTTTCTCATTGCCAAAATATGACCTCTAGTCTGTGTGAAGGCTTCCAGACCAGTTAGACCCTAATACTTGAGAACTTTGAAAATTTAATTACGGTAATTATTTTGTCAAGTTTACGTTACGTACTCTACCAATTCATTTTAGTCCGGCTCATGATTTTTAAATTAGTAAACTGCCTAATGTTAACTTAATTAGGGTGCATGTTAAGGTCAGATGTAGGTTAGGCTACTGTGTCACTTTCAATAAAAATCAACTAACGCACATGGTGGCCTTCTGTATTGACAAATGCCTAGTTTTCAATAATGCTAAATCAACAATAGCAAAATGAGCAACTTTTATTTAGACTCCTAGGCCTAATCAACATAGTGTAGCACTTGACAAATCATTGACAGTCACTAATTAACCCAATATTATTTTCATTCAAAATAAATTTGCACAACAGTGATCTTGATATTTTGATTCTAACTGCCAAAACAGTCGACTGACAGATTAGTTATCACATGTTTCTAAGTGTGATTGAGCAAAGCATAAATCAGTTACTCAGTTCATCGCGAAATATCTGATTCATCCCTCACATAATCTATACAACATCGTTATTCAACCTCCATCATCATTGGCTCTCGCGGATACCGGATCTTAATTTAGTGAGTTGCCCACCCAGAAAGTGTTTGTGCCTTCCCGCAGGGAAGGCACGCAGTTGGGCAAATCGCCTCCAGTTTGGCCAGCAATCGAGACCAGGGACTCCCAAGCGTATTGTCACCTTTTGGGCCGACCGCGTTGAACGGACCTCCGAACTTGGTCCGAAATGGGTATGGCCTTTTCATGAACGCGGTGCCTAGGCTGTTTCAGCATCTGGCGTCCTCGGAGCCCTCACTATCGACCGGGTAAGTGTCGAAACATGTTCGCAGTGTATGTTAGTACCCGGGACGACATTAGGGTTTCGTCAGCTGGGCCTACCCCCAACTTGCGGAGGAGGCCCGACGAGGCATGCAGGAGCGCTCCTCGCCAGTTCAGGACCATCGCCCGAAACACACACGGTGCCTCTGAAAGGACATTAGCCACCCAGTCAGTGACATCGAGTCGTGCATAATAGCAGACTTTCTCCTCATATGGACCGCTCATATCATTACAGTCCGAGGTAATGGTAACGTCAACAACATAGGCGGCACCGTCCACCAGGTTCACCAAGTCAGGCTTGCGCCTACCAGCTCGGTAGGTATAACCGGCTCTTGGATCACCGAATGACCCTTTGACTCGATCTTTTTGGATATCAGATCAAGCACCGAGTAATGCCTAGCGCACCGGAGACGGTGGGTCCTCGCACAGTCTTTGGAGATGTGAGCCAGGGTTCCTTGAGCGCTGCACCCGGCGTCACACAAAACTGGACACGTACGCCGCCCGCGAGAGGTTCGCTCCGCAGACGGCAACAGATTCCCCCTCACCTACACTGCCTGGACATAGTCCACCCAGAGGAGAGACGACCCATCGGTCACCCAGGAGTTCACAGCTGCTGCTTGAGGCCCCGACCATTCACCGATGCGTGGAGCTGGGCCGCTAGAAGGTCACTCGCATCCTGTCTACTGTTCAGCACTCAACCGGCCACCTTGCCGTCTTTGCACACCTCCTCCTCGCCCCCAGGAAGAGTGGGCTTGCAGCCACGCTCTGCATTACCGGATTACCGGACTCCTCCACCTTGGCCATGCGACGGACCTTGAGTGGAGGCATAGTGTAAAGCAGGCGCGGCACTTCCAGCCCGCCATCTGACGCCTTGGTATGGATGTACCCGGTGGAAGTATCATGTGGCAGCCGCAACCATTTGCGTACTGCCACTCTCACCAACCGATCTATGTATTCCAAGCATTTGGCTGTCATCTCCCCGAGTACGAGTCCGTGGTACAGTTTCGGCAATAAATGATAGCGCAATAGGAACATGCGCTGCTGGGGCTTCAATGGAGCACGTGTTAACCGGTCCAGTCCCACACTGAGGAAGTAACCATGGGCTCTCCTCAGACCGAGTGGTCCGGCCTGCGGTCCCAGGTATTTGTACGTCTGCGCGATGTTGAGGGACTTGACCGACTCGCCGGCGATGTTTAAAAGCGGTGAGGGATTTACCACCCAGCGTTTAGCCTTCCCATCGATGTCAATCCTGAGGAAGGCACTCTTAGCCGGGTTCAGTCGAAGCCCACCCAAACCCAACGCGCATTGCACGCTGTCCACCTGTTCCCGCAAGCCATATGCAGTGGAGGCGATCAAGACAAGGGCGATCAAGACAAGGTCATCAGCAAAAGCCAAACACCGGACCATGACTTCCTTATTTAAAAAGTATCCAATGGCCGGGTTCAGCTCCGCGAAGACCTCGTCAATTACACAATTGAACAGGATGGCCGACAGCGGACCTCCTTGACGTACGCCACGGCCGCATCTAATAGGGCCGCTTCTTCGACCGCCTACTTTGAGGACGGTCGATGTGTTGGCATACATCATGGAGACATACTGCACCAACGGCGATGGCACGCCCAACCTCCTGAGTGACCTAGCCAATGTCCCGTGAGTAGTAGACAAGGGAGCAATTTGGGCCAATTAGGGGCAATTAGGTTAATTAGCAGGTCATTAATTAATAGGCCATTAATTAGTTAATTAACAGTGCAAATGCCCATCACATGCTTCGTTCAGGAGCTTCAGCACCAGCAGCAGCATGAGCGTCATAATAGCCGCATGATATCAGCATCAGATCTCATTTAATAAGACCAGACATGTATACATTAGGCTTATCACTTTTTTACAACCTCATGTTCCTGTAGCTTAGCTGGATGAACTTTTGCCTAAAAACAAAGAAATGAACTGTCGTTTTCAAATCTTTTGAAAAAAGGTCACCCCGAAAACAAAAAATCGATTCGTGTATATGTCACTGTATAATGTATTATGTAATATGCATGCATAGTGCATACTGGCATGTATTAACAGTAAGCTTATTATAATACAGGAAAGAATGAGCTAGAAAATGTAATGATATTTGTACAATATTTTGTACATATAATACTGGCACAATGTTTTGTACATTGCACAACGTACAACTGTACAATGTACATCACTGCTTATTGCTTAGACTACATCGATGTTGCAGTTTGTCTTTCATGAAGTTCCCGCCTTTCTTTGATTGCGCGTTCTGCACACTGATGATTACTTCTTGGTATCTGGAGTACGGATGGCTCCTGCTTCCAGCAATTCTCCAATACCCACAATGCTTTTTTGTAAGGCTTCAATATTTCTGACAAGTTCTTGAAGTCATTTTTATTGTACATCTGTGTAGTAAAACCGATAGTCTGCCCAGTCACATGAAACGAATCTGCATACCTTCTCCAAAGTTTTCCTTGCTGTAGGGATAAGAATGAATGCCAAGATAGCCAGAATGGCTCTTGAATTCCACCTGGCATTGCTGATGTTTGGAATTTTCTTAAACTTAACCAGTGGAAAAACCCTTTTCCCTCAAAGAATCTGAACACCTGTGTAAGATGGTATAACAATTTCATGTCATCTCTCCAACATGCTTTATCGAGGATTTCTTCTGTTCCATTAACAAACTGTGCTTTCAGTTCCTCATACTTGTTCATCAGTTGAGAAATAAGCGGATATTCTATGTTTGGAGACCTTGGTGTTACCACCAAGTTCCTCGTCCATGACCACCCTGAGAATCCTGTCCAGGAAGTATGATGCTGGCAACTGATAAATTGTGGTTTGCTGACACCTTTGCCTGAGAACATTCATTGCAATTTGACAACAACTCAATTCTTTTTCCCAGTGTTAACACTGGTTGTATCAGCAGTGGTCATCTTCATTGCATTCAATAAGTTTTAATCATCAAGAACTTTTGCAATTCCTGCGGCAATAGTTTCGGCCTTGCCATCTTTCAGACGCAGTGCATCCACTTTTACTTCGGTTCTCTCATTCTTCAGTACCACAACCTGATATTCATTTTCCTCAATGTGCTTGCCATCAAAATGTAAGGACCACTGTTCCATCTGTAACTTTTCAATAATTTTCTCCTTCAATTTTGCAGCGTTTTTGGTAGCCTGGTTGCACTTTTCTTGTGTGACACTGTAGGCCTATATTGCCACTGATAAAATTATAAAAATTAAAAAAATTCACTTGTTTGCCCACAAACCTTTCTATATAGACCAATATTTGAATTGTTGTAGAAAGTCCTCAACAGTTTTAGGGAGTTCCAGATAGCTGTAAAAGTTCTTAACAGTTCCATAAATTTTTATAAGTGCTATTACTTATGAGTTGTAACGTTACATATACGGTGATTCAAACTTTTCATTTGGGGGTGACCTTTTTTCACAACTGAGAAGAATTAATGACTTTTTCAGTGTTTTTAAACAAAAGTTCATCCATTTATGATACAGGAAATCAATTTTTTGAAAAAAAGGGTCAAAAAGTTATAACCCTAGTATACATACATGTATACATACACACACAGTGTGTTCCTCTGCACACACGGTGTGTGTGTGCAATAGGCCTAAGTGTCTTTCACGGGCCAAGATCATCCGGTGCGTTTGTAATGAATGAATGAATGAATGGATGGGATGAACGACTTCCACTTAATTAACAACTGTTCATGCAACAGGGAGTTATGATCTGGTATCTGTGCCAGAGTCATCCGGTGACGTGTGCTTGTGCTCTGTGTGCCCTTGTGCTCTGTGTGTGAACTTACGATCAGTTATTATAATTCCCCGATTTTATGTATCGTATACGCATAATTGTAGGACTTCTACTCCTACCAAAGTGTGACTGGGGTTGCATGTTACTGTAAGTCTATAATACTGGTACGCAGTATTCGTTGAAACATTAAAAAATGACGGAGCAGAATCGATGTTTAATAATGCCTGCGTCGTTCTTAATAATTCCGTAAACGTTGATCCATCGTTACTTCCGTTTAAAATCCAGTTTGTTATCTGGTACGTGCCTCTGTTGCGTCTTATCGCTTTCAACGCAATTCTCCAAATTTTAACCGGCTCAGGACATTTTATCTGCAGCCAGACATTTAGGATTGATCAACTATCCGCGATCCATGTTCCGTTGGAACCATCTGCATTTAGACTATTGAAAGCCCCATACGCTGGATACTTGTTTGTTACACTTGCAATAAATCCGGTAACACTTTCGTCAGCCTCCAAAATAGGTATGTATCCGATATGACACTTTTTATTATCCGCTCTACTAAGAGCGTTATCTACATAATTTTTAGTGGAGGCATCTTGAAGGTTAACGGGAATCTTTTAACTCGGTTATAGATTTTTGTCTCATTGCGATATCTTGGTAAACATCGATTTTATGGTCACTGGACGATTTACCGAATCGAATTATATTTTCCGTTCCCACTTTGCACAAGAATCCTTCGATCGATTGCAACGTTATAGGTTGGTTTAAATAACCTTCTATTTTGTTTAACAGATTGCCCAGTATCAACGCAAACAGTTTGTTTCCGCGTAGATCCTTACACCCCATATTACGTTGACGATCCGAGCCCACACTTAAAAATAGATTGCCGGTCATAACGTCACCAGTCTTAGAAACTTTATTTACACCGCTATTAATATCTACGTAATTTTTACTAGCACCATCTTGGGGATTGGTAGGGTCTAACACGTTGACCACCTTATGAGAATCTAAATTAATATTCTCGGTCGCAGCGTTTGTTCCATCCATACGAAGGACAGTAGCATTTGCTTGAGACAATGTAACTCCTCCGGCAATTACTCTTTCCGAGTATCCAACATCAGTATGTCCGAATTTATCCACAGGCATTTTATAATATATAATATTATTTTATTTATAATAAAATAAACCGTTTGGTGAGCTCATGAGCTCAAAGGAGGACAATTATACTTATCGATTTAAGTATCGTAAATGTATAATTGTATGCTATGAAGTCCTACGTTTATGTGACCGGGAATAGGTGTTTTCGTAAATCTGTAATACTGATACGCAGTATTCGTTGAAATATTGAAAAATGACGGTGCAGTTGCGGTTCTCAATAACGGAGTCGTTGACGTTAATAACCTTGTAAATGTCGAATCGTCATTGTTACGTCCTGATATGGTCCAAAACGCCGTGTCTATTTAAATACATTATCGATGGCTTTCAACGCGATTCGTAAATTTTAACCGGCTCGGGACATTTTATCTGCGACCAGCTATTTAAAGCCTCACTAGAAACCCAAGATCCGTTCAAACCATCCGCGTTGAGGCTATTAAACGCTCCGTACGCTCGATATCCGTCTATGTGTGAACTGGCACTAGCGACGAATCCGGTACTACTCTCGTCGGTTTCTAAATTAGATATATATCCGAGATAACATTTCTTATGAGCATTATCTACGTAATATTTGGTAGCACCATCTTGGGGGTTAGTAGGATCTAGCACGTTGACAATTTTATGAGATCTAAATTAATATTTTCGGTCGCAGCGTTTGTTCCATCCATACGAAGGAAAGTAGCATTTGCTTGAGACAATGTAACTCCTCCGGCAATTACTCTTTCTGAATATCCAACATCAGTATGTCCGAATTTATCCACAGGCATTTTATAATATATATATATATATATATATATATATATATATATATTAAAATAAACCGTTTATAACTTCTTGAAAATTAGCGCCATCGTCCATCATTTTCAACACGTACAAGCACAGATGACCGCAAAACATATTTCGTTATCGGGCTGTATTCGTTCGCTGTTATAATAAACTGGACAGCTTAAATATTTCAGTAGCTCGGTAGGTGGAGGGAGACCATAGCCATCGAAATATTTCGCCGAAATCTCGCCTTTCTTCTTGATCCAACACACCCAATGAGTCCCACTTCCACTAGATTTATCTAGGTTAAGAATGCCGCTTTCGTTAGTAGGCCTACTCGGTCTCTCGGGCAGCTCGTCTCGTAGGAACACGCCTCTAAAGTTTGTGATATTTAGTTTCTCCTTAGCGGCTTGTACCAGTTGTATATTCGACAAAGGAACATTCGGCAACAAGACTCCGCAAACGTCGATTTCTGTAACACTTCTAAAACTCATTTTATAATCAACGAATAATTCTTTATGTGCGCAGCGTAACGAGTAATGTCCGTAAGCTAATGTGTGAATACCGTCTTCCATTATTACTCGTTTGTCATCATCCGCGGATAATGCAACTTTATTTACCTGTTCGGTATAAATATCGTGATGATACGATCTAAAAACGTTTATTTTTCTTAGTCGTTCTCTTTTGGTAAAAAGACAGTTTTTGTAATCATCGTGAGTTATCGTTTTCTTAACACCATTTTGCTTAATGCCTTTACACTTCTTATGTTCTTCGCCATCCATTCTATACGAGTACAACTTGGCCCTTAAACCTACAAACTCCTGGATTTGTTTTCCTGCTGATTCATCTTTGAACATACCGATTACTTTTTTGTTCATTCCGCTTCTTAAACCCGATGGGTGATCTTCAGGGTAATCACTCGTATCGAATCGAACCGCAACGTCTTGAGCGATATCGTCGTAAAAATCTTCTGTTTGTATTTCATATGCCAACGAATCTGTATCGGTGAATAACAATTTAGCTCTGTCTCCGTATTTTTGTCGTATAAAATTGTAATGGAAGTCGCACATCAAAGTTTTACTTAAGTCTAATATACACTTGCCTAGATATATCGGTTTATTGTAAAACTTCGTTCTTTTCATGTGAACGGCGATTAGATTCTCGTCGAAAATCGTCAGGCGGTCATAATTCGCTTTTGCAGCTAGCTTAATAGCTTCCTTCTCGTGACATACCAATTTTATATCTACATGATTTTCGATCCTTTCAAGAGTTTTTCCAAAGACGCTATTGTTCATCAATTTGAAAAAGTCTTTCTCAAAGTTATTAGTGGCACTCGTTCTCAAGTTTGTGTTCAAATCTACATAATACTTCAACCAAGGGCTTTCTTCGAATAGTATCCCTCTGTGAATTTTCGCGATCTTCAACCCGAGCCTTTCGTACAGCTTCAAATTTTCGTAATGTACCACGTACTTCTTTTTATCGTTCAAGTTCGGAATTAGTTTTGGTATATCAGATAATTCCGGCGAGATGCTCTCGGGAGCCAGAGGATAGTCGTTGTGGAGATTTGGGATATCTTGAGGTTAGTCTAAATCGAATTCCAATATACACGATCCCGTTACATTCCAATTATTTAGCTCGGCTTCACTCATCCATTTATATCCGCGAGTTGGTAAAGGTTTGCTCATCGCCCAACCGTATAAATTATTAGCGTCTAGATAAGTTATATATGACGAAGGCTCGCTGCTATCGAATTTATCCGCCGTCATATACATATTGTTGGCTTTCCCATAACGATTCGAAATTGTGCTGATTCCTCCTCTTATTCCTTGCTTAATCATCAGAATCATATCATAATCGCTCAACAACTCCAACTTTATACCGGTCAACTTCAAAGCGGCATCCCAGGCCAGTCCCGGAGAACTGTAATACCAAGCGGGATCTAGCCGGTAATTCTTCATGCATACGTCTCTAAAGTTCTCGAAAATATCGGCTAAGAGTAGAACATCCCAAACATTGTACAGGTCGTGGTATTCTCTAAACGTTTTACATCCGAATGCATTCCATAATTTTTGGCGTGATCGTAATCTTCGTCGCTAATATCTGAGTCGCTTAGCCTCGAATAAAATGCGGACTTCGGAGGTAGTTCGGTTTCGTTAAATCTATCGATCGAAGCAACGTAATCGTACGGGTAAAATTCCTTGTTGAGTAAAAGATCGAGCTGTTTCCCAGAATATAATGCACCAATGTTTTTACATTGTTCTTTCTTCAGATTCTTGGATAAAGCATCGAGACTCGATGCCATGAATCTATAACTGTCGATGAATCGCAATTCACGTTTAACGTTAATTTCTTTCCCTTCTTTGTTAGAAACTTATCGACGATCACTTCTCTGCTAAACGATATGTACTTCTCTTCGTTATTAGGAATGCATTTAATTTTCTCATCGTGATCACCTCGCAATTTTTTTACGAACAGATGGCTATCGTATCCGGACAGATTATGAAATACTACTGGAAAGAACCTCGGAACTTTATAGTCTAGATTACAACCATTATGAGCGACCCCTCTAAACTTACCGCTCAAATGACAGTGATCTCTAACCCGATCTGTACCCAACGACCCTCCACAGATATGACAGAAAGTAGCTAGTTTAAAGTTCTTCCGGTCATCTGGAGTAAATATCATCTTCTTCGGAAATTTAAACTGATTGTATATTCGTTTTATAGTCTCTTCGAGACTTTATACGAATATTTGACCGATATCATCGTCTTCGCTTTCGGCCGTGTACGTTACAGGATCTTGTTGATATAATATAATTATCGTCGAAGCATTTTACGTAATAACAAAACGAGCTAGGCGTGTGTTTTTGATATTTATCGGTGTAAGAAACGCGAGGATCTGGCTAGCAAGTGGCTATAGGTTTGATGAAAGATTCGAAATCTGCATAAACGATAAAGGGAACTCTCATCGATCTATTATATTTTTTAAAACCTATTGTAGTTCCCGGTTGCATTTTAGCCGATCCAAGACCAGTACAGCGAAAAACTTGTAGTTTGGCGTTGGAATTATTGAAATAGCATGACCGATGAAAATTTAAAATCAAACTAGAAGTTGGACGATTGATGAAAATATTACTGATACTGGAAGCTGGATGATCGATGAACACAGTAAATAATAAAACTGAAACTAGAAGTTGGATGAGCGATGAAAATAAATAATTTTAGGGTCGATACTGCTGCCGTGGATGAGCGATGAAAACATTTAATACTAAAACAAACTAGAAGTTGGATGGTTGATGAAAATATAGTTCACACTAGAAGCTGGATGTTCGTTGAACATATACATGAAACTAGAAGTTGGATGAACGATTATTATTGTATTATTTATCACGTTTACCAGTACTGCAAATATGGGATATTGCTGTACTGGTCTTGGATCGGCGAAAATGCTTCCCGGTTCTGGGACTTCTATTTTTTGAGCGGCGTTTTGCGAACAGTACTCGGTATGTTTATTAAGCGCTTCTATTTTTGTATAACCGTTTAAACATCTTCATAGTGCATTGATATAGTTGACTTCCCCGTTCGTGATGCCATCAATCTGTTGAAATTCTTTATCCAACAATAATGTTTCTTATCTCCGTCTGAAATAAGCAATAGTTCAACGATAGAAACTTTCTCGTCTCGTTGATTCGACACATAAATTGGGAATATTATCCTATTTTCAAAACCGAATACGTCAACGCTGATATTATTATTTCTCTCAAACTTGTTTATTATATTAGCATCCGCAGCAACCGGAAATTCGATAACGCTCCAATCGAGTTTCTTAGATTGTTTGATTAATTCTTTCGTAATTCTTTCGGAATGATTGTCCGTTGGATTTAACGCTCTAGTAATGCACCACTTGAAACATTGGTCGTCAGCGTTCTTCATATTGATAAGAGCCTTTTTGCTAGATAGTTCTGTAGGCAACGGAATATAAGAACTGCCTTTCAGTGGTTTATAAACAGCAGTATTGACATCTAACTTTACAACATTCACGAATCTCCAATTACTTCCCCGCATCTGGAAACTTGCCATAGTCTCTGGGATCTTATTTATTGCATTATTGCATATTTCGTTAATATCGGTAGCATCTAAAATAACTTCAGTTTTCGAGACGAATGGAACATTCGCGGATTCTTCTTCTCCAGATTTCATATCAACGCGCTCCACGGTACATGTAAGAACGAGTTGAACCTTAACCTGACGATTTCTTGACAACAGACTAACCACCTGCGGTCTATCGGCGTTAAGAAAAGACACGGCACCAATTCCAGAAGAACCATCGATCGTGTATTGTTTAGTAAACCCTTTAATAGCCGATGCAGTTTTTCGAATTTCAAACTTCTTTGTATTGATTTTAGCAAAGAGACTCTTTATTTTCGATTTGAACGATTTCAATCTTTCGTTCACAGGTTTCTTTACTTTTGGAGGTATGTAACTAATTAACCAATCTGCAAAAGAATTAATATTCGACCTAACCTTAGTTTTCAACCCACTGAGAACTTTATTTGGCTTGGAAATATACTTGCTCGGAGTTAGAATTGGGGCTCGAATATCGGGAACTGGAGAGTCGAGCAAGGTTCCTCCTTCATTAAAATCTTTGCTCATAGCAGCAATCAGACCCGCTTTTCGCAGTTTCCAATATCCGACCATGCCGCTCCGTTTTGCCATAACTCTCAATTCTTTTACAGTTTTCAACTTGTAGTCCCTTCTACTATATATATATATATATATATATATATATATATATATATATATATATATATATATATATATATATATATATATATATATATATAAGTAAACATTTCTTTAAGTGTGGTTTAAGAAAAACACAAATATTTATTTATGTTTAATTTTTTTTTCTAAGTTTTCAAATTTTTTCGGATCTTTATCTCGCAGCTCATTCACAACGGAATCGATAGCTTTGTGGTATTTTTCTAACGTTTCATCATCGACTATATTCCGGTGTTAATTCTATCGTACACCTTAATTTTGTATCTATTTCGCCATACCTTTCCATTATACCATTCTATTATTGGTGCGTTTTGACCGTGCGCCTTAGCTGCTTTGTATATCGACGGATACACGACAACATCACCGGTTTCTAGGTCTAAAATTTCTACTTTTCTCGGCTGATTTCTGATATACCTCGCTCTATCATATGCGCCTTCCTGGAAGTTTCTTTTCAGTATTCGGTCTTTGCGATATTCTTTCTAGTATCCTTTCTGATATTCTTTCCGATATTCTTTCCGATATTCTTTCTGCTGTTCTTTCTCTATTCTTGCCTTTGTCGTCTCTCTATTTTCTTTCGTTTCTCTTTTTCTAAGTCATCGCGAGCAAGAATCTCCATTGCGCTCAATAGAGCTATAAGTTCGGGCTTGTTGAGATGAGCACAACCCTTAACATTGTGCTGGAGCAGTAAGCTTCTCAGCTCTGGAAGTTTCATCTTCTTATTACTAATATAAGTAAACATCTCTTTATGTCTGTTTAAGAAAAAAAGGAAATTTTATTCATAGCCTTCACCCTTAGCACTTAGCATATAATTCGCGGCGATTTAAGACGAGCTTCTACCGTAGACGACGTTTAGCTTCTGTCCGTCCGATTGAAACTCTAGCAATTTGTCCGAAATTACGATAGCATAAGCTTCGGTTTCGGCTGGCACTGCCGTATTAAATATAGCTTTGATCTGAATATCGACGACCGACTATTTTAACCGTTCAGATTGTTTGCTAACTTTCGAAAACCATTAGCGGATATAGTTCTTTATAATCAATCGGTGTTATATTACTCTGCGTTATCAACTGATCCATTCCGTAGAATTTTTCGCTAAACGTTGCCGCGGCTCGGTACGCTCTCGAGAATTGTTGATTAGGAAACGATAGGTTGTAGTCTACAGCCGGGTATCTTTCCTGATTCATCATCACGTACATGTTCTTAAGATCGCAATGGTCGAAGATCGACGGATTAGCTTCTTGATTTCCGTCACGACTTGTCTGAAATCCCACGATGATATACCTCGGTTTTTCCGGAGATGTTTTGACGCTAAGTCTCCAGCTGAAAGTAGTCGACTGAGGAACCGTTATGGTGTCGCATTGACGAGCGCGATAGGCTATAGCCAACGATGCTTTCGATTCGATCGTTTTATACAACTGCATTTTTTCCATATCGGATGGAATAACATGCGGCATGAACCACGATATCTTCTCTATTGCAACTTTTCCAACCGCTGCATCGTGGCCTCTAAAAATTGCGTCGCGGTCGGCTTTACGCACTAACGTTAGCGTATGTTTCAAACCGTAAACAATCTTGTCGTAATCATCGCAAAAACCGAAGATATGCTTTAATGCAACTATAAAGCTGAACGTTCCCTTAGCAGTCGGTTTTCGAATAAGATACTGTTGTCTGACCGCAAACCCTGTGTTATCGGCGACAACGGCCGTTGCACCACTGTCTTTATACCACAGCTGATTTAAGCCTTGCGCCAGTTGAAAATCGTTTGGGTATTTAAGCAATCCGAGCATCGTGGTAGCTTGACCCGGGTGGAATAAAGTTTCTATTTCTTGATTCGATAGAGAATACGATATTTGACTGAAGAGATGCATAAGCCCGTTGTTCGTAACAGCCACACCATCGGCATTAACGTATGCGGTGTTATCCGCTTTAGTTAGTCTTCCTTCAAATAGCAAATACGATTCTGAAGGGTGGCTGAACAAGTCTTGGAGTTCAATGTTTATACGAATCTCGCCCGTTGTTTTTAGATTCGTTCTCGCAGTAGGTTCGTACTCGTGAAATTCGTATCGTTCGATACTCTCGTCCGTCAAAGGTTGTTCCGTGAATCTTAGTATATCTGATTGCATTTGTTTATTAATAATATATGACTTTATTTTATTTAAATATAAATAACCCATGCAACTTTCAGTCCAGCTCCGTTTAAACGTCTAACCAGATCTTGAATTCTAATAGCGTTCTTTGCATTGGAATTCATACCGTGTCCCATCATTAAATTATTTATATTTGTATTCTTCGAACGCGCTCCGTCGTTAATTAGTCTAGTTAGAACGTCTTTACTTTCTTGAGTTAGAACGTCTTTACTTTCGTTGAACTGCGGTTGGAACGCTGAAAGAGCTGGAAGCGCTGAAAGAGCTGAAAGCGTTTGTGAACTTGTGGTAGGTAAATTTTGCGGACTCATAATTTTAGCAATCGCTTTATCGACTAACCGTTTCCCGGCGTCAACAGCTGCAGTTTTACCGGAATCCAGAGCTTTTTGCCCGATGTCTTTGGCAGCATCTTTACCTACGCTGAGAGCGGTTGTTGCCATTTGTTTAGCCGCATTCGACGTAAATAGTTTCTTGAAAAAACCCGCAACGATATCGAATATTCCCGCCCCTCCGATAACATATTGTTTCTTATACCTTCTTTTAGCAACTACTAACATTTTTTATATTAATAGCATTATATTTTTATATTCATTTTTATTTATCGCTCCTTGTCTTAGTAACTCGTCGCATATACCAACTATCTCATTTCTTACACCCGTATTGCCCGCCTCGAAGCTAGCCATTCGCAGAGATAACATTTCTACTAAAGCATTAGGATTTTGAGGAATAACGACACGCTGTAGGCCTATTCCTTTACCTTGCGTCTCTGACATCATCGAGTCCCATATCGGTTTAATAATATTTTTATATTTTAAGCTCTTAGAGGATTTTGGTTTACTTGGATTTTTCGGCTGCCTCATAGCATTCGTTACCTTCAGAATCTCGGCATATTCTTCCCGATCGTTTGCATTGAAAATCGACTCGTCCGGTTTGGCCATCGTTAATGATTCCCAAAGACCTGGAGTTCCTTCTTATATCTTAGGCCTATCGCCTACCGTCACGTTATTGCCGTTGATCGATATAGGGCTCTCGCCTATATAAAATTGACCGTCTTTTGAGTTTATACCGAACGTTGTGTCTACCATCTTTTTATCGGACGCGTATTGCTGCAGGTACTTCACAGCAATATCTCCTAGTTTTATATCATATAACTTTTTTATATGCTCTACCGGCTCTTCTCCGTAAGCCTCAATCGAAGGGTGTTGAGGAAACTGAATGGCTTTTAACGATGTCGAAATAGAAGCGGGAAGCGCTTTTAGAGCGTTAGCTGTCTCTGCAGAGTTTTCTTTTATAGTAGATAACAAAGCCTTTTGTTCTTTTGAAATTGTTGATTGCGAGTCGACTATTGGTTTGTACAATCTCGTTAATTCTCGTTGTAGTCCTATATATCTCCTAATCTCTCGGATAAAAAGTTTTGTCGAATATTCTTCTTCGATTTCAGAAACTCTTCAACGATAAAATCTCTTTTTGCGGGATCGGTTATCTTTAGAAACGACATTATATTTTATTTATATATACATATATATTTTTTAAACGTAAATTCGAACGTAAATACGAACGTACTTACGAACGCTGATTTCGAACGTTTAATTTACGTTCCCGCTAAAACGTTCTCGTTAAACGTTAATTTTTCTGTGCTAACTTTGGTTTTATTTTTAATTTTTTCTTTCATATCGTTGAATTTCACAAACTCGCTTAGAATTAGCGAATATTCAACGTCTGAAATATTGTCGTCTACAAGAGCTTTTGAAATAAGGCTACTGATGGTGTTTAGTTTTGCTTCGGCTAACGTTTTAATCTTTTCGTGCTTTGTCAATTTCAGTGCAAGCTTCTTACTAACTTCTCCTCCGATAATAATTAACAATCTTACACCTACTGCCGTACCTGTTGCTATCGCTATGGCCGGAGTTGCAATTTCAGTAGCCAGAGCTGCCAGTCCCGAGCTGCTGAGGCCCATCACAGTTACTATTAGAGCGTTGTCGATTACGCTAATCATTCTTATGTTCCTACGATACTTTGTACTTAAGGCGGTCCTTTTATCGCGTTCTTGTTCGATTTCTTTTTGAATTTCGTTATTTTTTTTAAATGATACGATTGGGCTGAATTTTCCATTTGTTTATATTCCATTATTATTAAGATTTTTTAAAATTTAAACGTGGTAGTTAATGTAGCATAGCGAATCTTTTTCGTTAATGATAACAACGGAATCGGAATTGTTTTGAATAGTAACAATAATGTCTGCTACATCTTCACAAATGGTTGAGTCTTGTAAGCTACATCCCTTTTCTTTAATAGCCTGTCTAAGCGAGACTAGACACACTCCCCTAGTTAGTCGAACACAAAATCCTAGCTCTTGCGAGACCGACGATCTGGGTTGAATTGTGATCTCTCGTTGTGCGAAAATCTTCCAACGCTGTGAGCCCGGTTGTCTTATAGCCCGATGCGTTACTTCTTTAGGCAACCAAAATACTGATTCTGGTCGAGTTCTAACTCTCCTCGGAGAATTGCGTTTTGTTATAAACTTGTGTATTGGCATACCGTATCGCGACATTATATATATATTTATATATATATTATAACCTTTACAGAATCATTCCAAGAATCGGACCAAGGATTGGAATGCTAGAAAGTACTTTTGAAATGGGATTGTCGTTTCCAAGAATCAATCCTGAACCATTGATAAACCCAGAACCTCTGCGCGTGTACAGTCCTTCTTCTACACCGTCTAATCCAGATCCTGACCATGGTTTCAGGTAAAGACCTGCGCGTGCGGAACCATCTTGTAGCTTCTTCCTCCTTTCTTTATGTATAAAGCACTTCCATTAACACCAGATCCCATTATCTTACTTACACCTGTACTGGCTAATCCACTTAAAGCTCCAGTTGCAAGACTTGGCAGAAAGCTAGAAGGAAGAAATTTTCCAGCTGTAGCTAGAAGTGGTAATAACGCTGGTAGAAAACCACCTTCGACTTTCATATTATGGTCTATTTGCGTTTTACTCATTTTGAGCGTAGTACCAGTTCCATTCTGATATGCTTTGGTCATTTTATTAATTTGTGCTCGTGTAAGAGCTAAAACATGTTCCCAGATAGATCTCCGTGAGTTAGTCTTATACTCGTTCCTGTCACTGCCTCAACTGCGCGTTTAATTTTGTCCTTTGTCCATCCGAAACATTAACTTTTACATTCGTATATCGACTCATTTTATATATATAATTAAAATTAAAAACTTTAATACCGCGATAATTAATTTTCACACTTCTCTAATTTTAAACCTGATCTACAACTCCTCTCCTCGAAGGTTGATTAGTTTTCCATTTTGATCTGTAAGTTTTGTTTCCCTAGCCGAAATCGTAAATAGCGTAATAGGAAGATATACTAAATTAACGGGCACTTCTTTAATCTTGTATCCGGGGCCTACATTCGGGAAAAAGGAATATATAATATTTTCCGTTGTTCCCTTAGAGTACGAAGATCCTATTACGTCACTGGTTACTCTCAAACGATTTACGTTCATTATATTCACTATGTTCTCAGATTCGTTATATCCTTCTGAATATACTCGGCTATTAAATCCTAAAACAGTTCTAATCGAGTTCTCGATTGTCATATTGACTTGATAGTTAGCACCGATATCTAACACCGACTTCAAAGTATTGTTGTTCGCTTGTAACGTTATACTGTACGCATCTCCAGTTTCGTCATGTCCTGATTGTTTCATGATTCTCTGAATGTGTTCGTTTATAACTACGATTTCGTAACTACCTTCTGGGATTTCTATAGTAAACCACGTTTTACCATTATCCGGCGAATACACAAATTTGTTGTTTAAAGAATATATATTCGGGAAGGAAAAATACGTCTCAAGATTAACAAGACACATTTCATACTTTTTGTTTCTGTCAAGTTGAATCAGAGGATTAAATTTTGTTCTAATTTGCGTGCTCTTTTCGCTCACCAAAATGCTGAATGACTGTTTAGGCTCTGTGTTACGAGCGATTTTTTCTGTGTTGAGAACTATCTTTTCCAACCGCGCTTCCATTATATATATAATATATATCTTATGAAGATTATTTTTATGCTGAAGGCATATAAAATGTATCTAACCCACTTCTATATTTGCCGTTGTTTTTTTTACTGGTTAAATCTATGACTACAAATCCGTGCGGACGCTCCCACGCAGTTTTGCACAGTTTTACAAATTCGTCTTTAGGCATGTCATCTACGCCTACGTGATCGTTGTATATATTATTAATATTTTTAAGGTCTTGACTAAATAAACAGATAAAGTTTGCATTTCTCTGATGGTCTGTCTAGGCAGTTTAAAATAGTTTTGTGCCAGGTAAAATGAGTCAACATTACTATGTCTTCCTCTTATGTAATAAGATTCGCATTTGTTTTGTTTTTCTAATTGTAAGTCGTCGAAAATCATCAGGTTCTGCTTGGCACTCAAGTCTCTCGGATCCGGGACTTCTTCCGAAGTTTCAAAGAATCGACAGTTCATATCAGATTTTTTAACTATACTTTTAGCCATTTCCTCAATGACTGATATTGGCGATACATTCAGCCTGGCTATCTCGTCTTGACAACCAAACAACCTGATGATTGCTTCTTTAGGCAATTTTTCTTCGAATGCTTTTTTCAGTATTTTTATATTCTTGTTGAAAGAGAGATCTTCCAAAAACCTGTAAGTTGTCATAATCTAACCATCCTGGATTCAAAAGTAAATTTAATAATAGCGTAGTCTTATCGCATCCAGACTTTCCTACGATCAGACCCCTAATACTTCTAGGTAATAACGGGTTATTAAATCTTTTCGATGTCTCGTCGTTCCAAGATAAATCTTTAACTTCCATTTCTTTTTTAATTATAAAAATAGTTTTATATTAAAATGTATATGGAACAGATGTATTGCGTAAAGTGCAAGAGAGAAACTGAAATGACAGATACTCAAAATTTCATCAGTAAAAATAAAAGACTTATGATTAGAGGCCTCTGTGTCGATTGCGGAAAAACTAAAACTCGATTTCTTTCCACTGCCAAAAAAGGAGACGATCTAGTTGGGTCTTTAAATTCAGCTACGAAAAATCTAAAACTGCCATGGTCAAAATTTCCTGGAGAATTGCATCTTCCAGGACATTCGTTTACGGGCCCCGGAACAAGATTAGATTTAAGATTGAATCCTGACGCCTCCCCTAAAGACTGGAGTCAGCCTGTGGACAGAATCGACCAAGCAGCTTATCGTCACTATTTAGCTTATGACCAGAATTCGGATACCGCTGCCAGAAATGCTGCCGACAGAGTAATGGTAAATGAATTAAATAATATATCTAATCCTACATTACGTGAGCGCGTCAAAAGAGCGATAATTAAACCTATTTTAGCGACAAAAGCCAATCTTGGTTTAGGTCTAACTTCTTCCGATTCAAAGTCAGCTGTTAAAGCGTCTCAAAAATGGTCGGATGAACTCGCCGAGGAATTACATAAACCGGTAATACGACATTTTACTAAAAGGAAGGTCTACGTTAAAGGTGTTGACAACACTTGGGCTGCAGATCTTATAGACATGCAATCTATCGCGAAATATAACAATGACGTTAAATATTTATTAAGTGTTATCGATATTTTTTCAAAATACGGGTGGCTTGTCCCGATTAAAGATAACAGCGGAAAATCTGTGTTCGATGCTTTCACCAAAATACTTTCCAGTAGCGGACGAAAACCCGAGAAACTGTGGGTCGATAAAGGAAAATGGTTTTACAATAAAGACGTGAAATCAATTGGAATCCAGTTATATTCTATTGAAAATGAAGAAAAATCATCCGTTATCGAACGATGGAATAGAACCATGAAAGAGATAATGTTTAAATATTTCACAGCTAATTCGACTAGGAAATATCTCGATGTTTTAGAAAATATGGTTTCTCGTTATAACAACACTAGACATTCTTCTATAAAAATGACTCCAATAAAAGCGAGTATGAAGAAAAATGAAAGCGCTCTATGGATGAATTTATATGGAGCATTACACCCAGAACCCCCTGATAAACCCAAATTTTCAATAGGCGACAGAATCAGAATTTCTAAGAAGAAGAAGACCTTCGAAGCGGGTTTTACACCTAGATGGACAGAAGAGGTCTTTACTGTGACAAAAAATTCAATACACCGATCCTCCGACGTATAAGATAACAGATTTTAACGGAGAACAGATTCAAGGATCTTTTTACGAGCAAGAATTACAAAAAACGAATCAGGAAGTCTTTAGAATTGAGAAGATTATAAAAAGACGTGGAAAGAAATCTTTCGTAAAGTGGCTTTGATATCCAGGAAATTTTAATAGTTGCGTTGATAATGAAAGTTTGATGACGTTTTAAGATAAGCATTTATTTAAATTCTTTATTTACCCAATTGCTATCCGCATTTTGGGTTGCAACGGTATGCATCTTTGCGCTAACCGTGGCAGTCCTAATCTAAGTGTGATATATATATATATATATTTTTATATAGGCCTACACACACGTATATAAGTAAGTAAGTATGTCCTTTATTAGACCACCAGCGAACGCACTGTGGCTTACAAATAGGTTATGCAAAGAGGTGGAAGAAACTAAATTATAACATTATAACATTATGTACGCATTATATATGTTTTAAATAGTCCTGATGCCGTATAGCATCCTAGTAATGTATGTTTTTCTCATAAGGTTATTTATTAGCTGGTGGGATAAAATGATAATATGATGCTGAGCGTCGATTGACGACAGGCAGGCATCAACGTGCGGTTTCTTTCGATGAACCCGGAATAGATTCGACGTTTTGTAGACGATCCCTGACGATCCCTGACGACCCCTGAGGACAGGCAGGCATCAACGTAGGTTTCTTTGATGAAACCGGATTAGATTTGACGTTTTTGAGGCGATCCCTGAAGACAGGCATTGTCATTGATGTACGCGTAGGTTTCTTTGAAGAAACCGGAATAGATTTGACTATTTTGAGTCGTCCCCTGACGACAGGCAGGCATCAATGTAGGTTTCTTTGATGGAACCGGAATAGATTTCATGTTTTTGAGGCGTTCCCTGACGGCAGACATTGTCATTGATGCACACGTAGGTTTCTTTGAAGAAACCGGAATAGATTTTACGATTTTGAGTCGTCCTCTGACGACAGGCAGGCATCAACGTAGGTTTCTTTGATGGAACCGGAATAGATTTGACGTTTTTGAGGCGTTCCCTGACGGCAGGCATTGTCATTGATGCACACGTAGGTTTCTTTGAAGAAACAGGAATAGATTTGGCGATTTTGAGTCGTCCTCTGACGACAGGCAGGCATCAACGTAGGTTTCTTTGATGGAACCGGAATAGATTTGGCGATTTTGAGGTGATCCCTCACGACAGGCAGGCATCAACGTAGGTTACTTTTGATGGAACCGGAATAGATTTGCCGATTTTGATGCGATCCCTCACGACAGGCAGGCATCAACGTAGGTTTCTTTGATGGAACCGGAATAGATTTCACTTTTTGTAGACGACCCCCTGACACAACAAGGCAATACACACACGTAGATATAGTATATGAAAAATTTCTGAACTGCCGCGGATTCGAACCGGCGACCTCACGATCGACAGTCGAACATGCTAACCACTAGACCACTGAGCACCACGCAAACACATTGATAAATATCGAATCTCATTCAGGTAAACGTAACAGCATATCTATATTATATCTCTTTACGTTTCATAGACATTTGAAAACTTACCTATTTGCCTGGGCTGGATTTGGGATACATTATTTCGGCGCGACACGCTATATAAATTTTTTAATGAATGAATGACTCTAAGGGTACGCTGTTGTGCGGCCGCCTGGCGAGTGCAAGATCCGCAGTGTCGTCAAACTGCACTTACTATTGCATAACACAATGCCACATACCGATGATATTCGTAATATATTGGTGTATGGCGGTGCCTTGTGAGCGAAGGGTTGCGGATTCGAATCCACCGTGTTTATCTATTTTGACCGAGAATGCAGTAATTTACCAGTACATGAGTCTTTTAACAATCTTACCTGTAACAATCTTTCTTTTCGCAACACATCGCAAATCGCCTTTAGGTTCGTCTCAGTTTTGTCCATATCGCCGGTGTTTTTAATAACGCTCGAAATACGGAACGTATTAAATCTGCTATACCCAACATATCGAAAAACAATAATGCAACGACAAGGATTCTCATGCCACGAGGCGTGATAAACGCGCGAAAATTGGAGCTTCGTTACCAGTGTGTATTTGCCCAGTTGGCAAAGGCGCCATCTGACCATCGATATGTTGCAATTGCAATGAATAAAATCGGACTTATCCATGCGTTAGAACGCCTTCGCGTGAACGATTTTTAACTAAATCATCGATCCAATGAATCCATCATTTTCATTAATTCATCCAGGCATTCAACCAAAACATTTATAGGCGGCTAGGGTTTGCCTGCATGAAATCCGATATTTATGAATGCATTTGTGTAGTGCTCAGTGGTCTAGTGGTTAGCGTGCTCGAATGTCATTCGTGAGGTCGTGGGTTCAAATCCCCGCCAGGTCAGAAATTTTTTTTTATTATATTCCTTACGTTTTATAGACATTTGTAAACTTACCTATTTACCTGGGCTGGAGTTGGGATGCATTATTCACCAATATTCACCAATATATAAATTTCTAATCAAAATGAATGACTCCTCTATCGGCCTTATGTAGAATACAGAAAGGCATAATATCGAAGGTCGGATGGCGCCGAAAAGCGAAAACTATGAAAAGCTTGTACTCTGGCAGTGCCAGTCCCAAGCCTGGATAAAGGAGGAAGGCGACGTTAATGATCTTTTTTTTATCACACAGTGTCGTTAAATTGCAACGATTGCATAACATTATGACGCACGCCGGATGATCTTGGCCCGTGAAAGACACTTAGGCCTATTGCACACACACACCGTGTGTGCAGAGGAACACACTGTGTGTGTATGTATACATGTATGTATACATGTCTGGTCTTATTAAATGAGATCTGATGCTGATATCATGCGGCTATTATGACGCTCATGCTGCTGCTGGTGCTGAAGCTCCTGAACGAAGCATGTGATGGGCATTTGCACTGTTAATTAACTAATTAATGGCCTATTAATTAATGACCTGCTAATTAACCTAACTGCCCCTAATTGGCCCAAATTGCTCCCTTGTCTACTACTCCCGTGTGATGCACAGTCAAAGGCCTTAGCCACGTCTAAGAAGGCCAGGCACACCGGTTTCCTCTGCCGCTGGGCCCCCTTATGATGTTATCCAACAGAAGAACATTGTCAGCGCGTCCGTCAACTGGTAAGAACGCCTTCTGCCTCGAATCCAGTGGAACCTTCGCAGTTAGACTAGCGGCCACGATCTTATGAAAGACCCTCGTCACACGTGAGGCTATGGTGATAGGCCTATAGTTTGCTCGATCCTGTAGATCTCCGCCCTTGGGAATCAGAATGGTCTTCCCATCTGAGAACTTCTTTGTGATGTATCCCATCAGAAGCCACAGATTGTAGAAGCTGGTCAGCTCCAGGATGTACCAACTTCATTTCCCCAAGAGTTACTCCATCAGGACCCGGAGCACTATCCTCCGAGTCCGCAATTACTTTCGCCACCTCCTCGAAGATTACAGGATCCGCGAGCGACCACTCCTCCCGAACCTTGGGGACCGATCTTTCGTCGACCTCGGACTCAGCGTAGAAAATCGATATCCAAAATGGCTCTTGAACTTCCAAGGTCAATGTCGCTTCCTACTGCTCCCATGTCTCCTCATGAACCATCTTAGAGCACCTCTTACGGTCCCTTCGGAAGGTTTTCTGGACCCGAGCGTATATCATGATTATGGCAAGACGCCTCGGGTTCAGCCTCCGCCTGCGCCCCGGCTTGCCTCTGGCTAGCCAGGGCCAGGTGGCCTGTACTCTTTGGGACCTTTTCGGGGATGGTTAATTGCTCTGCATATCGATCGAGCAACGTCCTCACAATAGCACATTCAGTATCAGATTCTGTCTCAGTTTGGACTCTGTCAACAGCTTCAAGGAGCGTCTCTATCTGGGAAATTCTGTCCTGCCGATCCTCTCGGAGGTCATCGAGGTCCTCCCTAATAGTAGAGAGAACCACTCTTCTCCAGTTCCAGCGAGGACAGTCCTCCGTGGAGGACCCACTTGACGAATCATCGGACTCGGATTGGCAATTAAGCGTTCGGGCGCGGGCTCAAGGTGCTCAACTTGATCCTTGTAGTCCTGCTTCTTCCTAAGTCCTTTGATCGCCTCACGGGTTCTATCCTTAAAGATCGGTATCAATCGACTATTGATCACAGCTGGTTTCACCCCGGAGACGAGAAAGTCAGCCTCGAGCCTGGCCACACGATCTCGTTCTTCCGGGGGCCATCGAGCATGGTGTGCCGCATGATATTCCACGGCGTAGAACCTTCTCCAGTGAAGAGACAATGCAGCCGCCCCCTTGAAGGGGCCCCTTTGACATTCCGGACACATCACTAGCCCAGGCACCGCAACCGACGCCCTCTCGGCATTTAAGTCAGGTGCTGCCACTCCTCTTCGCAATATATTTGATTCCAATTGTGTAACTTAAATAGGTTTCGCCCCCGCACGCTTCGCCTCCTTTCGGAGTCCCCCCCGCCACGACAAGGCGCGTACGTAGGACTTTACACCAGTCGCCGTTACCGTCCGAAGACAGTCGACCGACTAGCGCTTAGGGGGATTATTCATTATTCAACCTGCAACATCATTTATAAAATGAGTACTAAACACCCTTGTAATAGAGCAAAAATATCTGCTCATAGAGCAGCGCAAGCGGCTCGAATCGGATTTTATAGAAAAAGAAACAGAAGTAGAAGAGGAAAAAAGAAGAAGAAGAAGAGGAGGAGCAGGAGCAGGAAGAGAAAGAAGAAGAGGCGGAAGAGGAAGAGCAGTCCCTTAAGCTAGCCCTGAAGTAGCCATGTGTATGAAGTGTTAGCGATTTCATTTTTATTAGCCTCAGCCTATAATGGCGGGTGGCCGGTCCTTCCCTCGCCGTCTCATCTTCCAACCGACAGTATAGCTGAGTTTGGTACAATAGATGAATAAAGATTCTAGAGCCCAAAATAGCCACCAAAGTGGGTATTATTAGGAGCATAATAGATTTGTACATAACCTTATACATACAGAGAAATGTTAACGTATTAGGCTATTACATCCGAATGAATATGTCCTTAGGATATTGTAAAAAATAGTTTGTGCAGAATGTTTGGAAAAAGATATTTGGTAGCCGATTATTGTGAACGTTCGCTTTAATAAAATGTTTCTTACCGGACTGACAGAGCAAAGTTGTCATTGCAATCAAGTAAGTAACTCCTCGGCAGTACATTTTGCAAGATATGAAGTTTGGTAGATCTTCGATCCTTCTAGGTCACTCTAAACAGCTGACAAAATTAATAGTCTCTGTACCATTAGGCAAGGATAATAATTATTCTATGTAAATCTGCTATGTATTTCTATAACTAGGTCTACTGAACCGTTTTGACTTCGTGTAAAATTATTTCTTCTGAATGAGCTCTGGCTAATGAAAACAGTTTTTAAATTGTAAGGTGCATGTAGTATCCTTGATATAAGGACAAAGACATCGTGTAAGTTATCATTGTTGGTGCGTCGTTAAAACACTAAAATAACAATTCTATGGGCCTACTTAATTAAGGTGTATGCAAAATGGCTACCAATTTTGATTGGTTAATGAAGATAAGTAATATTTATCTTACGAAATAAAAGTTCACGATTTTCCTCAACTTCATAAAACAGTAGGCCTACTGTTGCATACATTCGTGTCGAACTGTCAGAGTGTGACCTTCTTAGACTAAACCTGTTATGCTCTCGAAGTGAGCGTTGATAGCATAAACGGTACTAAGTAAATCCTTAAGTATTTTACGGAATTTAATTGAGCAAGATAATGCACAAAGACAGGGAGTTTTAATGACTACAAAGGCGCCCCATGAAACAATTGTGTGCGTTTCTATGAGGTTGTGTTGAGGGCATCATTACAGACCATATATTTTGTGTGAAGTGGTAGCCGATTAGTTTGAGCGTTCGCTCTTTAACGCGGAGAGTAGTCTACGGGGTCGCTTTCACTTTCTTACTGCATCCTGTACAATTCTAGAGCAAACAAATGCAAAGTGAAGCAACAGCGGACTGGTCGTTTTATGTTTATTAAAGCAGTTATTTCTGTAATTGTATTTAAGTGTAGATCAGTAGACTCGCTATGTGGAAATTCATTGCGATTTTGAATCTACATCTTATATTTGGTAAGTTATTACTCCAAGCATGAAGCCGACTCACATAATTCTTGATAATACACAGACTTCTTTTAGAATTGTTAAGTTCAGGATATGCAACAGACAGAGATTTATAAGTAACCATAGTCAGCACTTTAAGAAACCTTATAAAAATGAATAAAAAAATTTCACCTTCATATGTACGTTTGATTTTGGGATTCTGTGCCAAAAACTATAATAGAGTAGGCCTACATATAAGAAATAAATTCATGCCATGCGACAATAGGCTTAAGCTTTATTTTGTCGTTTTACCGCATTAACCGTTTCAGGAGCTACTGACTTTATCGATGGTCCACGTAATATGGTAGTTATTTCCGGCGAAAGGATGGAAATGAAATGTCGGGCGGACAGTAATTCTACAATTAGCGAGTGGTCTATGCAGAGTCCGTTTAAATCGAACAAGGAGATAATTTTTACAAACTGGAAGGACCAAAAGAAGATCAACAATCCGCATTTTGGAATTGTCGAGACCATAAATGGCTTAGTCGTTCTGTACACAAATTCGACTGAAATGGATGATGCAGGGACCTACACTTGTGCTGTTCAGAAGGAACTAAGACAACCTGATCAACTCAGCGCACAACTGATTGTCATTGGTAATCAATTTCCTTTCTAAAAACTATATTCACAAAATGTATTCGTTTATATGTTTAAGTAAATTATGTGTTTATTTTGGTTATTTTTTAAGGCTTTGAAACAAACATGAAGTACTTTGCAGTTATACAGTTTGAGCTTGAGTTTAAACTTTAAATTATAGAACAAATGAGAGATGGTCTACAAAAGCTGACGTTTATTGATTTTAAAGTTGAGCCCTAAAAAGCAGTACAATTCCATTGGCAGGATCGCAGTAAATCTCCAGGACCTTCAGCCTAGAAAAAATATCTAAATCATCAGTGCTTATTGCCAAAAAACTTACTTAGTTAGTAATCTAGAGAGCTAATAATAATGCTTTAAATTCCTCACAAAACAACTGCATATTTCAGCCTAAACGGTGTTAAAGCGTTGGTGTTCAAACTTGTGTAATGTATCTATGATCGTGTATAGAGACAAAACCACTTTGCGAAACAAACCTCTCGACTTCCCAGAACAACATCTTAGAAGAAGGTACATACGTTTGGATGCGGTGCTCTATCAACTTCACAGGCAACTGGAACCCAACCCTAGAATGGAGACTTCATGAAGGCAATGGAGAAACAGATGAAGAAACAAAAGATCTAACTGACTGGGTCAATGCTGTCATCGTTCCAAATGCCAGTGTCAGTTCTACATTGACAATTTCTCTGAATGCAACCAACAATTCGTCCTACTATTCGTGTAAGATCTACTTCACGTCAGTAGTCAGAAATTACAGACCTCAGGTGGTGACTGCTAACAACACACCAGACTACAATTATATATGGAAGTCACCATTGCTAATATCGTTACCAAAAGTAGTCATACTACCTTCAACTCAGCTGAAACAGGTGGCAACCGAAGATTCAACCAAAAGCATGAAAGACTCGAGTAAGCAACAATTTTTAAGCTTTCAGATAGTTTAATTAAGTTTATAATAGATATAAACACATGCGTAAATGCGTACATGCATGAATGTATAGAAGCATACATAATTATGTCAACCGTGGAACGTTACCCTGTAACGTTGCCGTTTCCACAACATGCAATGGAGGCCGTTTCCGTCTATAGTCTGAAACTCAGCGTCAAGTTCAGGTCAGACCTCACAGTTCGTGCCCATGTTTGGCACGAGCATCCAGTTGGTCTCCTCCAACCTGCTGAAGAGTCTAAGTCATAGTTCATAGAGCTTTGGAATGGTCCTGTTGCGGTCGAAACACACAATGAATGCAAGCAACCGAAGCAACTTTGGTTGAATCATCTCTAGATCTAAAAAACGACTGTGCATCGTGCGTCGGTAGATCTTTGCGTTCGTGATGGGAACCGAATATGGAAGGAGCAGTACTAAGTCTCCTCAGGCATCACTGCGAAAAGCATCGAGCTTCACAATCAGGTTTATGCCAGCTCCACATAGGAGAACGGACAGGATGTATGTTATGCCAAGGCGGAGTTTGGTATTCAGCTGGATGCTAGTAACCCAGGTACCCCGTTTTAGATTGCTCATGCTGACATGTAATCCCCTCTCATTGTTACTGTGGTGAGCTGCTCCCGAAGTTGACGTTTTGAAATAAAAGTAACACATCGGAGTCTGCTGTGTTTCAAATTGCAACCGCCACAGATTCGCCTGTCCTGAGACTTCCTGGGAGGCTGGAACAGAAGTTTTTAAGTGAATAATTAAGTAAGCGGATCCTGAAAAATCTTGGTCCTAATACCTACCACTGTTTTACGTTTGAGATTATAGGTCGGTCACCTCCAGAGTTAGCTGCAGCTTAATTCATTCCACTTAGGACTCTGTATTCAGTAGGGCTGTTTTACAGTATATGTCTTAATATTGCTCAACGTGAAACCACGTAGGCCCAGTGCGTCTGATTTGAAAATAGTAGGCGGGTTGAAAATCGATCGCGCTGGGTCGAGGAGGCGAGCGATGCGCAGTCGACCTTGGGAGCTTTTGTGTACAGCGTATTTTATATATCGTATTCGTTCGTATAGCTGCATGTAATAATCATCTAGTAGGCCTATCTCAATTCAGTTCTGTTACATGAGTAGGTCTCTTGCTATATAAATTCTCTGAATGAATGAATGAATTAACATGCACTCGAAATCTACCACTGACGTTAGATGAAGTGCTGATTTCACAACGTTGGTTGAGCCTTCAACATACGTTGAACACTCATTTTTGGCTTGACCTTTCAGCCGGTAATCCATTCGAATTTTATCGGCGTGCTTTCTGCAGGACTTGCAGTATAGTTTGTTCACAGTCCGACGGTTTTCAAATTCGGCTACATCGACATCGAACGAGTCGCCTAATTTCCATGACAGATACGTGCTCAACTGTAGGCCTACATTATTATTCGACTTGCTCATTTTCGCAGCCATTGTTGTTTAAAATAATTTCCGAAATTGGTGCTGTTACGGATGATGTCACGCGGCGTGAGGTGTCGGCCGTGTTGTTATGGCCAATCATATTGCACGAAATTGGAGTAATCAGTCAGCAGTTATTAGGACAGGTCACGGCACGCATTCAGCGCTGCCGCAAGTAAGTAAATTAAAGTGATCTCTATTAGGTAAATAAAGTAATGGTCTGGCTCCATGTTCGTCTATCGTCTTAAACGGACGAACACTAAACAACCTCCGCTTCGCAGACGACATAGATCTGATGGCGGACACACAGGAGAAGCTGCAAGATCTAACGAGTAGGGTGGAGGAAAGTAGTAGAAGAATGGGACTTAAAATAAATGCGGAGAAAACAAAGACAATGGTGATCGGAAAACAACAGGAGAAGCTACAGATAAGAATAGAGAACAGGGAACTGGAACAGGTTACTGGATTCGTCAATCTCGGAGGACTGATAACAGAAGATGGCAGATGTGAGGCGGACATCAAACGAAGAATTGGCCTGGCGTGTGCGGCATTTGGAGGACTAGGAAAAATGTGGAAGGCAAAAAATATCACCACCAGAGTCAAAATAAAGTTATATCATGCTTTGGTAGAACCGGTGCTACTATACGGGTCAGAATGCTGGTGCCTGAGGAAGGAGGACGAACGAAGACTGCTGGTGGCGGAGAAGAATAAGAAGAATCATAGGCAGAAGCAGAAGAGAGAAGATCAGAAATGAGAAAACAAGAGAAGAGCTGGGAGTAGAAGAAACAATAGTGGAAAAGATCGGGAAGAGGAGACTCAGGTGGTTTTGGCCATGTAAGCAGGATGGGAGAAAAGAGGCTACCAAATGCTGCATTACACGGACGTGTGGAGGGGAAGAGAAGTAGAGGAGGGCAGAGCTCGAGGAAGACCTGGATGGACAACATCAAGGAGGACTTAATGGAGAAAGGCACCGACTTAGCCGGAATCGGCGAGACAATCAAGAATAGAGAACTTTGGAGAAGTTTCGTAAAGGCCTCATCGTCAGATCACTAATGGAAGAGAAGAAAGAAGATCGTCTTGGAGTCTAATTCAGACTCAGCGAGCGACGACCGACTGTCACCGACGGTGAGAAGCCTTCGTCTAGGCGAGCGGTAAATCGCTCGCCGGTACCTTTGCTAGGCGAGCGACCAAGGAGAGCGATCGATCGCTCGCCTTAAATCAGACGCACTGCGTAGGCCTATCGAAAACTCTAAGATCTGCTTTCTGGCTGGACGTGAAACCACGCCTCAAAAAGATTCGAATCCATCACTCAGGCCAAACGTGAAGCCACACTTCCGGAAAGTCCCGCATGATGATGTGACAGAGTTTATCCTGGGAAATGCCAGATCTGGGGAAGCAAAATGCCTGCGATAAAAATACTCCGACGGCGATCTAACTTTAAATAAAGTGTATTTCTCATTGTAAATCATAATTTAGTTTTCCTTTAGTTATTATAGCATGTGGCTATGTTTAATGTTGCAATTTTATGCAGGTTCATATAGCAAATAAACAGATAAAATGTATGTAATTAGCAATAAAATAATAATAAATAACGCCAAAAATAATAATTTTAATCATACACCTTTATAACGCCACTCCCATCCTAGACTAGGCCTATGTGATGTTAAATGTAGGCCTAATTAAGAAAATGCGCACAGAAAACTAGGAGAGTCACCAATAGGAAGGCCTTTACACGCACGTTGAGCCCAAACAACAGATTCCCATCTATGGCCTATAGTTACCATCAAGGTCAGAGTCTCTGGACCAAGTTTCATCTATAATGTGAAGCGACGACAGGCGATAGCGTCCGAGGCACATGATAGAACCCTGTCCAGTAGTCCCTAATTCAGTGGTCGTAGCGGTCCTGTATTTCCTGTAAAGTCCTGTATTTTTTGCTTGTCCTGTAAAATCCTGTATTTTTGCAAAAGTTTCCTGTATTTCCTGTATTTTTTAAAAAGTCAGATTTCACGCACTTTTTTGGTCGCGAATACATGATATTTATAATTTGTTATTTTTATTATATTTTGAGCTTTTATCCAGTGATTGAATTGTCGGGGGGGTTGGGAGGGTTCAACCCCCCCAATTCATTTTTCAACCCCTCCAGTTAATTCCTAAAATTTACCTTGGGGGGTTAAGTTAAACCCCCAATGCAGCTTTCAGTGGTTCAATGTATTGTGTGTCTTCATTTTCGCGTGCACTCAAATAATTATTCTGCTGCGGGTATATGTGTGCACTGCAGGTCACTTCAGGTAAAATGCGTCCTCAGTGTGCCAGAAGTAAGACAAAACACCACTGTAAAGGATAGCTGATACACATGGCCACAACATATGGCAGGCTCAGCCCCCTCGCTATAGATACCTAGCCGCATACAGACCTACTGGCAGGGTCATGACCCTGGTATGTATACAGCCTCTAGACTGACGTCCAAGGTTTGTGGAAAGATCTTGGGTGTAGATATTATACACTGATGTGTACGCCACATATTATTCATAGATATGCAACTTTCTGTTCATGTTCCGCTGTTACTATATATATATATATATATATATATATATATATATATATATATATATCTACTAGATATATATATATATATATATATATATATCTACTAGATATATATATCTACTAGATATATATATCTACTAGATATATATATCTACTAGATATATAGGCACACCGCATACGTACATGCATACATAGACATGGAATATATATATATGCATATATAGACACGTATATATGTATAATGTATATATCTATATTATGTCAAACTGAAATTCCTAAAATCCTCTTTTGGATTCGAGATCTGCAGTGCACACATAGGCGTAGGAGGCGGGGGGTCAGAGGGGCAAGTGCCCCCCAAATTTCGGGCGTTTCTGTTTTTCGGGCAAATGAGGAAAATGCTGAACAAACTAGCTCCAATTAACTTGCCCGAATTGGAATAGTATTAGACAAGCTACTACATCGCAAACCACCACAACATTTTCATCTTTATTCATGATGTACTAACTAATTACTTATTTACTTACTTATAGTATCCAACATGTGGGCTGGGTGCCCAGTTACTTACTTAGCGAATTATACACATACCCACATGCCCAAATGTAGGCCCTATATATATATATATATATATATATATATATATATATATATATATATATATATATATACATACATACATGCATCCGTACTTACACATTCATATACACACAAACACCCACACACACACCCCTGCACACACATACATAAATATATACCCATGTATACCCACCCTACCCCGGACCCTGCACCCTATATCCATACATATTTCCCCACATCTATATGTCTGTCACTACCACCGTCCATCTTTGTCGCCTTTTCCTCAGATATCTGGAGCTGATATGGGAGGAGGCGGAGAAGCTGGCAGTGGACAGAGGGGAGGGAGGAGATGCGTCGCCCGACGTGCAGACCACCCTCGGGAAGGACTATGGTCTAAAAGACCACCGTTCATCTACTCCGCCATGTTTGCCCCTGCGTTCCTGTATTATTGTGATGAGTGTGTAATTTGTATTGATTAAAGCCAGATGTGGGAATCTTGTGTTCCCCGTCTTCCATATCGTCCCTAAACGGCCCTCACGTGGTGTAATTTAATAGGGTCCATATCTCCCTTGCCCGTTTCTCATCAAGTTAGGGTGAGTCGTGGAGGTCGGTGTGGGGTGGTGTGTGGCATCACAGGCACTCAGTCTGCGTGCTATAGCCTACCGCATAAGTTAAGAAGTTAGAAATATAAGTTTGTAATGGCCGAACCGTCACGGAAACGAAAGTATCGACAGCGCGTTACGTGTAGTGAATGTGGTAAGGAGTTAGATTCGGATTACGCAGATCAGCATGGTAAAACTCACCAGGGTAAAAGTGTTAAATTCATCGCTGTGCGTGAAAAGTCCCAAAAGCAGCTGAGTTTTTTCATGCAACCGAAGCAAGCCGCAGTCTTAGGGTCTGCCTCAGAGAAACTTACTCAGTCTGCTGTCTCTGCACCGTCTGTCTCTGATTCTATCTCTGAATCTGATGTATCGACAGTTGTGTCAAACGAGCTGCGTGTTGAAAACGACCCTAGCGAAAGTTCAAGTTCTGATGAAAAAGATGCTGATCAAACTGACTCTGAAAATGAGAACTTCAACACTCCCTCTAGCGATGACCAGCCTTGCCCAAATCAACCAATACTCGAAGAGTATTGTCCGAAAAGAATCGGACGTGAAGCAACTCGAAGAGATTTTAATCCTGAATGGTTTAAGAGTCATCTTCTAGAGAGACGTGACGTGAGTAACTAAAAATGCACTACGCCAAATATTCGGAATTTATTTTTATTTCGGGCAGATGTAAAATCTTGCCCCCTCCCCACCACTGAAATTTCCCCTACGCCTATGAGTGCACACATATAGCAGGAGCAGACCTCTATTCGGTTCGTTAGACTTAAAGCTTATAAATTCAATTGCCACGTAAAATGAGTTTACTGAAGTTTGGATTTTCGAGCAAAAAGCGACTTGCTGATTGTGAAGAATGTGATGGAGAAACTGAAACAACTAAATTCAGACGATGTGACAGTGAAGCCGAGAATGCTGATGAATCAAAACGTGGTAAGTGTGAATGAGTAATCACGCAATTACCAAGATTACAGTAATAGGTTAGAATCTAGCTTGAACGAACTGCCAACGTAAATCACTAGATTCTTACTCAGTTATAGACTTGTTTTCTTATTTATAGGGGATTGCTCGATAGTGTAGTGGTTAGCGCACTGGATTGTCAATCGAGAGGTCGGGGGTTAAAATCCCCGCCAGGGCAGAAATTTGGTTCGAGATTTCCGTTCCACCTGCACCCCTAGCCAACTACGACGAGTACACTGTCAGCGGGAAGGTGAGACGGCGAGGGAGAGGACTGGCCACCCGCCCTCTTATGCTGAGGCCAGGAAAATGAAGTCACTAACACTTCATACCGATGGCTGCCTCAGGGCTAGCCTAAGGACTGGTCTTCTTCTTTCTTATTTTTTTTATTAGTTATGTGTAAATTGGCAGACCATAGTTGATGGGGTTAACTAATGTGCTTAAAATTGTCAATTTTAAGTTAAATTTTTGAATGATATATGATACTGAAGATGTGATTATTTATATTTAGGCCTAAATGGACTTTTTGATATATTGTACGTAGATTCTGTGTCGGTGGTATCCAACCAGTTGCTGGATGGTGAGATTCAAGCATCTGCAGGAACAAGTTGTTCGGAAGTTGCTTTTCAGTCGTTGTCAGATGAAGGTCATTCACCGAAAAAGTCATCTGGTGGTACCGGTAATGTGGAAGTTTCATACCCAAGGGTCTGTCGAAATCATGAACAGTTTCAGGTTTGGCAAAAATCGCGCAAATGGTTAACTTTTGATGCAGTATTAGGAGGTGTGAAATGTGCTGCATGTATAGAAGTAAAACATCTTGGTTTGCACGCTACAAGAGGGCAACATAATGAATCAGCCTTTCTTGATGGAACCGTACGGGGCAAGAATGCAAAAACACTGTTGAAGAAAATCGATAAACATCGCGATTCAAAATTTCACGAAAAGTGTGAGGAAATCCTTGCGGAACGTGAAAATGCAAGGATTCAAACTGCTGTGAAAAATGCGGAGACAAGATTTGTGGAACGCCACAAGGACAACATAGGTGCAACTGTTCAAGTTTTTCGCACTGCGTATGAATGTGCCAAATCCCATTTACCATGTACAGAACAGAACATCCAATATTAATTGAACTGCAGACACTTAACGGGGTTAACTGTGGTAATGTTTTGTACTCAAATCATGCCTGCAGCAACATTGTACATCATGTAGTCCCCGGCGCCGCCGCCATCCGCCGCCGCCGCCGCCGCTAAGCCCTCAAGTCGAAACCAGTCGCTAAGCTATCGACTGCTAGCGACTTCGTTCACTTAATATTTTGCTTGTTGTTTAAATCGCGGTTTCCAAGTTTCGATTTGACGAAGACATCAGCAACAGGACATGAGCAACACATACAATACAATACAATACAAGGTTCGTTTGGTGAGGAAAACAAGCTGACAAGCCGCAAATTGGTACATTATAAGAGATAGGGTTTGCTCAATTAGTAAGAGTTCTTATACAGAATACGGAGGATATAGTTGTTGTTGTCTTTTTTGGTAAAGTGAATTCATGCATTCTATTACAAAGATGGTGTTGATGATTACGAAGAGGGGAATAAGCAGGGTGAGAGTTGTCGGGGATATGGGGATTCAACCTCCTAGTCTTCAAGGTGAGAATTGTCGGGGTTCAACCCCCTAGTCTTCCTTATGACCCCCAAGTTAAATCTTCATTGCACATCCCAGGAGGTCGTTTCCAAGTCCTCAGTTACGCTGGTGTGATTTAGCATTATATGAATCTCTGACAAAGTGAAGAAATTTCCATGATGTGTCGTGTATGCAGTTTTGAATTTTGTCAGCAAAGGATTTGATTTTGATTCAAGTTCGACTTGCAAAACTGCTAGCGCTGAAATCTGCAGCTTTCAAATTTCGCTGACATCATTTTGCAATTATTCAACTCCACATGGATCAAAATCTAACCCATAGTCATTTCCCTACAATTCTCGCACAGGGATAAGTGCCAGTGTACATGATTCTTGTTCTTTGCTAACTGACTGAAAGATGCATGCATTAGCAGTTTCGGCCAACTGCATGGTTAGCCATAAGATCGGGAACTTCTATAAATGCTCCTCGCTTCATTTGATTTATAAAACACTCAATTTCACGAATTCACAATAACATTAATTTTTACAGTCATCGGTCTGTCCCCTGTCAGCATGCCCATATTCCCATACTGGACCCGTAAAGAGCCAATATGGGTTCAATCAAATGTCCACGGAAATGATGGCACGGTTAGTACAGTATGCGGTAAAATGTACTATATTGTTAGGTAATCAGGTATGTCCAACAGACATAGCTGATTACGTGAGAAGTCGATAGCAAGTCGCTAAGTCGGTCGATAAGTCTAAGCGACTTAGTCAGTCGATAAGCACGCGACTTAGTCGACTAAGTCGCTAAGTCAGTCGCTAACTCATCAAGTCAGTCGCTTACCCCTTAGCGACTGACTTCGGGGACTAACATCATGTGTCGGTAGAAATGCGTTCTGAACTTGCCCGTCACATCGTAAGTTCAGAAAGCAAATTTTCAATTCTTGTTGATGAGAGTACCTCTGTTGCAAATGTTCAATCCTTGATTGTTTATTTACGTACTCTGTTTGATGGGGAGATTTGTACATATTTTTTTGGTCTGTTAGAGTTGACGAAGGCTACTGCAGAAGGAGTTGAAAAAACATTAGTTGATTTTTTGCATCAAGCAGGTTTACAGGACGATGTATTACGCAGGCAGTTTGTGGGTTTTTGTAGTGATGGGGCCAGTTGTATGATTGGGCAGTATAAAGGTGTTGCAACATTGTTAAAAGCGAAATTTCCTCTTCTGCAAACATTTCACTGCATGGCACACAGGTTGGAACTGGCCGTGAAAAACTCAGTAGATGATGTTAATGCGGTTTCACATTTTAAATTCTTTGTTGATGAACTGTACAAAGTTTACAGCATGTCACCCAAAAATCAACGAGAATTGGAAGCAGAAGCAGAGGCATTGTCAATTGAGTTGTTAAAAGTGCAGAAGGTGTTTGATGTACGGTGGGTTTTCCTCTTTTGTCGCTGTCAAGGCCATCTTGCGCGATTATAGTGCATTAGTTGCTCATTTCACAAAATGTTCCTCTGCAGCGAATGGTCGTTCGTGTAAAGAAAAGAGCAAGTTTAAAGGACTTGTAACCAAAATGCACTCATGGTTATTTGTGAGTGAGACACGTATATGCTGAAAGATGCATTGCGGTGTCTCAAGCAGTTGTTGTATTTACAAAGTCATGAGGCCAGTATTTTGAATGCTGCTAGTCACATCAAAGACACAGTAAACAAATTGCAAGCATTGAAAAATGTTTCAAACGAATTTGTGTCAGCGTCAGCTTGTAGTGTTGATGATAAAAAGGTTGTGACACTGGCTTTCAATGGCAATAGGAAAGAGATGGGCCAGCAAGAGAATGGTGTGCTAACAACATTAGGTAAATTTTGGGACAATTTCGAGAAAGATGGACACTATAAAGGTGTGAAAATTGAGAGAAAAAAAGATGATCAACATTTTAACCGTGTAAGAGGCCAGTTTTTGCAGTCCTTATGTGACAATTTGGAACAGCGTTTCCCATCTTCCGATTTTTTACAGGCTGCTAGTTGCTTGAATCCATCATTATGGCCCAAAAATCCTTTGAATAGAGCACTTTTTGACGAGAAACAGGTTGCACAATTATGCAAGCAATTTGCTATTAGCGAAACAAAGGCAGCCGATATTGTACTAGAATATGCTATGTTCAAGAACAGTGATGGTGCAACGTTAGGCAACACGTTGAAGAGTTTGATAACACTGTTAAAGGTACTGCCTGTTTCTTCAGCTGATTGTGAGAGAGGATTCAGTCAAATGAATCTCTATCACACCAGTGGACGAAACAGGTTGATCGTTACATCTGTAAATGATTTGTTAATGATCAGTATAAATGGTCCACCTCTTGCGCTATGGAATGCCGAGAAGTATGTTATTAGTTGGCTGAAGTCGGGCAAACATGGAGCCCTGGACAAAGCTACAGGTTTGCCAAGGACAGCTGAATTAGCTAGTCACAGTTCTAAATTATTTGCATAATTAATGAATGCCGTTGCTTTTTTCTGTTTTCATTCATACCACTCCAGTGTTGTTTAAGTCATAATTTTTTGCTAGAGCTATTAATCTTCTGAAAATGAAAATAAAGCTCAAGAGTTTTCCTTCTTCATTGTTCGATTTTTTGTACACAGCTAAGAATCAAGTATTTACACTCATTACAATTTCACACGTATATGTGGCATATACCGGTTTCAGGTTCATGAGAAATTCTGTTCGGGACATCCGGACATGAAAGAATTTGTCAACCCCCCCAGTTCAAATTTGACAATTCAAACCCTGCTTTTATCTTATAATACAGCGTAGTATAAGTTACTGCAGAGTAGTATAAGTTAAGAATAATACCAGATGCCACCAGAGAAGCTGCTCAAGGGATGTGCAAACTACTGGAAATGGCTAGGAAACACCCTTAATTATGAGAGAACTAGCTACCATATTGATGGGAAAAATTGGAAGGGATTCAAGGGAAGGAGAAAAAGATAGGATATTCTTGGATTTTATTGTTGCCAGCTTTATGCAACAGCATGCTATGGAGTCAACCAGAGGAGAAAACATTTTGGATTTAGTGAGAGATGAAAATATGGTAGAGAATGTAAGTGTGGGAGAGCATTTTAGCACTTGTGATCATCAGGTTATCAGGTGATCAGATGAGAATTAGTCATGGAGCAGATCCAGGAAGTCAAAACCTATGTGAAAAGACCCAACTCCAAGAAATTGGAGAGGTATTAGCCCAGATCTTCAATTAATCAATTCAGATTGGAGAAGTAACACGGGAATGGAGGGATGCACTCATAGTGCCATTGTTTAAAAAGGGAATTAGAAGTGAACTAGGGAACTACAGACTAGGCAGTTTAACCAGTGTGGTGTGCAAGGTCATGGAGAGAATTATTAAGGATGATACAGTGGAACATTTGAATGGGCATAATATTATAAATGGCAGTCAATATGGATTTACCAAAGGCTGTTCGTGTTTGACAAATCTGCTGGAGTTCTTTCAGGAGGTCTATGAGAGGATTGACAAGGGAAAACCAGCAGGTATCATTTACCTAGATTTTGCCAAGGCATTTGACAAAGTACCTCGTACATGTAAGGCTGGCCAAAAAGTTGCAAGCAAGTGGGATTAGAGGGCTAGTACTAACATATATTCTAAGCTGGCTATCAGGTAGAAGACAAAACGTGGGCATAGGAGATAAACACTCTAGCTGGATGACAGTGCTAAGTGGAGTGCCACATGGATCAGAGTGCTTGTGGGCCACTGCTTTTCATGCTTTTTATTAATGACTTAGACGATGGGATTTTATCAAAAATTTCTAAGTTTGCACGTTGTACAAAACTATGTAGAGCAGTGGATGATAAAGAAGCGGAGATACTGTGGGAAGATCTAAGAAGAATGTTCAGATGGTCACAGGACTGACAAATGCTCTTTAATTTGGAAAAGTGCTCAGTGGTGCATATGGGGAAGAGAAACAACGAGTTTTCATATGAAATGGGGGTTAGGTATTGAAAGTGAGTGAGGAAGAAAGGGACTTGGGAGTGATTATGTACAAGAGTACAAAACCTTCAAGACAATGTGCTGAAGCTGCAGCATCGAAAAATGTTAACTCAACTTTAGGTATGATAAGAAGGACAGAGACAAGGATACAATACTGAGGTTGTACAAATTGCTGGTTAGGCCACAATTGGAATACTGCATCCAGGTTTGGTTCATACCTGAAACAGGGCATGGAAAACTGGAGACAGTGTAAAGAAGAGCTACTAAAATGATTTGGGGCTATAAGGATTTGGGTTATGAAGAAAGGTTGAAGAGGTGTGGACTAACAGACTAACAACATTGGAGAGAAGGAGGAGCAGAGAAGATCTAATCGAAGCTTATAAGGTCATCATTGGACAACTCGGGGACACAGGTTTAGATTATTTAAGAAGCCAAAAGGAACATTGGGCAGAAATTCTTCAATGCAAGAGTTGTAGACCTGTGGAATGGTTTGGAAGATAGTTAATCTCAGTGGACACTATCACAACTTTTAAGAAGAAGCTAGGAAAATTGGACTCTTAAGCATTCCAGGTTAATTTGCAGTGGTTCTAACACAGACTTCACGTCTTCTGAACCACTTAAAACCCTTGTTATGTCACGTATGTTATGTTAAATTATTCTGAATGTCGCTATGCAGACTTCAGAGTAATAATTAATTTAGTGCATAATCTCATTAAATGCACACAAAATTTGTCTGCTAATTAGTTTGTTACCAATTCATCCCTGTTGTCATAACTCAAGGAAAACATAGTTGACAAAGTAGAATTAAATTATGGGAGTATGATGATGATGATGATGAAATGCTGTTGACTTACTAACACTATACAGTAGAAGCAAAAATAAATTTGTACTGGGTATATTTTTTATTATAAATGTCCTGTAAAATGTCCTGTAATTTAATTTTTTGTGTCCTGTAAAATGTCCTGTATTTTTATGACAGCCTGCCACGACCACTGCTAATTGGTCGAAGATGACGCACGACTGTTGTATTTTCTTTGATGGGCGTCACGATGAAACCAGGGTCATGTTGAAAGCAGAAGAATATGGCAAAATATATCCAAGTTTAAAGCTATTGGAGGTGATGCCTGTAATGTAAACACTGGTTGGGAGGGAGCAGTAATGCATTATGTCGAGAAGAAGCTGCAAAGGAAGCTCGTGTGGATTGTTTGTGATCTGCACACAGGAGAACTGCCACTGAGGCACCTAGTGACTGCTTTAGATGGCAAGACAACAAGTGGTCATGTCCCTTATAAAAAATGTTGGATTCTGCAACTGAGCCAGACATCATTCCTGATTTTGCAAAAGTCTGTGTTGGTCCTGCTCTTTCTCAGCTCAGCGACGAAGTGATGAAAGACTTAAGCACAGATCAAAGCACAGGATTGTCACTGCAAATAGGACAGGAGTTTTGTCAAAGGATCTGGCAATATCGGAGATAAAACCTGTGTCCCACCGCAAATGGCTCACAACAGCCTTGAGGTTCATGAGAATGTGGATCTCAAAGCATAATCTAAAAGGAAAGAATCTGAGCAATTCGAGGATGCTTGTGGAGGTTCTGTGTTGGGGTGCATATTGTGAACTGGTACAATATAAAGATAAATAGCAACTGTACACTTGGACCCAGGCATCTCATTTTCCAGTTACAAGTACTCAAAGAACAGAATGAAGAGGTGAAGACGGTAGTCTTGCCTAGAGTGAAGAGGTCTGCTTGGTATGGTTTTAGCGAGTCTGTGCTGCAAGCAATGTTGTGCAGTGAGGACGAACAGGACAGAAGAGATGAAGTGGAGAAGTGGAGAAGATATTGAAGGTCAGAGATGAAAGAGACACAGCTTGGAGACCCAGGAAAACACCATCCATCAACCCTGAGGCGACTACACTCTCGCAACTGATTGACTGGAGCTGTGGAATCTCTGAGCCCTTTCTAACTGCTCCTTACCAGCGGCAGAGATCAAGGCTTTTGTTGCAACCCAGTGGTGGTTCCCGACTGGACATCACACACCCAGTCTGCGGAAAGGTGTGTGAAAATGAGAACTGAGGCTGCTGCTCATGTCAAGAGAGGAGGAACCCTACATCAAAGGTCAAATGGTCAGCACGAGCTCATGGGCCGAAACAGAAGCAAGCAGGACATGATGTTTTCGGTTGATTTTGTACAATTCCAGTAATTTGACCTCACAAATGACTTTTGCTACGACACTGTGTGGCTACAGAATTTGTTAAGCTCTATTTACGTTCAAATCAATAGTATGTAATTATAGCTAATCTGAACTATAAATTGAAGTAGCTAGGGCTCCTTATAAACTGTTTCTGAAGCTATTTTTGGATTTAGCATGCTAAACTGCACAAATTTATTACTAGTCGTTTGTGAAGTTCGAGAAAAACATCAGTTAACCCCTCAAATTGACACACCCTAATAGCGTATACTCACAAAATATTGTAGCGTATATCACCTCTAATTTGTTTCGGAAAACTAACCGGTAGCGTGTACTCACCTCTAATTTGACCACTACTGTACAGTAGGGTGGGGCAAATACCGGTTGCCTCAACCAGACAACGATAAATAGAAGCTCCCTCATCTACTGGTTAATGAAATAATTAATATTCATATTTTGTATCATGTCTAGGGGTCGCAACTTTGAAAAATGTGTGACGTCATATAGTTCATTAGAAATAAATAACAAATGCATTAATCTTATTACAACAGGGTCATAGAAACTCATTAATGTCGACTATAAAATATTACACAATCTCTTTAATACACAAATTACACACTACACAGTACACTACTATATTGTATTGTATTGTTACAATACAATACTATTGTATTGTATTTAAAAACTTATAAGTGCCTCTACCAAGTTCCCACCAATCAAGGGCGCTCCCAGTGCGAAGGTTCTCGGGAATAAAGGCAAGTTTAAAGACAACGAAAAGCTGTGGCAGGACCACCGGATAGTACTTCAGCCCGGGCCGAATGAGGAAGCTGATTCCACAATGAAGGGCCAATAGTAACAAAGGAACGAGACTGGGCTATCACCGTTCTCACTGGGGGAACAAATGAGTCAAGTCGATCAGAGGAGCGAAGAGGGCGAAGGGAGCTAGCTGAAGTAGGAAGACGTAGTGGGTCACAGAAGCATTTAGGAGCAAGACCCAGGTAAGATCGGCAAATATAGATAAGTACCTTTAGTTGGAACGAGACTGGACCATCACCTTTCTCACTGGGGAACAAATAAGTCATATATGTACCTTTAGTTGGATGCGGGCAGTAAGAGGAATCCGGTGAAGATGTTCAAACATGAATGTGGAAATATGGGAGAATCGTGGGAGACGGGTGATTTGTCTGGCAGCTGCTTTAAGAACAGATTGTAGAGGGGAGAGATGGACTTTGGGGAGGCCAACAAAGAGGGAGTTACAGTAATCAATGCGAGAGCAGATAAAGGCATAGACAATGGGAGTAAAGATTGGAGAGGAGACAGATCTTCGGATAGCCTTGAGACGTCGGAGATGGTAGTAGCACAAGCGGGTGAGATTAGAGATATAGTCAGAAAAAGAAAGGGAGCTATCAAGAATTATACCCAGGTTGCGGTCAGATGCAGAGAATGTATAAAAAGGAAAGCTTTGAGATAAAAGAGGGTAGTCAACCTTGGCCAGTTGTTGACGAGTGCCAAACTAAATCAATTGGGTCTCTGCTGGGTTTAAAGAAAACATGTTTAAGGACAGCCATGCTTGAAGATCATGAAAGAGAGCATCAATGCGAGCAGTAAGAAACAGCTGAGCATACGGAGACCCATGCACGTAGAGCTGGGCGTCATCAGCATAGAGGCGGCCAGTGGTTAAATGCGTTACAAAGCTGGAGGTAATATCAGCTGATTAAAGCAGGTAAAGGAGTGGGCCAAGTACTGATCCCTGGGGACACCAAACTTGACAGTAATCCAGTGTGTTCTGGAGTCACTCCAGATTATCGTTTGTGTGCGATCTGTAAGATAGGACCGGAACCAAATAAGAGATGAGCCCCTGAGACCACTTGAGAACTCGAGACGTTGCAGGAGGATCTCATGGTCAACCATGTCAAAGGCAGCAGAGATGTCAAATAGAACAAGCAACGAGATCTGGGATCTGTCAGACGCAGTGTAGCAACCAGAGAGGAGAGATAAGAGGACAGTTTAAGTAGAGTTTCTGCAGTCTGAGGCCGAGTTCACGGACATGACTCACGCCACGGTGTTATCATTCAAATAAAGAAATCAAGATTGGACTTGCCAACTACAGAAACTAAAGCTGACTTCCTGAACTAAGTTAAAACATTTACACTGCAGTACTGTCAGATGCTTTTTCATTTATTTTATTACTCATTGTTGTTTGTAGCTTTAACTTTGGGTTCTTAATTTGAAAGTCATAACCATTAAACCGGCTGATGTAAGACCAGCTCTCATTTTAGAACATATTGCGTTTTCGGTCTGGTGTTTCAGACAAAGTTGCTAGAAAACGGTGATACATATCAAAAATCCATTTTTGGTGCAATATCAACTTTAACATGGACCTTCGATTTAGGTTTGTCCGGGAACTGAACTCGAGTTTTTATTACTTTTTGCCCCACCCTACTGTACAGCCCTGCATCCATCTGTTGCGGGATTTCGACTTGGTGAAGCCCTACGTCTAAGCTATATAAATCTTAAAGGCCCCTTGTTAAAAAGTTACACCGTAGGGTCTCACAAAACTTGAAAACATAATTATTCGCCTTTTAATTATTCAATAGTAACGCATTAAAGTGTGAAAAATTGAAATTATATTCAAATGAATGCATTTACTCAGGTGAGATTGAATTTGCTACACAAGCCGTTTAAAAAGGATCTACATATTACATATTAGATAAACATACCGTACACAAAATATAAAAAAGATTATGAATTTCTGTGAGGCCCCTGCGGACTGTGATGCCCTAAGCTGTAGCTTTCTAACTTAATAAATCCAGCACCGCATCCATCAAGCCGCCAGATGCCCATATAACAGGTAGTCAATACCTACCGGTCACCAGTCACTAACGGTCAAGTTCACTCAAAGACCCGCGTCGCTTCTACTCCGCTGACATATTTACCCGGCTGTAGGCGATGTATTCGTGCAGTGGATCCAAGACTCGATCGCACATCAGGAAACCCATCCTTCCTCATAAAATCACGTAGAGCAAGACGACATGCGAAGCAAATGGGGTCAAAACGTACAAACTCTCAGCAGATCTAGATCCAGAAAGTTATATTCAGCGTTGACAGTTTACACCACACTCAATGCTAGTAGTTTCAGTTTCACGACACTGTGTGACAAAAAATGATCACTAGCGTTGTCCACCTCCTTCACTCAAGTATGGGACTGGCACTACCTGGTACTAAGCCGCGGACGTGCAGTGGCAGAATTAAGTCAAATGTTTCTGGACCTTGATGCGCTGACTGCGAGGAATATATATATAAACTCTATTCACGTTTTTTCAGCGCTGAGCTTCAATGCCTTTAATTCGATATATCTCGTGGCTGGAGTTGCTATTCTCTTTGGAATCGCATCGTCATTGGTGGCTCTTATCCTCTGCCTTCGCCTTAAAAGAAAGAATTCAGGTTAGTATTCTTCACTGTCATTTTTGGTGTAACAACACCTGAATACATTGCATATGAATGTAGTAGACATCTTTATTTTACATGTAACTTTGGAAATAGGTCAGCCGTGCTCTATTCACGTTGGTTGGCCTCAGCATAAATCTCTGTGTATTTGATCGTTTATTTGATGTTCTTTTTGACCAATCAACGAACGGCTGTTAAATTTATTTTCGTTCTCTTCTATTCAGTAATCATACTGTTGATTGCAGACTGGTTTATATCGATACAACGTTGAGAGGCGCCTTGACGTGAAACAATATCGAGATAGGTTATAATTTGGTTGTCTGTAGAATCCAACGCGACCTGGAACACAGTCGTGCCTCTACACCTTTTTGCAATCACTTAGCGAAAATCGATCGTCTCCAAATTACTGTGACAAATTTACATTTCAACTGACACGGTAGTAGAGACGAGTTGTAACGGCGACTCTCGCCCAATTCCAAATTCCTAAACCGATTTATTGGAAAGTGAATTGTAGTTGCTAGATTGCACAATGACTTGAAACTGGAAACTGGTTATAAGTTCCATAAGTGACTTTAATCTGGATACCTGCTGTTGATTTTGCATAAATTATAACTTGAGACTAGACACTGGTTATTATTTGTATGAATCTCGTTCTAGAAAGTGGTTGAGAACGATTTGGTCCCAAATACCGCTTTCTGCAAGCATCGCTGAACTCTCTACGTTTAGTGACTTCTTGGGTTAAGACTTTGACCAACTCTTCTCAATACAGCAATTGACAGTGATCTCATTGTAAAGAGCGAAGCAGACTAATCACTAAGCTCTGACGTCAACTTGTAAAGGCAAGATTATTTGCTTTTGAGTTAAAGTTGTCCTGTCCGATAGATTGCTTCATTGTATTGCATAGCAGGGTGCATAAAAGCGCACTGTTTAGTCTGCTACGCTGTCTACCATGAGATCATGGGTTAAATTCCTCGTCAGACAGAGAGATGAATCAAACTTTCTGGTCCATGACGCACCTCTAACGAATCCGGCTAAAACTTATGTACGTTGACTGCACACCGTCAGTTGCTAGTAACTGTGAACTCTGCGCTTTTTACAACTATAAAGCATACTGTACTGATAATGGTTTGCAAATCTTCGTTGTTTATTCACTGGAAGAACTTTTGTGTTCCCAACACGGCACCCCGACAAAAGAGCGCCCGACAAAAGAGCGCCGACAAAAGAGCGCCGACAAAAAAAGCGCCGACATAAGAGCGCCGACAAGAAGTGTAAGGTGTCACGACAAATGGTTCACGGACAAATGGTTCACGACAAATGGTTCACTGACAAATGGTTTACGACAAATGGTTCGCTGATGTAAGGTTTACGATCTTCCAGCTTCTAGTGTGAGCTATATTTTCATCGCTCATCCAGCTTCTATAGTTTGAGCTATGTTATCATCGAGAATCCAGCTTCTAGTTTTAGCTATATTTTCATCACTCATCCGGCTTCTAGTGCTATGTATGTTTTTATCGACAATAGATCTCAAACTAGAAGTTGGATGGCCGACGAAAATATAGCTCAAACTAGAATCTGGATTCTCGATGATTATTTAAAATATTAGTTATTTATCGTGAACCATTTGTCAGTGAACCATTTGCTTGTGAATCATTCATTGGTGAACCATTTGTCTTGGAACCGAAATGTAATAATACAAATTTAATGTATTTAATGGAATGCATTGAAAAAAGATTAAAAATTTATTAATGCAACGAAAAAGATTACAAAGGAAATAGTGTTTTCTTCCGTTCCGAATACCAAGATTCTGTTCGCGTCATCCGCGCGATTTAATGTTTGTGTCGGCGCTCAACTATGTTACATATGAGCAAATAAAATACTTGTTTATTTCCCATACCAGTTGATATGACGCAATTGGTAACAATCGCTGATAAATGTTAATGTGATTTGATCATCTCTTAGCTGTCCCTCTCTCTTGAATGCTAATACAAGTTTCGGTAATGAACCCTCGATATAAAGTTTTCGACGGCGCTCTTTTGTCGGGCGCTCTTTTGTCGGATCAATACAGATGTGAAATAGAGTTTGGTTTCTTTTTCGGCCTAAAAAATTTCCTAATATCACTAATTACCGACTAGGCAGCATAGAAACTGTTCTCGTTATAAGTACCAATGAAATGTAGCTGGGTTAGCTAATTTAGCTTGTGAACCCTATACCCAACTTTTCCTTTAACCTTGCACTGTTGCCTTTGTAAAATGCTTACGACAGATCACTAAACAAACCGTCTGTAACAATGATTATCATCTTTCCTTTTGTGTTAGTTTTCCCAAGCTTATATAGGCAAGGCAGGGTCCGCGGTATTTATTTATTATTAGTATTTTTGTATTTATTATTAGAAGTTATGGTCTCTAACTCATATATTTTTACATATGAAATCAAAACCTTTCACTTGCGTCAACATTCTCCATAGAAAAATATAAGTAAGCGAACAGATAACAATTTATATTATGCGCTTAAAACCGTCGTATTCTTCGTGTAACCAACACAATAACTACGACAACTACTGACGACTGTAATGATAACGCTTACGACAGATCACTAAGCAAACCGTCTGTAACAATGATTATCATCCTTCCTTTTGTGTTAGTTTTCCCAAGCTTATAATTATTATAGGCAATGCAGGGTCCGCGGACTCTGCCCTAGGACAGGAGGAGGGGTGTCCTAGGACATCACAGGCGAAAGACAGAACTGAGGAGGAGGTGTCCTAGGCTAGGGGGAGAGCGTCTTAGGACATTACAGGACATAAAGAGTTCAAAGAAGTTACCGAAAAACGCCGAGAGCGAAGGCATACATTAAAGGCCGAACTGCCTGAACCACCGGCATATACCTAGAAAGAAGTCAATGGAACCATACAACACGGAGCGACCTGCCGGCCTACGTTAAAAGCATACGACCGTCAAACCGACCCGTCGCCATGGTGACCATTGTCCCCGCTGAAAGGCAGATTAAGTTTTCTCAACAGTACTTCAACCTAATCTGAGCTCTCTGGATGAGAACTTGATTATATATTCTAGATGGATCAATAAAAATTCATATAATTCAAGGCAGCTGTTATTGTGGAATGTGGAGTCCAGATTTGTGGCTCGTAATTCATCCAACAATCAGTTAGAAGCTTTCAGTCTCACTGATCTTTCACAGGGGCGTTTTGCATGGTATCAGCTTCTAGCGAACCACTCCTTCCGTCAATGTGTCAAGTTCAGCGGCTGGTAATATAAGTTGAGCAAAATATTTGAGTGTTGACGGAAGGCCTCTCAAAGCGACGAGGCCCCTAGGCAGCTGCTTAGTTTGATCAGGGCCTGAGTATAAGGTATATTTAAATACTGAAATGACCCCACCGAAACATTCAACAATACTTCTTTTAAATGGCCTCAATAAAATACTAACGCATTATTTTTGCTTTTAAAAGTATAGTATTTTTTATAATACGATTCCTATTTATTCTACAACCAATTTCAGCGTCCTTGGCATTGGAAAACTCAACGAAAGTGGAAGCAAGCGAGTACGACTTGATACCTTATGCATGCACGGATGGCTATGACACAATTGAAGAAGTGGAAGAAAAGGATGACATCCTGCTGACTAATTTTCCTCCACGGCTTGGTCCTCTGCCATCACCAGGATACTCAGGGTTAATGCCGGATGAACCTAAGCCTCCTGGTGTCTACTCGAGAATGGATCATCAGGAAAATTCAGTTGACGACGGGGAAAGTGATGATAGAAACAATCCGCAGTCAGATATAGATAGATCCAAGCCTGATCACTCAAACCTTTCAAATGTGGAAGAAACTACCACGAAGAAAGCAATGCCTGTAAACAGCTATCTTGACTTAGAAAGAGAGATCAATATCGTTGAGGATATTGCACCAGAAGGCGAAAATATACCATCAGCCTATCTTAAAATAATTGACGACTCTTTGCAATCAAAGACGAATGTCCAAAACGCAATTCAAGAATTCGAGATTCCATCATCGTATCTAACAACAAGAGAAATACATGTAGGTTCCTCTGATTATCAGCGAGGCAAACTCTGAAGATATATAGATCATGTGGCCTATTTTTCCCAGATATAGACAAGATGAATATACAGGGTGAGCCATTAAAAATGGGATCATCGCGCTCGATCGCGTTTATTACGGTATCAAACAGTGTTTTGAGTAGATCGTAACATCTAAATTATTCTACGATGTACTTGCTTACAATTCGTAAGTTATTTCGTCAAGTTCCGGTTGCTATCTTTATTGTGAAGCAAGTTTAATAACTTAAAGTGTACAAGCACCGTGATGAAGCAGATGATAAAAGAAGGATGTAAATTAAAACGTCTGCAACGAAGTCAGCAGCTACTTGAAATGTTTCCTAACCAGAGAAGTGTACGAAGTATTTGGTTCAAAGATGAAAAGACGTTTATAGTTGTCACAACAGTTAATTCTGAAAATATCGTGTATATTCTGATGCAAGAAGGAAAAAGCAAATTCCTGCAACAACACTCGTACGTCAACGTGAACATTTCAATCGCAGCGTCATGGTTTCGGTTGGTGTGTCTCGGATGGGAAAAAACAATGTAAATGTAAATTTTTTAACCCGGAGCAAAAGTACACAGTGAATACTATTGTGATCACGTTCTAGAAAAAGGTTTATTTTCTGATAATGGAGCAAGATGTAATCGTTACAATTGGACGTTGCAGGAGGACGGAGTTCCTTCACACACACCAAAAAACACTGTCACTTTCATCGAACCAGACTTCTGGCCCCCAAATAGCCAGACTGAAACCCGGTAGACTATGCTATGTGGGGTGCTCTCCAACAAAAGTCTGCCTTCGTGGTAAATTTACAACAACAGAACAACTAAAATTGGCCATTGTGGAGAAGTGGCGAAAAGTGTCCCAGGGATTTATAGACAGGAACATTAACGAGTGGTACAGACTTTTAGAGAAAACTGTTCAGAACCGAGGCGGGCACACAAAATATAATTTCTGATTTAATTAAAATTAACATTTAGCAACAAATTACTTGCATTTTGACAAGAAAAAATAAAAAATAAATTAAATAATTCAGATTGAATGCGATTATCTCATTTTTAATGGCCCGCCCTGTTGATATAGGCCTATTCTAATTTCTAGATATCTTTATCATATATTGATTGTGTAAGGAATCATCGATATCAATGTGTGTATTCAGACATATTAGGAATATTCTACCTCAAAATGGTAGCTGCAGTCGGAACTTACAGAACTATTTGTATACTACTTGTTATCTATGAGAAGGTCATAATTTATATATGTATCCACCTTGGTAAAATATATGAGTGCCACGTTGACTTGCGTATCTTTCTTTAGCCTATCTTTCATGTAAAGCTTTAACTTATTCATACGTAACTTAAATCTGACTTATTAGTGATACACTGTGGGGCGTGGTGGCTCAGTGGTAAGTTCGGCGCCTTGTGACCGGAGGGTTGCAGGTTCGAATCCCACTCTAGCCGCTGCGTACGGACCTTGGGCAAGTCCTTCACTCGTAATTGCTCGTGGCGCTTCGGCGTGAAAATTCCAGCACAGTAGGCTATCAAATGCTGTAGTCGGGAGCGCCTCTGAGTAGTAGTTGACTTCGAGAGGCGCTATAGAAATATCCGGAATAAAAAAATTTAAAACCAGTTTGCACTAATAATTATAATCTCCCACTATAATGTTAAGCAGTACATTCACACGAGATGCAACCTTTTACATCCACTTATGATCCCTTCGACACTTGTGACGTATCAAAGGCGTCAAGGTTTCAACAAAAATTGTAAACAGCAAATCAAAGAACAGAAGCAGTTTTCTCAAAGTAATCAAGTTGAGAAGCAGTTTTCTCACAGTATTCGAGTTAATCCTGAAAAAAACCCATAAATCTCCTCTCCCGGAGAAGGCAAATATTATTGCTTTTTTATTAGTTTTCCACGAACATGTGTGGAATTTGTCTTCCTGCTTTAGACATAGCAGGATAATAGCAATTCAATATTGGATAGGCCCTATGCATTTCCTTTCATTGAGAGTTAAAGGTACACACTGTAAAATCAAAAGATATGGACACGAGCACAGTGGTACATAGGCTGAATCATTGCTTATTCTTCTCCGTGTTAAACGACATTTAATGACTCGAATATTTAAAAAGCTGCTTGCGAGCGCTGTGTCAAAGTCATCGGGGTTGCCCAGAGATACCATGGGATGAACTGTTACCAGGAGACCATTAAGACAAGAGACAGAACTCCAACGGTGTATTATGTTTAGGTTGAAATAGAGGGGAAGGCAGCGTATTTTATGGTTAGATGAACGAATTTGTTATTTCAAGCAAACACGACAGCTAGGAAAACATGAGGTAGTCTTTCTGCAATGCAATAATGATTATGACAAACGGCGAAGGCAATAATATAAGTATTCAAAACTACAGAAATTATGCAAAAACTAACTGACCATCGTACATGCAATGTGGTGTCGCGTCAGTAAGACAGAAACAAGTCGTAAACAAAACATTTTGCAATTACACAATTTAAATGTAGCTAAAAAAAAACTACATTTGACCAATTTGGTTCTAAAAACGGATAGCAGGAAAGGGTGGTGTCTGTTGCGACGATAGTACCATAACTTTTACTTCTTTACATTTCTCAACTATATAGAATTGCTATTAATATCTAATCCTAAATCTTGAAACTTTTCTGTATGTACAATGTAACCCAAATGACTTTGGGTTAATACAACAAATGAAGGGCTTGCAGCAATAACCACGTAGGTCGGATTTTTTTACTTTTGGGGAAATGGCTTCAAAGATTTGACACTTCAAACTGTTGTATCTAAGCCATTTTACGAGATATCGACAAGCTGTTTGAAGCACCATGTGAGTTATTACTGTATTTCACGAAATTGTTACATAATGCAATGCAAAAGATAACATTAATGTTTTTCACAACATTTTGCTTCATACCTGGTTATTGACACTCAATAACACAGTATGAAGCAAAAATCGTCTGCTGTTAGTCGACATAGGCCTACCTTATTCTTGCACCAAATGGTGACTAGCACACAGTACAAATTAATCGTGCAATAAGAAGGTAAGTCATCATAGCTATATTACAGTAAGAAAAAAATAACGCAAAATCAGTGAATTGTAGAGTAAGTAAGAGGCAATAACCGGGTATGTCAAATAACCTGATTATTGCACCGGTTTTAATACAACGATTACAAGAAAAACGACAATTTTTGTTATCATACCGGGTTATTGCATTGGAGTAATGCTGCCGGCTGCTAAATACCATATGTCTACAAACTGTTTTATCCAAAAGCCAATTAAAAAATAATCAGATTTGCACCACATTTGCAGGGTATATACATGTAGAATACAATATTCCAAGCACGCTGGAATAATTTTTCACAGAAACCAGGTATGTCGACATACCTGGTTATTGAGGCAAGCCCTTCAAATATTTTAGACAGAAATCGTTGATGAACTGATTTTTATTGAATGTGTCTTACCGGACTGATAGAGAATAGTTGACAATAGAATCAAATAAGGAACTGCTCTGCAGTGCATTCCTGGCAGAGATGAATATATGATGCACCGTAGGTATGTGATCTTTCTAGTCTACTCTAAACAGACGAAAACAGTTAAAGATACACACCGTTCATCGTGAACTATATCTCAAAACGAAACAATACATGATTTCCATATGTTTAACGCGTTAGTAGTCTGTGTATCAAGCGTGCGAGAACAACAATAGGCTCAGCCCGAGTCATGGGGTGAAGATTTCCGTAATAATTATTCTCTAGGCTTTTGGTATTTGTATGGGTGGCTACAAATTTGTTATTGGATAAAGTTGGTTAGTAATGCTTAGAAAAGTTGCGTAGCCTACGTCCGTGCCGAAATGTCAGAGTATCGTCGTCCAGTGCAGCGCAACAGTTTACTTAAGATTTTGATGAGGGCATACAGTAGGTAGCATAAGCGACACAAAGTACAATGCTTGAACCCGTTTACCGCCAATGTTGCGAAAACGCAACGTAGGCCTATGTAGGCCAACCATTTGGAAATTGGAAAATATTTAAGACACGAACACCAGCACAAATTCATTTTGTCTTACTTACTGGTGTTTACCCTGTCTGCTGGTATCAAATATTATTTATTCTTTGCTGTTGTCTGCTATTTTTTAGTTGCGCAAAATTTGTTGTTTCTCACGTCTAACTAGTGGTTTTGTTCAACCATTTTCTTCTGACATAAGAAGTTATATTTCCGAGAAGGGATCCCGTCTCATTGGAGTAGTTGTGTGAGTATTTAGTATTATTTCTTTATTAATCGTATGTCTCATTGTATGCTGATACCCCAATTTTGATGCTGCGTTTTCGCAACTTCGGCGGAATGCACTACACATTGTGACACCTAGTAAATCAGATAAACTTGTGTCAGCTTATGATTATTTTCAACAATTTCAGTCTATTGCTTCAAAAGCCATTTCGTACTCAGTGCTGCCACTGTTTGCTGGGCAGACATTTGAAAGTTGCGTATACGCATTTTTCAGAGGATGCCGAGGAATAAGTTCTGTCGCTTGAAGGAGGCCGTCGCAATGATTTTCGAAGAAGATGATATCACCAATAACAACCTTGTAGTTCTACCCCCATCCCAAGTTCATGAGCAAAGCGATAACAAACCTTTGGACGAAAATGAACTCACTACTACTGATGTGATACAAGATGACGTTGCTGGGCAGGTGGAAAGCCCATTGCACTGATGTGGCAGCGTCAATCAATGGTCAAGGCATACATCGTGTTAAACTAAATCGAAGCCAACAAATACGCCATGGATGTCTGCAAGGTACAAGTCTTCCAAGCAACAGCATACCGAGAGGGCAGACGAACCACTGGAGCCTGCGTATTCGAAGGAAACAGCACCAGAACAAGCAAGGAAGCCTCGAATATTTTCAAAGTCTTCCAGGCGGCAGGCTGATCTCGCGTCCGATACTCATAAGCCGATGAAAGAGTCAGTGTATTCAACGCCCTTGCCAGCCAAGAAGCTACGACTATCTGCAAAGATGCCGAAGTCTTCTAAGCCAACGAAAGTGAATTGGCAATGCCTGGGAAGAAAATTTACGTTGACCCAGGTCAAAATTCAACAAGGAGAAGATACAGATGTCGGAGTTGACTACGCAGTTGATAAGCAAAAGTGAAGTCGAGCTCTTCGAGAATTGTGGGATGCCGAGGTGCTTAGTCTGATAATATCACACAGTACACTGTAAGCGCACCATCTAAATCGACACGATTACTCTCCTAATTTATATCAACTGAAGCGGTTCATTGGCTTCCTGCTCTTCTTGAATTCCGTCACCGGGTAGCCATCTCGCTGCTTGCTGTGAAGCCATCAGGACCAAGTGATTCTGCAGCTACAGAAAAACAAGGCCGAATGCTTCATTGCGTAATCCCATCCAAGCTGAAACAGCTGTCTGATCCACGCCGCTCCTGTTATGCTGACCACATCACAGCCAAGAACGAGGATGGCCGTCGGCTGTATGTGGCATGCACGCCATGTGCTTTGCTGAATACCATTAAAACAAGTGACATTGAACTTGATTCAGTTTCTAGCAAGCATAAACATTTTAATTGAAATTAGCACGAACACAATCAATAAACTAATAATACATTACTGTAATGAGCAAATTCATCAACGTCCTCCAATTAGGACACCACATATCATCACCATCATCACCATCATCATCATCATCATCATCATCATCATCATCATCATCATCATCATCATCATCACCATCATCATCACCTTCAGCATCATCAGTTCTTGACGCTGGTAATTTACGGCGAGGGACACGAATAATTTCTCCATTGTCCTCGGTCATTTGTCAAGTCTATTGCTCCCCTTGGTGTTAGTCCAAGTGATATTATGTCCTCAGTTATATCATCTATCTAGCATAATCTTGGTCTGTCTTCGTGTCTTTATCCTTCGAAACGAGCATGAAAAGATTATGCAGGCAAACAGAAACGAGCTGCTGCACGTCGACACACACAACGATCCTACGGCTCTCACAGAATTGTCCATAAAAACACGGAATAACAGATACCAAAATTTCTACAGGAAGAGGTAAGAGATGCTATCAACAAAATGAAGAAAGGATAAAGCACCAGGAACTACTTCAAGCAGGAGGAGAAACACT